>OU565299.1:14344665-14944665 GCA_913789915.3 Sphecodes monilicornis | reverse complement strand
TGAATTGAATCTGACCTGATTTAGGTTTGAGTTGAATCTGACCTGACTTAGGTTTGAGTTGAATCTGACCTGACATAGGATTGAGGTGAATCTGACCTGACTTAGGTTTGAGTTGAATCTGACCTAACTGAGTATTGAATTGAATCTGACCTGATTTAGGTTTGAGTTGAATCTGACCTGACTTAGGTTTGAGTTGAATCTGACCTGACTTAGGTTTGAGTTGAATCTGACCTGACTTAGGATTGAGTTGAATCTGACCTGACTTAGGTTTGAGTTAAATCTGACCTGACTTAGGTTTGAGTTGAATCTGACCTGACTTAGGTTTGAGTTGAATCTGACCTGACATAGGATTGAGTTGAATCTGACCTGACTTAGGTTTGAGTTGAATCTGACCTGACTTAGGTTTGAGTTGAATCTGACCTGACATAGGATTGAGTTGAATCTGACCTGACATAGGATTGAGTTGAATCTGACCTGACTTAAGTTTGAGTTGAATCAGTAACCTGATTTAAATTTACATATAATCTGAATTGGAACAGACTCCGATCCGATCCACGTCTGAACAATATCCGACTAATTCAGGTGAAAATTAATTTGTAATCTACCCAGACCTGAGCAGATCTGACAGAACTTCCTTGCACAGATCTGACCTGAATTAGCCCCAGTTTAAGTCTCCGGCCTATTCTACGTCTACTTACGTCTCGCTTACAGGGATTCACACGCATACACCAAAATTGTGCAACATCGTACATAATACACAACATGTAGCAACGCGCCAAATTAAATACTTGAGGCAAGAACATGCAAGAGTGCATGTTGCACAACGAATCGGGAACAAACGAGTGTCACGAACTCGCGGTTTTCTAATTTAGTTTGATTCTCCATTTACCCGTAGGAGTTATGCGATTCACTCGATGAGCACACGAGCAAGTGGCAGCGTGATTTCCGGTGATCCACGGGACTTGTTTCGGTGACTGGCCGCGGAGCGTGTTTCGCGCGAGTACACGCGCGCGTCGAGTAATGCGGAAAACGTAAACGTTCAAGGACGAGTGCATGGTGTCCCGTTGTAAGACCCGACACGGCCACGGAGTCTCGCTTCCCACCGAACGAAGAATCGTCTATTTTTGCCACGGCGCCGCGAGTTCATTGAAACCCGCGCGCGGGCGTACACGCTTGCTAAAATTTTCGGCAAATAAAACGAAACCACGCTACGAAAATAGAATATCGGAATTTTCGTTAATTCACCGTGGGGTTCCCCTCGAAACATCATCGTATAAATACCGTTCGTACAATCCACAAATTAACAGAGAAATTTTTTACTCTACCGCGTTTTGCTACATTTTCGTCCGGAATTAGCTTGACCACTTCAGCGGTCAGTCACGGGTCAGACCCGTGTCTATAAAATTTCTGTTCTCCACTATAAGTGTATACCCAGTGAAATTGAATCAGTATGAATCACTGTTTATCTTATTTTCAGAATCTTTTCACTCTTCTAGCACTTTCACTGAAATATCTCGTTTTCTTGACGTCCGCATTTTTCAAGTTTTCCGTGTCATATCTCAGGATCTACAGGATCGATTTATTTCAAATATGATACACACTTGTTGCTAGACGTGGCATCAGAATTTTCGGGCCAAAAATTGAAAATTTTAAAAATGGCGATGTTTTTGATTTCTTTTGCATATTTTTACATTTTGCTAATAAACTTTATGATTTCGGCGCAAGGTTCGATCCTATTAATTTCGCCGAAATCATAAAGTTTATTAATATACATCATCGGTAATTGTCCCAAATGTCTCCGACATAATTGTCCTTGAGATATCCCCACTAGTGCGGGGTGTACCCCCTTGAGGGGCCGTGAAGCTCGAGAGGCCTCGGTCGCCGAGAAATATGACACCATGAGGCTCGGGTATATCGGTGAGACCATACTAATCCGAATTTCCAACTTCTTTATTATTCATTATTTTCTCATGGGACATCGATGACCATATTTGTGGCATTTTTCTAATAAAAATGACACCAAATATGATATAATTCCGATGATATTTACTTGTGTAATAGACAATTAAAGTTTCGGGCGCGAGGAAGGCCGCCGACTGCGACTCTCCGCGTCTCTTTCTTTCCCATACGCTATCCTTCCTCGCGCCCGAAACTTTAATTGTCGATTACACAAGTAAATATCATCGGAATTATATCATATTCGGTATAATTTTTATTAGAAAAATGCCACAAATATGGTCATCGAAGTCCCATAAAAAAATAATGATTAATAAAGAAGTTGGAAATTCGGTTTAGTTATGTTTACATTTCTCGGTGACCGAGGCCTCTCGAGCTCGGCTGTCCTTCTCTATGTTCGGCAAACCTCAAACAATGATATCCCTCGCGCATAATTGTCCCTCCGCAGACCCGTGTTGTGGACAATTATCGATGAAATACTGTACTTCGTTTCGATCGAGAGAAATTACACCGGTTTACATTTTGCATTGTACAATTCGAACCGATGATTATTTTCACTTGAAATTTTTAACATTTATGGCGGAAAGTATGCCGAACGTGCTCGCAATGCTTGAATTCAATGGACTGAATAGATCTCGAGATATTTTATCGAGAACTCCATCTAATCCCTCGTTACGCACACAGTTCGTCGTAGTTTGAAAAATTCTATAGGTACTCGGAGACGTTGTTACGCTATTCGAAAATTGAATTTCAAGCGTTGGACTAAGGGAAATTATAATAAACTTCATCGCGCTTTGATCAATGTTTAAAGTTTCTGACATAATTTAAACAAACCGTGCACTGTGTCGAGCAAATTTGCTAGAGCCTGTACACAGCGTTCGAAATTCACGTTTGAGACTTTTAGACGGAGGTAATTAAATGCCGTCGTAAATTTGTGCAATATTTGGTTAGTACATATACTCGACATATTAAACATAATGTAACAATAAAATCACCAAGTATAATATTTCTACACGGTCACTCGCTAATCTCAGAACGATATTTTTATTATTTTATTTTGGTATTGTATTTAAATCTGTTTTCTCACTGTATTATTATAACGATCAATATGGCGACTAAAACCGTCGTTATTACCGTTATTATGAATGCATAAACATCTGCAGTCTAGTAATCATCAAATCACGCGTTAATTGGTTCCTGTACGCACGACCTGTCATTAGCATAAAGGCCCACGCCAATCAATAAATTACTATTGCCCTTCCCTCTGCAGAGATTAGTCCACATCCCGTCGACGTGGAAGAATTGTCAAAAAATTAATATTCAAATATCTTGACAAGCTTCTCATAGAAATTACAACAAATCAAAGGGGCGCGGACGAATTGTCAAAAAATTAAAATTGAAATATTTGGCCAAGCTCTCTATAGAAATTGCAACAAATCAAAGGGGCGTGGAAAAATTGTCAAAAAATTAAAATTGAAATATTTGGCCAAGCTCTCTATAGAAATTGCAACAAATCAAAGGGGCGTGGAAAAATTGTCAAAAAATTAAAATTGAAATATTTGGACGAGCTCTCTATAGAAATTACAACAAATCACGTGGACATGGAGGAATTTGCAGTAGATTAATATTAAAATATCCCGACGAGCTCTTTATAGAAATTATAACAAATCAGTGGGGCGTGGAAAAGTTGTCAAAAAATTAAAATTGAAATATTTTATTAAGAACTCTCTATAAAAATTATAACAAATCACATAGACATGGAATAATTTTCAATAGATTAATATTAAAATATCTCGACGAGCTTTTTATAGAAATTACAACGAAGCAGTGGGGCGTGGAAGAATTGTCAAAAAATTAAAATTGAAATATTTGGGCGAGCTCTCTATAGAAATTACAACAAATCACATGGACAGGGAGGAATTTTCAATAGATTAATATCAAAATATCTCGACGAGCTCTTTATAGAAATTACAACAAATCAATGTGGCGAGGAAGAATTATCAAAAAATTAAAATTGAAATATTAATAGATAAATATTAAAATATCTCGACGAGCTCTTCATAGAAATTACAACAAATCAACTGGGCGTGGAAGAGTTGTCAAAAAATTAAAATATTTTGACGAGCTCCCTATAAAAATTACAACAAACCACATGAACGTCGAAGAGCATTAAAAAAAAATTAATTTTAAAAAACTTCGACTATAGCTCTCTACAGAAATTACAATAAATCACATAGACATGGTACAATTTTTCTAAAAATTCGTATAAAAATATTTCGACGATCTGTAACGTAGAAATTACACCAAACTACATCGACACGGAAGAATTGTTGTAAAAGAAAAAGATATTAAAATATTTGGAGGACTCAAGGCGTTTGTTTATAGGGCAAGACTGGTTCTCATAAATCAACCTGTAGAACCGGAAGTACGGATAACGCTCGACGACGAGACTTCCGCGATAAGCCGTGTAACTGCGAGCAATCCGGCGAAAAGTTTTCGCGAGACCGCAACAGGAATACTTTGCTGGCTGGTGCAATAATAACCGCTAGAACGGGGTTAATAATTAATTACTTCCATTTTCTGTTGAACAGACTCCGCTTCGCGAGATTATTCTGCGGGATCTAAGAGTGCAAGAGAGAAAGAGATGGTGAGGAAGAAAGAGAAAGAGAGAGAGAGAGAGAGAGTGTGCAGTGATCGATACGAAACAAAAAGAGAGAGAGAGACGGTCATTTTTTCAAGACGTTACACAAGTTTCTATTATTCAATTCGTTTGCGTCCAGGCTCGTAAAAAAAGGCACTGTCGTAAACCATTCCTCCATCCTTTGTCCAAGTCTATCTGCGAATTATGGTCGAAACCTAACTGTTCCATGTGTCACGTAGCACTGATACTCTTCGATGTTTTTTCAACCTAGTCGGTTTTGTATACATAACACTATGCTAGGAAGATTATTCTTACGACCAGTCGGCGCGCCAGACACTTCGTATAATTGTTTGAAATTGTTTCACACTGTTTGAACAATTTGTTAATCAATGTGTCGGCACTCGGAGCAATGCTATTCAAGAATTTTTTGCGATATGTAATAATTATGTAATAATTATGCGGATTTTTATGTATTTATGAAGAAATTGGATGGGTAAAATACGAAACAGTAAAAAATTAGAAAATTCTAAGAGTACTGTTATGTCGTTTAAAATATGAAAGAACTATTAGGAGATGAAATGAATTTTTATTTAAATATTGCTACCCACAATCTATGCAGAAAATTTTTTTGTTTGCATAAAAATCCGCTAGTAATAAATAATATTTGTGGAGGTTATATGTAGTGTGTTTGAATGTTCACCAATGATATTACAGTGTAATAATTATACAAACTGATGAATCGATTAATTTTAAATCTGGCAGACAATTTCAGCAGACGTCCCCCTTCTTTGACGACATTAACACTTTGACTGCCAAAGCAGCGACCTCAAAAATTTCATAAAATCGAAACCATATGTATTTAATAAAATAATGATTACAGAATTAAAATGTGTGACACTGAGTAACGTTTTAACCTTCTTGCATTTTCCAGATATTAACCAAATTTGATACAATGATTACATTAGCGTAATAATTAATTTTTAAATATGGACAAATCATTCCGTCACCCATATATGGGTGACACGGCAGTCAACGTGTTAAAAGAAAATCGATATTTTAAAAAATCCGAATTTTTATGAATTAGAAAACGAACAAACTTTTTGACAAAAATTACAATATCCTCCTTAACCTGTCACGTTTCATTTTTTTAATGACTATCGACAACTATAACCCAATTAGTTCAACAATATTTTTAATAATTTTGTTTCAGAAAACAGATAATATTTTCCACGCGCACAAAAAATGAACTCGAGGTGCGCTGTCAAAACCGCCGCAACTTCAATTACAATGATGATTGTTCAATGAAAAAATTCACACACACACTTCATATATTGCTAAACAATCCCCCAAAATTTGAAATTGATACCACTATCCGAACCGGTTAAAAAAATTCTGAAAAACCGACGTTTTTACACCGTCGCGACAAATAGACTCATCCAAAACGTACTTCCGGTCGCGAAATCCGAAATATTATACATTGATCTCGCATTCATTTAAACAATAAGATTCCAACCGTACGTCACGTTCGCAAAATCGTCGAAGTTACATCGATTTAGCACTCGACTAACGTATTCCGCATACACACATAGCCAGAAACCGTGTCATTGTTCTGGAAACTACGTTTTCCAAATTAGCGGCCATGATATCTCAGGATCTACCCGACCGATCGACTTCGAATTCAAACAAACATCTTCCATACACATATATTCCCCCACAACGAGCATCAACATTTACCGCGGACACCTCAACAATTCACCAAACAGCGACATTTTCAAAATTCCGATTTTTCGCACAATCTCAGAAATTCTTCAGCGCGGGAGACACGGCAACATTGTTGACTTAAAACTGTCAGCAGCTGTCGCGACAAGTGTACCGAAGGCACACGCGAACTTCAATCGGTCGAACATCCCCAGAGACAGGAAGTCACCCATGCGTATCTTTCGTTTCCCGACGTTCTCGCACCAACCCCAATATTTCACCTAAATCCACGTGTGCAAAAATTCCAGTAACACTCTGCAAACATATCTTCGAACATACACCGAGCGTCAATATCATTTCCAGTTCCCCAGCGAAAACAAAAAATCCCAAAACTCTGCTCCAAATGCCATCATACCTTCTACATAAAATTGCAACGCAAATGTGTGTGTGTGTGTCGACAGAGAGACAAGCATATTCTAGGATCTCGTTATCTTCGTGTGCCGTCGGTAAATCGTTCCGGCCATCACATTAATGATCTGTACGAGAATCCAGGACCTTCCCGGTCCTGTTCGGCCCGAAAGCCCGGAAGTGTGAAGTGTCTGGCGCGCGAGCGCTCGACGTCGTTATCCGAATAGGACTTAATTTTCGCACTCACGTGATACGGTCTGGTTCCTTCGTCGCTAATTAGACCGGGTCGGGAGCATCGGGCTTGGCGAACGTACTGGTGGGCTTCGGTAAAGGGCTGGTTCTGAGATTGGTTGCAGCAGTACACACACACACACGCACAAAACAAACACACACACGCGCGCGCACACACACACGCGAAAAGGCAAAAACAGACGGAGAGAAAGAGAACAAGAAAGGAAGAGAGACGACACACAGTCTCACACGGGTCTCACACGCGATTCACAAGAAGAGAAAGCGGAAGCATCGAGGGTGAGACGAACGTGTCTGGCAGCCGGAGGGTAGCTGCCGAGATACGCGGGTATCGAGCGGGACCCGGTACGCTGAGCATTGTCTCACTTCCGGGTGGCGGGCATGTATCACTCTTCCGGGACGATTTTTGTCTGCCTGCCTGTCCCGTCTGTTCGTCGGATCGGCGCGCAAAGAAAGCCGAGAGGTTGGATATCGGGCGACGCGTGCATCAGCCGGCGCTGTACACGACTGACTAGCTAGACCGTGCTCGCGCCCAGACCCCGCTACCGCGAGAGCAGAGAGAGAGATAGAGAGATAGAGAGAGAGAGAGGATGATAGTGAGAGGGGAAAGGGAGATCGACGAATGAACGGGCAGGCAACCGCCCGCCACCGTCGCTCGCCGATTCCACGGGAGAACGCCGCGCGAGAAGCGCCAACGGCCGCCGCCACCATAGGATGAATGAAACCAGAAGCACACGTCCTTCGGAGCGCGTGCGTTTTCCTCCTGGCCTCTGCTCGAGGTGCTGAGGTGTTCGGCCACCGCACCGGCGAGGACCAGCCGCCAGCACCGCGCGACGGACACGATCGACGAACAACGAGGTCCGCCAGCCCGCCGAGCAGACACCGAAACTACCCGCCCCGCGGCGCTGCTGGCTCCGCGACCCGTCGACAACGAGCCACGCCGACCGGCCACGGAAACGCACGAGGCCTAACGAGGACCGATCGCCAGCCAAACCAACCGGGTACATACCTTGCATAGTATACCTCCAACCCTTAACCCTATGCGGATCGAGGGGAGACGGTCGGAGCACGCCATGGATCGCGAGCAATACGTTTCTGGGCGGTTTTGTGAATGAAACTGGAGCTGTAGAAACGATTAGGACGGTTGCTCTTCCAGGCGGTGATGTTGTGCTACGAAACAGGTGAGATGGACGATTATTCAGTTTATTCTGTTTTCGCGAATTCATTCTTAACCACAGAATAAATAATGTTATTGGCGCTTAGATGTGCTAGAATATACTTGAATATACCAGAATATACTAGAATATACTAGAATATTCCAGAATATACTAGAATATACCAGAATATTCCAGAATATACTAGAATATACTAGAATATACTAGAATATAATAGAATATACTAGAATATACCAGAATATACTAGAATATACTAGAATATACTAGAATATACTAGAATATACTAGAATATACCAGAATATACTAGAATATACTAGAATATAATAGAATATACCAGAATATACTAGAATATACTAGAATATACTAGAATATAATAGAATAGTCTAAAATATACTAGAATATACTAGAACATACTAGAATATACTAGAATATACTAGAATATACTAGAATATACTAGAATATACTAGAATACACTAGAATATACTAGAATGTACTAGAATATACTACAATATACTAGAATATACTAGAATATACCAGAATATACTAGAATATACTAGAATATAATAGAATATACCAGAATATACTAGAATATACTAGAATATACTAGAATATAATAGAATAGTCTAAAATATAATAGAATATACTAGAACATACTAGAATATACTAGAATATACTAGAATATACTAGAATATACTAGAATATACTAGAATACACTAGAATATACTAGAATATACTAGAATATACTACAATATACTAGAATATACTAGAATATACTAGAATATACTAGAATGTACTAGAATATACTACAATATACTACAATATACCAGAATATACTAGAATACACCAGAATGTACCAGAATATACTAGAATATACTAGAATATTCTAGAATATGCTAGATATTATACTAGAATATAGATATACTAGAATATACTAGAATATTCTAGAATATACTAGAATATACTAGAATATACTAGAATATACTAGAATATAATAGAATATACTAGAATGTACCAGAATATACTAGAATATACTAGAATATACTAGAATATACTAGAATATACTAGAATATACTAGAATATACTAGAATATACCAGAATATACTAGAATATACTAGAATATAATAGAATATACCAGAATATACTAGAATATACTAGAATATACTAGAATATAATAGAATAGTCTAAAATATAATAGAATATACTAGAACATACTAGAATATACTAGAATATACTAGAATATACTAGAATATACTAGAATATACTAGAATACACTAGAATATACTAGAATATACTAGAATATACTACAATATACTAGAATATACTAGAATATACTAGAATATACTAGAATGTACTAGAATATACTACAATATACTACAATATACCAGAATATACTAGAATACACCAGAATGTACCAGAATATACTAGAATATACTAGAATATTCTAGAATATGCTAGATATTATACTAGAATATAGATATACTAGAATATACTAGAATATTCTAGAATATACCAGAATATACTAGAATATACTAGAATATACTAGAATATACTACAATATTCTAGAATATACTAGATATTATACTAAAATATAGATATACTAGAATATACTAGAATATTCTAGAATATACTAGATATTATACTAAAATATAGATATACTAGAATATACTAGAATATTCTAGGATATACTAGATATTATACTAGAATATAGATATACTAGAATATACTAGATATTATACTAGAATATAGATATACTAGAATATACTAGAATATTCTAGAATATACCAGAATATACCAGAATATACTAGAATATACTAGAATATACCAGAATATACTAGAATATACGCGTTCGATCTAAACAGTGAACTAATGAATGTAAGGTAATAAAATTTTGCAGGCTTGTTTATATACAATATAACTATGTTTTTGAATTTTTGTACATCGATATCTTCGAAACTCTATCTAATCCACTAAAGAATATCAGCTTCAACATAACACTCCGCAGACTTGTGTACACATAAGAATTTTTTCTGCAAAAACTAAGTAACATACGCTAATGGTATTATACATGCCTATTTGCATATGTTTCAGCTATTTCCAAGAATTTTTGTATACTGGTACAATTAGAATTCTAGTAATTATACAACGACAACTGTCGAAGTGTATATCGACAAGTGGAATGTTCAGTATATGTTGGGTATTATTAAAAGATTTTCTGTGATCATTTTCCGATAATAACAATAACATTTCACGAACGGTCCAATGTGAGAGATGAAGACATTCGCATATTTGTAATGTTTCAGCGTGTGGATCGTTGTTTATGGTTCTCGGTGTTCATCTTCATTCAACGAGGACAAGATCAACGCGTAATGAAAAACACGTGAGTGTAATGCCTCGAGGCATTCCTTACGATCCAATAATTGGCATCACACATTTATCATCTACCACACTGCTGTGTTACGTCGACAGAACTATATCATTGGCAACGAAGTAACAGTAGGTCGCGTACGCAGTTAGGAAACGATACTGGAAAAAATAATATTCTAAGAAAAATTTCGAAACACGAAAGCTTTTTTTACTCGAACACGTAAATGTAAAATTTTCATTACTCATAACGTTCTAAACATCGATTCATAATATTACGGATTTTATTGATAAATATTATAATTTCGGCGCAAGGTTCGATCCTATTTTTTTATTTTTAAATGTTTCGCCATCCATGATATCACTGTAATTTCTTTCGATCGAAATGATCCTATAGGATCGAACCTTGCGCGGAAATCATAAGATTTATCAATATATTAGGTCGTCCTATAAGTTCGTCCCGTTTACTGTTTTACTATTTAAATTAATATTTGAAACGTACTTTCAAAGTCAACGAAAAAATATAACCACCTTCTCTACAACCTCTTCCCACTTTTTTGATAAAGATATTAAACCGTCACTGTAAAATTTCTGTGGTTTTTCATTAAAATACTTTTCCATCCGCGGCACGAACTTATGGGACAACCTAATACTTCATTTCGACATAGAATCGAACCTTGCGCCGAAATCATAAGATTTATCAATATACTTCATTTCGATGGAAAGAAATTACACTGATATTACGGATTTTGTTTGTTTGTAGTTTATTTTAATGTGGTCGTATGTTGCCAGTAATCTTCGAAGTTTCTGAAACATATAACATTCGGGAAATGATGCGCAATAAAATAAATTAATTGCACACCTGGCTGGCAAGAATATTAATCTACAACATAGCAAACTGTCTACGATATTTGCAACTCCGCGAAGTAACAGTTCTCATAAACATAACTACTGCAAACATCGAAAGACAACGGAGAAACTGTGTGCTTTTATCGTCACTAGGTCGCATATCTTTCCATACAAATCAAGCCACTAGACGCTAAGACATTTAAATACGAATAAACAATTTATGCAAAGCGGACATTAGGCGACTCTACAAGGTGTTCCACCTGGACAATTTTAAACACTTCGTTTTCTTCGGATAGCACGAAAAAAAGGTAAAAAGTAAATGTCATATATTGCGTTTTGATGTAAACAAAATATTAGAAGTATCTCTAGTTGTCGGATTTAAATAAAACCAACGCCATCCGATTCAGCAGGTCTTGTAGCTTCAGAAAAAAAATAAATAGGAACACAAAGTCGAATTTTTGAACCCAAGTAGGGGTACATCAAAATTTCGTGGGGTACCTTGACGATTTACAAAAAAAAATATTTAGAGTACTTCTAGTTGTCGGATTTAAATAAAACCAACGCCATCCGATTCAGCAGGTCTTGTAGCTTCAGAAAAAAATAAATAGGAACACAAAGTCGAATTTTTGAACCCAAGTAGGGGTACGTCAAAATTTCGTGGGGTACCATGACTATTTACAAAAAAAATATTTACAGTACTTGTAGTTGTCGGATTTAAATAAAACCAACGCCATTCGATTCAGCAGGTCTTGTAGCTTCCGAAAAAAATAAATAGGAACACAAAGTCAATTTTTTGAACCCAAGTGGGAGTACGTCAAAATTTCGTGTGGTACTTTGACTATTTACGAAAAAATATTTACAGTACTTGTAGTTGTCGGATTTAAATAAAACCAACGCCATTCGATTCAGCAGGTCTTGTAGCTTCAGAAAAAAAAAATAGGAACATAAACTCCATTTTTTGAACCCAAGTAGGGGTACGTCAAAATTTCGTGGGGTACCTTGACTATTTACAAAAGAAAAGATTTAGAGTACTTATAGTTGTCGGATTTAAATAAAACCAACGCCATTCGATTCAGCAGGTTTTGTAGCTTCAGAAAAAAAATAAATAGGAACACAAAGTAAATTTTTTGAACCCAAGTAGGGGCACGTCAAAATTTCGTTGGGTACCTTGACTATTTACAAAAAAAAATATTTACAGTACTTGTAGTTGTCGGATTTAAATAAAACCAACGCCATTCGATTCAGCAGGTCTTGTAGCTTCAGAAAAAAATAATATCCAAAAGTAAATTTTTCTAACCCGGAACCGGCTTGTTTATAATTAGGTGTTGTTTCCTCATTATCACTATTCACAAAAAAATATTTGAAGCACTTCTAGTACTTCGACTGGAATGAGATCGACACTATTCTATTCTGTAGACTACAATAACAGAGAAAAAAAATGTATCAGCCCAGAAACTGAATATCTCGAGCCAACAAAGCGACCTCTTTGAATTAGGTGTAACACCCTTTGTATTGTCTTCGGGTCTCGCTTATGAATACTGATTATTCATCGGGCCGGTGCGTCAGAGATAATTAAATTATGCTCGTTACACTGAACGCCGTGACCAATCGATCTTCCAGCGAAAGGAAGACTGTCGCGAATTGGGATCGCGGCGACGGCGAAGTCGACGTCGAAAGAAAATTTATTTTAAAGGAGATAACAATGGCGTCCGGGGAGACAATGCGACAATCTCCAGTCCCATTCGGTTAGAGTCCGCGTGAGTCGCGGGACCAACGAGAGGAAAAAATCTTGTCGGCTAAGTAGATTTCAATTCCCGGCCGATACTTTTTCAGTCCGCGACGAAACTTCCGCTTCCAGGCCCGGGAGCTCTTGTTCCGTGGAAAGGCTCTCGAATACTTCCCGGGAATCGGAAGCGAGCGTTCCCCGGATATTCCCCGCGATTTTTCCCGTCATTCCGGGAGAAGATTTTCTTCGACCATTCTGCTGTCCACCAACGCGGCAATATGGCGCCATTGTAAAAACCTCGACGGGAACATTTTTCGTAAATAGAATGCGGCTTATCTTGTTCCAATATTTGGTCACGTACCGTGATACCCCGCGGACTGCCAAAAGGAATTCGCGAAGACGAAAAGATACCTCACAAGTCGATGAACAATTTCTACTTTCATTATTTTTAGTGAAAAGCATTTTTTTCAAAATGTGATATTATTTTTACTTTATCCTAGGAGGTATTTTCGATTTTTGTTCCTTGGTTTCACTGCAATTTGGAATATTTTTTCAAGGAACTAGAGTAGATGGAGTTATGGAACTTTACAGGTTCCTTCTATTTATAGTTGATTTACGTTCGTGAATTTTTGTACAACTATGTCGTCGAAACTGTAGTAATTATACAGTAAAGAATATCAGTTTCAAGATAACATAATAGAGACATGGTTGTATATTGGAATTTTTTCTGGAAACAATAAATAACGTACGATAAAGTAACTGTGTGTGCTTGTTTACAGGTGTTTCAGCTATGTCTATGAATATTTGTAGATCGATATCGTCGAAACTCTAGTAATTATACAGTGAAGAATTTGAGCTTCAAAATGTCATAGTATAAACTTGGCTGTACTTGCGATTTGTTTTTTAACAAAGTAATGAACATGAGGCAGCAAAAGTTTCCACACTTATTTACATATGTCAGAACTTTGTTCATGAATTTTTATAGATTGATGTCGTTAATACTCTAGTAATTAGATAACAAACAATATCAGCTTCGAAATGTTTCTTAAAATGACATAGTACAGACTTGCCTGTACTTTCGATTTATTTTTTAACAAACTAATGAACATGAGGCAGCAAAATTTTCCACACTTAGTTACATATGTGAGAACTTTGTTCATGAATTTTTATAGATTGATGTCGTTAATACTCTAGTAATTATACAACGAACAATATCAGCTTCGAAATGTTTCTTAAAACGACATACTACAGACTTGCCTGTACTTTCGATTTATTTTTTAACAAACTAATGAACATGAGGCAGCAAAATTTTCCACACTTAGTTACATATGTGAGAACTTTGTTCATGAATTTTTATAGATTGATGTCGTTAAAAACCTAGTAATTATACAGCAAATAATATCAGCTTCGAAATGTTTCTTCAAAACGACATACTACAGACTTGCCTGTACTTTCGATTTATTTTTTAACAAAATAAATGAACATGAGGTTGCAAAATTTTCCACAGTCATTCACATATGTCACAACTTTGTTCATGAATTTTTGTAGATCGATGTCGTTAAAACTCTAGTACCTACACACTGAAAATTATCGACTCCAAAACACGTTTTAAAAACAATAAACTTAGCCCGGAATTTTTTTTATACAAATTAAATGACATAAAATTATAAAACTCTACAAGCTTCTTTACATATAGCAGGGCTATGTTCACGATTTTTTTTGGATCAATATCGTGGAAATCTGAGTTTCAAGAGGCTACTTAATTTCTTTCCTCGATAACTCGAATCAGTATTCGGCTGTGCGATTTAATTCGCGAATTACGATTCCTGATATCGTGGGAAACGATTAAGCTGTTACGTTGACGAAGATTGATCGAGGAAATTTCTATCTGATCTCTTCTCTGCTGCATGTCCGACCGACGTATAATGGAAAATCGTTGTTCCCGTTCGCGTAATTGAAACGCTGCCGTTGAAGTTCGCAGCGACAGAATTACGGGAATTTCGAAAATATCTGCAAAATGGTCGAGAGGAAAAGAAATGGCAAACAGAAGTGTAGCTTCGCCCTGAATCCTGAAGGAATGAATTCATTTTGTTCGGGATTGGTTGCCGTGCAGTGCGTGAATCAAGAGAAACGTCTGCCGTGTAATTCTACTTAATGAGAATCGGAACGGTGACGGTTTTAGCCGGTGGCGACGCAATTAAAATTCATTTGAACGATAATGCATTCACATTCAACGGGAGCCGGGCTAAGTTTGCCCATCTGCTTTCGCGTAACTGCCGTGGCTCTCCACCGTCGGGATAAATGGCATTTTTAGAAAAAATTTCTCGAGCTACCTAATGCATAAATTACTGCACTATCTACCGGGGAACTAGTTCCGGAAACCCCAAGAACCAAATATGAACGACGCTTGGCTCCAGTCCCGTTGCGAAACACTATCCAATGAAGCTTCGCCGTATTCTTCAATATTTAACACGTTCAGCGCCCACTCCACAATCATAAAAATTACACAAAATCAAAGCAATATATTTAATAAAACAAAAACTAAGAAGTTTAGTTTTGTGATATTAATTACTGTTTCAAACCTCTTCTATTCCTCAGATCGTAAGGAAATTTTCTACACTCAATCTATCAACGTAAAAATTAATTTTCAATTCTGTATAAATAATTTTGTCACCCAGATGTGGGTGACATGGCGCTGAACGTGTTAATAGCAACTCTGTCGTCGACGCTTGCAATTCTGACACAGAGCAGCTGATTACCCAGCATGATGCGCCAAAAACATTGGAAGATTCAGGTTTTATAAAATGACACGTCATAAAAATATATTTGAATTTTAACAAGCAGAGATATGAAAGTGGAGTTAAAAAATGCTCGGAATGTTTTAATTGAAAAAATGATATATCGCTGGTACGGCGAACACGAGTACAAGTATTGGACTGAGACTGTCTGCCGCGTGTGCGTAATGCAATTAATACAGTGCAGACATTTAATCCTATTGAGCTGTAACGCACGAAAGGCGTCGGTCCTCGGCAGGTCTCGGTGACATAAATTCCCGGCTGACGACATTTGCATCTATGGCAACAAGTTCAATATTCGCGCTTTCGTCCGCTGACAATTAGCAAGTGTAGTTGTCATTCGAAGTACTGTTCTGCAAATTGCGGGAACGGCACACATTCACTTGCCGCAACAATGTAATTTTATAACTCAATTTTCTGTATACCATTTATGTTCTACATTCATATTCTTTCCGTGTTGTCATTTGGAATCGTGTGAGAAATGTCTGCAAACTGCGACCGCTCTGAGTGGTCAGTGACCGAGATTAGGTCACAGGCTTCACAATGGGTCACGAAAAAATTATACATCCCTAAATTATTCATTATTGATTCATTATTGATTCATTATTGATTCATTATTTAATATTAGAATTAAATTGTGCCCAACCTAGACACAGACATAATGGTCAGTGACCTATTTATGACCCAAATGAAACCTAACCACCGCCTAATCCATGACCTGTCTATGAACCAACTCAAGCTTAATCTGCGCTCGGTGATCCAAGCATGACCGAACATAAACATGACCAGACCTAACTTCAATTCTCCCTAATGGTTAGAACAAACTTCTGTTCCTACGGTCCTAACTCACGGTCAGTGATGCATTGGTAACCAATCTCAAGTCTAACCCATGGGAGACCTATGGTCAGTGATCCCCCTATGACTCAGCTTCGTCCTAATCAAGATCTACTTCAGGGCCAGTGACCCATTTAATGATCAAACTAAAACCTAACTGTGACCAAATCCACGGTCAGTGACCCACCTATGATCAGTGACCCACTTATGATTCAGATTCGACTTAACGAATATCTAATTCAGGGCCAGTGACCCATTTACTGATCGAACGAAAACCTAATTGTGACCAAATCCACGGCCAGTGACCCACCTATGGCCAGTAACCCACCTATGGTCAGTGACCCACCTATGATCAGTGACCCACTCATGATTCAGATTCGACTTAACGAATATCTAATTCAGGGTCAGTGACCCATTTACTGATCGAACGAAAACCTAACTGTGACCAAATCCACGGTCAGTGACCCAGCTAGGGTCAGTGATCGACCTATGACTCAGCTTCGACTTAACGAAAATCGAATTCAGGGCCAGTGACCCATTTAATGATCAAACTAAAACCTAACTGTGACCAAATCCACAGTCCGTGACCCACCTATGGTCAGTGACCCACCTATGGTCAGAGACCCAACTATGATTCAGATTCGACTTAATGAATGTCTAACTCAGGGCCAGTGACCCATTTACTGATCGAACTAAAACCTAACTGTGACCAAATCCACGGTCAGTGACCCACCTAGGATCAGTGACCCATCAAGGATCAGTGACCTATCAAGGATCAGTGACCCATCTAGGAACAGTGACCCACCTAGGATCAGTGACCCACCTGTGATCAGTGACCAATCTAGGATCAGTGACCAATCTAGGATCAGTGACCCGCCTAGGGTCAGTGACCCACCTAGGATCAGTGACCCACCTAGAATCAGTGATCAATCTAGGATCAGTGACCAATCTAGGATCAGTGACCAATGTAGGATCAGTGACCCCCCTAGGGTCAGTGACCCACCTATGGTCAGTGACCCACCTATGACTCAGCTTCGACCAAACCCTGATCTAATTCAGGGCCAGTGACCAATTTAATTAAATCCACGGTCAGTGACCTGGTGATGACCAAACGCAAACTTAACCCATACGTTTTCAGTTTAAATCTAGAGCATTAATAGGTCTTAATTCGGTGTAAGTCAGGTCTAAATTACGTTTTTGTCATATGACCACTTCCCGGTCATATTTTATACGTCTAGGTGAGATCCCAGCCAATTTCTAAGCCAATATCATGTCTCGTACCTGGCGATCAACGACGATACACTATTTCCCTGTTGTATAATTTCAGCGCCAGCATTTGAGAGTCGCCAATGCAGCAATAGCATCGTTGACAGCCACCAATGGGCCGCACATGATCTCGAGTAACTCATCCACACTTGGTTGCAGTCGGCACATGATTCTTGGCGCGCCGGTCATGCCATAAACCCGTCGACCGAGGAATCGTTTATGCGACGAGATCAACAACGACGAATGAGGCTCGCCAATAATCATGCCAGTGATCACTTACAGGTATTGCTCGGCGCGTGTTGCGTCGCTATAAAAATCGAGTTCTTTCAAGGCCTGCGAACACGGTGAAGAATGAGGCTGCAATCAATCTTCCGCAAGAGCGAAACCACTGTTGGGACTTTGTCCTGAGGTACTCTATCTCTTTCTCTCTCTCTTTTTCGCTCTCTCTCTCTCTCTGCGTGTGTGAGATTACCGAGGACCCAGCGGACAAATGCCTCCATCGACCCACGCAGAATTCGTTCGAGAAGCAGTCGAGAGCGCTCGGGACGATAATCCGGCGCGGTATAACGCGTAATTATTATCGCGGTGTGAGAATAATTATTTACGGAATTCGGGGCAGTCGCACGAGGTATCTGGGAAAGCTTCGCACGCCCCCCTGGGGCCGGACGGTGTAACATTTAATTGCATAACGCATTAGTTACGGCCGGGAGACGTAATTCATACCCCGAGCTGTCTGCGCCGTTGTAACTCGCAGCGTTAATTAAACGTTTCTGACGCGGCGCGACTCGCGAGCACGCCCCGCGAAAATGTTTGCAAATGCAATTTCGGTCGTTTTTAACGAACCCGCGGAATTATTTCACGCGGCTTGGAGGCTCTCAGAAATTTGTATTGTTAGCGTACGCTGCGTTCCGCGTCCGTTTCATTTCAGCGGAGTAGCTTTGCCGCCGACTGCTTTGCAAAATCGCCCCACACCGCGGAATCTGAATTAATAGGCAAGACCTGAGAACTCGGGCGAGCGGGATTGAACACTCTGTTGCAACAAATCGAATCACCGATTGACCAGTCGATGGCACACTATGACACAATATTTTCTGCCGAGTTTCTATCCTCTGCGCCCTTCAGAGGGGTAGTTACAGGGAAAATTCGAAAAATCAGAATTTTATTATTCCCTTCTCCAATTTGCTACCGAAAATTTTGAAAAAATGTGATTACATAACTTACATCGATATACCTATCGGTGTATTTTTTCAGATTTTTAGCTTCACGATCTTAGCTACAGAAAAAGTTTAAAAATTCAAATCTCTTACTGAAATGTACAGATGATGTCAATTATATTTTCATGAGAATATTGCTAATTGTTAATGAATTGCAAAAGGAAAATTGTCATGATAGATCATTTCTCAAGGTCTTAAAATATGTCTTGAATATTTTTTTTCTTTTTTATCGGACGTTGCAATAAATTGTAAAA
The DNA here is from genome assembly GCA_913789915.3 of Sphecodes monilicornis. Taxonomy (NCBI): domain Eukaryota; kingdom Metazoa; phylum Arthropoda; class Insecta; order Hymenoptera; family Halictidae; genus Sphecodes; species Sphecodes monilicornis. The sequence continues at coordinate 14,925,239 of OU565299.1, read as the reverse complement.
TTTTAAGAAATTATGATTTCTCGTGATGCGAAGCAAGTAGGGCGATGTATGGTTTCCGGTGCAGTTGGGCGTGATTGAAATATCATCTATCGTTAAACAATTGGCAGAAGTTTCGCGTATGGCCTGAGGAGCCTGCCGTGGAATTTCGAATGTAAATGAACGTAGAACCGTTGATTACAATTTGCAATTATAATTCAGCGAGACCGGAAAAAGAGCGTGCCGAAACTTTCTGCGGTCCGCATTATTTATCATGTTGGCTTGCAGCATCCCTCGATTATGGAATATATAAGTGGCAAAACTGCGAAGCGAACCGCAGTTACATATTACACAGAATCACAGTCGATTACATCTCGTTGCATTACAGCGAGGCTAAACGCCTAGCATTGTTGCGATTTTCCTGGCAATTATCGTTCCATCGATTAGTATGCTAAGCGAGTTTACATATTTCGATTTAATTACGCGAACCAATACGTCGCACTCGATACGGACGGATTTGCTCGCGCCATTTAAATTTTAGCAGATCCAGGGGATTCAAAGCACACTCGAACAAAACTGGAATTATTCTGTGTAATTTTAATTACAGAGAGGCTATTTACGCTCTCATCCATGAGTCATACAGTTGATTTAATCAAAACTCCAGATACTGTTGGAAATGCACCGCACGCAATTTTACCGTTCTTTTATTTCTCCCTGCCTTTGTAGCGGAACAACAAGTACTGGCAACTTCATAAATTTTTTTTCACGCAACAAGTGAAAGCATCATTATGAAAAAATACTGGCGTGTTCCTGGACCTTCACTTGGACAAAGAAAAATATTTTTTAATCAACATTGCAGAATCAGGTACAGAAACAATTTTTAGAAGAAAACCTCGAATCGTACAAGCATTAGCAAATTGAGCAATTTTTTTAAACACAAGAACTAAAAGGATCTTTGCAAAAAAATGCAGGTGTATTTTTCAACCTACATTTAGACAGAAAAAAAATATTTGTTACCAATAAATGCAGAATCAGGTAAAGAACAAAATTTTTGTAGGAGAACCTGGGGTTATTATCAATTCAAGTATACTCAACTTTAGGATTTTTTTTCAAATACATCAAGTCGATGGATCATTATAAAAAAATACTGGCATATTCTTCAAGCTTTGCTTAGATAGAAAAAAATATTTGTTACCAAAAAATGCAGAATTAGGTAGACAAAAAAATTTTCGTAGGAGAACCCGGGGTATTAGCCATTCAAGTATTCTCAAGTTTAGGAATTTTTTTCAAATAGAACAGGTCGAAGGATCATTATTGAAAAATACAGGCATATTGTTCAACCTTTGTTTAGACAGAAAAAAAATATTTGTTACTGATAAATGCAGAATCAGGTAAAGAACAAAATTTTTGTAGGAGAACCTGGGGTATTAGCAATTCAAGTATACTCAACTTTAGGATTTTTTTTCAAATACATCAAGTCGATGGATCATTATAAAAAAATACTGGCATATTCTTCAAGCTTTGCTTAGATAGAAAAAAAATATTTGTTACCAAAAAATGCAGAATTAGGTACACAAAAAAATTTTCGTAGGAGAACCCGGGGTATTAGCCATTCAAGTACTCTCAAGTTTAGGAGTTTTTTTCAAATGCAACAGGTTGTAGGATCATTATAAAAAAATACAGGTATATTCTTCAACCTTTGTTTAGACAGAAAAAAAATAAGTTTTACCATAAATTGCGGAATTAGGTAGCCAAATCAATTTTTATAACAGAACCTCGTATTGTTCAAATATTCGCGACTTCAAAAATTTGTCTAGATACAGAAACTGCAAGAATCTTTGTAAGAAAAATATAATCTTGTTCCTCAACCTTCATTTAGACAGAAAAAAAATATTTGTTACCAAAAAATGCAAAATTAGATAAACAAAAAATTTGTATAGGAGAACCAGGGGTATTAGCAATTCAAGTATTCTCAACTTTAGGAATTTTTTTCAAATACAACATGTCGAAGGATCATTATAAAAAAAATACAGGCATATTCCTCAACCCTTTTTTAGACAGGAAAAAATGTTCGTTTACCAAAAATTATAAAGTTAAACATCGATAAAAATTCGTAAATTCTTCAGTGTAGAATGTTCATAAAATCGACTTCGTGTCATTCGAAGACCCTCCGTCTCTTCTGATTGATTGAAGATCATTTATTGTGACTCTTGTCAATCTATGTAAACGTAGCAAAATCATGTCAGCGATCAATTATCCGAAGAGTGAATTTTTTTGCTGAACCTGACGTTGCAGGAAAGGAGGAGGATGGAAAGACGGGTCCGGTTCAATCTCGCGTGTAGAGGTTTGCAATTTTTCAGAACTGGCATCGTTCAGCTTGAACATCATCCCCTCGGAAATAGATTTTTCAACGGGGAACGATTTTTATTCAGGCGCTGGAAGATCGGGGGCAATCGTCCGTTCTCGTGAGATTATGATTTCCGCAATCTTCCGCTTTGCGCGACGAATCTGTCCGTTTCCGAATTTCCTCGTGATTTTTCAACGACACTATGGAAAATCCAAGACGCAGCTAGGCTCCACACATATATAATATTTATATACATAAACAAGATGACCGCGGAATTTCACGATTGGCAACACATCGACGCAATAAGTCGCGCCGGCACGAGTCGCAACATATTTGCAAAGCACACGGATCCAGTGATGCTAACCTCATTTCCATGCCTAAGCGCATGCGTATTCGCGCGTGCAATCAGTACTGTACTAATTTCAAATTTTTGAGAGTTCTTTAAGGCCCTGTTTTAAAAATAATGTTTTTTTATTCAATATTCACATACTTTGTTTACCTAAAAAAGTTCGGATTATACGGGATAACATAATATAATGCAGCAGATACACACGCGCACAGTGTTGCGATGTCATTATCGTTACTGCGTTATGAAATTTCATATAACCATTTTATTAAATTCAGAAGATTGATGAAACTGTGGAATAATTTGGTAGATTTTAGTGCGTTATAATATTTCATTTTTAATTGGACCGGTCGTCCGTAGGTGTTCTTTTGGTTTGCACAGCGGATTGTGTAATGTTCGGGGAGATATATTTTGCAGTAATGTTGCAACGGTTTTCAAAATTTCCACATTTCAATGGAGCGTCGAGGAACTCACGCGTCTAAATAAAATTTACATCCGCGGTTATTCGCGCGCGAAATTAATGCGAAACCCAATTCGCAGGTCGAATTTCAGCTCGTCACGAACGGCCATGACAAACGACTCACGTGTCGGTTCAACTAATATCTGCAAATATCTTGCAGTTGGCAAACGCCCTGATCATACAATTTCTGAACTCTATAAATACAGTGGAATAATCGAAATAGATCACTACACAGATTTACAGAATATCGTATTAATCACGAGCATGTGAAACCATTTTGGCTCCGATTAGACTAGTATTTCAACATTTGACGAATCCACAATGTTCTATATACATATTGCACTCACCACTTTTAGTATAACATGGAGTTAGGTCAGTCCTGGACTTAGGCATTGAATGAGGTTAGGTCGTGAGTTAATTATTTCTTAGGTTCATGACTTGAATCCGGCATGGAGTTAGGTCAGTCCCGGACTTAGGCATTGAATGAGGTTAGGTCGTGAGTTAATTGTTTGTTAGGTTCATGACTGGAATCAGGCATGGAAATAGGCCAGTCCCTGACATAGGCATTGAATGAGGTTAGGTCGTGAGTTAATTATTTGTTAGGTTCATGACGGGAATCAGGCTTGGAGTTAGGCCAGTCCCTGACTTAGGCATTGAATGAGGTTAGGTCGTGAGTTAATTATTTGTTAGGTTCATGACTTGAATCAGGCATGGAGTTAGGTCAGTCCCGGACTTAGGCATTGAATGAGGTTAGGTCGTGAGTTAATTATTTGTTAGGTTCATGACTGGAATCAGGCATGGAGTTAGGTCAGTCACTGCCCTAGGCATTGAATGATGTTAGGTCGTGAGTTAATTATTTGTTAGGTTCATGACTGGAATCAGGCATGGAGTTGGGCCAGTCCCTGTCCTAGGCATTGAATGAGGTTAGGTCGTGAGTTAATTGTTTGTTAAGTTCATGACTTGAATCAGGCATGGAGGTAGGTCAGTCCCTGCCCTAGGCATTGAATGAGGTTAGGTCGTGAGTTAATTATTTGTTAAGTTCATGACTTGAATCAGGCATGGAGTTAGTCCCGTCCCTGACTTAGGCATTGAATGACGTTAGGTCTGGGTTAGGTTCATGACTTGAATCAGGCATGTATTTAGTCAGTACTGCAGTCTAGTTGGTTATGTCTAACTCTGAGATCAAACTCTATCATGATTATAACTGAATCATGACTTGTTCGAGTTGAGCATGATTTATGACTCGAGTCAGGTATTTAATGTGACAATGCTGTGCTGTATATTAGGACTGATTGATGACTTCAGTGATTACTAAGAAATTGTGAGGCATAAATAAATTATGACTCGAGTCAGGCATGTAATGTATGAGTGCTGTGCGTTATGTTAGGACTCCTTGATGACTTGAGTGATTACTAAGAAATAGTAAGTCATAAAATAATTATGACTCGAGTCAGGTATGTACTGTACGAGTCTTGTGCTTTAAGTTTCGACTCCTTGATCACTTGAGCGATTACTAAGAAATTGTGAGGCATAAGTTAATCATGCCTTATGACTCGAGTCAGGCATGGAATCAATCAGCCTTGCGTCTCAACGTGGAAGTGAACAAAGTACACCTCACGAACTGATTAAGAAGTTTCCAGTCCCCGTAATGAAGGTACCATCCGTGCAAAAAATCCGTTCCCGGAAGCTCTTCAGTCTGTTGCGGTCGAACCAGATACACAAGAAGGCCGAAGGAAATTGCATTGCGAACAACTACGAGCTCTCGCCCTTTATGCATCGCGGCAAGACCTCGCGGAAAGGATCCCTGTTTCTGAAGTTCCCGACAAAGGATTTTAATGATTCACTCGATAGACTGTCCTTCGAATTTCCAGCGGACCGGCTGCACAGGCTCTGTGATTGCCGCGTCTCGTTAAAAGCTTCCACGGAATTGTTACAAAAGCGCCGAGTCCTCGGTTCTCCTCGTTTCAAGTTTTAACGTGTGTGAGATAATGAGGACGTTTCGTGTTTGAGACACGTCGTCGTCGTCGACGCCTGTAACGCTTCTTTGGTCATCCTATCCGTCCAATTTTAGAATTTCTCAAATTTTCCCGTTCAGCAAAATTATCTGCTGCTACCGCTGCTGTTTACGAATGTACCCCATTCTCGCACAATTACCGACGAACTTGATACTCTGAAAATTCCCATCCTGTTACAATCTCCCACGCTGCATTGTACACTTCTCTGAAGAGCAAATAAGTTTCTCGACTAATTAGCCACTGATTTAATATGCAGGAAATTGTTCCCAGCATCAAATGTCGGTGAATGCAATAATTTATGTCGGGGCAACCAGTCAAAGGATCGTTGTGGAAAAAATACTAGCATCTGCATCAATCTGTATTCAAAGAGGAAAAAAATAGTTTTTAACCAAAATTGCAGTCGCAGGTAGGGGAAAGAATTTTTATCAGGACACCATGCATTGTTCAGGTATTCGGAACTTCAAAAATTCTTTTTAAGGCGATCAGTGTACTGACCGTTACGAAAACATACTGAAATACGTATCAAGCTTCACTGGAACGGGAAAAAACTTTTTTATTAAAAATTCCAGACCTGTAGAGTATAAAATAAAGTTTAAGGTGGGTCTCGAACCTCCCAAGGATTAGCAACTTCAAACATTTTTTCCTAGGGACCCAGTCAGAGGATCGTTGTGGAAAAAATACTAGCATGTGTATCAATCTGTATTCAAACAGGAAAAAAATAGTTTTTAATCAAAATTGCAGTCGCAGGTAGGAGAATGAATTTTTATCAGGAAACCTTGTATTGATCAGGTATTCGCAACTTCAAAAATTCTTTTTAAGGCGATCAGTGTACTGACCGTTACGAAAACATACTGAAATACGTATCAAGCTTCACTGGAATGGGAAAAAACTTTTTTATTAAAAATTCCAGACCTGTAGAGTATAAAATACAGTTTAAGGCGGGTCTCGAACCTCCCAAGGATTAGCAACTTCAAACATTTTTTCTTAGAGACCCAGTCAGAGGATCGTTGTGGAAAAAATACTAGCATATACATGAAGCTTTATTTAAACAGGAAAAAATATTTCTTCACCAAAAATTCCAGAGTCGCGTTCTACAAAAATTGTTGTGTAACAACCTCGGGAGCCTATCATCTCAACTGTGCATTCCAGTAGTCCAGAATAGTTCCAGTGAAATATTCATTCGTTAACTGACAATTTTCATTAAGTCCCGGCTGAGGATTAAGACGATAATAAATAATTTTCCAGTGGCTTTTTCAATTACGTCCGGAGAGATAATTTTCTCGTGTTCCATCTTCTACGACCTACGTGTTCTTCCTGAACAATAGCGAGTTGCATAATCTCGTCGCTAGTATCAACAAGCTGCCGGATTCTTTTGCAATCCCCTAATAGGAGGCATGTTTACGCAACTAGTCGAGCCAGGGCAGGAGGGAGAAAATTCACGTTCGCCGCGGAGAGAAATTGATTTGAAAAGCTGCCCTCGTTGAAGGCGTTTGCGGCGAAATGTTATTTGTCCCCGCTGTTCCGGATGCTTTACGTTCCCCGTCGGAACACAGCATCGACATGGTCGGTTATCGGATCGACAAGGAATTCGCCATAGTCGCTATTATAGCGGGCGAGGCTGTGCGGCGTGTCCCGTTTAGGGGAAACGACGGAGGGATCCTCTCCTCGACGAGAGAGAAATACAATTGGATTAGTCCGGCCTTAATGGCCGAACTCAGCCACTTACAGTAAATATTTCTCGGCGATCTGGGTAAACCGGTGTGCTTCGAATAAGTTGTCTTTCTATTTCGAGGGGGATCCGAGCATGATGCGATTTCGAACGAGATTCGGTCCTCACTGGCGCGACGACTTCATTTTATCCCGATGACCTCCCTAAAAGCAGCCTATCTGTCCGCACGCAGCTGTAAATAGTCCTGTGTAATCAGAACGTTGGTTTATGGACCTGTGACTCACTTGTTAGCGAGGACGCATGGTGTGCATTCGGGTCAGTGTATTATTCTGTCAAGATTTTCTGTGTTTCTCCGAGGATTCGGAGTCCGGAGTTTATGATGGTTGATTTATGTGGTTCAGAAATAGGAGATGATCGTCTCTGTATGAAGTGTCAGGTGATTTTAGGTGGAATTATGGGCTAGCTGTGGATTAAAATGATTGATGTTTGGAGGATCATGAGCTGGGTGAGGATTAAGGTGATTAGCACATTCGGGATCATGCTAAGGCCGGCTGAGGTTAGTTACATTTGGGGAATCATGGGGGATCATAGTCTGGAGTGGTATATGATGATTTCTGTATAGGTGATGATAGTCTGAATGGGGCCTAAGATGATTTATGCTTAGAGGATCCTAGTCTAATGTAGCCTAAGATGTTGTCTAGTTGGTGGGTTATAGTCTGAAGTTTGTGAAGATGATTTACATATAGGGTATTGTAGTTTAGAATAGTCTAAAATGATTTAAATATAGAGAATCATAGTCTAAAGTAGCGTGAGATAAGTATCACTTAGGGTACCATAGCCTAAAATACGTTAGGATGACTTCTACTGAGAGTACTGTAGTCTACAGTACGTATAGATGATTTAAACATAGGGGATCGTAGTTTAAAATAGACAAATGTGATTTAAATATAGAGAAACATAGTCTAAAGTAGCGTGAGATAAGTATCACTTAGGGTACCATAGCCTAAAATACGTTAGGATGACTTCTACTGAGAGTACTGTATTCTAAAGTACGTCAAGATGATTTAAACATCGGGGATCATAGTTTAAAATAGTCAAAGATGATTTATATATAGGGAATCATAGTCTAAAGTAGCGTGAGATAAGTATCACTTAGGGTACCATAGCCTAAGGTACGTTAAGATAACTCCCACTTAGGGTACCGTAGTCTAAAGTAGCCTATAATGATCTCCACTTAGGGGATCGTGGTCTAAAGCACCTCAACATGATTTCGACTTAGATAATCGTAGTCTACAGTAGCCTGGGATGACTATCACCTTGGGAATCTTAGTATAAAGTAGTCTAAGATGATTTTGAGTTAGAGGATCATAGTCTAAAGTAGCTTACGATATGTATCACTTAGGGTACCATAGCCTAAAGTAAGTTAGAGTGACTCCCACTTAGGGTACTGTAGTCTAAAGTACGTATAGTTGATTTAAACATATGGGATCGTAATTTAAAATAGTCAAAGATGATTTAAATATAGAGGATCATAGTCTAAAGTAGCCTATGATAAGTAACACTTAGGATACCACAGCCTAAAGTACGTGAGGATGACTCCCACTTAGGGTACTGTAGTCTAAAGTACGTATAGTTGATTTAAACATATGGGATCGTAATTTAAAATAGTCAAAGATGATTTAAATATAGAGGATCATAGTCTAAAGTAGCTTACGATATGTATCACTTAGAGTACCATAGCCTAAAGTAAGTTAGGTTGACTCCCACTTAGGGTACTGTAGTCTAAAGTACGTATAGTTGATTTAAACATATGGGATCGTAATTTAAAATAGTCAAAGATGATTTAAATATAGAAGATCATAGTCTAAAGTACCCTATGATAAGTAACACTTAGGATACCATAGCCTAAAGTACGTGAGGATGACTCCCACTTAGGGTACTGTAGTCTAAAGTACGTAAAGATGATTTAAACATAGGGGATCGTAGATTAAAATACTCAATAATGATTTAAATACAGAGAATCATAGTCTACAATAGCCTAGGTTGTCTGTCACATAGGGTATCATAGTCCAATGCAGTCCATGATGTCTTCCACTTAGGGGATCGTAATCTGAAGTCGCCTATGCTGCCTGTCACATATGGTATTCTAATTTAAAGTAGCCTAGGAAGACTTCCAGCTAGGGAACCATAGTCTAAAATAGCCAAAGATGGTATCCATTTGCAGCCTGATATATTATAGTCCTACTATTCTGATGACCTACATTAAACTGGTGTGATCTTTCACTATGAAGATTATGTCCCATGTTCCAACGCTCCAGACTCTATCTTATGCCAATTTATTGCAAATATAGTTTTCTCAGTACTCACACAGGATTAAAAATAAATCCCACGGGCAAGGGAGCAATCGTTTCAAGTAGATGACAGTATGATGCGAACAGAGGGACAGCGCAGGTGTCACATCAGTATGCATCAGTGTTAGCAAATGTGATGTCTGTCACTGACCGGGGACACCCGAGCTCGTTAAACTTACTAGCCAGACAATGGCGCTTCGACGTTGTAAATATGGCCGATAAACCTCAATGACAGCACGGTTTGTTTGGAATGCAGCCAGCAACGCACGTTTATCTGCACTCTGGCGGCAGCGTCGGACATCAAACGAATCTAGACTGACGTTAAGTCAGTCGGAATTAAACCGAACTTTAGTGCATAATGCTTTTAGACTATCACTAAGACTCTCGCTGAACAGACGGTGCTCTAAAATCTATTTCTATCCCCACAAACCATTCTACATCAACAAAAACACTCTGACCTCCAAGGAACGATGTTTGGGTCTTTTATGACCCAGGTGTACCAGCAGTTGCTGCAAATTTTAATAAATTACGATTCGAGGAAAATTTAGTTGAAAAGAGGCTCTAGGGGTCTGCACTGACCCAGGTATCAATAACATCATCAAGGGGACTTCTCCAGTACACCCACAAACAATTTTTCAAAAATTTCAGTTAATTATGACTGGTTCTAAAATTTAAATAAAATTTTCAAAAAAGTGTTCTAGGGGTCTAGACTGACCCAGAGACGAATGTAGTCATCAAGTGTGCTCTCAGCAATATTCACAAAAATAATGCTAATTAACCAGCCCAGCTTCCAACAAGTTTTCAAAAATTTCAATCAATCACTACTGACTCTAAAATACGAATTAAATTTTTATAACGCTCTTTTAGGGGTCTAGACTGACTCAGAGGCTAACGAAGTCGTCAGAATTGTTCTCAGGACTATCCACAAAGATAATGCTAATTCCCATCAAGCTAATTCACCAGCACATCCACAAACAATTTTTCAAAAATTGCAATTAATTATGACTGGTCCTAAAATTTAAATTAAATTTTTAAAAGAGCGTTCTAGGGGTCTAAACTGACCCAGAGACTAACGAACTCGTCAGAATTGCTCTCAGGACTATCCACAAAGATAATGCTAATTCCCATCAAGCTAATTCACCAGCCCAGCTTCAAACAATTTTTCCCAAGCAACGCCTCTCAAAGGTAGACGATTTATCAGGTTATTCTCGAGCTGGGTGATATTTTCATTAATTTCAGCCTCACCTGCCTTCCCCGAACCACTCCTCCATGAATCTTAATACGACCAAAGATTTCCATTAAGAGGAGGTACGAGCAACGAGGACGGAGGACTGGGAAGAATGGCATGTCTGGCGAAACCGCGGGCTGTTAGTGTACCTGACCAACCACTTTGTTCGAGGACAGTACCCCAACGAACCTGACCAAGACACTTTTGGACAGTTATTCAACTGCCGGAATTGTTTCGAAGCTCGCGGCCACAGGGTATGCTTGGAGTTTCCCGGTGCCAAACTCGTTACCGTGGCAATCTTGGCCCAGGAATCACTATGAAAATTTTGATTTGAGTTTAAACGAAGGATAGACGATAAACCGCCGTTAACCCATTGAGTACTAAATTTTTATTTTTAAATTTTTCCTCCGTATGGTCAGTATTTATATATTAACATCTCCGGGGGCAATCTGGGTAGTCCCTTGAGAATTTCTTTCATTTCAATATTTATTTGTTCCGATTAACGCTTTGAACATTTGACAATCCAACGATTATACAGGGTGTCACCTAACGTTTGCACCTCAAATTTCGTTGTTGTTTCTAAAGATACGTAAAATATGGCAAGGGCAAAGTTGAATGCTACAATGGGGCTAACACGATGCCAAAAAAATTTTGTTTTTTTGTAATTTTTTTTTGGAGATGTCAAGGTCACGTTGACTTTTTGAAATGGAGCCACCCTTTTTTAAACACCTACAATGACAGTCTCTTTCATTACGAATTCAGTGACTATAATTACGCAAGGTCATTCAAGGTCGCGGACAGAGATAACGTATAAGATTTAATATGGATACATGCCTGTAAACGAGCTTTGAAGGAATGTTGAACTTTATCCGTGACCTTGAATGACCTTGAGTAAATATAGTCACTGAATTCGTAATGAAAGGGACTATCATTGTACATGTTTAAAAAAGTGTGGTTTCACTTTAAAAAATGAAGGTGACCTTGAAAATCTCTAACAAAAAAAGATGACGTAAAAACAAAAATTTTCTTGGTATCGTGTGAGCCCTACTGAACCATTCAACTTTGTCCTTCAGACATTTGACGTATCTTTAAAGACACCGAAGATATTTGAGGTGGGAATAGTTAGTGCCTCAGCTTACAATGATAGTCCCTTTCATTACGAATTCAGTGAATATAATTACTCAAGGTCATTCAAGGTCACGGACAGAGTTCAACATTCCTTCAAAGCCCGTTTACAGGCATGTATCGATGTTAAATCTTACACGTTATCTCTGTCCGTGACCTTGAATGACCTTGAGTAAATATAGTCACTGAATTCTTAATGAAAGGGACTATCATTGTAGGTGTTTAAAAAAGGGTGGTTCCATTTCAAAAAGTCAATGTGACCTTGAAAATCTCTGAAAAAAAATGACGTAAAAACAACAATTTTCTTGATATCGTGTGAGCCCCACTGAACCATTCAACTTTTACCTTCAGACATTTTACGTGTCTTTAAAGACAACAAACATATTTGAGGTGGCAATAGTTAATGCCTCACCGTACAATAATGGTCCCTTTCATTACGAATTCAGTGAATATAATTACTCAAGGTCATTCAAGGTCACGGACAGAGTTCAACATTCCTTCAAAGCTCGTTTACAGGCATGTATCCATATTAAATCTTACACGTTATCTCTGTCCGTGACCTGAATGACCTTGAGTAAATATAGTCACTGAATTCTTAATGAAAGGGACTATCATTGTAGGTGTTTAAAAAAGAGTGGTTCCATTGAAAAATCGCGTGTCAGCGCAATTGTACCATTCAACTTCGTCCTCACCATATTTTACGTATCTTTAGAAACAACAAAGAGATTTGAGGTGCAAACGTTAGGTGACTCACCCTGTATATTAGAATAGGGACGTCGATACGCGTTCCCGAATTTTTTTTCAATTTTTTCCATAGTCTAGAACTAGATAATCTAGATTCATGCCGAAAATTATGTTTGAAAAATTATCACGAAAATAGAGAAAATGTCCCGATTTAAGGATGGATTCACTTGGAATGCAATTTAGTTCTTTTTGTGCCACTCCTTGGTGCAGTCCATGCGAATGACCCCAAATAGGGATCACGGTGCGTAACGGGTTAAGCAAGTTAGCGATCCGGGAATCGTTCGAGATGGCTTCATTGTGTTCGTTTAGTTTCAAATAGAGGAGCAGACGAGTGCGGATGGATGGCTATAGGTTGCAAGACTGCGAGACATGCAACAGTTGGCCGATCCGCGATCAGCCGCGATTTACGATTGGACACGCAGCAAGAACTGATCTCCTCGCGGCCGGGGAAACCGGTTTGTGGGTTCGCTGGCTGTGATCCGGCAGCATGATTACGCTGCTGCCACTTATCACCTCACCGCGGCTGCGTCACTGACACAGGTGATATAACCAGATTCGTTTTAGCGGTGTATGTTTGCTGGCAACGGCAGATGCAACTGTGCAAACCGTGAGTTTGTTTGGACCGAAAGGCGACCGGTGTTTGAGCAACACGCTGCTGGAGGATGCAGAGATGGTAGAGAGCGGCTAACCGGTTTATGGGACGCATTAACATCTTACCGAGTCGTATTTCGTATGATTGGATGGAGAAGAGGTGAGAGAAAATGCAGTGCTTGAGGATAAGTGCTCTGAGTTTGCTAAGTGGGTCAGGTTCTGCTTTGCACTTCATAGTGGAAGCCTAGGATCATTTTATCTTAGGGCATCATAGTCTAAAATAGCCTCAGATGATTTTTACTTGGGGTATGAAAGTCTAAAGTAGTCTGGGATCATTTTCTCTTAGGGCATCATAGTCTAAAAGACCCTAACTTAATTTTGAAATAGTGGACTATAGCTTACGGTACCTCAATACGATGTTTGCTTAGGGGATCATAGTCTAAAATAGGCTTAGATAATTTTTACTTGGGGTATCAAAGTCTAAAGTAGCCTGGGATGATTTTCTCTTAGGGCATCATAGTCTAAAAGACCCTAACTTAATTTTGAAATAGTGGACTATAGCCTACAGTACCTCAATATGATGTTTGCTAAGGGGATCATAGTCTAAAATAGGCTTAGATAATTTTTACTTGGGGTATCAAAGTCTAAAGTAGCCTGGGATGATTTTCTCTTAGGGCATCATAGTCTAAAAGACCCTAACTTAATTTTGAAATAGTGGACTATAGCCTACAGTACCTCAATACGATGTTTGCTTAGGGGGTCATAGTCTAAAATAGCCTTAGATGTTTTATAGTTAGGGTATGAAAGTCTAAAGTAGTCTGGGATCATTTTCTCTTAGGGCATCATAGTCTAAAATACCTTAACATAATTTTGAAATAGTGGACTATAGCCTGCAGTACCTCAATACGATGTTTGCTTAGAGGATCATAGTCTAAAATAGCCTCAGATAATTTTTACTTAGGCTACCACAGTCTAAAGTAGCCTAGGATAACTTCCACCAAAGGAATCATAGTCTAAGGTAGCCTAAGATAGTTTCCACTTAGGGTATCATAGCCTAAAGTACTCAAACGTACAGTATATACAATTTTTGTGGTAGTTTAAGTAATCAATTCCCAGATTTCTAATTCGTTTACAGTTTACAAGCCCCCAAAATGAACAAGTGTCCAAAAAAAAGTGTAATTTTCTCTTCACCTTCAAACCAGTCCACCAAGGAGTCAATTTTCTCTAGTTCTCCAAGAATAACCTCCAGTACCAAAGTCAAAAACACCCAGATTCTGACAAAATATTTATTCATACCACTATCCATACTCGTTTAAATAAAAACTGTATAAAAATCGTATCTTTATTTACAGCAACCGAATAATATGTAACCAAAGTGACCCACGCTGAGATGCCTCTTCCAAGTCCACAAAAGGTTAATATAGCACCTAACCCACCAAGGCAGCCCTACCATAACTTGTAGCATAGCCGCAAGCTGCAGCTTGGTGTTCAAATTTCCTCAAGTTAGTCGTCTAAACAAACAACCTTAATGAAACATTTCAAGTGTCACAGAGAAAGTCTTCGGGAGAGCTCCTCAACCCTAGCATCACCCTCTTCCCTCCCTTCTTGGTGGAGCTGGAACAAGTCCTGCTACCATGAGTGCTTCCAGACATCATGCTACCTGGTCTCTTGGACTTGGAAGCCCTGTGACACTTGTCGGACTGTCTGGAGACATCGTTGGACACCTGGGAATGATGCTTGCTGTATACCAACGAGGGATTGCGACTGACAGACAGGGACATCCGACTGTTCCATTGCTCCTTTGCTAGCATTTTCAACCTAATATGATCCTCCATGTTCAGGGACTCAGCGCTGGTGTCCGACAACAGATTATTGTGTCTGAGAACGTCTCCTTTCCTCGTCAGCACCACTTTGTGATTAGGTTTAGCTAAAGAGCACCTGGACTTGGTGAACTTGAACAGAGGAATGCTAGGGGGATCTGGCATCCCATCAACGAACAACACCGGCACCACTAGGACCTTCTCGTCAGTCTTAGCTACCTCCTTCGTCTGATCAGACGTCGAACTGGTGCCATCGGAAGGTGACTGATTAAGCAGACTCTCGACTGATCGTCTAAACACTATCTCCTTCTGATGATGGTACCTCAAATTATACCCCGAACACTGGATATCAAGGTCCCTGACCTTCTTCTTCGCATCAGTCGTCGAATCCCTCCTACCGCTGACTAGCTGTGTCTCCTCTGGTTTAGCTGTCTCAACAGCTTGGTCCCTCTTGGAGATGATCAAGGACGTCTGACTGTTAACTCGAGTGTAGTTGACGTAGTGAGTCTTGTTGCTGCTGGAGGACTCTATCAGCATCACCGAGGACATGTTCTGCTCCAGGGGACCCTCTTCAATCTCAGGATCGTTCACGCTCTGTTTCGAATTGCATGGTTCCTCGGGACTGTCGTCACCAGCAACAATGCGACCATAGTGCTTCTCCACGGTGGTGTTCACTCTGATCACGTGGACCTCTGGTGCTGTGCTAGTGGAGGGTTGGCATAGGGTATCGGGCAACGTGTCAGCGTGTTTCCTATGTCCCGAAGGGAGTCGACTTGGTCTTGGTCCAGCGTCTCTAATCGTCTCCCGATGTCTACAGCTATCATCAATTGGCTTAGGGTCTAAAGACTCACCAGGCTCCCGCATGTTGAACCCACTGGTCCCAGCCTCGGTCTCAGGCATGTGACAGTCCAGCCTATGTCTAGAACACTTGTAGCACGAGCTGCTGACATTGGGGATCATGGATCCCGAAGGATCCCTCTTGACACCATCCTCAAACTCGAACCAGGAGTTCTTCATGCTGACGAAGCTGTCCCTCTCTCCAGCCAGCCAGTTGCTGTTGGACATCTGCCCGGTTGCCACGAAGCTATCCTGACCCAACACAGCAACTTTGCTACTTGCGTTCCTCTCAGGAAGAACGTCGTAACAGAAATTAGTGTTTTCTTGTCTGAACGGATGAAACGATGGACTGGGAGGATTGTCGACGACTCTAGCCTCCCAGGAGGGGTTGCTAATTATCTGATGATACTGTCCAGCCACGTGGAGGGGTTTGATAGCGCCGAAGGTCTCCGTTCGGTGAAGATAGTACCCGGACATGGTCGAGGACGCGTAATGTCCCGGGCTCAGCAGGGACGGGTCCGTGAGATTCATGGCCCGGAACTTGCCAGTGATCTCGTTCAGTTTGTGCTGGAGAGGGCCCAGCTCGCCATCGATCCGAAGAAGAGCGTCCACGTCCTTCTTGACACGCCACTGGCTCGAGGTGCCCTCCTTCTTCAAAGAGCTCGGCGGAAAGTAAAAGGATCTGATGGACGAGTGGGCGTTCTGAGCGATTTTGATCAGGTCCTCTTGCGATTCAAGGTTCGCTGGACTCCCCGAGACACGGCTGCCAGATCTGAGACCCCTGTGCGATGATCCTGATCCTCCTTGCAGGGATTGACCAACGGTCGACAACTTGGGGGGTGGGTACGTTTCTGGATCCAATAGGGGGTCCTGGGGAAAGGGATAGGGGTTTTTGGGGATGGGGAAGTTTTTCACAGTTACGGTAGAGAAAAATGAAGCGCAAATTATTTAACAGCTACCTCATCTAGTTTTCCTGGAAAAAATTCCCAATGACCTACAGTTCGGCAGATTCGTAAAAATCCTCTTCGAAACAAGTTTAAAATTCTGTCATAACTTTGCTAGCAATTTAGGGGACCTATGCAACTATAGTCCTCGCAGCGAGAGTTGCCACAAAATCTCGTCAGTGGGGTGCAGGCAAAACGGCGGTCCCCACTCTGGACGCAAGGCTGCGGATCCCACCACTGATCAGTGAATCCCACTCTTATGCTTACGCTTTGGCGGGAACGGTCGACATAGGCGCTCAGCTTGGGGATGTCCCACTTGTACGCCATCCGATTGGACGCGCCCCGATTGGACGCCATCCGATTGGACGCCATCCGATTGGACGCGTTCCTTTTGAACGCCGTGCCGATTGGACTCGTCGTTTGGACGCCATGCCGTTTGGATTTGTGACATTTGGACGCCGTGCCGTTTGCATTCGTGACATTTGTGTGCCGCAAATTTTATAATCATTGCTTTTCGAATTCAACAAGTGGTGATATTTTATTTTGAAATATGTGGTTAGCTCTGGGTTAGGTCTGGGTTAGGTCCAACCGGTACTCCAGGGGCCGCGGGCGACACGCCTTGGGGGCGTGTCGTCCAGACTCGGCGGTCCCCGGGATGGGGGCCATTGCGAGGGAGACCGGTGCAATGCCCTGGTAGATGAAATTTGGGAGGTCATGTCCCCCCCCCCGTGCCTGGGGCGGTGGCTTGCCGCCGCCAAAGCGGGGGAGTGGTCCAGTAGTGCTCACCACAAGTTCCTGGCCACTCCCCTACCGCATAGGCAGGTCTCCGCAGGGTTTTAGTGGGTATACCCCCCTTTCCCTTCCATCCAGGAAGGGGGGGGAGTCGCACATATCCCCGTCCCTCCCCTAAGGGGGACGGGGAATGCGTAAAGCATTTCCCTGCGCGACTCCCCTACCGCATAGGCAGGTCTCCGCAGGGTTTTAGTGGGTATACCCCCCTTCCCCTTCCGTCCAGAAAGGGGGGGAGTCCCACATATCCCCGTCCCTCCCCTAAGGGGGACGGGGAGTGCGTAAAGCATTTCCCTGCGCCACTCCCCTACCGCATAGGCAGGTCTCCGCAGGGTTTTAGTGGGTATACCCCCCTTCCCCTTCCATCCAGGAAGGCGGGGAGTCGCACATATCCCCGTCCCTTCCCCAAGGGGGAGTGCGTAAAGCATTTCCCTGCGTTAAAAAAAAAAAGATCCAACCGGTACGGGGTCCAATCGACACGGAGTACAAACGGCACGGCGTTCAAACGACACGAGTCCAATCGGCACGGAGTCCAAAAGGAACGCGTCCAATCGGATGGCGTCCAAACGGGGGTGTCCCCTCAGCGTCACCACCATCTTACTTCATGGTCACCACATCTCTCCGTTACAGTCACACTCAATACGCTCGTTTGCTGTCTTCGTCAAGCGATTCGGCCGATCGCGGAAGACGTGTAGCGCGTGGTAGGAGCATCACGTGGTACCCACAAGTTTCTCTGTGCCAACTCTCGCTGCGCGGGCTATACTTTTCTCACAATTTGGATTACCGTAAGTTAGGATTAAATTGTATAGAGGTGAAAGATCAAGGATAGTGTTGAAATCACCTGAAGAACAGGCAGCCTGGTCCTGGACTCCATCTTCCTAGCTACGTAACCCTCGTCGTTCGGGTCTGTCTTCGACGTGGTCGAGGTAGCCAAGCTCAAACTAGACCAGGGAGACAACAACGGCGCCATCTTAGCCACAATGACCTTGTACTTCCTCTGGCAAGCCAAGGACGACTCAGACGTCTGCACCATTTGTCCCGAATCGGTGTCCTCTTCGTTAGAGGGTATCTTCTGCAGCACTGGCATAGACTCAGACTTGAACAGAACGGATGTTCTACTGGAGATTTTTGACGATTCTTCTTCCTTCGACCTGGGATCTATTCGATCGCATTCCGAGCCTAACTTCGCAGCATCGATGTCTAGTTTCCCTTTGGATAATCGAACGTGGCCCTCGCTGGACGTCTCGTAGTCCCCTTCTGCGTTCGAGAAATCATAATGCAATCTTTTTGGATCGACTATGATCTATATAGAAAATGGAGAACTGTTTCAAGATGGAACTCAAGAATGAAAGAAAAGAGCAATTTAGCGTTGCGATTCGGGATGCTGAATTATAGCTGTATGTTGGCCCACTCGTGACCGCCATGTTTTTTACGGCTGACAGTCCTCCGGTTTACGGGGATGAACAGTGCCCTAATCTTGGCTATACGAATTTTACGAAACGTCTCCAGAAGCAATGAAGATAGACCGAGAAAAAAAGTAACGTAAATTGCTTATCTACCTCAGGCTACACAGTGTCTCGAAGAAATTTTATTTATAAATCGTAGGTGGCTCTAGTATGGCACAAATGGTACTATTATGAATAATTTCATATAAATATATATAGGTATGGTCGATACAGTATTTTCTCTGATGTGGCTGCATTTTGAGTAAGCTAGATAAATAAATATTTAACTGGAGCTACTGTCACATAGCCCTAGAGTATTATAAAAATTTATTTATTTATTACTTGGTCCTAACGTTTTCTCTACAATAATTTGATTAATACAGGTTTACGATGGTGCTTTTTATAAATTGATTTTCATCACGAAACCTTAAAATTTTCTATTTAATAATCTAATTAATATATGGTTAGGATGGTGCTTTATATAAATTCATTTATTTAGCACGCAGCCTTGGAATTTTCTATTAAATAAATTCATGAATATATGGTTACGATGGCTCCCTATATAAATTCATTTATATATTACACAGCTCTAGAGTTTTTTATTAAATAATTTGATTAATGTATGGTTAGGATAGTACCTTATATAAATTCATTTATTTATTACACAGCCCTAGAATTTTCTATTACATAATTTGATTAATGTATGGTTAGAATGGTTCCTTATGTAAATTAATTTATTTATAACGCAACCTTAGAATTTTCCATTAAATAATTTGATTAATTTATGGTTAAAATGATGCTTTATATAAATTCATTTATTCAGCACGCAACCTTAGAATTTTCTATTAAATAATTTAATTAATATATGGTTAGCATAGTGCATTATATAAATTAATTTATTTATTACACAGCCCTGAATTTTTCTATTAAATAATTTGATGAATGTATGGTTTCGAAGATGCTTTATATAAATTAATATATTTATAACGCAAGCCTAGAATTTTCTATTAAATAATTTGATTAATGTACGGTTAGGATGATGCTTTACATAAATTAATTTATTTATAACGTAACCCTAGAATTCTCCATTAAATAATTTGATTAATTTATGGTATGATTGATGCTTCATATAAATTTATTTATTTAGCACGCAGCCCTAGAATTTTCTATTAAATAATTTGATTAATGTATGGTTAGGATGATGCTTTATATAAATTTATTTATTTATCAGATAACCATAGAATTTTATTAGATCGTGGGGATGGTGTTTTTCGTGAATTTAAGTGAGAGATAAATTGAATTAGTATGAAGAGGGATGGGTTTAATGAAAATCTAGTTAGAAACACATTGTGGGAACACACCGTCAGTCTCCGAGGCGCAAGTGGTAGTGTCGCTGACTTTCGTCCCAACTGACATCGTACTCGAGAAGGTTAGCTATCGATACTCCTGCATCTCGGTTGGCTCTGCCCTCTTTCTAAGCCACTAATGTCCTCTGCGAATGGATTGTATCTCCGTTCGGCCCGCCGGAAGCATAATTCGACGAAACCGTTAGGCTAACTGACGTTCCAGTGTTCCCCGAGAAGTTGCAGCAAATCGAACGATTGTTTTCTCGAGATTATTCGACTATGACTCTTCATCCTTCAGTGTCTCGATCGGTAAATTATTGTTTGACACAATACATTTTTCATAGAATCATAAAACAATTCCGAAAGAAAATCGACTCCATTCTGTCTTGTACATTTTTCTGAGTAATTAAAAAAATATATAAGATCACTGTTCATGCATGAACAATTTTTAAAAAATTGTAGAAATAGTTTAAGATTGTTTAGAAAATTGTAGAGTATGTTTGGATGAAGAAAAATAATTTTTTTGTACATCGAGATAGTATTTATAAAATGGTAGAATTTTTTAAAGAACTCAATTCATTTTATTGAATTTTTCTAATCATTGTTCATGCTTGAGTAAATTTAAAAAATATATACAGAAACAATGCAAAATTGTCTATATAACGCCACAGAATATTTACAAAAAAGAAAATATTTTTTCCATGTTGGTAACTATTTTAAACAAACATCATTGTCTATGCACGAATAATTTTTAATATATAGAGTAATAGTTTAAGATTGTCTAAAAGATACTACAGGATGTTTAGAAGAAGAAAAATCATTTTTTTGAACATTGAGACAGTATTTATAAAATAGTTGAATTTTTTAAACAACTGAATTCCATTTAGAGAATTTTTTTAATCATTGTTCGTGCTTGACCAAATTAAAAAAATGATATATAAACAATGCAGAATTGTCTAAATAACCCCACAGAATATTTAGAAAAAAGAAAATATTTTTCCATGTTGGTAACTATTTTAAACAAACATCATTGTCTATACACGAATAATTTAAAAAAAATGTAGAAACAGTTTAAGATAGTCTAAAAAATACTACAGGATGTTTGTAAGAAGAAAACAAATTTTTTTGAACATCGAGACAGTATTTATAAAATTTTAGAATTTTTTAAAGAACTGAATTCTTTTTAGAGAATTTTTCTAATTATTGTTCATGCTTGACCAAATTTACAAAAATATATATATAAACAATGCAAAATTGTCTATATAACGCCACAGAATATTTACAAAAAAGAAAATAGTTTTTCCATGTTGGTAACTATTTTAAACAAACATCATTGTCTATGCATGAATAATTTTTAACATATAGAGTAATAGTTTAAGATTGCCTAAAAAATAATATAGGATGTTTAGAAGAAGAAAAATAATTTTTTTGAACATTGAGCCAGTATTTATAAAATAGTAGAATGTTTTAAGAACTGAATTCTTTTTAGAGAATTTTTCAAATTTTTCAAATTTTTAAAAAATATATAAACAATGCAGAATTGTCTAAATAACGGCACAGAATATTTACAAAAAAGAACACAATTTCATCATGTTGGTAACAGTTTTAAAAAAATTATCCAACACTGCTCTCAAAGAACAGTTATTGAAATGACTAAATAATTAAAATGGCGAATGTTTCGACTTGTATTCGATATTCAATGGCTGGTACAGTCGTCACTGTGCAGCAGATATTCGAAATGCATGACCATCTCTCACGGTTAGGAGACCAACAAAGCACAGAGACAGTTCGATGAGTTGAAACAGAAATTTATTCGCGTCGTAAATCCGTTGCCAGCATTTTCTACGGATATCCGCGGCGATACGGTGCGTTGTGCAGTAATCGAAATAAATTTCCGTAATCTACGTAATGCGATCGATGCACCACCCGACCAGGCTACCTGAAATATTCTGAAATATTATTCTATTCAGATATGGAGACAAACTTTCATCATTACTCAGCGAAAGCTTCATTAGCTCTGTGCACAACGAAAATGAGAATTTTATGAGGTTCTACAGTAATATTCGCTGGCGACAAGTTTTACGAGAGTTTTAATCATCGTGGAATTAAACCGAGCAATTATTTCTCGCGAAAGTAAAACATTCATCAACGCGAAATTGTTTTAATTGTTTCAGCTGTGTCCTTTTAACGCAAATGTCTTTTCGGAGACTGAAATGAGTTTCTGATTCAAATGTTGAAGAACCGGAAGTGGTTTTAGAAATTTTTCATTTTGTTTGACAATTTCATTATACATAATGCAATGATGAATTATTTCACATTAAAATAGACAAGAAACAGGGCAAATGTAATTTTTTAATTTTATTTTATTATTAAGGATCACACCTAACAAAAAAAGAAAAAAATAAATTCAACGATTTTTATTCGTTTCGACAGCCTAATTAGAATATGTACAACGTGAGTCTGAATTATTTCTAATTAAATAGCAGAAGCAAAGTGATGGATTAGATAATTATTTAATTTTGTCGTGTGATTAATAACTGTTTGAGAGATTGATCGCTGCAAAATTAAATGAAGAAGAAAACAAATCGATTTTGCAATAATTAATTTTCTTTTTACTGTCTAATTATAACACAGCGTGAGTTTGAATTATTTCAAATTATAAAAGCAGATGGAAAATGTTTGGTGAAGTTGTTTAATATTTCGTCGTAGTATCAGTGTTAACATTTTCTCAGCGTGACTATCGAGTATCATTTTCACTGCGTAATTATGTATCAGCTATCTTGGTGATCCGAGTTGGCAGATGTCCACCAGGAACGTCGCTTCGAAGGCAACGGCCATCGAAGATATGAATGATCACCGCGACACTGCACATTATTTTGCGGAGCGTGACGTACGAACGAGCCAAAATAATCGCAGCTTGTTTATGCAACTGTGAACACGGCCAGATGAATACTATGCCTGAACGGTGACGTTGACGGATTTTCCGATTCAACTTTTAGTTAGCCCTGACCCAAAGTTCATATTTTTCTTCTATGAAACTTCAATCTCATTGCTTTTCTCTCTGAACCCCGAGGTCGGAATAATTTAAAAATAAAATGTTTCAAACATCATCAAACCTGACAATACAACACCAAACCTCGTCAAACATAATCCTACAAAGATTTTGACTCTTAAGTCTTGTAAATTCAAGATAGCCTCATTGCAATAAGTAAAATGAGCTGGACAATATCGTATACGAGAAAAATAAGGGCAGTGAATATTATTAAAAAAATGGTCTCAAACATCGTCAAACCTAACCCTTCAAAAATGTTGACTTTTGAGCATTTTAAATTGAAGATAGTCACTTTGAACATAAAATAGACTGAATAGTGTGGTATACGACAAAAATAGGGGCGGTGAAAATGATTAAAAATATGGTCTCAAACATTGTCAAACCTAACCCTTCAAAAATGTTGACTCTTGAGCCTTTCCAATTTAAGATAGTCAGTTTAAATATAAAATAGTGATACTACAAACTTTAAATATAAAATAATAATGTCGTATACGACAAAAATAGAGGCGGTGAAAATTATTAAAAAATGGTCTCAAACATCGTCAAACCTAACCCTTCAAAAATGTTGACTTTTGAGGATTTGAAATTGAAGATAGTCACTTTGAACATAAAATAGACTGAATAATGTCGTATACGACAAAAATAGAGGCGGTGAAAATGATTAAAAAATGGTCTCAAACATAGTCAAACCTAACCCTTCAAAAATGTTGACTCTTGAGCCTTTCCAATTTAAGATAGTCAGTTTAAATATAAAATAGTGATACTACAAACTTTAAATATAAAATAATAATGTCGTATACGACAAAAATAGAGGCGGTGAAAATTATTAAAAAATGGTCTCAAACATCGTCAAACCTAACCCTTCAAAAATGTTGACTTTTGAGGATTTGAAATTGAAGATAGTCACTTTGAACATAAAATAGACTGAATAATGTCGTATACGACAAAAATAGAGGCGGTGAAAATGATTAAAAAATGGTCTCAAACATAGTCAAACCTAACCCTTCAAAAATATTGACTCTTCAGCCTTTCAAATTCAAGATAGTCGCTTCATATATAAAATAGACTGAATAACGTCGTATACGACAAAAATAGGGGTGGTGAAAATTATTTTAAAAAATGGTCTCAAACATCGTCAAACCTAACCCTCGAAAACTTTAGACATTCTGAATTTTTTAATTTGAAAACGGTTTCGAAATAACACATAACACGAGATAAACAATGTCTCGTACGACAGTACCCGGACTAATAAAAATGATTAAAAAATTATTTCGAACATGATCAAACCTAATCCTTCAATATCCAACCTCGTCAAACCGGAACCTCCAAAAGTGTTTTCTAAAATTTTCTAAAATTTTCTAAAATTGAAAATGGTTCCACAATTTCACATAAAATGTCTCACGAAACAGTTGTAGGTCTAATTAATTTAAAAAATCTATTCAATGCTCACATGTCGATAAAATAATCGTGACAGTATTTCTTGGTAAAGGTTCCCATAACAATGCAACAGAAAAGCTCCTCCTTCTACGTGTCGGATACATATTTTCGAAAACAGCGAATATTTTTCCAATCGCTCGGCAATTTCCATTTTTCCTTTGTCTATAGTTCGCTGATACCATTTTAACATTCGTAGTCATTTATACAGTCCACGGAATACTTGAAACGGATACACACGGCCTCGCATTTTCCGCATCTTTTCCCGCACGTTCCGCGATTGGTTTTATGCAAAGTTCCCGAGGAATGCATTTATAGTGGATCGACAATCGTATGCAGTTTCACCGTTTGAAATTTCTCCGGGGCATGAAAGAAATATCTTGAATCCTCTCGAATTTTTCTAAATGTTTTTCTACGATTGATTATCTGTAAATAAATAACAGAACGTAGAATGGATTATTTAAAATAAATACCGCGATGTATTTTTTAGCAATTCCTCTTTGCGAATATTTTTTATTTCGATCACAGACTATCAGTTCGTTAGTCCATCTGTTACTCTCACCACTTGTTGAATTTCGCTTCGCCATTGACTTCGTTGCCAATTGTAATCGAACTGGAAATTGTGTAGTTATTTTATTACATTTCCTCTGTAACACGATCTCTGTATTTTTGTTACACAGTAATCGAAATAATAAACAGTTTATTTGTCTCGTTTATCGTACAAACGTGTAGAAAAATTTGTTTCGTCCACAATAAGTGGACGAATGAGAAATCGTGTGAAGAATCGAAGCGGGACAGCTGGACACTGTAACACCTTTTTCGTGGTTTCTTCTACCAGAGTCATTTGACAAACTGTCAGAGTCATCGGTCTCCTTGGCAGAAATAAATTCTTCCGTCGGACAAGTATGAATTGGACCGATCGATGCTGGACCATGCGATGGCCGGACGTAAAAAGGAGAAAAAGTAGTTGCTGAAGTCACTTACGGAACTCTTTAAAAGTTGAACATCTTGTTCACCAACTTTTTCAGACGAGTATCATACATTTTCTGAACTAAAACACTCGTGCCCCTTGTTGTCTCACAATTGTACACTGTGAATAAATTGTGCAGAAATTGAACTTCGTACTCGGAAAAATTCGCCAGTTAGGTATAGGTGAGGTTTGGCGGAATAAATCAAGTCTTTGTTACGTATTGCAAGATTGGTTAGGTCTTGGTTTGGTTTTGGTTAGGTCTGGGTTAGGTCTGGGTTAGGTCTGGGTTAGGTCTGGGTTAGGTCTGGGTTATGTGTTGGTTAGGTCTTGCAGAATTTATCAGACCTTGGTAATTAGGTCCTGCAGAATTTATCAGACCTTGGTTAGGTCTTGCAGAATTTTTCAGACCTTGGTTAGGTCTTGCAGAATTTTTCAAATCTTTATTAGGTCTTGCAGATTTTATTACACCTTGCTTAAGTCCTGAAAAATTTATCAGAATTTAATTAGGTCTTGCAGATTTTATGATACCTTGTTTAAGTCTTGAAGAAGTAATCAGACATTGGTGAGGTCTTGCCGAATTTATCAGACCTTGGTAATTAGGTCCTGCAGAATTTATCAGACGTTGATTAGGTCTTGCAGAATTTTTCAAATCTTTATTAGGTCTTGCAGATTTTATTACACCTTGCTTAAGTCCTGAAAAATTTATCAGAATTTAATTAGGTTTTGCAGATTTTATCAGACCTTGGTTAGGTCTTGCAGAAGTTATCAGACTTTGGGTAGGGCTTGCAGAATTTATCAGACCTTGGTTAGGTCTTGCCGAATTTATCAGACCTTGGAGAGGTCTTGCAAAATTTATCAGACCTTGATTAGGTCTTGCAGAATTTATCAGACCTTGGTTATTAGGTCCTGCAGAATTTATCAGACGTTGATTAGGTCTTGCAGAATTTTTCAAATCTTTATTAGGTCTTGCAGATTTTATTACACCTTGCTTAAGTCCTGAAAAATTTATCAGAATTTAATTAGGTCTTGCAGATTTTATGATACCTTGTTTAAGTCTTGAAGAAGTAATCAGACATTGGTGAGGTCTTGCCGAATTTATCAGACCTTGGTAATTAGGTCCTGCAGAATTTATCAGACGTTGATTAGGTCTTGCAGAATTTTTCAAATCTTTATTAGGTCTTGCAGATTTTATTACACCTTGCTTAAGTCCTGAAAAATTTATCAGAATTTAATTAGGTTTTGCAGATTTTATCAGACCTTGGTTAGGTCTTGCAGAAGTTATCAGACTTTGGGTAGGGCTTGCAGAATTTATCAGACCTTGGTTAGGTCTTGCCGAATTTATCAGACCTTGGAGAGGTCTTGCAAAATTTATCAGACCTTGGTTAGGTCTTGCAGAATTGATCAGACCTTGGTTATTAGGTCCTGCAGAATTTATCAAACCTTGATTAGGTCTTGCAGAATTTTTCAAATCTTGATTAGGTCTTGCAGATTTTATTACACCTTGCTTAAGTCCTGAAAAATTTATCAGAATTTAATTAGGTTTTGCAGATTTTATGATACCTTGGTTAAGTCTTGAAGAAGTTATCAGACTTTGGGTGGGGCTTGCAGAATTTATCAGACCTTGGTGAGGTCTTGCAGAATTAATCAGATTTTGGTTAGGGTTTGCAGAATTCACCAGACCTTGGTTAGGTTCTGCAGAATTTATCAGACCTTGGTAAAATCATGTAAAATTGATCAGACCTGGTCCAGTATAATTAATTGTGTCTTTCTTAGGCCCTGTAAAATTGAGTTTGCCTTCTTGAGGCCCACGAAAATTTGATAGGCTGGGGTTCTATAAAATTGATCTGTGTTTGGTCATATCTTGGTTAGGCTCTGTAAAATTGATTATGTCTTTTATCATTGATTAGATCCAGGTTTGGCCGTGATTAGTCCTAGATTATGTCTGACAGAATTGATTCTAGAATAATATTTCACGTCACACTAATTCAGCAATAGGAGACGTGTTCACATTTTGCAAATACAGCTTCCGATTATTCTTATCACTCGAGTATTCGATCATCGACATACACGGCGTGTAAGTCGCAGGAAAGTTGCATCGAACGCGTCGTGTAGTTTTTTTCTCTCTTTTTCTCATACATAAATATTCAGATGCCGCACAGCTGCGAACTGTTCGCAACACTTCGCAAAGTAAAGAATGGAGCAACACGACGCCAGGAATTGAATTCAGCACGAGCAAAATCGAAAATTAAAGCTTTAATCAATATTCCGTTTGACGGAGGCGCATTGTCGCAGCCTCGAGTCTCGAATTGAAACGTTTCTTCAGAGGGTAGCTCGCGTGGTTACATGAATCAATTAACGCAAGTGTTCAACGTAGCGTTAAACATTTTACCGCGACTCTCCTAAAAAAGTCTGAATAATTGCGACCGGCCGCGAAAAAACCGGTAAAAAACGACATAAGCACCAAAATTTCCTGTCAACGGGACGTACAAAGCTGTTGTTAACTTAATATTTATATCACGTTATACTGGCGGCTGTCTGTCTTTTTTCTCTTTTCTTCGTGCATGCAGCTCGGAACAGAAATTGGAATTATTTATTTACAAAGGTTGCATCCCTCTTTCGCTTGTTATTGACCAGAAAATAATACAGCGAACGCGAATCCAATCTGAGCCAGCAACAAAGCTCTTTTGTACTCGCAATAACTCACTTTGCGATTAAAAAATAACTATTCCATTTCACGATTAAAAAATCATGTTTTTAATGTTTTTTAATGTATCATTTAAACAAATGGAGCTAGCCGAATTTTCTTAACTTGGTTGAATTCCTCTGTAGAAAATACACTATTTTGTTATGTTGTTACGAGCCTGGGCCGAGCGGTGGCGCGCGTGGCCGGCGAGCGGTTCATGGTTTAAAGAGAAATATGCTGACGAAATAATTTTTCTAGAATTTTATTTCACTTATCGAGTGCTGAAAACTTTTTCACTTAATAATTCTTTATTTGTTTGTGCACAGTGGGGATGCTCTGAAGATTTCCATATTAGGGAATCTTGTGCAAGTGTCCCTGTACTGAATCATGTTTTGTGCCCGCTGCATCCACAGCTGGAGTATAGTCATCGTTTCTATAAGCAAAGGGTGGAATAGGGCGTTTTCCGTTTTCAGGAAAGCGGTTAGAAAACTCTGATCGAAATAAAGCAGAGAGAAATCTCTTTACATAACATTCGTAATATTCCTTTTATTATTAGCGAAGCTGATTAGCTCTGTAACCGTTGTTGTTGCTGACGAAATCATTTTTCTAGAATTTTATTTCACTTATCGAGTGCTGAAAACATTTTCACTTAATAATTCTTTATTTGTTTGTGCACAGTGGGGATGCTCTGAAGATTTCCATATTAGGGAATCTTGTGCAAGTGTCCCTGTACTGAATCATGTTTTGTGCCCGCTGCATCCACAGCTGGAGTATAGTCATCGTTTCTATAAGCAAAGGGTGGAATAGGGCGTTTTCCGTTCTCAGGAAAGAAATTAGAAAACTCTGGTTGAAATACAGCAAAGAGAATTCTCTGTACGTAACAATGTACATAATGTTTCTGGCACGGGTAGTTCACGAGATATTTACCGAAATGTTTCCTGAACCGATTAAAAAAATATTTTTCCGACTTTCGAGCAGTTGCTTGAAAACCGACGATTGCCAGTTGCTCGTGGCTTAAATGTTCTCCGGGCAAATCGCTTTTGCCGAACGTCAATCGTCCCCGGGGCGTTAATGGAAATTTTTTGCGAAAGGAAAAAACGCGTAACGAGTCCTGTATTGGGTCTCAAGCGGCGCTAAACGTGTCGAGAGCGGCGAAACACGAAAGGAACGCGTCGGGGCCACCGGAAGCACAAGGCAAGTCTGCGCCTCAGACATTTCGCTCTTTGATTTCCTCTGGGAGTCCGTCCGAGTTTACGACACCGGCCAATATCGACGCCCCGATTGATTTATGGCCACGTTCTCGAGGCGTGCTTCCTCCCACACCCCCAGACACTCGAACGTGCGACGTATTTTGATTTCTCGCGACTGAATTATCGAATACCAACCTCGGAAATATTATTTCTCCAACAAAACCACAAAAACAACAGATCCACCCTTCTAAACTTAGCAACCCCTAATCTATAAATTTTCTAACCCCTCTAGGGTGAATCTACGCGAAAAACTGAGCCGAAAACATCTTTTCAACTTTTCCTCTACAAGGCTTAGTTCGCGAGATAATCGGCTTCAAAGATCCGCTGCACCGTGTCTGTGCATGACCGACTGTTTCTACTTAATCTACTGGCATGCGCGCGCACCTCTGAACTTCGAAGTCGATTTTATCGAGAACCGGGCTACGGATCAAAAAAATGTGTGGAACATTTTCGACGTGTTTTTCCAAGCAGAATAGACTGGTTGCTCGCTTGTACCGCCACCCTCCCACACCCCAGACACTCGAACGTGCGACGTATTTTGATTTCTCGCGACTGAATTATCGAATACCAACCTCGGAAATATTATTTCTCCAACAAAACCACAAAAACAACAGATCCACCCTTCTAAACTTAAGAACCCCTAATCTATAAATTTTCTAACCCCTCTAGGGTGAATCTACGTGAAAAACTGAGCCGAAAACATCTTTTCAACTTTTCCTCTACAAGGCTTAGTTCGCGAGATAATCGGCTTCAAAGATCCGCTGCACCGTGTCTGTGCATGACCGACTGTTTCTACTTAATCTACTGATATGCGCGCGCACCTCTGAACTTTGAAGTCGATTTTCTCGTGAACCGGGCTACGTATCAAAAAAATGTATGGAACATTTTCGACGTGTTTTTCCAAGCAGAATAGACTGGTTGCTCGCTTGTACCGCCAGCTGTCGCCGTTCGTGTATAATTCGTGTATGAATTTTCGAGTTATCAAAACACGACACATTTGGATGAGTGCAAGCGGTCCGAACGCTGCGCGAACGCAATACGGCTCGTTAACGGTTCGATAAGTCGCTCGGAGAAAATGCGGTCCGGTGTGAAAAGAGCCATCGAGGCGAGCGGGATCAGCCTCACCTTCGCGGCCGAACGAAAACTCGTCACCGTTTCATGGTCGGAACAATCGATGCCGGCGCCCGATAATAGGACCGTCGTTTCCGTCATCGCGGGCGCGCTCGCGTTGCATTAAATTGATCGACGAGAACGTCCGAGATGACGTTTCCACGCGGGGGGTGGGGGTGGGGGGTTAGGGCAACAAAATCGTTCCCAATAACGAGTCCGCTCGCCGGAAAATTAGCCCGACACGCGGGCTAGCTGTGACGAATGAACGTTGCGCGGATGAGATTACCGGCCCGGTTTGACAGAGTCCCATTGATTGCCAATCGGGACGCGTTTCGGGCAATTTTGCTCGCCGTCAAACCCGAACATTGTTAATCGACGCCTGACGAGACTTCCGAGCCCCTGATACATCATTAACGCCACTTTTAGCGTCGGTCTGACTCGTTCCTGAACGGCACTCGCGCCGCAGGTTCGTCAAAATTTTATCAATTTGCTGTGCGGTAATTACAATTTGAAAAAAAATTGAGTGTAGTATAATAATTATCATAATTCTTCGACAGTTCTGTGGTATAAAATATTCCTCTGAATATATTTTAAGTGTTCTTTTAAGTTGGACAAAATGAAATCACGAAATTTGTACGGACGCCTTGAGTGCGCGGTTTCACGGTACATTCAGATAATAGCGATGGCTCGGAGGTATCTGGATGGAGGCGTGGCGATTTAAATAAAACGTACTTTCTTGGGAACGCGCGTCGTGAATATAAAGTGGTCCTCATAAAGTCCGCGAAATTCACCGGGGAACGGGATTTACTTCTTTGCGAGGCCGTTTCTCCGGATAAGGAATAGCCACGCCCGCATCGACTGCAAAATTTTAAGTAGCCCCGTCGGGGGTGCTTTCATTAACGTTGGACGTCGTGATATCTGGCTTTGGTTTCGCTAAATGCGCCTGTTGTGGAATGCGAGTTTTGTCTTTGTGATTAGAGTGCGAAATAATACGCCCTTAAAGTGCTATGGGGTGGGGCTAGAGGCGGGACTGAGGGCGGTGCTAGGAATTAGAGGTGGGACTATGGGCGGGACTGAGGGCGGAGCTACGAATTAGAGGTGGGACTAAAGGCGGGACTGAGGGCGGAGCTACGAATTAGAGGTGGGACTAAAGGCGGGACTGAGGGCGGAGCTAAGAATTAGAGGTGGGACTAAAGGCGGGACTGAGGGCGGAGCTACGAATTAGAGGTGGGACTGAAGGCGGGACTGAGGGCGGAGCTACGAATTAGAGGTGGGACTAAAGGCGGGACTGAAGGAGGAGCTACGAATTAGAGGTGGGACTGAGGGCGGAGCTACGAATTAGAGGTGGGACTAAAGGCGGTGCCAGGACCTAGGGATGGGGTTAGAAGTGAAAGAATAAAATTGGACAAAACATATTCGTTAGGGGAAGATATGAATCACAGAAAGAAGTAGGAGTGGGGCGAGAAGAGATGCTAGGAGGTAGCGCTACGAATGCATAATTGTTTATAGAAATTTGTCACAGTCGGACATTGAACTACAGTAGAAACTGATGTCCATGCTGCAAACAAGATAAAATCAAATACCATTTTTCTTGAACTGTCCGACGTTCTCCACAAGGAGAGGGCGCCATTGTGAATCTCCAATTTTGTAAACTGGGGACATGGACAAAACATACTCGTTAGGAGAAGGCGTGGATCACAGCAAGAAGTAGGAGTGGGGCGAGGAGAAGGGCTAGGAGGTAGCGCTACGAATGCACAATTGATTATAGAAATTTGTCACAGTCGGACACTGAACTACAGTCGAAACTGAAGTCCATGACGCAGGCAAGATAAAATCAAACACCATTTTTCGTGAACTCTCTGTCGTTCTCCACAAGGAGAGGGCGCCATTGTGAATTTCCAATTTTGTAAACTTAGTAAGTAGGTAAAGGTTTAAGGTTAACGATGTCACCTAATGTTACCAAACTAGTTCATGAAACCTAGTATAACATGTATATTCCTATGTTCACCGTCCCATGGGCTTGATTTAAGCCTAGGGATTATATTTTTTATTAAATACAATAAGACGTAACAACCACCGAATCCCGGTAACCGTTGGTTGTTCAGATTTCAGACAGGAGTCTACTATAACATCTCATATGATAGTCCATCTATTTCTGTACTTGTGTATTATCATACATGGGTACATCCCATACTTATCCACAGTAGAGAAATAAATCCAACTGCTGATAATATCGAGAACTGCAATCGATAGTGCAGGTTCCTACTATATCCACACATATTTCCACATTTTCCCTGCTTTACCAACAGCAGGTTCTACAGGCAGAAATAAATCGATACTCGAAAAATAAACCAGAAGTTCCAACCCTTTCTCCCATCAGAGTGATCTGCATATCACGATGGACGATTTATGCAGAATTACGTAACTGCAAACATTAATTTCAAATCCCCTAACGAATTCTCTCGTCTCTGTGTACAGATTAACCTTTAAACTCGAATGCCAACAGAAAGGATTATACAACAGCGTGTTGTATCTTTGTATGCTCTACGTAATTTGTTAAATAAACAAAACAAGACTTACGGGCGCCCGTGCAACGACCACTGGCGAGACCGTGGAATGAATTCAGACTCACCTGGAACAAAAGAGAACGAAATTATTGGTCACCTACGGCCAGGAGGTTCCTGAAACGGGGAATTGCGGTATGAATTACAACGGGACAAAGTGTACACGGTTGAAATAGCATTCCTCCGGCAGAAACGGTTATTCCGGCTTTAAAATGACGAGCAGAAGCAATTGCATCCAGCCTCGTACACCTGCTGCCGGGTCCACGAACACCCCTTAAAAGACATTCAGACGTCGTGGAAGCCGGTGTGCAGCGCCGCGCGTAAACCAACCTACATAAAAGCCGAGTAATCTTCTTCCCCAGACCTCGTTGCCGTGTTAATTACTTCAAAAGGCATCGTTGTTGTTTTCCCGGGGAAAGTTCCCCGGCGTCCACCTTCTCTACTAATATTAAGGAAAGAACTGCAGTTTATGACTCGTGCAACGTAATGCCTTTTTTTATTCTACGCGGGGGGTTGGTCGGCGGGAGCCCAGACGTTTCCTTTCAAATTAATAATGCAACGTGTTTGCGAAACTTTCAGAAACAGGCTGTTTCCGAAGAACTACGAGCCCGCCGAACCGTTGAGATTTTCAGTAGACTTAATTGAAAGCATCAAATTCCTTGAAATATGAATGAACCTGCTAATTTTATAAACTATAGTTCAATTAACAATTTCTGGCGGTTGTTTCATTTAATTTATCCGAGAACAGCTCCTACTGTAATGTAAACTCGTTTATCGCATAGGCGTATATTAATAATTATAGCGGTCGCCAGTGTTAAATATTTGACATTA
The DNA here is from genome assembly GCA_913789915.3 of Sphecodes monilicornis. NCBI lineage: Eukaryota > Metazoa > Arthropoda > Insecta > Hymenoptera > Halictidae > Sphecodes > Sphecodes monilicornis. The sequence continues at coordinate 14,891,312 of OU565299.1, read as the reverse complement.
AAAAAATACGTTCTGTTGGTAAAGATGTTGGTAAACGTTATGCAAGAAACCTCGCACCGATATCTCTTAGTTTAATCAACAATTTCTGGCGGTTGTGTCATTTAATTTATCCGAGAACAGCTTCTACTGTAATGTAAACTCGTTTATCGCATAGGCGTATATTAATAATTATGGCGGTCGCCAGTGTTAAATATTTGACATTAAAAAAATACGTTCTGTTGGTAAAGATGTTGGTAAATGTTATGCAAGAAACCTCGCACCGATATCTCTTAGTTTAATAAACAATTTCTGGCGGTTGTTTCATTTAATTTATGCAAGAACAGCTCCTACTGTAATGTAAACTCGTTTATCGCATAGGCGTATACTAATAATTATGGCGGTCGCCAGTGTGAAATATTTGACATTAAAAAAATACGGTCTGTTGGTAAAGATGTTGGTAAATGTTATGCAAGAAACCTCGTACCGATATCTCTTTTCTTTCTATGTTAAAAAAATTCGCAAAGAAGATGTTATTTCTGGGCCACAATAGGAGGATAAAGTGGTATGAACCAGTATGTGGTCAGACAAACGGTTTGTAATTTTCTGGTAAAACGAAATGTTTCTTGTTAACTAAAAGGTTCACCAATATTTTTGCAGAGAACCTCGCGTTGGTATCTTTTTACTTTCCATTTGTAAAAAATTCTTGAAAATGGTATAATTTCTGGACCGAAGAAAGAGTGCAAAGGGATACGAACCAGTGTATGTTCGGACAAGTCGTTTGTAATTTTCCATTTAAAAACATGTTTCTCCACAGGCAAAGTGTTAGCACATTTTTTTGCAAAACAGCTCGCGTCGGTACTTTTTTTTCTTTCCACGCTCGAGAATTTGCTACAAAATTTTTCGGGTTGAAAAAAGAGAAACAAAGTGATACGAGCCACTGTGTGGTCAGACAAGCAGGAAAGTCATAACCGCAGGAATTTTAATACTATCCTGATGAATGTTTTCCTGTGTATTCCAAAGCATGGTTCTCTAAAGAGAAACATTCATAAAAATTAAATACGGTATTGTTTATTTTATTCCCCATTTTCATTTCGGGCTTATAATTGGATTGGCCTCGTTGCATTTTCGTCTGAGCGTCGTCGTAGCGAATATAGAGGCAACAATTCAGTTGCTTATTTATATTCTTCTATGGTCTTTCTAGTGGATGGCGGAACCGGCTGCAGAAAACGTGGATCGATGCATTTGCATATTTTATACTCGGTTACAGTTACGGAAGTTTACGTACAAACCCTGTCCAATTCTCTAGCACGGTATCGACATTTCTGCCTCTAATCACGATGCGAAATGACGCCGTATTAAATTCAGCTCTCGAATCATGACGATGGCAACTCATTCGTAAAATCAACAATCTATTATTCACGTTTTATAAAAAATAGGTCACATTACTTTTTACCATGCTCCTCGATTTCCTAAAATATTTATATTTCTCTTAATAAATTTCTGTGGTGTTTGAGAAAGTTTGCACAAACACCAAAAGGTATATGAGATGTTTGCACAAACACCAAAAGGTGTATGAGATGTTTGCACATACACAGATTTAAAAAAAAATAGGTCACAATAATTTTTACCATACTCCTCCACTCCCTAAAATATTTATATTTCTCTTAAAAAATTTATAAGGTGTTTGAGAAGGTTTGTACAAACACCAAAAAGTACAATAGATGTTTGCACATACACATTCAAAAAAAGAATAGGTCAAATTATTTATTTCCATACTCCTCCAGTTTCTAAACTGTCTACATTTCTCTTTAAGAATTTCTGCGGTGTTTGAGAAGGTTTGTACAAACACCAAAAAGTACAATAGATGTTTGCACATACACATTTAAAAAAAGAATAGGTCAAATTATTTATTTCCATACTCCTCCACTTTCTAAAATGTCTGCATTTCTCTCTAAGAATTTCTGCGGTGTTTGAGAAGGTTTGTACAAACATCAAAAAGTACAATAGATGTTTTCACATACATCGTTTTTGAAAAATAGCTCAGATTATTTATTGCCATACTCCTCCAGTTTTTCAAATGTCTACATTTCTCTTTAAGAATTTCTGCTGCGTTTGAGAAGGTTTGTACAAACATAAAAAGGTACAAGATGTTCGCAGTACACGATGGAAAAAGTTCAGTGGAATAAAACGTGTTGGAAACGTTTTAATATGAGGAATGGTTTTGTTGAACGATTGGAAAACTGTGTGGATTTTTGTTATAAATTTTCCTGTTTCCGTGCGAAGTCATCGTTTTTCCTATGATTATCGTCGAATGATAACAGAGCAACCCGACGGCAATTAATTAATCATGCGTTCAAGACTTCACTAACCAGCCGCCAGAGTAATTCGAATTATTAATGTAACCCGTTCGCGGAGCGATCATTAGTGATCCAACGATTTCCTCGATTATTTATCACCGTCTGGCGGAGGGTGCATTAATTTGCCCCACGAGCAAACTCGAGCCCGGAACTGACGATTCGTATTATACCAAGCCGAGATCCCACAATTTTTTACCTTTTCTCCTTTCCGAACTTTTCTGGATCAAATTAAGTGTTAAAAAAAAATTTGCCCATTTTTGCAAATCTAAAAATCTCCATAAACAATTTCATTCGAATTATACCACAATCTAATTTGAAGCACAATTTTCTCAAGTTTTCTTTTGGTGCAGCGAAATATCCATGGAAATTTCTATTTCAAATTGCCAGGAGTTGTAAATTAGTTTCGTGTCGAGAGACGAGAAATTATAACAGAAAATGAAATTGTTGATTCACGGAATGAAATGTTTAAGTTTTAACAACATACTGGTTTAAATATCAGCGATTTCATTAGCCATGTATAAAGTTGAAAAGCGTGGAGGACTGTTTTCTAACTTTTCTCTCGGCTTCAAACTTTACCAAACACAGTCAAACGCCGTCAAATATTTAATCTACTCTTTCATATAATACATTTCTAACTGATTTTACGTTGGCTGGTAGTTTAAACATGTAACAACAAGCTTCTACTTTTACATTCTAGTCTCAAACCTTGTCAAACAATGTCAAACACAACAGTTCTACAATAATTGTTCAAAATTCATCCAATTAGAAATTTAAATTATTTTCCGGGGTAAAGAAAATCGTGAATTCGAGAAATTTTGTTAGCTGTTTGGAGGATAATTTTGCGAAAGTTTAAGTGGAAAATTAGTTTTGATATTTAAATATTTAAGTTGTAACAAAATACTGGTTTAAATATCAGCGATTTCATTACCCATGTATGAAGTTGAAAAGCGTGGAGGACTGTTTTCTAACATTTCTCTCGGCTTCAAACTTCGCCAAACACAGTCAAACGCCGTCAAACATTTAATCTACTCTTTCATATAATACATTTCTAAATGATTTTACGTTGGCTGGTAGTTTAAACATGCAACAACGTGCTTCTACTTTTCCATTCTAGTCTCAAACCTTGTCAAACAATGTCAAACACAACAGTTCTACAATAATTGTTTAAAATGCATCCAATTATAAATTTAAATTATTTTCCGGGGTAAGTAAAATCGCGAATTCGAGAAATTTTGTTAGCTGTTTGGAGGATAATTTTGCGAAAGTTTAAGTGGAAAATTAGTTTTGATATTTAAATATTTAAGTTGTAACAACATACTGGTTTAAATATCAGCGATTTCATTACCCATGTATGAAGTTGAAAAGCGTGGAGGACTGTTTTCTAACTTCTCTCTCGGCTTCAAACTTTACCAAACACAGTCAAACGCCGTCAAACATTTAACCTACTCTTTCATATAATGCATTTCTAAATGATTTTACGTTGGCTAGTAGTTTAAACATGCAACAACGTGCTTCTACTTTTCCATTCTAGTCTCAAACCTTGTCAAACAATGTCAAACACAACAGTTCTACAATAATTGTTCAAAATTCATCCAATTAGAAATTTAAATTAATTTCCGGGGTAAAGAAAATTATGATTTCGAGAAATTTTGTTAGCTGTTTGGAGGACAATTTTGCGAAAATTTAATTGGAAAATCAGTATTGAAATTTTCCGAGGATCGATTGGAAACGATCGACCCGGTTCTCGTCGAATCGCAGTACGCATGTTTAATCCCAGAAATTCTATCTGTTATTAGCCGTAACTATGCACTAATTTACATGTTACGCGTTAGGAACAACTTCATTCCGGCCTGCGGCAACGTCAAGTAAATGAACGGACCGGCCGTGGCGAGCATGAACACTGGTTTTCTAAACGTCGCCCCGAGGAACTTCGGCTGAACAGTTTCATTCGATTGCTACCCGTGGCAACTGCAGAACTTGTTTCCTGCATGCGAGATACCTATAAGCCTCTAATTGCACTATAATGTCGCTATTAATCACCCGGGACTTATACAGGGTGTCCAATTTAAGTTGAGATTGTCAACAATCTCGAAGACATATGATTTAAAAAAAAAACAAACTGACAAATGTCCTTTAGTGTTTCGAGTGGGGGAGTCAAATGGCACTACTAGTTTTCTAGTTCGTGGGCGTTCTCAAGGTCATTTTGTCTTTTTTGTCATGAACATATATTTTTTATTTCGGAATCATATTCTACGTAAAAAAATGCACAACTTTTGTTTGAAACATTTTTTTGTAAGTTTGTAAGAACTTTATTATGTGCTCATGAGTCTTTTACTAAACGAATTACCGAGTGTCTAAAAGTTGAGGGTAAAAATTCCGAGCATTTATTATGATACCTAATACTCGAATTATTCTACACCTGCCGGCACACTTTTCATTCAAAAAAAGATAACTCAGCAACAAAAAATCGTAGCGCAATGTTTCTAGGCTGGTTGAAAAGCTGAACCTTCATTCTTTCAATCTATCCTAGTTAGAATCGCGAGAAAAATTTGCCAAGCCCTCTACAGGCATACAAACTTTCAAAATTTTGAAAAATAACCATTCTTATCTTTCCGTTTATTTTTCAATGGAAAATTATTCTGTATGAAAAATAACCTAAGGCATTTTAAAGCAGAGATTTCGATCTTTAAAATGACCCATAGCAGATCATCCTTCGATTTTTTTTCACGAAGTTACAACATTTCAAACATTGCCGATTCAATTCTAAAATGCATCCAATATCAAATGCAGGTGGGTCTGTGGGGACCCAGGGACCGGCGAGCGAGAATCAATTTACGCGAGATCAGCTTAGAGAGCCAACGGCGCAGCAACGTCTGGTCGAAGAAGCGAGACAATGCAAACGGCGGGCAACCGTTCCGAGCTATCAGTATCAAAGTGGAAATTAATATCTGCCGGTGGGAACGCGTGCACCGTCGACGCCCGTCCCGTTCTCCACCGGTACAGTTTTGCAATAACGTTCCGTCAACGGTGCGTCCACTGCGAGACGGTTTCCGACTGCCACGCGATTATTTCATCCGCACACACAAATGCCGCCGTCACGGAATTTATTCTCGTACATCGTCTCCAACCTCGCGCTCTGGTCGCTGTTCAATAAATTCTGCGGTCTCGCACAAGTCGAACGACAAAGAGTAACAGTTACGGGGGAGAAGAATCCAAGAGGATCGAGAAATCCAGTGGAAACTGGGTCGTCGATCGAGCCACGGAAATTCCGACTACGATTACAGTTTCCGTACACGTGCCTCTAATTGATCAATGCCCCCACCCTTTTTTGTTTTTAAATTCGTTCAATTGTTTAGACGGCCATTTGTATGTATTTTAATGTTTAAAACATTCGTTGAGTGTCGAGGGTGACCTGATAGGATTTTCTTGCTTTAAAATTGATTTGATCGTGCCTCGAGCATGAACGAATTAAACTGACGCCGTTTTTGTTCGTTTGACCGGGTTTGATAATGTTTGTGCAAACACGAGGGGTTGTGGGACGTTTGTGCAGATATAAAACGACACGAACAAGAAATAGCAGCACACGCCATTATGTCAAATGATGCTCCAGGAACGAACAAATTATCGTGCAATAATCGAACGTTGCCAGTGTGTTTGAAGCAGTTTGAATGTATTTAAAAATATACATAAATGTTTGTGCAAACGTAAAACGACACCAAGAAAAAATGATTGCGTATGTCCCCCTGCATTGGTAGCACAGGAAAGAATATGTTCGTGGTACATATAAAAATGTCTACCGTGTTTGAAGCAGTTTGAACGTATTTGAACATATACGCAAATGTTTGTGCAAACATAAAACGACACGAAGAAAAACTGATTGTATATGTCCCCCTACCATGATGCCACAGGAACGAATATGTTCGTGGTATATTTAAAAATATCTACCGTGTTTGAAGCAGTTTGTACCTATCTAAAAATGTACACAAATGTTTGTGCAAACATAAAACGACACCAGGAAATAATGATTGCGTATGTACCTCTGCCATGATGCTGCAGGAACGAATATGTTCGTGGTACATTTAAAAATGTCTACCGTGTTTGAAGCAGTTTGTACGTATCTAAAAATATACATAAATGTTTGTGCAAACATAAAACGACACGAAGAAAAGATGATTGCGTATGTCCCTCAGTCATGATGCCACAGGAACGAATATCTTCGTGGTACATTTTAAAATTCCTACCGTGTTTGAAGCAGTTTGTACGTATCTAAAAATATATATAAGTGTTTGTGCAAACATAAAACGAGACGAAGAAAAAATGATGGCGTATGTCCCACTGCCATGGTGCCACAGAAATGAATGTTCATGTACATTTAAAAAATGTCTACCGTGTTTGAAGCAGTTTGTACATATCTAAAAATATACACAAATGTTTGTGCAAACATAAAACGACACGAAGGAAAAATGGCAGTGCATGTCCCAGCCGCATGGTGCCACCGAAACGGAAGAATTTACGCGAACCTAAAAGTTCCTGCCGTGTTCGAGAAAGTTTGTGCAAACCTACAATCGCAGAGGTAGTAAATCGTGTCGCGTCAATGAATTTGAATTGAATCGCATTCAGCCTGAGAATAATAGAAATACGTAGTCCTCGGAAGACCAGCCTTTTGTGAAGTTTTCCGATGATTTCGCAGCTCGTCGACGTTGCTCGGTTCGTCGGCCCGCATGAGAAAGAACCACGCCGATATCTTCGCGGCTTATAAATAGCGTCGGACAGAGAGACGTCCCCAAACAAAAGGTACGAAGGCGGGGGAAAAGGAAATTGTGTGTACGTCGCGTGCGTGCGTGTTTGCCCGTGTTTGAACTAGTTCGACGACATTGTTCTGGACACACCGAGTATACAGAGTGGCAGCGAGCGAGCCCCATATAGCTGCCACGTTGACAACGTGAAAGACGAGGGACGGGGGCGGAAAGAGTACTCCAAGTAAACCGTTCCCCCTTGTCTTGCTTAACACGTGCACACAGTATGATGTTCGCGCTGTGATACTTCATGCGATAAATTGATACCGGCTGCAGGCGTTACGTTAACGCTCCCGTGGACACCGCTTGGTCCTCGGTGTCCACGGTGTCATTTGATTCCTTTCGAAATTTTGTTCGCTTTGACCTGATCGATTCCCTATCCTTCCTTCCAATCTCTCTGTATTGGCTCATCGAGTTTCCTTGCCACACACCCCTTTTGGGCCTCGCTTTTTTTTATTTCAAACACTTTTGACACCGTTGCTGCCAGCCTATGAGAATTTTTATGGCCTGATAAGCACCCGCTCGGCTGGCCTAACGCTATCACGGTGCTCGCTGGCTCGTCCATTAGAATTCCTATGCAATTGCACAATTAGTCGCTGCTCCATGTCGCTAATAACCATTCGGTGTTTGTACAAACATTTCCAAACGCAGCAGCAATTTTCAGGTTTGCATAAATTAATTTACGTGACACCATTTGGCATTTACGTGCATTGCTATTCCTTCATCGTGTTGTTTTGTGTATGTACAAACGTCTCTGTGTTTGCGCAAACATTGTCAAACACAGCTGGAATTTTTTTTGGTTTGTACAAATTAATTTCCGCGACACCTTTTGGCATTTAAGTGCACTGTTATTCCTTCTTCGTGTTGATTTTTGTATGTACAAACGTATCTGTGTTTGCGCAAACATTGTCAAACACAGCAGATATTTTTTTTGGTTTGCACAAATTAATTTCTGAGACACCATTTGGCATTTTCGTGCACTGTTATTCCTCTTTCGTGTTGGTTTATGTATGTACAACCGTCTCTGTGTTTGCGCAAACATTGTCAAACACAGCAGAAATTTTCAGGTTTGCATAAATTAGTTTCTGAGACACCATTTGGCATTTTCGTGCACTGTTAGTCCTTCTTAGTGTTGATCCGTGTATGTACAAACGACTCTGTGTTTGCGCAAATATTGTTAGACACAACAGGAATTTTTTTTTTTGGTTTGCATAAATTAATTTCCAGGACACCATTTGGCATTTACGTGCACTGTTATTCCTCCTTCGTGTTGGTTTATGTATGTACAAACGTCTCTGTGTTTGCGCAAACATTGTCAAATACAGCTGGAATTTTTTTTGGTTTGTATAAATTAATTTCCGAGACACCTTTTGGCATTTACGTGCACTGTTATTCCTTCTTAGTGTTGATCCGTGTATGTACAAACGTCTCTGTGTTTGCGCAAACATTGTCAAACACAGCTGGAATTTTTTTTGGTTTGTATAAATTAATTTCCGCGACACCTTTTGGCATTTAAGTGCACTGTTATTCTTTCTCGGTGTTGGTTTGTGTATGTACAAACGTCTCTGTGTTTGCGCAAACATTGTCAGACACAGCAGGAATTCTTTTTGGTTTGCATAAATTAATTTCCCAGACACCATTTAGCATTTACGTGCACTGTTACTCTTTCTTCGTGTTGATTTGTGTATGTACAAACTTCTCGTATGTGTGTTTGCCCAAACATTGTCAAACACAGCATATATTTTTTTTGGTTTGCACAAATTAATTTCCGAGACACCTTTTGGCATTTACGTGCACTTTAATTCACTCTTCGTATTGGTTTGTGTATGTATAAACGTCTCTGTGTTTGCGCAAACATTGTCAAACACAGCAGGAATTTTTTTTGGTTTTGTTATCACTGTCATTTCTCCTTCGTCTAGTTTTATGTGTGTGTGTGTGTGCAAACATCTTGTAGTTATTTGTGTTTGTGCAAACCTCGTGTCTCGCAAGACACTTTACAGCAACTTGTGTGCCGTCCTCAATGATCCAGCGAAGGACTCAATTAAAATCAGGCAGAAGGGTCCAAATGGAACGGTAGCGTCTCTCGTCAAATTGAACACCGAGCTGTCAACAAACTTAGTCCAACGTTACCCAACCTATGCACACCAAAGCAGTTTCAACCTAGTCAACAAATTGGACGCGATATCAAATACGCTGGCAAACATACCCGGCTAGCAACAGATCCTCCTAATGAACCTAGCGAGTAGCTACCCCTATCGTTAGGGGTCTAACTCCAAGAGGGTTCAGCAAATAGCTAGCCGCCCCGTCCTAGCCTAACACCACCTATCTCAACACACTCTAATCGTACAAAACAAATTGATTAGAACCCTAAAAAAAAAAAAAAAGTATAGACCTCCAAGTCAGAAAGTCAGGCGACACTTCCCAGAGGGTCGAACAATCAATTCGTTCCGTTTGCCAGATAAATAAAAGAGCACTGCTAGCAAACGAACAATCGTATCGAGATTTTGCCATGATCATACGACGCAGTATTAAAGCGTAATAATATAGCAGTTGAAGTCGCATTTTAATGAAGGAAACTGTAATTCTCCAGGGGTTGGAGACATCAAAGCGAACCGGAACTGATTTTCCGTTTGACCCTCAGCCAAGCGGCTGGATCTCCTTGGAGGCGAATGTTTTCCGGGGGATTCGTCAACGGGAAATATTATATTAGTGTCCGAGACAGCTTAATTACCGGGAACGAGCAGCTCTTCGACCGTCGCTCACACAGGACTCACGGGGTCACGTTCGTGTGAGATTTAAAAGAGTGTCCAACAAGCAAGCTCAATCAGCCACGGCTGACGAACCCCGGAACACTATTTTCTCCGTGTACAGCCGCCGACCATTCCATCGTGGCGTTGCATCGTCGAAGGGTGTACTCTGTGTGTACGTGTGTACGCGTCTGTGTGCGTGTCTGCACAGAGGCGATCAAAGAGATTCAAGAGAGAGAGAGAGAGAGAGAGAGAGAGAGAGAGAGAGAGAGAAGGCTGGAGGGAGAAGGAAGTCGATGGACAACAAAAAATGAACGAGGAAGCTGGAAGGAGCAAGAGCGTGGAAGGAGGAAGATGGAGGCTGGCGAGGATCAAAGGGGTAGGATTAAGGGACCACGGATTATCGACAAAGGGAGGATAAATTAGCCTTGTTAGGGTAAATGCAGAAACAATGGGCCAGCCATGGGAAAGAAACGAGAATAATGGTTAAATGCAAGCAGGAAACATTAATGGAAACACAATAGAATCGGTAATGAGAATAAGGAGAATTTTGTCTGGTCTTGTGCGAGTCCATAAAAAAATATGTAACTCGTGGAATTTTCATTGGTTTTGCTTGAAAAAAATTGTGTGTATACTTCACCTACACATAAGCCTGTGTGCAAAATCCTAATGCAAAAGGTTTACTAGTTCTTCCGGAAAAAATTCCTGAACATTTTGAGTCATCCGAAGCTACCCCTCGTCTACAAAATAATATATAACTCACGCAATTGTGACTAGATTTGCTTTGAAAAAATAACTTACGTACTTCAACTACACATAAGTCCGTATGCAAAATCCTAATGCAAAAGGTTTATTAGTTCTTCCGGAAAAAATTCCTGTACATTTTCAGTCATCCGAAGCTACCCCTCGTCTACAAAATTATATGTAACTCACCCAATTGTGACTAGAGTTGCTTTAAAAAAATAACTTACGTACTTCAAGTACACATAAGTCCGTACGCAAAATCCTAATGCAAAAGATTTATTAGTTCTTCTGAAAAAAATTCCTGAACATTTTGAGTCATCCGAAGCTACCCCTCGTCTACAAAATTATATATAACTCACGCAATTGTGACTAGATTTGCTTTAAAAAAATAACTTACGTACTTCAAGTACACATAAGTCCGTACGCAAAATCCTAATGCAAAAGATTTATTAGTTCTTCTGAAAAAAATTCCTGAACATTTTGAGTCATCCGAAGCTACCCCTCGTCTACAAAATTATATATAACTCACGCAATTGTGACTAGATTTGCTTTGAAAAAATAACTTACGTACGTCAACTACACATAAGTCTGTGTGGAAACTGGTAACGTAATAGGTCCACTGGTCCTTGTAAAAATATTCCTAAAAATTGGTAAAAGAATGGAATTTAAAACTACAGAATAACCCCTTAAATGAATATGGGAAACGTGGCATTCAAAGTTACACAAAGGGTGCAATTGCAATGGGACAATTCAAAAATTGGCAGGAATATCCAGAGCAAACGATGAACAAAATGTGTGACAGAAAACTATAGTTCCCCTCCTCTCCATTGTTCGCGTCTTCTTCGTTCACTGCTTCCGAATGCTATGGAAATGCGAAAAATCCTGGCGCAACGTTACTTCACACTTGCTGCAGTCCTGCGTTGGAAGCTGTGAGTTATTAAAAACTTCGGATCCATTTCGCTCTGGAAACTAATCAAAGCGATACGCGATATCTTGGAAATTAGTCTGAAGCCTTCGGCGATTTTGAAACTTGCTACTACTCGTGTTCGTAGCGCGTATCAGGTTCTCAACTCCATACCCTTTATTCAATTTTACAATTATCTACAATATTATCTCTTATTAATTTCAAATTTTGTATGATGATTTATTTCAAAGTGAATTGGACCTAACCTCTCGGCACACATAACCTCAACAGACATGAACTTAATAGACATAACCTCAAAGACATGAACTGAATAGACATAACCTCAAAGACATGAACTGAATACACATGAACTGAATAGACATAACCTCAACAGACAAGAACTAAATAGACATAACCTCAACAGGCATGAACTGAATACACATGAACTGAATAAACATAACCTCAACGTACCTAACCTTGGCATTTTAGCGTAACCTAGCCAACAATTGTTTTCCAGGTACTTGGTAGTCCTACATAAAGGAATAAATGCAGAAAACAGGAGAAAAGTTTCTGATATGATCGGAGTAAGTAATTTGCATTGGTCCGTAGCGCGTATCATGTTCCAATCCACACACTTTGTTCAATTTTACGATAATTCACAGTATTACCTCTTATTAATTACAAATTTTGTATGATAATTAATTTTAATGTGAATTGGATCTAACCTCTCTCAGCGTACATAACCACAACAGACATGAACTGAATAGACATAACCTCAACAGACAAGAACTGAATAGACAAAACCTCAAAAGACAAGAACTGAATAGACATAACCTCAACAGGCATGAACTGAATCCACATGAACTTAATAGATATGAACTCAATAGACATAACCTCAACAGACATGAACTGAATAGACATAACCTCAACAGACATGAACTCGATAGATATGAACTGAATAGACATAACCTCAACAGACAGGAACTAAATAGACATGAACTGAATAGACATAACCTCAACAGACATAAACTGAATAGACATAACCTCAACGTACCTAACCTTGGAATTTTAGCCTAACCTAGCCAACAATTGCTTTCCAGGTACTTGGTAGCCCTACTTAGAGGAATAAATGCAGAAAATTGGAGAAAGGTTTCTCATGTGATCGAAGTAAGTAATTCACTTTGGAAATGAAGGAAGACGCAGCAGAGTGCAGTTTCGCGAAGATGTCACGTCGCAGGGCAGTGTCTAAACAAAACAACACTTTAAATTGCTCCCTCGCATCACGAGAGACAACACTGTTGGGAAACGAGCTCCCCGGGGAACTTCAACTATGTAATACATTACCGCAGGCTGGAACCCGATAGTTTTCCATCAACGATCGTGCCCCTGGTCACAGAGTTCCTTTGTTCAGCGTTGCGCGATAACAAACTTCGTAGCCTGCATCCATGTCACGTTTCATTAAAGCCGCTTCGATTTTTTTATTACGGAGGCCTGCTCGACTTTCGAGAATTGAATTCTCGTTGCTGGAATGCAACGACGCCTTTCCTCCTCGTGAAAATGGTTATTTCGTGAAATATTCGAAATTCGAAAATGTCTGCAGAGTTGGAAAAATTTTTTTCGAAACTAAAATTCATTTGTGTTCGAAGCTCGATGTCTTCGCTTCACAACGAGACTAAAATAATCGATCTACGATTTTTTATTGCTGATTTATCCAATTTTGAATGAAAAGTGTACAGTCAGGATAAGAGTAAAATAAGCATTAAGTGAAAAATTGCATACTCGTTTAAAATGAGATATCTCGACAACAAATAATCGGACAGGAATGTGTCTCGGCTTATTGTAAAGAGCAAATCGCCCGCTTCAAAAATACTTGTTATTTTTCTTTTAGAATGCCTTTTCGGTACAAGATGGACGGAAATGGGAAAATACTGTTTCTTCGATGTTTTTCAAATTCAGGTCCCTGCAAAAGAGCTTGAAAAATATTTATCGCTATTCAAAGTAAATTATATTGAGAGAATGAAGCTTTCGCTTTCCAACCAGCCCAAAAACATTGATCTACGATGTTTTATTGCTGAGTTATCTAATTTTGAATGAAAAGTGTGCCGACAGGTTTCGAATAACTCAAGTGTTGGGTGAAAAATTGCACATGTTTTTGTTCAATATGAGATAACTCAGCTAAAAAAAATCGCAGAGCAATTATTTTGGTCTCATTATAAAGATAAAACTCCAATCTATAAATTTACTATAATTTCATTCCGCGAACAAAATTTTTCGATCCCTGTAAAGAAATTCAAACTGTCAAATTTTGAAAAATCACATACTTCACCTCCCCGTCAAATTTTTAAATAAAAAACTATTCTGAATTAAAAATAGTCTAGGGCATTTTAAAGATGAGACTTCACGCTTCAAAATGAGCCATGGCCGGTCACCCTCAGATTTTTTCCCCCAAAATTACAATATTTTAAAAATTCCCATCTCTTGGAGCACAGACGTTTCTCCAAGTACAGTACTGCCTCGATGTTAGTCCACCACAGATTATAGGAAGCAGCGCATGTCTTAGGTGTCCGTTCGGTGTGAAAAGTTAACCTGCCGATGGTGTATCATGATCCTGGTTAACTGAAAAATTGTGGCTTGCTATCGCATTTTCTTTCGCGAGATTAAAGGCTCTCCACAGCGGCGGTAAGCAGGCCGGAAAAATTCCGGTCTGAGCTTTATTAAATTCCAGGAAACTCTGCGGGAAATTGCGAATTACACGGCACCTGCGAAATTCACGGGCGAAGTGGAAATCGAAATTATCCCGACCGGCGGGGTAGGGGAGGGTCTGCCACTGTTTTTTGATCGACAACCCTTGGGAAATTTTTCTGAAACAATGCGGAATCGAAGTTTGGAAGACAAACGGAAAAATGTCAAAAGTGGCAAAAATTTCCCGAAGACACATTCTCTTGGAAAATCTAAAAATTCTATTGGGACCTGACATGGGGGCGTGGACAATATATACAGCTATCCAATATGGCGACGAAGTGCTTGGTCTTAACATTGTATTGATATCTACTTTTATCTGCTATATCTCGAAATTTGAAAAAATATTATAAATAAATAAATATTAAATATACATATAATGTAATTATTAAATATTATTAATAAATATATATATATATATCTAATTCTAATATGACATGGAGGCGTGGACAATATATATAGCTATCCAATATGGCGACGAAGTGCTTGGTCTTAACATTGTATTGATATCTACTTTTATCTGCTATATCTCGACATTTGAAAAAATATTATAAATAAATAAATATTAAATATACATATAATATAATTATTAAATATTATTAATAAATATATATATATATCTAATTCAAATTACATTACAGCCACACACAGTCTATTGGGATCTGACATGGGGGCGTGGACAATATATATAACTATCCAATATGGCGACGAAGTGCTTGGTCTTAACATTGTATTGATATCTACTTTTATGTGCTATATTTCGACATTTGAAAAAATATTAGAAATAAATAAATATTAAATATACATATAATATAATTATTAAATATTATTAATAAATATATATATATATATCTAATTCTAATATGACATGGAGGCGTGGACAATATATATAGCTATCCAATATGGCGACGAAGTGCTTGGTCTTAACATTGTATTGATATCTACTTTTATCTGCTATATTTCGACATTTGAAAAAATATTATAAATAAATAAATATTAAATATACATATAATATAATAATTAAATATTATTAATAAATATATATATATATATCTACTTCAAATTACATTACAGCCACACACAGTCTATTGGGATCTGACATGGGGGCGTGGACAATATATATAGCTATCCAATATGGCGACGAAGTGCTTAGTCTTAACAGTGTATTGATATCTTCTTTTCTATTTTTCGTTAAAATGTTTGCAAGTATGGGTGAAACTTGTAAGTGGGCGGGTACAAACCCTGCAGAAAGAAAGTTTGTTGAAGGAGAGCGGCTTTGTAAAGTATGTTTTATCAAATAATTAATTTTACAAAAATAAATTTGTTTTTTAATATACCTTCTAAATTTACAATTATATTTTCATAAATTTCTAATCGCTTAGAATTGTTGAGGACATATTAATTACTCCACAAATAATTTGTACAAATATCTTCTATTAGAGGCACCAATGCCACAGGCATCACTGAACCAAGAATTTTGAAAGTTTTTATACGCTGGTTAGATCTTTCAATATGCACTCTAGCTTTAGTTATTTTAGCAATTAAAATAGACTGTTCTTTGTTAAAAATTTTAGAAACGGAGGTCTTATAAATTTCAAGCAGTTCACTTCACATATTTCATTTCAGAATGTGGAAACGGAACAACAAATTTTTGCTCGCTCTACTATCACAATCTTTCACTGCACAATAATCAAAATATTTTTTGCTACGCGGTAGATAAATTGGTGCTTCCATAACGTTAGTTTTAATTAACACCTGTTTTAACACCGTAAGTTTATACTGTAATTAACACCTGTTAACACTGAAAGCTGCTATAAGCCAAGCTTAGAGTATTTCTACTTTTCAGCAGCAGATGGCGCCACTCAAAATGTTAGATCCCTATACAGTTTCGCAACGATCCCGTTTGAGGAAATAAACTTTCGAAAATACTTTTTACGTGCAGTCTGGTGGCAAAATAACATTATAAAATATCGGGAAAAATGTAAATAAATTTCCCTCGCGTTCTATGAACGGAAGTATTGATGCATTGCGTTGAAATATCAAAATTTATTCGAAAGAGAACTGATCTGGCCGGAATTACCCCGGCCTTCGGTCTCGCCTGTAATATCCAAGTTCGAGGTATCGAATCCCGCAGGAAATCTCGGTTTTCGCGGAGGCTCGTGCTCCTCCGGAAACCCCGCGTCGAAATAAGCAGCGTGGTCTTGTGTTTTATCAAATTTTTCACGGGGTCCCGACGAAACCAGTGCGCCCGTGTCCCGCATAACTATGATTTAGTCGTAAACTTCGCAGCGGCACGGTCTTTTGGGAAATCTGAAACCTTGAGGTCCTCGGTGTCGGGACTAGTCGGGATTCCCGACCGCGGAAAGACAAAGGTACGACCGAAATAATTAATTTATTGTCATTTTCCTAAGCGAAATAGCGTGTGCGAATTTTTCGAAATTTATCCAAAGAGAGAAACATCGTTGTAGAATTTTCGTATTGTCGTGGCGGAGTTTTCCGGAAGAGGGGGAGATTTATTTTCCATTTCGAGGGGATCTAGGTTGGGGATCGACTCGTCTATCAAACTAGATAGCAGAGCTGTGCAAATTTTATTTCAAATAAAGATAATAAGTTAATTATTGAAAATAACATTATCTCATATAAACTCTATGAAATAACTATTTGAGAGGAATTTATTTGAGTACATTTATTTTAAATAACAACTTTATTATAATTTATTTCGGCGTAGTCATTTGAAATAAACTTATTTGAAATAATTACGAGAAATGTATGATACTAATTGTAAGTTGAAATTTCGCCTTATTTATGTTTAGTTTGGAAAATAAATTATTGAGGAGTAGCAATAAAGATTTAAAAGAACTCGAACCATATTTTCATTTATAATATATTTTTAATACCAACCTCATGAAAATATAATAAAAATAACCCTACTAAATGATGTATAGCATGTTTAACACTAGGTTTACGGAGCACTAAAATTGATTATTTTACATTGCTTCGTAAAAATAATAAAATTGTATTTACTTAGATCTTCAGCGGTTTTTATTGTAATATATACACAAAAAAATATATCTATTTAATAATTCCTCACGAATACCTCCTTTCACTCTTAATAATCGTAAAATAAAAATTTATAAATCCGTCATTTTGACGGGCCCCGTAAATCTAGTGTTAAAAAAATCTTCCCCGCCCGTGGTATTGGAAAAACCACAATCTTCTTGAAATTGCACAAGTTTAACAAATTTTTTCCAAGTTAAAAAATGTTCGTACCACAATTTCCATAATTATTCTATATTCTGCAAAGTATCAGCTTTCATTTAAAAAATATTGCATAGCTCTATCTCATTTCTATCGAAGGCTCTCTGATTTTGACACAGAATTCATCGGTTTGTCCCACTGTGCGCCGCCGCCTGGCAGTTCTATCGACATGTTCGAGGATATCGTCGAGTCTAAATATATTTCGAAGTCCGTTGGACCAAAGACACGGAGACTGCACTCGGTACGTGAGAACTTACACGTTCGAGGAGATAATCGATGAGATTGTAACACTTCTGAGAGGGTGCGGGGTTCACGGTAACGAGACTGATAAGAAACTTGTGACGCAAGCAGAAAAGTCAACTCCCCGACGCGACGATGATCCCTCCACTCATTCTGTTTCCACGTACGTGGAAAACCTTCCGGCCGGCCGAACGCTCGGCCGACAGAGCCGAAACGGTTTTAATTCGCTTAGAAAAGCACTTGCAGCCGCTGTAATTCACTTTGCTCTGATATAATAAAAATTCAGACTTGCACGCGCATCGGCCGGGCAAACTCGATTACAAACTTTTCAATTCACACGGGAAACACCGGACAAAATAACACGTATTAGATTTTCTGGTCCGCGACATCGAGCAAAATTTTGTTTAAATCGTTGCAACTTTGTTTTTTTTTTTATTAAAAAAGTGAGGATAACCGGCCTAAGGTCATTTTAAAGAGTGACGCCTGCGTTTTGAATATCCGCCGATTACTATTTTTTTTTTTAGAACGTTTTTGTGTAGTAAAATCGGTGAAAAAGTAAGAATATTGATTTTCTCCCAGTTTTCGAGATTCGAGGACCGGGATGGAGTCTGAAAATTTTTTCTAGCGAATGAAAGTGATATTTGTTTAGAGCCTGGACTTTTAGCTTTACAATGAGTGCAAAAATATTCGTCTACGATTTTTTATTGGTGAGTTATCTCATTTTTAATGAAAAGCGTGCCGATAAAATTGAACACTTTTTGTTCAAAGTCGGATATCTCAGGCAAAAAAAATCGTAGAACCATTTTTTCGGTCTCATTGTAAAGCCAAATCTTTACTCTACAAACCTATTCTAATTTCATCAGGGAAAAAAATTTTTTACACTTCGTGGAGACAAATGACTTTTTTAAATCCTTGGTGAAAATGGTAATTTTTGAAAGTTTCACAAATTCAACAGGCTCCATGATATTTAAAAAAATTTTATCGCAGATGAAATTGATGTAGACCTATAGATTGAAGTCTTCGCTTTACAAGGAGCCTAAAAAAATTGATTTACGATTTTCTGTTGCTGAGTTATGCCACTTTGAACAAAAAGTGTGCAATTTTTCACCTAATATTGGACTTATTCTATACCTGCCGGCACACTTTTCATTCAAAAAAAGATAACTCGGCAACAAAAAATCGTAGCGCAATGTTTCTGGGCTGGTTGTAAAGCTGAACCTTCATTCTTTCAATATATCCTAGTCAGAATCGCGAGAAAAAATTTTCCGAGCTCCGTACAGGCATTCAAACTTTCAAAATTTTGAAAAATAACCATTCTTACCTTTTCGTTGATTTTTGAATGGAAAATTATTCTGTACGAAAAATAACGTAAGTAATTTTAAAGCAGAGATATCAACCTTTAAAATGAGACATGACAGATCCTCCTCCGATTTTTCGTCACGAAGTTACAAAATTTTAAATATCAGCAATTTCTAATCTGGGGTCCAGTCTAGCAGCAGAAATGAAAATAACCGTGCATACCTTTTCGTTGATTTTTCAATGGGAAACTAATCTGAATGAAAAATAACCTAAGGGATTTTAAACCAGAGATTTCGATCTTCAAAATGAGCTATCGGAGATCATCCTCCGATTTTTCGTCACGAAGTTACAAAATTTTGAATATCATCAATTTCTAATCCGGGGCCCCCTCTGTCAGCAGAATCGAAAATAACCATTCTTACTTTTTCGTTGATTTTTCAATGGAAAAGTGTTCTGTATGAAAAAAAACCTAAGGCATTTTAAACCAGAGATTTCGATCTTCAAAATGAGCTATCGGAGATCATCCTCCGATTTTTCGTCACGAAGTTACAAAATTTTGAATATCAGCAATGTCTAATCCGGGGTCCCCTCTGGCAACACAAATGAAAATAATCATTCAGACCGTTTCGTTGATTTTTCAATGGGAAACTATTCTGAATGAAAAATAACCTAAGGCATTTTAAAGCAGAGATTTCGATCTTTAAAATGAGCCATGGCAGATCATCCTCCGATTTTTCGTCACAAAGTTACAAAATTTTGAATATCAGCAATTTCTAATCCGGGGTCCCCTCTGGCAAAAGAAATGAAAACCAGCCAAAAACCGAGTACGAGGTCAACGACAGGACCCCGTAGAAATTCAGCTAAGAAACCAAGGAGTCCCGGTTCCGGCAGAAAGCCAATCAGCGCGGGCCGGTTTTTCCGCGAAAAGCAGTTTGAATTTTGGCGAGTCGCGCGTCATGAAAGCAAACGTTATAAATCGTCGAACCAGATCCTTGGCTCGATCACCGCAGGCTAGAAAACGCCGGCCTCTGACTGTAGCCCCTAGCAGCCGGCAATCCGGGAACCGGTGCGCGAAACAGGAAGAACATTTCCCTCCGAAGGTCTCTGTGTATCGAGGGTAGCGCGAAGGACTCGCTCGCAGCGCCCCACTTGTTGGACACTGCGGAGGGGGCGATGTAGAGAGAGAGGGGCACCGGCCACCTGATGCTACGCCACTGCGGCATCGATCCCCCAAACTACCCCACCGCCCGTCGCCATGGCAACCAGCTACCCTCACCCGCCACCTCCAAGAAACCACGACACCCTCGTTTCCACCCTCTTCATCTCTTGAACCGGCGGAGGTGAATGACGTCAGGTGATAAACATTAACCGCGGCGTGAACGCCGCTCGTACGTGCACGCTGCAACCCCCGTGCAACCCCTACGTCACCAAGATTTTTTTGACCAATCGCCGAAACCTGCCTCTCACCCTGCAAAAGACCCGCCACCGAATTCCCCCTGTTTTCGGATCGCAAACTCAATCTACCGTTAGGACCAACCACCCCCTATAATTCAGGGGTGGCTTTGAATGTTTCGTTCGGGAAACGATAGGGTGCTCGTTGCCGACATTGACTCCAATTTTATTGCCGGTTCGACTTCGAGCACGATTGGGTGCTGATCTCTCTCTTCCCCGAGATGTTTGGTAAGCACGTAACGCGCCAAGGGTGATTTTTGAAGGCACCTAAGGGTTGCAGGTTAATTTTGGCCTCGTGGGTGGATGCCCCGAGGAAAATTGAGTGGGAATTGTGGTATCGAGTTTTCTTGTACGATCCACCGTTCTCGAGTAAATTTGGTCCAAAGAGAATCGGAACGAGTTGAGAACCACTGGTTAGACATTTTCGTGTGCATCGCTAACTTCGAAGCTGATTTACTCGGAAACGAAGCGTCGTGGGTAAAAAATTCTTCTTATGCTTTCGATCAATTTTTAGTCAAACAATCGTATTGGATAAAAAAATTGTACGATTTTTTAGTGCAAATATTTAAAAATTTATAAATATGCAAAAATGTATTTTGAATTTCTTGTATTTCTTTTTATTAAGAGATTTAAAAAATTTTCCACGCTCGTCTTTGCACTATTCTTAAGAGATTAGCGTTCCATTAAAAAAACATTAACATTCCCAACGACGTAGTAATTCATTCTAAAGCCGTGCTGGTTGGAATCGCGTTAAGAGAGCGACAGGCAGAGAGTTAAGCGTTGACAGAATGTCCAATTCTTTGTCAATGATTGAAAATGTTGGAAATACATTTATACAAATTTTCTGGACACATTAAACGGAGATATTTACATGACAAGGGCTCCTGACGACGGAAGTGTTCGGCTCGGAAGCCCGGAATTTACTTCGCGCCGGTTTTAAAAGTATAATGTACGTCTGGAAGAAAGTGTTGTAGAATAAGCAAGAAATTTCATAAAGCTCAACAGCGCATAGTTGCAGAAAATTTATACCACGTCCGAAAACCTACCAACCCAATTTGTTTATCGAATAAATTTTATATGTTTAAAGCCCCCCGCTGAAACTTTAACAATAACCGCGCCATTTCAATAATACTCCGGAGGACAGTAAGATTTATTGAAAAATATTTCCAGCGACTGATAAAAGCTTGACATTGTTCACAAATCATCCTCTTAGGAATATTCCTCGGTCTGGCGGATCGAAACTAGGTTACCGTCAGCTATGATAGTTTATGGCTTATAAATACATATGTCCGAATTTTTATTGCTCCGTCCTATATACTCGGGAGAAATGCGGACATCATATTTCCCGATGTTAGACGATAACCAATGCATTTGTCTTCTGCTCCGCGAAGGCGAAGCTCCGTTGCATTCAGGACTGATACCTATGCATCAGTCCGCGATTACGTCGGCAGCCCCATAAAAGGGGATCGTCTGTTTTTATTGTCGCAGACACTCTAAAGCCTCGAGGTATACGACGAATGTTTTACATTTGTGAATGCGACGTTTACTATCCCTTTTACCGTCCGACTGGAATCTTTCATTATTTGTTCCGTCAACAAGGTTGAAACTCTAGTATTTATACGCGGTGAAATGTTAAATGACTTTTTTAATTATTCATAATTTTATGTGAAAGGAAAGAGAGTCTAAAAGTAGGCGGGGTTCAGCAACAAGGGGGCGGGGCTAAACAGCACCTGGGCGGGGCGAAGCAGCAATTGGGAGGGGCTAAGCAGCAACTGGGCGGGGCTAAGCAGCAACTGGGCGGGGCGAAGCAGCAACTGGGCGGGGCTAAGCAGCAACTGGGCGGAGCTGGCATCAAAGAGATGGGGGATAAAAGGAAAGAAAGCGGGAATAATGAATACTGAATAATATCCTCGAATTTGTAAGTCATTCGGTAATACACAAATGATATATTGCAATCAAGATAATGAATTATTGTAACTAGATTGAATATTCGCTTCGTCTCTCGAATAAAGGAAAGAATTCATAAATGATGCAGTAACGCTAGCCCCAGGTTATTAAAAATTTCTATGCAAATTCGTATAAGACTTTTTTAAAGCAAAAAGCTTTCTCAATGAACGGTGGTTGAAAATAATGAACGTAGCCAGCCGCGGACGGCGTGTTACACTATGAAATCTCTCCGCGCAGCAAGGGAAAAACACTCGAAGGTGGCTCGCGGATATAATGGCGCGAAATCATGAGACGCAGGACTAAAATGAAATTACACATGCACGGAGCACCAGCCCGTTATTAATAGCGCGGGCATGGATCCGGCGTGTTCTGCGGGACCCCGCTTAGAATTCGCAATTTCCTAGGCAGTCGCACACGCGGGCAAAACTAATAATGTACACACACCGCGGTGTCCGCTATCTTCACGCGATCGATCATCGGTTTTACTCCCACGATCGCCCCGGAATTCCATAACTAACCTTTCGAAAAATTGAATTCCCGATCGTCCCGGCCGCTCCTCTCACCACGCCCTCGCTTCCTTGGACCCGCCCACAATACAGAAGGGAAATAAATATGTTGTAAATATTTACTGTCACCGTTTCCGTGTAGAAAATTGCAAAACCAAAATTCTACAAGGTTTATTGAAGGATGAGCATTGAAATTAGTGAATGTAAAAATTTAGAAAAATTGCAAATCTTTTATTGATGCTTATATTCTGTTCCTTTTCTATAAGATCGACTTCCGGACCTCTCTGAAAGCACACAGGTGCCCCATAAATTACATTTTCAAACCAAAAATCGTGCAAGTGAAGAAAGGAGATGAAAGGAAGGCACGCATCAAGAGTAAATCAAGAGTAAGTCCCCAGGCGGGGCGCTATAGAGAGGCACGCCCTCCCATCTCACCACGCCCTCGCTTCCTTGGACCCGCCCACAATACAGAAGAAAAATAAATATGTTATAAATATTTACTGTCAGCGTTTCCGTGTAGAAAATTGCAAAAACCAAATTCTAGAAGGTTTATTGAAGGATGAGCATTGAAATTAGTGAATGTAAAAATTTATAAAAATTGCAAATCTTTTATTGATGCTTATATTCTGTTCCTTTTCTATAAGATCGACCCCCGGACCTCTCTAAAAGCACAAGGGTGCCCCATCAATTACATTTTCGAACCAAAAATTGTGCAAGTGAAGAAAGGAGATGAAAGGAAGGCACGCGTCAAGAGTAAATCAAGAGTAAGTCCCCAGGCGGGGCGCTATAGAGAGGCACGCCCTCCCATCTCACCACGCCCTCGCTTCCTTGGCCCCGCCCACAATACAGAAGAAAAATAAATATGTTATAAATATTTACTGTCAGCGTTTCCGTGTAGAAAATTGCAAAAACCAAATTCTAGAAGGTTTATTGAAGGATGAGCATTGAAATTAGTGAATGTAAAAATTTAGAAAAATTACAAATCTTTTATTGATGCTTATATTCTGTTCCTTTTCTATAAGATCGACCCCCGGACCTCTCTGAAAGCACTCAGGTGCCCCATGAATTACATCTTCTAACCAAAAATCGTGCAAGTGAAGAAAGGAGATGAAAGGAAGGCACGCGTCAAGAGTAAATCGTGGAATCGTGACCGTGCCTCGCTATAAGCGCGCGGCCGTCCCCAGGCGGTGCGCTATAGCGAGGCACCGACGAGTTAGCAGTTCTTCACGGATAATAAACGTAGGAATATCCTATCGGAGGATTTCTCACGGTTCAATTTGCATAAGAAGATGATCGAATCCGTCGGTTTAATTGCTGTCTGCGGGTGCGGTGAATTTTTAACGACCCGGACTCGTTTCCATTTATCGAGGGGGACGGTGCGGGAGTAAATCACGTTCCCTCGTTTACGGGGCGCGGGATAAAGTCACTTCGAATGATGTTTACGTTCCCGCTTATCGCGACGCCTCGCGTTTCATTGCATAAAATATCTACCTCGTTTTATACTTCCCTCGCAACCCGAGAGAGCCCCGCTTCGGTGTCCTTAAGGACCCTGTGAGCCTAAATGTAATTGGACACTCGGTGTAATATAACGCCGTCATGTTCTTCCGCGGCCTTCTTGAGACAATAAAAAATTCATCTCGTCGGAGAGGTTCGGAGGGAGTCGGAGGAGTGGGGCGGGGAGGGGCGGGGACTAAGGGGGGCGGGGCCACCGTAACGAGAAACGAACTGTGTCAAAGCCCATCTCCTTTTCCATTAAAAAGATTAAGAATCATTTCTTTCGTCCTGATTATTTCGATTTAATTCACCGCGTCAACTGAATTATTCGCAACAGTTTTGTTCGTCGGACGTGATCGAATAACCGGCCTCTCTTTTTAACGAGGTCCTCGCTGAATTGATGCTTCTATGCTCAAGGGCAGTTCCTGTTCAAGGACAAATTTTTATAAACTCGTCTGATCGATATCGTTCCGCTTGGAGATGATAACAATTTTTTCGACGATCAAACTCCGCAACTTTTAGTAGACAACAATTTTTTTCCGGATTAAATGAAGTTTGATGAATATGTCAGTAATTTTTTTATCACGACACGATCGTTTGTTCGGTTTAAAAAAATTCTCGAAGTATGCTCCATTACGCGCCACATGTAGACGGAAAGTCAATAATTTGTTCAACTATCTTGCAGTGCTATTTTTGCTAAAACAATATTTTCTCCTCATTAAATAAACTTTAAGGAACACGCCCGTATTCTTTTCATGACGATCATTTGGCGTATTTTGTTTAAAAAGATTCTCAAACTTGCTGATGTTCCATTGCTCGATGTATACAGTCAAACATAATAATTTTTTAAACAACTTTCCTTTGCTACTTTTGAAAAAAGAAAATTTACATCGGTTTAAGTGGAGATCAAAGAGAATGTTAATATTTTTTTATAACAATCCTTCCACTTGTGCGGTTTTAAAAAATTCTTCGTTGGCAGAATCAGTGAGTGGAGATAGATGCGCTGTACTGATTCTTTCGTGTTCAGAAATTTGTCGAATTTTATTCGGACGTAGTACGTAGTTTTGTATACTGTCGAAGGGAGTTTGCGAACGTCAGGATGTTTCTATTCCGTCTAAATGGCTCGCACGGAACAGGCACAGCTGCACGAACGGTCGGAGAGTCAGGTCGAATCGAATTCTCCTCTTTAATCAACCACGAAATAAAGCAGAAACATAGCAGCCCCTAGCGTTCACCCCAACGGTCCAATTACCGAAAGAAATTCCAAGTAGAATGAGCCAACCAATGATCCGGCGATACCTGACTCCAGTATTCCCTCTTTGATTTGCCGGTAGAATGAAGGAAAACAACGACCAGACTACCTTTAAATTCGCAGGCGGGGATATCGATTCGATCAGCTGATAAAAGCCTCGTCGGTTAATTGAAATCACGAATCAACCAGTTCAACCATTATCTCTCGTAGCCATGCAACTTCATTTATCGGAGACAAGTCACAGGGCGCTTCAATATTTTTTTCCATCAGCGGACAAGCAGTCTTCGAACAGAAATACTTAGCCCAAGATAGATACCACTTATATGCAAGCCAGGTATAAATGAGGTTAAGTTATATCTGTCTTTGATTTAGAGAATGGCCACATTTTGGTCTATCGTGAAGAGGTGTTTCATGTCTGGGTTAAATTTACATGAAGATGAATGTGTCTAGAGAAGATCATTTGATCCAATAGAGCCTCGTCTAAATATGGTTCACGTCTAGGTCATATTTAAATTATGTCTTTGACAGGAATCTCTGCGGAAGACAGAGGCTGGCGACAAACTAAATGTAGAATGTAGTAGCTTACACATAAACCCATAATTAACTAGGTCAGGTATAGGGCAGGATATTGCTGAGCCCACATTTGGAGTAGTTGGACTTCCAGACAGTTCTTTTGGACTCTGTTAGGAATTAATTAAGGCGTTTGGGATATTGTTAGGACGGTTTGGACTCTGTCAGGTCTGGGTTAGGTCCTATTGGACTATATCAGGTCTGGGATTAGGTCCTATTGAACTATATCAGGTCTGGGTTAGATCCTATTGGACTCTGTCAGGTCTGGGTTAGGTCGTATTGGACTATATCAGGTCTGGGATTAGGTCCAATTGGACTATATCAGGTCTGGGTTAGGTCCTATTGGACTATATCAGGTCTGGGATTAGGTCCTATTGGACTATATCAGGTCTGGGATTAGGTCCAATTGGACCATATCAGGTCTGGGGTTAGGTCCTATTGGACTCTGTCAGGTCTGGGTTAGGTCCTATTGGACTCTGTCAGGTCTGGGTTAGGTCCTATTGGACTATATCAGGTCTGAGTTAGGTCGTACTGGACTCTGTCAGGTCTGGGTTAGGTCCTATTGGACTCTGACATATCTGGACTAGGTCGTCTTAGACTATGTTAGGTCTTCTTGGCCTTGGTTAGGTCGTTTTGGACTTTGTTAAGTCCTTATTAGGTCCCCTTAGAATATCTTAGTTCCACTTGGACCTACCTATATCCTGTTGGACTCTTGTCAGGCTCTCTTGGGCACTGCTAAGCCTTCTTGGACCCATGTTAGAATATCGTGTACTCTGTCCAGTCTTTGGGACTCTGTCAGGTCTCTGGGACTCTGTTGGTTCCTCTTGGACTGTATCAAGACCATTTTTGATCCAAGTACGTCTCATTTCATGTCCTCTTGGACAATTCTGTTAAATCTGACTTAGGTGCTCTTGGACTCGAAGATGCCCTGTTGAACTCTGATAGGTCCTCTTGGACCCTGACTAGGTCCCATTGAACTCTGTTAGGTCCCATTGAACTCTGTTAGGTCCTATTGAACTCTGTTGGGTTCTATTGAAATCCGTTGGGTCCTACTGAACACTGTGAGGTCCTATTGAACTCTGTCAGGACCTATTGATCTCTGTCAGGTCCTATTGAACTCTGTTAGGTGCTACTGAACTCTGTTAGGGTCTCTTGGACTCTGTCATGGCCTCTAGGACCCCAACTAGGTCCTCTTGGACCCTGACTAGGTTGTCTTGGACCCTGACTAGGTCCTATTGAACTCTGTTAGGTCCAATTTAACTCTGTTGGGTCCTTTTGAACTCCACCACATAATCCTGGATTCTGCCAAGTCCATTAGGCTCATCGACTCCACATTAGGCCCAATCGGCTCCCTGTCTTGTTAGACTCAGTTAGGCCTACTTGGCCCACGTTATAGCATCTCGGATCCACATCAGACATGAACGCAAAAGTTCAGATTCATATCACACGTATACAGACATAGAATTCCAATTGTTTCTGATTGCAATCTGACCGAAGCGTAATGAGGGCTCGCCGAACTATCCAATCCAGCAATTCTAGACTCAGGTGTGAGCACCGTGGCAAGTAAACGAGCATTCCTCGGCTCTATAGTTCACGCGCGGAGGACTATCGATATCGCAATCGGACATGCGCCGTTTCTTGCTTTCGCCGGTCTATTAGCATAAACGCTTGTATGAATGCACATGAATGCACCGAGTACGTCTACGTGTTCGGGCACGGGCTTGCATTCGAAATGGGATCGAATCCCAGCACGCCGGTAGAATTCACGTTCCGTCGGGCTTAATACCCATAACTTTTCCTGCCACTACACTCCCACCACGAAAGCCAGACAGCGCAAGAGAAAGAGAGACAGAGGGAGAGCTGGAATAAGCTATCGCTGTGGGGCCAGTAATATTTGATACCCCCTAGTCAAACTAATAGTACTTGGGTGCATTGCAAGTGTTGCTGTGTCGCGAGCCCGAGACGTGCCCGGATTATTTATGAACCATTGATTTTCCCAGACCCTTGGGCTCTCTCTCTCTCTCTCTCTCTCTCTCTCTCTCTCTCTCTCGCGGCGTTGTTTCCGCGAGGAACGCGAAAGCTTGTATCTCCTCGCATCAATCGCCGGATACATTCCCCGATCCACCGTCTTCAACAGCACGAAGTCAGTCGGCTAACGACACCCGAGATTGCCTGACTGTTCGATTACACACGCTCCTGATTCTCTGCCATGCCGGTATTCTAAATTTTATTTGTCACGGAACCGAGTTAAATGCGCAACACGAGAACTTGGGATCGTCGTGGCGCTATTGGAGCCAGGTAAGAAGTTGTGTAAATCAAGGTGGAGGGGAGGGGGAGCTGGTCCGCGTGATTGGTCGCTTGAATTTCTGTTCCGAAGTTCCTTGCTGTCGGTGGGACGAAGTTTGGCCCGCGACACGTGGGTTCAACAAGTACTAATGAATCTTTAATCAACGATGGTACGGCCGTTGTTGGCGGAAGTGTTGCGCGGTTCCGCGGGAGATGTAAAGCTCGCCGGAAGCCGTCTTCGATGCTTTACAGGGATGCCCGGGGCCGAACAAACTCGCCTCCATTATGATCATGCAGTATTCAATGTGCTCGAAACGTTATAATTCGCTGATATTCCCGTGCGCATCGAAACAGACGCATGGGTGCCCGGGACAAAGTAATATGGGCGGTCCCAGAAATGTTGTACTTTCTTGGTAATGAGGTGATTCCTGAGGTCATTCGAAGTAACTTTTTCCTTTGCGAAAATGTTCTCCGAGGCTTGGTTAAGGAGTTATTAACGAAAAACATGGACCAATCAGAGCGCGGCTGGGGCGGACGCGTTCCGGCTCGGCCAATGCCAGTGGCGCGGTTAGCGGGACTCGACGGTGAGTCAGAATCCGTCCGCGGCAGCCGCGCTCTGATTGGCCCGTGTTTTTCGTTAATAACTTCTTAACCAAGCATCGGAGAACATTTTCGCAAAGGGAAAAGTTACTGCAAATGACCTGAGGTATCCTTTTCAGAGAAGCACAACATTTTTGGGAGAGCCTGTATATAACCAATCGTCGGTCTTCCCGACTTCCTCCGCGGGCTGATAACCGACGGAATATGGCAATTCGAATCGTAACACTTTGAACTGGCAATCCTCCACCTGAAGTGCACGTAAAATATTTGATTCATAGCTGAACCTTGATCCGCAGTACGCGGTTAGCCTACGGTTATCCAAGGTATGATCGAATTCACGACTTTTGCATTGAATGTTCGATTAACCCTTACATGCACGCCTCTTCCTGAATCGAGACTAATGCGGAGCTAATGCAATTTAAGCACATGGACGTGATCTGCATGTAACGTTCAGTATATTAGGATACCGTTTCTGTACGCTCGATATGCTCATCCTCGTGTAGACTCAGCTACGAACCAATTTACGAGATGGCTACATGGCTTTGCCATTCTTGGTCCGATATTGGACTAACCTGGCTTATCCTTAGATAAGCTGGAGCAAGAGTTGGTCCTGCGGGATGTAACTCGGTCTAAAGTGGATCCTATGTTCGATGGCATTTCTTGATGATGATTAAATAGTGTCCAACAGAGTGCACGGAGTCCCTGGGTACACAGCACCTAAACAGATTCCAAGAGAACCTAACAGAGTCCAAGAGAGCCTAACGTTGGTGTAAAGGACCTAATCCAGACGTCACAAAATCCAACAAGACCTGAAACTATATCAGGAAGACCTAACCGGGATCCAAGAGGACCTAACCCAAACCTAACAGAATCCGACACGACCTAAAACAAGACCAAGAAGACCTTATCGAGGTCCAAGAGAAGCTAATCCACACACAACGAGGTTTGAGAGGACTGAATAGAGTCCAAAGGCGCCTGACAGAGTCCAAGAGGATATAATCCACACATAACAGAATCCAACAGGACCTGAAACGATATCAAAAAGACCTAACCGGGGTCCAAGAGGACCTAATCTAGACCTCACAAAATCCGACAAGACCTGAAACGAGACGAAGACAACCTTACCAAGGTCCAACAGAACCTAATACAGACACAAGAAAATCTGAGAGGACTGATTAGAGTCCAAAGGCTCCTGGCAGAGTCCAAGAGGATATAATCCGGACATAACAGAATCCTAACAGGACCTGAAACGATATCAAGAAGCCCTACCTGGGGTCCAAGTGGACCTAATCTAGACCTAATAGAATCCAATAGGACGTGAAACTAGACCTGTAGGACCTAACCAAGGTCCTAGAGAGATAGAAAATGGTCCGATTACTTTCCCTTAATGACTCCGGACTCCCATAACGGGATCAAGAGAGACCTCACCCGGGTTTAAAAGAGTCCAACAAAGGTAGTGGTTCCAGACAAACCTAACCTGGATTCCAAGTCTACCTAGCCTGGATCCAATAAGATCTGTCACGAGTCCAAACTTAACCTGGACTACAAACTAGCTCAATTGAGTTCAATAGAATCTAATGTGGATCCAAGGAGACCTAAGTCCAAGAGAATCTAACATATGTCTAATTGGACCTAGGTGCAATTGAGGATAATCGGAGTCTAAGAAATCCAACCATCCAGATTTATTAGCACACTATTTTTCATTTCTAAAATAACCTGACACGTCACCAACAAAGCCTGGATATCTTGTCTTTTCATCTGACAACTGCACGCCAGCGGTTTTATCCGTCGGTTTCCATTCACGGAGCTAGGAAATAAGATTTGGTATGTCGGTCTGGGTTAGGTCTGGGTTACCAATGGCGAAGGTTTCCTTTTCGTCAGCGAGCATAACGTCCTCGTTCACGAGACTCAAAGGAAGAGTCCGTTGGAGGGTTTTAAAGCCCTAAAGGCATCGGGTTCGCGTGCACTTCCTGTGGCTGTGGAACGAACTGCAGTGAACGCAGAGGTAACCGGGGACGTAAAATGCATCGGCGGTCACGTTAACGCCGCGTCTATCCCTAGTGAAAGAAGCCTCGACGGCCATTATGCGGGCCGCGGCCGCATCGGAATCGTTCCTTCTCTTAAAGTATGTAGGTTACCGGTGACGTCACCGGCCGGCTCGTGACGTGTGCCCGAGTGAAATATGCAATGGTGCAGCGGAGGCTTCGAGGCGCGGAGCGGTTCATTGACGTCGATGCACCACGCGCGCAGTGCCGCGCATTGCAGCGCAATGTCGCGCATTGCCGCGCACTGACGCGCAATGCCGCGCACCAAACGTGTCCGCTTTTGCTAAATCAATTTCGACGAGATCGAAAGTTGAGCGCGAGAATCGAGCGTGAAATTTCTTTTCTGTCGGGGTCTTCTGTTATGTTTTATTCAGCGTCGCTACGACCCGTTTCAACAGCCCTGCACTGAAATGCACTATACCCTGTCATTCGACAAGCGGAACAAAAATTTCCCGGACGAGCGCGCCTCCGTTTTCACACTTCGACGTATCCTGTTTCACATCGGTAACTATAAACAGTCGAATGAATTTTCTGCAATCAGAACCTCCAAAATATGGCAATTCTTTGTTTTGTGAAATTATGTGGAGAGTAGATTTGAAGCTTATGGTCGGGATGATAGTTCGACGTAACATTGAAATGTGTAACGAATTGTTCGTCTAATTAAAAATTAGGGAACATTTAAATAAAAATCTTCTGTCACTAAGTAGACCGTTCCGATCGTAATATTTAAACAATGTCAACTGAAGTGGAGAGAGAAAATCGTCCTTATTGTGGGGATGACCTCTACCCATGACCTTGAACGACCACACTATTTTTCTTCAGACTATAGCGTTCAGAATTAATTAATTTCCTCTTTGAAAATTGAGGAGACCATTCGAATATTAATGTCTGTGGAACATGAAAATAAATGATGGGAAAAAATCGTCCTTATGGTGGGGATGACCTCTACCCATGACCTTGAACGACCACACTATTTTTCTTCAGACTATAGCGTTCAGAATTAATTAATTTCCTCTTTGTAAATTAAGGAGACCATTCCAATATTAATATCTGTGGAACATGAAAATAAATGATGGGAAAAAATCGTCCTAATGGTGGGGATCACCTTGTGATACCCATGACCTTGAACATTCAACCATTTTGCTTCAGTCTATAGTCTCCAGAATTAATTAGTTCCTTCTTCAAAAATTAAAGAGGCTCTTTAATATCAATTTGTGAGCAACGTGAAAATAAATGATGAAAGAAAATCATCCTTATGGTAGAAATGACCTCTACCGATGACCTTGAACAACCTTAATATTTTACTTCAGTCTAAAGTCTCCAGAATTAATTAATTTCTTCTTCGAAAATTAAAGATGGTCTATAATATCAATTTGTCAGCAACGTGAAAATGAATGATGGGAGATACTGGTTCTCAAGGTTGATATGACCTTGAAGAATCAAATAATTTATTTCAGGCTGCAGTCTCTGTAATCCATTAATTTCTGGTTCGAAAACTAAATGAACAGTCTCAAGAGAAATTGTCGAACGCTGTGTGGTCCAGCTGCTGCCTTGATCAATAAATCTTGTAGCATCGATATAATTTATTTCGCTGTGCGCGCCCATTGAAAGTCAAGTAACACTCCGTTTACATTGGAAATTCGAGGCTTACTGAAAGCGCCGTTACAGTTGCACGACCTATATGGTAAGAGAAGAATCGCGGTAAGAATCAATTACTTTCGTTCCAGTTGCAACCGAAATTCGATTCTCCTGGGACTATTAGGAGCGACCTTTCCCCGACATTTTCCTAATAATCCCAGGGTTCCGTGCGTCTTCATCATCCCACACTCCCGCCCCTCCAGAACGCAAGCAATTTTCAACAGCAATTATTCTAGGCCAAATAGTCGTCGTCCCTCTCCAATTACCGTGCAATAACAACCTGCTTTCCTGGTCGGCAGGCTCAAGAAAAACGTTCGCAAGAGCCGCCTCGCCAGAGCTGGAAGTGTATCAATAAATTGGACTCAATCTGCCATCCTCCGAGGAAGCTCGAACCTTCTTGAAAGAACACCGCACTAATCATATGGAAAATCTATCCCGGTAAAATCAGTTGGATTTTTCATATTGTTACGACGATATGAAGTTGCTTCCCCTGAACATATCGCAGAGGAGCCGACCGATCGATGGATTTAAAAAGACGGCTGTTGACGAAAAGAAAGAAGACAGATAGAAGCGAGACAGCAAATAGAATAGACGTGTCGCTAAATCAATCTACATTAACCATTGTATAGTTTCTAATAAATAAGAGTTAAAAGTTAATTATTATTCATGAGTTCACCAACGGGGCGTATTTTACGGAGCATTGGTCGCAACAATATGTTATAACTTATGACCTACAGAACAAAAGATGTAATGGGCACAAAGCTCAATAATGGACAATTATCGAGTTATAATCAGTCAAACATGACACATTCGAGCTGCCGAATACTCAAATCTCGGGAATTATTTATTTTTTGGAGAAATGTTTGAAACAAAAATAGTAGGGTTTCACAAAATCTGTTAGGTGGTGTCATTATTTTTGAATTTTGAATGACCTTGAAAAGGTCAACAGAATTCTTTCACAAAAATCTTTGCGTGTCACAGCAGTGACAAGGACCCCACGGTTCGTCACTCTCGTAGTATTTTTTGACTCCAAACCCTCTCTGCTGTGTGTGTTTGTGTACGTGCGTGTGTGTGGGGATTAATAAAAAAATGATCTTATTATGTATTACCAAACAGTATGGAGACCAAAATGTATGGAATACACTGATATCAATAATATAAATATCGGAAGTAGCAATGCCAGAAAGTAATAGCATTCGGCAGCGATAACGCTAGTATGTTGCCAACTTCATTTAGGTCGCGCAACTTGAAAATCGAAGGAGTGGGGGTGCGGCAAGCGCGTAAAGTAAATATACTTCCCGAGATTTGAGTATTCGGCAGCTCGAATTTGTCATGTTTGGCTGATTATAACTCGATAAATGTCCATTATTGAGTTTCGTGCCCAATACATCTTTTGTTCAGTAGATCATAAGCTACAACATATGTAAAATCCAACTGATTTTACCAGGATAGATTTTCATTTAACCAGCTACAAGATGGCGTATTAAAAATTCTACGAAATCGACGCGAAGACGAAACAGAGTGGATCGGGACTGGCATGATATTACCGATTTCGTGAATAGTTAACGAAACGTTGAACGACGCCTGAAAATTGCTGCCACCGTTAGAGCTCGGCGCACGCGAAATCATATTTTGCTGCACCGAGGCGAGCCGTGGCGAGGCGAGGCGAGGCAAGGCGAAAATAGTTCCTGCGCGTCTGAAATTGAAATGAAAAACAGTCCGCGGGCTGAGTCAATTAACTTGGCAGTCTGAACGCGCGGCGCTCCCCGCTCCCTATTGAGACTTCAGAGTGCACGCTCGAGGCCGTTGGGCAAACGAGAATTTAACGAAGATACGAGGATCACACCGAAGAACGAAACACGGAACGCCGAAATGGAATTATTCCCATAACTTGGCTCGCGGAGGCCCCCCCGCCCTCCCACCGGGGCAACTTATTTAATTACGAATCGGAAACTTCGGTCGTCTTTCGTGCCTGAATAGAGCCAATTAACGAGATATCAAAGTTCCCGGACAATTAAGAATGATCGGAACTGTTGGCGTTCTGCTTTGCATTTCTTAGCCATTGTGCCGCATACAGGACGGGTTCGCCATTTTTTTTTACCATCCGACTTCAACCCCTTTAATGCAAAATTATTTTTTCCTGGTCGAACAACGATTGCAGAGTACTTCTGTATTTTTTTTTATAAAAATTCATTCGTTTGTTGAATTTAGAAAAATTCTTGAAGCACATGATGTAATTACGTGACGAATGAAATATACGTACAGTATCCGCATTCAAGAATTTTATTCACCGTGTGCCGCTTCAAAATTCGCTAAAGAAATATTTTTGCCTGATTAAACAAACGCTAAAGCATACTCTTGAATTTTTTTACAGTGGTCCCTCCAATGTGTTGCATTTTGAAAAATTCTTTGAATTTGCCAGGATCGTTTCATCGTTCCATGTATGTAGAACGTAAAACAATATTTTCTCTTGTTTAAATAATGTTCAAGGAACACTGCTGTATTTTTGTATGCTAATCCTTCCACCTGTTGCGTTGAAAAAAATTCTTGAAGTCATTGATGCTTATTCAACCCGGTATTTCATTTATACCAAAGGGGAGGTGAAACTTTCAACAAAATGATTGTTTGTTGCAGTTGTTGATGTTAACAGTGTGCACAGAAGTATAGAAAACTGTTTTAGGGAAAAGGAGACAAGACGTAGCGACAGAGTTATTTCGCGATTATGTGGGGATTTGGCTGTTCTCCAATGTGGAACGGGGATTATGAACTACAGTAACCCCGCGATATAAGTTCTTTTTCGGTTCTCTGCCGGGACTTAGATCGTGACGGTACACTATTCTTTTGTGACCGCGTCGACCGCGCCGAACGTAGAAAAGGACAGCATGCAAACACGGACCACGCAACAAAAAATAGCGTATCGGTGAGACAATACTAGTGCAATAATAAAACTTCTTTATTTTTTACTTATTTTTAATGAAATTTTGCCAATATGTTAGTGGAACTTTTCTAATGAAAATGGTATCAAATATGATATAATTCCGATGATATTTACTTGTGTAATAAACGATGAAAGTTTTGGACGTAAAGAAGGACAGCGTATAGGAAAGAAAGAGACGACAAGAATCGCGGCCGCCGGCACAGTTCAAAGGCCCGCGTGTCCGTACAATGTAATGCCAATAAAAAACTTCCCTCGTTCATTACACAAATAAATATCATCGGAATTATATCATATTTGGTAACACTTTCATTAGAAAAATGCCACGAATATGTCGGTGAAAGTTCCATGAAAAAATAATAAAAAATAAAGAAGTTTTGTAATTGGATTAGTAGTGATTCACACCGATATACCCGATCCAGGATCAGATTACGCGGCATGTTTACACTGCTCGGCGACCGAGACAGCTCGAGCTTCACGGCCCTTCCGGGGATACCCCGCAGTGGAAGGGGTAGGCCAAGGGACATAGATCGCAATGTTCCGCTGGACTTAGATCGCGGGGTTACTGTATTTTACGAATACGCGTACACTTTTCGTTCAGAGTGCCGTAACACGGGAGCGAAAAATCGTGGGCAGATATTTTTGAGCTCGTTGGAAAGAGAAGACTTTATTCTTCGAACTGACAGCAGTCTCGTTTTGGGAAAATATTTTTTGAACATTGCGGAGACATTTCAATATGAAATATTGTCAGAACATGACTATTTTCACTTTTTGATCGGTACCTCGGGGGGGAACAATTCTTCAAGAGAATTCCTTCGAGGGTTCGAAAGCGGGGATTTCAAGCTTTAAAATGAGCTAAGATACATCGACCTATGATTTTTTTTAACAGAGTTAGAATATTTTAAACATCGACAAATTGCCATCGAGGACGCACTGAGCCCAGTAGGTAACACTGGAGGCTCACTTTTCACTGAAAGTGGCATAGATTGCAAACAAAAAATCGTAGAACAATTTTCCTGAGCTCGTTGGAAAGAGGAAACCTCATTCTTGCAACCAAGGGACATAGATCGCAATGTTCCGTTGAACTTACATCGCGGGGTTACTGTATAATGATATACACGCTTCTCCTTTTCCAACGACGGTAAAATTTGTCTCCGCGCACCCTGCTCTAGTGTGAATAAAAAAATTCGTTTCGGCCCGGAAGTGGTGAACGCCTCTGCAGGGCCGCCTGAGATTCAATTATTCAAATGAGTCCATCCGAGTCGTATTACACCGGGGACGTGGAAGGTGTCGGACTTTCGGAAACTTCTTAACGAGTTTTCCAGCCTCGGGAACCCGGCGTACAATTTTTAACGATGCACCGAACGCCTGGTGGTAACGGTTTTCCCTCCGACCCTGTTTCCGGTCGAGATGCGGAGGACCTCGTTCGTCTTCCTGCGGAACTTAGCACCCACTGCACCCTCGTCTGGGATCGATGATGTTAACCACGATCGTAGTCGAGCCATCTCTGCCTCCAACCTTGCTACAGGATCCTCGAAACCAATCGCCGTCGAGATTTCAACGTTGTCTTACAAATTGCTAATCAATTCCCACGTCGATCAACCAGTTTCAGTCTCTGGGGACCTATTAGAAAACTTCTGCAAGCTTGCATTAGGTCATAGAAAGTCGTAGATTAGATCAGGATGAATATCAATCGTACTATACTAGATTCAGATTTTTCTAAAAATTTCTTCACCTGACCCAGTACTAGGAAGACATTTTTAAAGTTCAGAATAGGCCATAGACTAACCTGTGCGACTGACCTGTGCGTAGTCTAAACCTAACTTTAAACTTTGCCTGGCCTAGACCATAACTCTCCCAATTTGTCCACAAAAATGTCCCTCTAAATTGTCAATGTCCTGTAAAATCATTATTTTCTCGAGATAGACCTAAGCAGACCTAACTCTGCTTGACTCAGACTTAACCATAGCTGACACGGACCAAACCTGGAATTTGTTTGACCCTGACCAAACTATAGCTAAATTTTCCCCAGGAAATTTTTCCCCTAAATTCCAACTATCCTCTAAAATCAAAGTTTGCCTGGGTTGGACATAATCAAACCTAATTTTCTCCCACCCAGACCTAACCCTGGCATTTTCCTGGCCCCTGACCAAACTATAGCCAAATTTTCCCCAGGAAATTTTTCCCCTAAATTCCAACTATTCTCTAAAATCAAAGTTTGTCTGGGTTGGACATAATCAAACCTAATTTTCTCCCACCCAGACCTAACCCTGGCATTTGCCTGGCCCTGACCAAACTATAGCCAAATTTTCCCCAAGAAATTTTTCTTCTAAATTCTAAGTGTCGTCTAAAATCAAAGTTTGCCTGGGTTGGACATAATCAAACCTAATTTTCTCCCACCCAGACCTAACCCTGGCATTTTCCTGGCCCCTGACCAAACTATAGCCAAATTTCTCCCAAGAAATTTTTCCTCTACATTCAAACTATCCTCTAAAATCACAGAATGCCTGGGTTGGACATAATCAATCCTAACTTTCTTCCACCCAGACCTAACCCTGGCATTTGCCTGGCCCCTGACCAAACTATAGCCAAATTTTTTCCTAGAAATTTTTCTTCCAAATTCTAACTATACTCTAAAATCAAAGTTTGCCTGGGTTGGACATAATCAAACCTAATTTTCTCCCACCCAGACTTAACCCTGGCATTTGCCTGGCCCCTGACCAAACTATAACCAAATTTCTCCCAAGAAATTTTTCCTCTAAATTCAAACTATACTCTAAAATCAAAGTTTGCCTGGGTTGGACATAATCAAACCTAATTTTCTCCCACCCAGACCTAACCCTGGCGTTTGCCTGGCCCTGACCAAACTATAGCGAAATTTTCCCTAAGAAATTTTTCTTCTAAATTCTAACTATCCTCTAAAATCAAAGTTTGCCCGGGTTGGACATAGTGAGACCTAACTTTACCCGAGTCAGACCTAACCCTGGCATTTGCCTGTCCCTGACCAAACTATAGCCAAATTTTCCCCAAGAAATTTTTCTTCCTAACGATAGCATCCCAAGCTCACACTTTGCCCGATCCAGACCTAACATTACCTGACCCATGCCTAACTTTGCCTGACCCCTACCTAACCAAGACCAGTCTTCTCCGAGGAATCCAGCATCCAATGCGGTAACCAACGTTTCAGTGTTCCACATTAATTCCACTCGTGACTCGCGATCACGACGAGCATGGTCGAAACAATTTTGCAAGTAAGTTCACCGCAGCCGATAGGCCGGATGGGAGGGCCGTAACAGCCAGCTTCCGGCAACTTGCACGTTCCGCTAGCGCGTGAACTTTCGGCTCCCGGCTCGGGTCAAACGCGGGATAAACTCGGTACACCGATACTATTGATTTTGCGACGGGGCCGCAGAAAGAAGGGCGGCGGAGAAAGTGGAGGACAGGCGAGGTCAACCCCCTTTTCAGGCAGGTTAGCATTAAACAGGCTTATACCCGGCTTATCCTTTAACGTTCCCCGTCCGTCCCGGAGAAAAAAAAAACACGAATATTCAACTGTTAGGGCTTTTGTTGCCACCCTTCATTCCCACCCTCGCTATCCTGACCAAAGAACAATACAAAAATAGAAAAAAACATCTCCATTTTCAAACCTACCTCGAATAAATTATAGTCTAATGTTCCCAGTGCCATAAACAGGTTCGCCTAGCTGATATTCCCCGGTGTAGTTTAATTGTAAATTTCGCTTCTGTTCGCAAGTATTCCTACGCCTGTGCTGTAGTCAGCTGTGAGCCCAGAACAGGACAAAACCTGGTCTGAACTCAGCTTATGGCTTAATCCTCGTGGCAGGGTCTGGAGATCCAGGATAAGTCTGCCCCATTTTCAGGATCGCGTGTGGCCTGGCCACTCAGGGCCAACTACTCATCTGGCCAGTTCAAATGGACCACTTAAATCGTAATTACAGAGACAGGAAGCTCGTTGCGAGGTTGCAGGGAACACATTCTCCGTGGAGAAACGTCTCGGACACACGATCCCCTTGATCATATGGCAATTCTTTTGTCTTGAGCACGGTGTCCATTACCGCCGCAAATCATCCCATCAGAACAGAGCGAAACGACCTGATCTTCCACCTGTAGGTACCTGCGTGATACACGTCAGCAATGCGAGTACTTGCGGAAGGCTTCATGTGCCTTTTACGGGGACCACGAAGGGCCGTCTACGAGGCGTACTGAGTGGAAACGTCCCTAGGGAATTTGACCGCAATTGCCCGCGAACCAACAGCCTTGCAATTTCTTTCCTTGATCCTGGAAATTTCACGCAAGCGATAATTAAACACTGTCCGCGATACTTCCGGCTTCTTCGGGTTCTGCGCAGAGGAAGACACTGAAGAGGACACGCCGCTCGGGAGCCGATTAAGGGTAGATCCAGTTTGGCAATTTTTTCTGGAGTTTGTAGCGAGCGAAGAATTTTGAAATTTTGGGGACATGCAGGACTGATATTTTGTTCTCCTCAGCAATTTTTTAAAGTTAGATAGGTTGCAAAAGGAAGGAGTTATGCATTAATTATGTAACACTTTTGACATGCATGGACGAAATGGTTCCACTTTGGGAATTTTTTTCTACGATATTAGTGTGCGAAAAATTTTTAAATTATAGGGAAATGTAGCGCAAATATCTATTCGTTCTGAGCAATTTTTAGAAATTAAATATTTTGTGACATGGCGGAGTTATGCATTATTTACGAAATCATTTCGAAACGCATGTATGGTTCCACATTGGGAATTTTTTCCTAAGTAATTATTGAGTGCTGAATTTTTTAGTTATTTGGGAAATGCAAACTCAATATTTGTCTCTCCTTAGCAATTTTGGAATGTCAGAATATTGTACAATGGCGGAGTTATGTTTTTTTAACTATACCACTTTAGTACAGGTCCTACGATTAGGTCCAATTTGAGAATTTTTCCTGCACGTAACTACAGCATGAAAAATTTTGGATTTTTCACTATATATAAAGTCAACATTCAGCTATCCTCAGCTATTTTTAAAAATAAAAAATATTGAAAATTAGCAGAGCTATGCTTGTTTAACTAAACCCATCTATACTCAGTTCCTCGATTTAACTGATTACCATTCCTGGGAAAGATTAAATCATCAAATCTACAAACAATTTTTACTAATTCGTGAACCAAAAAGTTTTTTCTTAATCTAGCAAGCAAAAAAATTGTAACAATTTTAAAAACAACAGGAGCTAGTAAACCCAGTTGGAAAAATAGCTTCAATTTATTGAATTACCCTGAATTCATAAATTTCCAAAAAATCGACCCAGTCAGATATCGAGACACTGGCGTACCGAACTGAACTACATCTCCCGCAGTATATGCCAGCAAAGTTTCAAGCCAATCGCTTGAATAGTTTCCTAGATCTTCCGCAGCTAAGAAACTTCCTGTAACATCCCCCCCCCCCCCCCTTAAAACTGTTAAAAATGTAAGAACTCGAATTCTGCAAACTTTGAGAACCACTGGTACATTTTTTCGGCAAGCTCTTCTCATTAACGAGTGAACCAAGTCCCTTACCTCCTTGGCCTAATGACGTTAACCGCACTAAGCCGAAGTATCTCATCGAATGAAGAGAAACTGGTTGTTCGAAGCGTGAAATTCCTCCGTGAAATTCTATCTCAGGATATTACAGTCAATGTTATTACTAGACTGCAGATCTTTCTGCAAAATAAAAATTATTCCCGTTAATTTTAAGGCACAGGAGCCAAACACAATCCTCGTCTTTTCTTTAAAAATTGTTCGATGTTTAAAATAATATCACGATACCGGTAAATAGTTTTCTCGCAACTTTTTACAATTTTTGTTACTCATTTTTTCTATGAATGCATCAAATCCATATAATTCTAAAAAAAGGTCCTACGGACGTAGTGCTCTTTAAACAATTCATCCTTTTACTTTGATGATTTTCTGTAATTACAGTTTTAACGAAGTTATAGCATGAAACAATTATGTGAAGCAACTTGTATAATTAATAATTTTTTGCCGTCATATTCCAATACTTTTCCACGTGGAATGACGAGAGGAACCCATCTGTAGCAAAAAAGTATACATTTCCATTTTAAAAAATGATGCAATTGTCGATTGCAGATGCAGCATTGCACTTTAAAGAAAAATAAGGTCCTACGGACGTACTGCTCTTCAAACAATTTATCCTTTTTCTTTGACGATTTTCTGTAACTTTTAACGAAGCCTTACAATCAGAAACAATTGTGTAAAACAACTTGTATAATAACTAATAATTTTTTTGCCGTGATATTCCAATACTTTTCCACGTAGAATGACGAGAGGAACCCACCGGAGTAAAAAAAAGTATACATTTGCATTTAAAAAATATTATGCAATTGTCGATTGCAGTCGCACCATTGCACTTTAAAAAAAAACTTGGTCTGCGCTTAGACCACATGGCTGAAGTGAAACTTCTTCCGTTAATTTCTTTTCGAATATTTATTAACACTTTATGACATTTAATTTTCTATGATTCTATTATTGAAACAATTGGCTTGTGATAGCTAAAATATGATATAAATATTCTTGATTCAATTTTGTCTAAATGTCTTGCAAATACTGCATCGAGAGTTGTTCCTGATCTTATTGTCGCTTTATTAGGATTATTTACCATTTCCAATCTTAATTTACTTCTAAAAAATTCTATTAATAATTTTGATTGTTCCGATGCAAAGTTCACGTTGAAATGTCCACTTAGTATCATCGGAATTTTATCAGAATCTTTATTGAGCGATGCCGAACCCTCAACCGTATATGCTAATAGAATAGAATTTCGTTTCATCGTTTCATCGTTTCATCGTTTCATCGTTTCATCGTTTCACTTCAAAAGTTATAC
The DNA here is from genome assembly GCA_913789915.3 of Sphecodes monilicornis. Lineage (NCBI taxonomy): Eukaryota > Metazoa > Arthropoda > Insecta > Hymenoptera > Halictidae > Sphecodes > Sphecodes monilicornis. The sequence continues at coordinate 14,848,634 of OU565299.1, read as the reverse complement.
ACGCTTAAATATGAGCAATTTTAAGCGTTTTTGAGAGGTGAGGGCGTCGCCATATGGGATATTCGTTGGAGGGTTTTGAGCGCATTCGCTGGGTAGAGAATTTCGTTTCATCGTTTCATCGTTTCGTCGTTTCATCGACAGATCGGATTTACTCTTACCGCGTCAAGGTTTTGCGTCTAACGCGCCTAAAAAAGTTTCACTTCAAAAAGTTATACACGCGTAAATATGTGCAATTTTAAGCGTTTTTAAGAGGTGAGGGCGTCGCCATATGGGATATTCGTTGGAGGGTTTTGAGCGCATTCGCTGGGTAGAGAATTTCGTTTCATCGTTTCATCGTTTCGTCGTTTCATCGACAGATCGGATTTACTCTTACCGCGTCAAGGTTTTGCGTCTAACGCGCCTAAAAAAGTTTCACTTCAAAAAGTTATACACGCGTAAATATGTGCAATTTTAAGCGTTTTTGAGAGGTGAGGGCGTCGCCATATTGGATATTCGTTGGAGGGTTTTGAGTGCATGCGCTAGGTAGAGAATTTCATTTCATCGTGTCATCGTCTCATCGCCAGATCGGTTTTACTCCTATCGCGTCGAAGTTTTACTAAATCGTTTCATAGTTTCATCGTTTCATCGTTCCAACGTTTCATCGTTCCATCGGTTCATTGTTTCATCGCCAGATCGGTTTTACTCCTAGCGCGTCGAGGCTTTACTAAATCGTTTCATAGTTACATCGTTTCATCGTTTCATAGTTTCATCGTTCCACCATTTCATCGTTTCATTGTTTCATTGCCAGATCGGTGTTACTCCTAGCGCGTCGAGGCTTTACTAAATCGTTTCATAGTTTCATCGTTTCATCGTTCCATCGTTCCACCATTTCATCGTTTTATTGTTTCATCGCCAGATCGGTGTTACTCCTAGCGCGTCGAGGCTTTACTAAATCATTTCATAGTTTCATCGTTTCATCGTTTCATAGTTTCATAGTTTCATCGTTTCATCACCAGATCGGTTTTACTCCTACCGCGTCGAAGTTTTTACTCCTACCGCGTCGAGGTATTGCGCCAAAGAAGTTTCACTTCAAAAAGTCTGCATTTCCATTATAAAAAATTTTGCAATCGACAATTGCAAAATTTGCATTTGAAATCTCAGTAAATAATCCCATCACCTATACTTCGATTACAGTCAACGTGTTACCATCGAGTTTCCCGGTAAATCGCAGACCGGAAGCGTCCCGAAGAATTTCCCGTCGGATGGACGCCATCTTGAATCGAGCCGCGCCATCGAAATTCATATTCGAATCGGAAACTCGCGGCGTGCAAATACGTCTCGACGATTCGCGATTGTGCGAGTGGCAATCGATCGATACAGATACATCGAGGCACACGTATCTCGACGGTTTCCGCCGCCACTTTCAACTCGAATGCATAAATTCATGGGGTAGACGGGAATTCCAGCGCGTTTCCGATGCATTAATCAAACGGCCGGGTTGATTCTGTTTTCCGGAACGAGAAAAAATTCACGTCCCGAAAAATCACCCCTGTACCACTTCCGGAATACCAAAACCAAAAGGACAGGACACACCACATGAGGCATAACCTAAAAAAATCATCATGGCAGACGACGACGACCAGGAGGAATTCTTGGACGTCGAGGAGGAGCCCGATTCTGACGCTCGAGACTCGGCTGTTGCGTCAGAGGTGATCCAAGTGATAAATGGATCGAAAACAGGCTCCAACTCCTTGACATCAGGAAGTGTCGAGATCCCAGAAAAATCTGTCAGCGATGGTCCAGGGCCTGATGGGTCTAAATCCGGGTCTATCAAATCGGGAATCGTTAAAACAAATGGATCCGGTAGCGTGCCAGGATCTCAGCACAGTAAAAAGAGTCACGACACCTTGGAGGAGACCTCGAAGAGCCACGAGGTCATCCGGAAGTCTCAGGAATTATCTCTGTCCGGTAAACAAAGTTCCCTGGATCGTCTCAGTGAGAAAAAGGAGACCGGTCAGAGGACGAAGTGCAACAAATGGCAGCGACAGTGTAACAGACAGTTTCGCGCCATGATTGGTAAAAGAGAGATGAAGAACGAGGAGCTGGAGAGGCAGCAAGGTGACCTTCGCGAAAGGTTGAATATTCTGGAGTGTTCCATGCCGGCGGTTATGGTTTGGAACATTTGGAGGATGACCCAGGGAGCGAATGCTCCTTGTCTCCAGCAGGTCCTGGAGAAACAGTTTCAGGGTCCAGCTTCCGGTGAAGTGTACTGTCCCACTTCCCCCAGCCGCCATTTTGACTGCAGGGTGAGGGAAGCCGAGGCGGAAAGGAAGCAGGCGCAGATGAGAGCGGACGAGGCTAGGACTCTGTGGGCTGAGAAGATGGCGAACTTAGAGGACAGGGAAAAGAGGCTGCAAGAGGCTAGGCAGCTGCAGGAGGAACAGCAGAAGAGGATCGAACAGCTGACCTCCGAGGTGCAGAAACTGAGAGAGGCCAGGACCAACGACGACGATGGCGCCTGCGAAGCTGGTGAGGTGATTTGCACTCTATTGTTCTTTGGGGTGGTCGAGCGGTTAATTAGTAGCCCTTTGAACGGTCCCTAATGACCAGAGGTACGGGAAAGTGTACTTGAAGTGACGGAATGCTTCAAGGTGACCTTGACTTAGCAGACCACGCTTGAAATGAAAAATATTTATGTTTACGGAGCTGCAATTTGGTAGGAAGAAAATATAATGCAATGTATCTGGACTGATTTTTTAGAACGACGCTTCCGGGTTTTACAACGTCGGTTAGGTTCGTTTTAGAATGTTTTTCTGTTAGGAAATCGACGAGAATGTGAAAATAGTGATGTTTCGAAGTTTTTCAATTTCAATTGCCTCGAGGGAGTTCGAATCATTTTTCTAGCGAATGAAATTGATGTGTAGTTGAATGATGAACTTTTCGTTTTACAACGAGACCGCAAAATTGTTATACAATTTTTTTCCGCCGAGTTATACTGCTTTGAACGGAAAGTGTGCCGTCAGGATAAATATTAGTCGATATTCAAATTATTGTAACTTCGAGGAAAAAAATCGCAGGAAGACCTCCATAGACTCATTTTAAAGAGTGAAATCTCCACTTTCAAATCCCCAAGTTACTTCTGTCGAAAAAAAGTTTTCTCCAAGTTATAGTCAGAAAAGTAAAAATAGTCATTTTTTCGATGTTTTTCATATTCAATCGTTTCTACAAAACTGGAAAATTTTTTTTCTTGTTCAAGACCACAATGGATCTAAAGATTGTGCTTTTCGCTTTACAACGAGCCCAAAAATATCGATCTACGATTTTTTTTCGCCGAGTTATCCCACTTTGAATGAAAAGTGCGTCGTCAGGGTTGGAATATCTAAAGATATTCAATATCATAAATATTAGTCGATATTAAACTTATTGTAGCTTCGAGGAAAAAAATCGCAGGAAGACCTCCATAGACTCATTTTAAAGAGTGAAATCTCCACTTTCAAATCCCCAAGTTACTTCTGTCGGAAAAAATTATTCCCCAAGTTATAGTCAAAAAAGTAAAAATAGTCATTTTTTCGATGCTTTTCATATTCAATCGTTTCTACGAAACTGGAAAAGTTTTGTTCCTGTCCAAGACCACAATGGATCTAAAGATTGTGCTTTTCGCTTTACAACGAGCCCAAAAATATTGATCTACGATTTTTTTTCGCCGAGTTATCCCACTTTGAATGAAAAATGTACTCAAACATTGGCATAACTACTGGTTTGAAAATGGCACAGTTCTCGTTCAAAATGACATAACTCGTCAACAAAAAGTCGTACTGCAACGTTTCTGAGCTTATTTTAAAGCGAATACTTCGATCTTTTACCTCATGTTAACCTCATCCCCGAAAAACATTTTTCGACCTCCGTAGAGTCTTCCGAATTGCCAAAATTTTCAAAAATCGACATATTTTCACTTTTTGTGCTATTTCTAAATGCAAAAGTGCTTTAATAAAAAACCATGCTGCATAAGCACAACAGAATCTCAACGCTTCAAAACAAGCCTAGCCAGATCATGCTCCGACTATTTCCAACAAAGTTACGTGAATTTATCTCGTCGTTATTTGTTGGGTCAAAATGGACCCAGGCGTCGCAGACGAGGACCAACATCGACGATCTGTTACAGGAGAGTGCGGGGTCATAGAATGCAAACGAAAGTGGCTGGAGAAGGTTCCCAGCAGCGCTTCGATCCGCTCGACTGACATCGAATGCCTGGAGAAGCTTCAGGAGCTTGCGGAGGCGGAGCTGTGCATGAAAAGGCAGATCGCCGATCTGGAGCGTCGCGAGGATGCTTACATGAAGACGCTCCAGCAGGCGGACGAGCTGTGGAAGTGCATTGAAGGAGACGGACCTGGCACCATCCAAGAACAGCTGGAGGTGAAAACTAATCGCATCGCCGAGCTGGAGGACGAGCTGCAGCTCCTCAGATCGAAAATGGCGACGTGCAGAGCAGAATTGGAGAAGTACATGAGCATCGGGAAGATCGAGGCTCTGATCGGGAGAGACGACGACTTCGCTGACGTCACTGACAGGGAAGCTGTGGCTGGGGTTGATATGGTGGATGGGATGACTCCTGTAGGAGAGGGCATGGACGATGCGAGATCGGGAGTTGAGTCGGGCAAGGACCTGTCTGGGAAGGGCCCTAGCGTCAGACCCGAACACGTCGACATTGAGGAGACGACTGTGATGGACGCGAAGTATTACCTGGCTCAGCTGGGGTCTCTGTCAGAGTTGGATGCCGATCCTGGCACCATCTGTGGCCCAGATTTTGACTGCAACGACTTAGGGCTGTCGGAGAGTGGGCTGCCGGAGGACGAGAAGATTGCTCTGGAGGAAAATCGTGTCACTGCCAAGGAGTTGTTAGAGAAGTATGGACTCCTTGAGATAGCTGAGAAGATGTGGACTGGAGAAGGGACTCCGTACGGGGTGGCTGTAAAATCTGTGACGCAAAGGACAGAAGATGGCTCGCAGAAGGAGGGTGAACCGTTGACTGAGGAGTTCGTTGAGAGGGAAATTGTTTATGATGAAAAGGATGGCGAGGATGATGGGCTGAGGGAAGACGAGGTGGGGGAAGTTAAGGAGGAGGTGGGGGAGGATGAGGACGAGGTGGGGGAGGATGAGGACGAGGTGGGGAAGGATCAGGTTGAAGTAGGGGAGGACGATGTCGGGGAGAAGATTTCTTTCCCTTCAAGAATGGCCGAAGACGTCTTGGTGCCGATGGAGCAGTTATGTTCGTGGCAGGATCGCGTGCATGCTGTTTGTTCGAGGATTGTCGTATGTATTCTATGAAAGAGATTTTGTTATACAGGGTGGGGCACTATGAACAGGTCACCTGAATAACTCGCTTGCTTTTGAAGATAATGCAACAGACCAAAATTACTTGATATCGAGGCGCTCGTGATCTGATGTTATTAATTTTTTTATAGGTGGAGACGTCAAGGAGATGTGAAGGTCAACTCTGTTTTTTTAAATGGAACGGTATGGCTTTTTATTTACATTCTGATAATGTGTTTCAAGACGAATACAATGCGATATTATGAAGGTCATTCAAGGTCACGCAAGGTCAACTACAATTGAAAATAAAGTGTCGCGAAGCACTCTTCGAACACTACGACGGTTTACATGTAACATGTTATTTACGTATTCGCTGCTACTTCAAGTGTTCAAAATGACGACCTTGAACTTGAAATTGGTCCATATTTCATTGACGGCACGTTAAATAGTTATAAATACGAGAGAATCTTAAAAGACGTTTTGCCAGAATTGTTAGTGGACATTTCACTGGACATGCGACAGTCCATGTGGTTCCAACAAGACTGATGTTCTGCTCATTCAGCACGAAATGTTACAGAATTACTGAACAGGACATTTGAAGGTCGTTGGATTGGTCAATCAGGAAGTAATAAATGGCCAGCACGTTCCCCAGACCTGACACCACTAGATTTTTATTTGTGGGGAAAATTCAAGGAACAAGTGTACCGCGAAAAAACCAACAACCACAGTTGATATGCAACAACGTATAAAAAGAGCTTGCTCTGTAATAGATACAACTGAAATTTGTCAGGCGGTATCATCGGTATTGCAACGTTTTCGATTATGTCTCCGTGTTCAAGGTCGTCATTTTGAACACTTGAAGTAGCAGTGAATACGTAAATAACATGTTACACGTAAATCGTCGTAGTGTTCGAAGAGTGCTTTGAGACACTTTATTTTCAATTGCAGTTGACCTTGCGTGACCTTGAATGACCTTCATAATAGGTCATTGTATTCGTCTTGAAACACAATATCAGAATGTAAATAAAAAACCGTACAGTTCCATTTAAAAAAAACAGAGTTGACCTTCATATGTCCTTGACGACTCCACCTATAAAAAAATTAATAACATCAGATTACGAGCGCCCAGTTTTTTCTATTTTCAAAAGCGAGCGAGTTATTCAGGTGATCTGTTTATAGTGCCCCGTATAGTTGATCAATTGTTTGTTGACCAAAAATCTCGATTTGTTACAACATTTTTTAAGCAATCATTTAATTGTGTTTGCTGAACGAAAAAATCCAGGGCTGGATTGATTACAAGTACGAGAAATCGCAAATAATGTAATAACAGGCTCGCCGCTTCAGGCGATTTTTAAAAATATTAAAAACAAAACGATGTCATTGAAACTTTTTACACAGCTAAGTCAATATTAACGCAATCTTGTGGAAAAATTTCAAGCAGAAAGGAAGCACCTAAGATTGCCAAACAAATCATCATATTGTACCCAATTGGAGATGCTGAGTCGTAAAAAGTTGGAGGCAATTAAAAGTTGTAGTTCTTCTCGAATAAACATTTTTAATTATTTTCTCCTTTAGAACTGTGAAAGTTGCTACGTCGTGTACCGGGAAGCCGGGATCGTGGCTGACGAACTCGAAGCTTACACTGGCGTAATTAATTGCATTTCTTATTATTTAACAAAGCCAAAGAAACGCTGAAACTTTCCTGCTTGAAGTCGTCGAGTTAAAATGGACATTTTTTTCCCGCAGAGAACGATGGAACTCGAAGAGAAAGAACCGATTGCCAGGGAGAAAGAGCCTTCAGAAGTCGCGGAGGAAGTGGGGGAGGCCGAAATTGTGGACGCAGATGTGAAAGAAGAAGTGTTCGAGGTTGAGTCTGAGGAGAGAGAAGTTAAGGACGAACGTGAAGAGGTTGACGAAAAAGTCACCGAGGAGTATCCCAGAGAAGAGGCACCCGTTTCCGCTGCAGAGGTCACAACTGAGAGACTTGCAGAAGAGGAAGAAGCCATCACTGTGGCGAAAGAAATAGTAGCTGAAGAGGAAGAAGCTATAACTGCGAAGAAAGAAATAGTAGCTGAAGAGGCAGAAGCCATCACTGCGAAGAAAGAACAAGTAGCTGAAGAGGCAGAAGCCATCACTGCAAAGAAAGAACAAGTAGCTGAAGAGGCAGAAGCCATCACTGCGAAGAAAGAAAAAGTAGCCGAAGAAGCAGAAGCCATAACTGCGAAGAAAGAAAAAGTAGCTGAAGAGGCAGAAGCAATCACTGTGACGAAAGAAAAAGTAGCCGAAGAAGCAGAAGCCATAACTGCGAAGAAAGAAAAAGTAGCTGAAGAGGCAGAAGCCATCACTGCGAAGAAAGAAAAAGTAGCTGAAGAGGCAGAAGCAATCACTGTGACGAAAGAAAAAGTAGCTGAAGAGGAAGAAGCAATCACAGTGACGAAAGAAAAAGTAGCTGAAGAGGAAGAAGCAATCACTGTGACGAAAGAGAAAGTAGCTGAAGAGGCAGAAGCCATCACTGCGAAGAAAGAAAAAGTAGCTGAAGAGGAAGCAGCAATCCTTGCGAAGAAAGAGAAAGCAGCTGAAGAGGGAGAAGAAATCACTGTGACGAAAGAGAAAGTAGCTGAAGAGGCAGAAGCAGTAACTGCAGAGAAAGCAAGGATTGAAAAGGCCGAGAAAGAAGAAGAAGAGGCGAAGGAAGTGCCTGAAGATGAGATACTACCAGAGAAGGAAGAAGCTGAAGAGGTGGTACCAGAAACTGTGAAAGTTATAGAAGAAGTGGAAGACAGAGGGCCTGAAGAGAAGGTGCCGGAACCAACAGTGAAGGAAGAAGTTGAAGAGGTGCCACCTGAAGAGGAGCCAGAAATGAAGGTTGAGAAGGCAGAAATAGAGCTTGAAGAAGCAGTGCCAGAGGAAGATGAAGTGGAAGAAATTCCACTGGAGGAGCTGGAGGAGTTCGAAGAGGCGATCGAGGTGGACATAATTTCAGTGGAAGAGGAGCCAGAGCCTGAAGAGAAAGAAAAAGTACCGGAGGAAATAGTTCCACTGGAAGAGGAGCCTGAAAAGGTGGAAATAATACCTGGAGAGGTGGAGGACATCTCAGTGGAAGAGGTGGCAGAGCTGAAACCGGAAGAGATCGTACCAGAGGAGAAAGAAATCGAGGTAGACGTGATTCCGAAAGAGGAGCCGCTGAAACCTGAAGAGGAAGAGATAGTTGAGATACCGCTGGAGGAAGCAGAAGAGGAAATCACAGCGGAAGTGCCCGAGATGGACAAGATAGAACTGGAGGTGAAGGTGTTGGAGGACGCGAAGGTGGCCGAGGTGGACGTTGAAATAGAACTGGCGCCTGTGGAAGTTCTTAAAGAAAAGGATGAAGAGGTGGCCCCTGAAGAACCGGAAGAGATCGAGATCAGCATTGACGAAGAATGTATTTGCGATGGGATCTATGGTGCTGAGTACCCAGCCGTGGAGTACCTTTTCCCACCCGTTCAAGAAGTCGCGGAAGAAGAGTCTGTTTGCCAGTGCACGGCAGAGGAGTATCCTCCAGTGGAGGAAGAGGATACCGGTGAGTGTCAGTGCTCGACGGACGAGCCACCAGCCCAAGAAGAGGAGTCCGCAGACTGTCAATGCACGGACGGAGCTCCCGAAGTTACTTCAGTGCAGAAAGAGGACTCTGATGTTTGTAAATGCACGTCGAAAGCGCCTTCAGAGGGGAAGACTCCTTCGGTCAAAACAGAGGCTTCCAGTGTTTGTAAATGCATGTCCAAAGCACCATCCGAGGAGAAGACTCCATCGGTCAAAACAGAATTGTCTGGGGTCTGCAAATGCACATCCAGGACACGTTCAGCCAAAAAAGAGGATTCTTCTTCGGAGAAGAAAGACTCGGGTGTTTGTCAATGCGCATTACAGCCTCCAACAGTTAGTATCCATTTCTAAGATTCTCAGTTATCAACCTAACAATATAGACCCTAACCTCTCGGATCCTAATCTTTCAGACTTTGCACTTTCCAGACCTAACCTTACAGGCTTTACACTCTCAGACTCTAATCTCTCGAATCCTAACCTTTCAGATTTTACACTCCCCGACCTAACCTCTCGGATCCTAACCTTTCAGACTTTGCACTCTCCATACCTAACCTCTCAGATGCTAACCCTGCAGACTTTACACTCTTCGGACTTAACCTCTCAGATCCTAACCTTACAGACCGTACACTCTCCAGACCTAACCTATCGAATCCTAACCATTCAGACTTTGCACTCTCCAGACCTAACCTCTTGGAACCTAACCTTACAGACTTTCCACTCTCAGACTCTAACCTCTCGAATCCTAACCTTCCAGACTTTATACTCTCCAGTCTAACTTCTCGAATCCTAACCTTTCAGACTTTGCACTCTTCAAACCTAACCTTTCAGACTTTGCACTCTTCAGACCTAACCTCTCAGATCCGAACCATACAGACTTTACACCCTCCAGACCTAACCTCTCAGATCCGAACCATACAGACTTTACACCCTCCAGACCTAACCTCTCAGATCCTAACCTTTCAGACTTTGCACTTTCCAGCCTAACCTATCGAATCCTAACCTTTCAGACCCTGCACTCTCGGGCCCTAAGCTCTCACTTTCCCCTAGGATCTATTAAAAACATCGTAGGACCAGTTGCGCCTTCTTCCACCAGGCTCAGCACACCCGAAATCCTCAAAAAAGTCCACTTTTATTTAACGTCTCACTCTAACTGATCCTCCCATCCCCAGCAGGTGGTGTCCCAGAGGATGGAGGTCACCCAAACATCGATCACCCAATTTGTGTGCCAGAAGACGACCATCCAGGCAGTGACCCAAACAGTAGCGGACGTAGGGATGCAAGCACATCCACCCCCGAAGCAACAGAGACATCCTCAGAAGATCCCCACCAGAGTGATCGACACGGATCCAGAGATCCTGGACCGACTGGCTCGCTGGAAGAGGTCCCAGGAGCCTTCAGGGGCGACCACAACCTTTGCCACCTCTCAGACAGAGAAGTCCAGCTTCCTGAAGATCCTGCAGACTCTGAAGACCACCGGAGCCTACGGAAAGATGGAGCCTGAGAAGGAGCTCAGGTCCATTCACTATGTCAAAAGGTCCGACGATGTTGAAGGCCGTTGCAACTGCTGTCTGTGCGGCTTCCCTGGGCAGGACACTGTTCAGAGGCCTCCTGTCGACGCTGTTCAGAGGCCTCCTTTGGACACTGCTCAGAGGCCTCCTGTCGACGCTGTTCAGAGGCCTCCTTTGGACACTGTTCAGAGGCCTCCTGTCGACGCTGTTCAGGGTCAGAGGTCTCCTTTGGACACTTGCCAGGTCCCGGGGACTCCTGCGGACACTCTCCGGACCACCCAGACCTCGTCCGTGCTGAGATTGCTGCAGGCCCTACCTTTGCTGAGCAAACCACCACCTGGAGTCGATCAGGGTGTTCAGCACGATTCCTGCTCCCACGCGTGCAAGAGCAAGAGGCGCCAGAAATCCCCCAGGACTCCGGCTCCTACGATCCTGATCGAGGCGAAACAAGTTCAGACCACCAAGGACCAGGAAGTCAGCGTCTCGACACCATCCTCGGCTCCATCCTCGATGGGATCAACTTGTTGCAAATTGAAGCAGTCCGATGAGACGTCCATGGCAACCGTCAAGATACAGAAATTGGGGAAAAGGACGCAATCGGTGGACGATAAGAACAGTCAGCAAGAGCCGGCCCCTGTGGACGACAAAATGGAGGATCCAGACCTGGTGGAATGCATCTGTAACTCCATGGAGAGCACGTCCGGGCCGAAAAAAGTCCGCTGCGCTTGCGGTGATCCTGATTGATCTACATATTCGGTCTCCCAAGGGATGGTGCTGGCAAATTGAACAGGACTTTTATCGGGGACTCTGCCTCCGTGAGTTGTAAATGAGTTTTACCATAAATCTCCGCTTATCGAGGGTTTATTAATTTCTCCTCTCTGTACTCGGGACGTCTTACTAATCATTCACCAGACGCTAAATCCTTGTAAGAGGATTCAAGAGGATTCTTTAAACTTTAGAAATTGCGGTTCCCAACACATGGGAAATCTAGATGTTTATAACGCTTAGCTGTGTGGGACAAAAATCGTAAAACAACATTTCTAGGGTAGTTTTAAAGAGCGAAGTTTTATTTTTCTTTCAGAATGCTTTTTTATTACGGGAAATCTTGTAACTTACGATCTGTGCTGAACTCGAGCCGAGTCGAGCGTTTGAATTTGTCGAGCTACTTGAAATCGACGAATTGCTTGAAAAGAATGCGAGCTATTTGAAAAAATCAACCGGCTCGAATATTCGAGGCCTCGAGAAACTTCGATTTACTCGAAAATGAATTTTCAGATCGAAATTTTTCGAATTACTCGAATATATTCGAACAGATCTTTAACTTTCGAGTTAATCGTAAAAATTCGAATTGCTCGAGTTAATCGAACATTCATTTATTTACTATCAAATACTATTCTAACTATAAGGAAGAAAAATATGACGCTAATTTAATGCTTCTGTTTTATTTTCATGTTTGCATGAAGAAAACATATTCGAATTTTGACGAGTAACTCGAAAGTCAAAGATCTGTTCGAATATATTCGAGTAATTCGAAAAATTTCGAGCTGAAAATTCAGTTTCGAGTGAATCGAACTTTCACGAGGACTCGAATATTCGGGCCGGTTGATTTTTTCAAGTAGATTGCATTCTTTTCAAGCAGTTCGTCGATTTCAAGTAGCTTGGAAAATTTAAACGCTCGACTCGGCTCGACAGACCGATCATTACTCGACTCGAAATTCGAATACTCGAATAAATCGAGTACTAGCACACCCCTAGAGTCTACATAAATACGAAAACAGTGGTTCTTTCGAAGTTTTTCAAATTCAAATGTCTGCTCGGAGCTCAAAAAATTTTCTTCGAGAGTGTAATCAACATGAATTTATAAATTGACGTCTCCGCTTTACAACGGGCTCAAAAAAGTTGGTCTACGATATTTTGGGACTGAATTGTCACACGTTGGATGAAAAGTGTGCCGCCAAGATTGGAATGTCTCAAGATATTCAATGTCTTGAATATCAGTCGATATTCGAATTATTGTAACTTCGAGAAAAAAAATCGCAGGAAGGTCTCCATAGACTCATTTTAAAGAGTGAAATCTCCACTTTCAAATTCCCAAGTTACTTCTTTGGAAAAAAATTTTTCCCCAAATTACAGTCAAAAAAGTAAAAATAGTCATTTTTTCGATGTTTTTCTAATTCGATCATCTCTACGGAACTGGAAAAATTTTTTTCTTGTCCAAGCTCACAACAGGTCTAAAGATTGTGCTTTTCGCTTTACAACGAGCTGAAAAATATCGATCTGCAATTTTTTTTCGCCGAGTTATACTACTTTGAATGGCAAGTGTGCCGTCAGGGTTGGAATATCCAAACATATTCAATATCATAAATATTAATCGATATTAAAATTATTGTAGCTTCGAGAAAAAAAATCGCAGGAAGGTCTCCATAGACTCATTTTAAAGAGTGAAATCTCCACTTTCAAATCCCCAAGTTACATCTGTGGAAAAAAATTTTTCTCCAAGTTATAGTCAAAAAAGTAAACATAGTCATTTTTTCGATGTTTTTCTAATTCGATCATCTCTACGGAACTGGAAAAATTTTTTTCTTGTCCAAGCCCACAACAGGTCTAAAGATTGTGCTTTTCGCTTTAGAACAAGCTGAAAAATATCGATCTGCGATTTTTTTTCGCCTAGTTATACTACTTTGAATGGCAAGTGTGCCGTCAGGGTTGGAATATCCAAACATATTCAATATCATAAATATTAATCGATATTAAAATTATTGTAACTTCGAGAAAAAAAATCGCAGGAAGGTCTCCATAGACTCATTTTAAAGAGTGAAATCTCCACTTTCAAATCCCCAAGTTACTTCTTTGGAAAAAAATTTTTCCCCATATTACAGTCAAAAAAGTAAAAATAGTCATTTTTTCGATGTTTTTCTAATTCGATCATCTCTACGGAACTGGAAAAATTTTTTTCTTGTCCAAGCCCACGACAGGTCTAAAGATTGTGCTTTTCGCTTTACAACGAGCCCAAAAATATTGCTCTACGATTTTTTTTCGCCGAGTTATCCCACTTTCAATGAAAACTGTATCTGCAAGATTGAAGCAGTACCTGGTGAAAAATTGCCAATTTCCGTTCAAAATTACATAACTCGGCAACAAAAAATCGTAGAGCAATGTTTTTGAGCTCATTTTAAAGCGAAGACTTCAGACTCGAAAGCTGCTTTAATTTAATCCTAGAAAAAAAATTTTAGTTCTCCTGTAGAGTCTCTCAAAGTTGCTCAAATTTTTAAAAATCGTCATTTTTACTGTACTGACTGTTTTGAATTGCAAACAATTCTTTTGTATGAATCGGATGGGTATACTGTAGGGTATTGAAAGCGTATGGTTCGTTGTTTAACCAGTTAGCTGTGTTTGCCGAGTATACTCGTCATGGAATATAAATTAATTGCTTGCTATTTATGTTAAAATTATAGTGAAAATTAAAACGCATTATTAATTTGCCGACATTTTAGAATTTTTCGAGTCAAAGAAGAAGTAAAGAAACGAAACAAAAAAAATTGACGAAAGGTCAATATGTGATAAATATAGTTTTCAAAAATTTTTAGTAGCCGCATACAAAGTTGAGCTACACGGTTAACTGGTTGAAATAAGCGCAGGTGGAACGTCCTCCGATTTTTGTTGACGAAGTTACACTAGTTTAAATAATGACTAGCTCTTTGGTCGGGAATACACCCAGAAACGGCTGGAAAGGACTAATGCTCGTCGAGTTCCGTGTCGTAGGTGTACAGACGGTGTTGTGAAAGGAAGCCGCAATACGAGGGAAAAAAGGCCAGCCTCTAGAGTATCGCGAGTGTGCAGCAAAAGCTTCTGTCCGAGTGAAAGCTGGAAGATAGAATCGAAGATAGACGCAACAAAGGAAATGGTATGTAATTTCCAATAATGTGGCTGTCTGAATGGCGGCCGTCTAAAATCAATAGCGGCGGGCCATTGTACAGTAGAATGGTCGGAGCTTTCATGCGACGGATGCGTAATAGGATCAAGCATCGGCATAAAATTAAATTTCAGCTTTGGCTCAGCCGAAGAAATCGTCCGCCGTGCAATTGTTTTCTATTTTTCGACTGGAATCGAATTGTGACTCTGTAACGAACTTGTACGTCTGTGTAATATACATGCGCATGCAGTGAGAAATCGTTTCGCAAAAAACAAAAACAAAAAAAAGCAAAAACAAAACAAACAAAAAGAAACAAAATCACGATCACTTGTACTCCACGGATTCTCCATCTGCGCCGAATCGAACGATCGAACTCGGCTCGGACTCGAAGACCATAACGCTGCGGTGAAATACTATCTCATTCGGAGACACTGACACAGTTTTTCCTGGGACACTATACAGGGTGTCCCAATTAGGTTGAGATTGTAAAAAATCTCGAAGATATGTGATTTAAAACGAACAAACTGACGCGTGTCCTTTAGTGTTTCAAGTGGGGAAGTCAAATGGCACTACTAGTTTTCTAATGCGTGGGCGTTTTCAAGGTTATTTCAAGGTCATTTTGTCTTTTTTTATCATAAACTCATATTTTTTATTTCGGAATCATATTCCACGTAAAAAAATGCACAACTTTTGTTTGAAACATCTTTTTTTAGTTCAATATTTCTTAAGATATTTAGTTGACTTTTCATGTTTATGTCAAGGATAATTTTGTTTATCTATTAAAATGACAACGTTACTTTCTTCTGGAAGAATTTTTATTTCATTTATGAACATCAGAATAAATGCTCGAAATTTTTACCCTCAACTTCGAGACACAGTAATTCGTTTAATAAAAGACTCATGAACGCATAATAAAGTTCTTACAAACTTACCAAAAAATGTTTCAAATAAAAATTGTATACTTTTTTACGTACAATATGATTCTGAAATAAAAAATATGGGTTTATGATAAAAAAAACAAAATGACCTTCAAATAACCTTGAAAACGCCCACGAATTAAAAAACTAGTAGTGCCACTTGACTCCCCGCTCGAAACACTAAAAGACATGTGTCAGTTTGTTTTTTTTTTTAAATCATATGTCTTGTTTACAATCTCAACTTAAATGGGACACCCTGTATATCTCGATAGAACAGCCCCGGCACATTAATAGACGAAGACTCGGGTGTCGGCGTCTCTGTGATTCACAAGATTTCGTTACCGCGTAGATCATAGGCTCCGCGTTGCTCGCTTGGCACTGGCCGGTTACAATTTGTCGCCAAATTGAAATAAGAGAAATCCGGACAGACGTCTGTTCGGGACGCTCGAACGCGCCTGAAATAATCGGACAGATCGACGAGCAGCCGGACAGTGAAGATTCGTATGATTCATAATGAACGTTGTCCGCGTGCCTCTTCTATTTTTGCACCCGAGTACCTTTGAGACTCGAGTCGCAACTGCATCTCTGATTATTCCTGTCGGATTTTATGGATCGGAAGAAACACCGGAAATGAGAAACGAGTGTACGGGAATACCCTTTTTGGTAAGTCTTGATTCTCTCAAAAAATATTAAAAATGGAAAGATATATTTAGATTATATACAGGGTGAGTCACCTAACGTTTTCACCTCAAATATCTTCGTTGTTGCTAAAGATACGTAAATTATGGTAAGGACAAAGTTGAATGGTACGATGGGGCTGACGCGATGCCAAAAAAAAATTTTGTTTTTACGTAATTTTGTTAGAGATATCAAGGTCACCTTGACTTTTTTAAATGGAACCAACCTTTTTTAAATACCTACATTGATAGTCCCTTTCATTACGAATTCAGTGACTATAATTACTCAAGGTCATTCAAGGTCACGGACAGAGACAACGTATAAGTTTTAACATCGATGCATGCCTGTAAACGGACTTTGGAGGAATGGTGAACTCTGTCCGTGACCTTGAATGACCTTGAGTAATTATTGTCACTGAATTCGTAATGAAACGGACTATCATTGTAGGGTGAGGCACTCACTATTGCCACCTCAAATATCTTTGTTGCCTTTAAAGATACGTCAAATGTCTGAAGAACAAACTTGAATGGTTCAGTAGAGCTCACACGATATCAAGAAAATTTTTGTTTTTTTGTCATTTTTTTTTTAGAGATTTTCAAGGTCACCTTCATTTTTTAAATGGAACCGCCCTTTTTTAAACACGTACAATAATAGTCCTTTTCATTACGAATTCAGTGACTATAATTACTCAAGGTCATTCAAGGTCACGAACAGAGTTCAACATTCCTCCAAAGTCCGTTTACAGGCATGCATCAATGTTAAATCTTATACGTTGTCTCTGTCCGCGACCTTGAACGACCTTGAGTAATTATAGTCACTGAATTCGTAATGAAAGGGACTATCATTGTAGGCGTTTAAAGACGGGTGGTTCCACTTAAAAAAGTCAAGGTGACCTTGATATCTCTAAAAAAGTGTCAGTCCTGTTGTACCATTCAACTTTGTCCTTACCATATTTTATGTATCTTTAGAAACAACAAAGATACTTGAGGTGCAAACTTTAAGTGACTCACCCTCTATATAAAGATTATATTTAAAGATATATTTAACCCTTTGCACTCGAAGCAATTTTAACTCGAAAATCAAGATATTTCCTTTTTCAGAACATTTTTATTCTACGTATCTTTTTTATAATTGCGCACCTGTAATTAGAACCTGATTTCTCATGCAACAGTTGAATTTTTAGCAACTTATAAAATAGAGACGAATTTAATAATATGATAGCTGTTTTGAATAATGATATGGCAATTTTTACTGGTCACTCAGAGTCACCATTCGAGTGCAAATTGTAATATATTTCCTCTAATATGTATAATATTATACTTTTTAAAATGTTTTTTATTTGTGGCTGTTTTGAATCTTTCAAATTGTCAGTATGACGTTGTAAATGTGCTGGAAGAGGAGTTTCCAGTTCACCTGAATGGTAAGTATGAGAAACGGTGAATAAACGTGGTTGTTCTGCAGTTTCATTGGACATTTAACTGATCAATACTGCGAGCAACAAGTACTCCACGACGTAAGCCACCACAATCAATCATTTAACAACGGTTGAGCACAATCTGCGCGGTTGCTTATGGACTACTTAACACTTGCTGCTCATAATTAACTTCAGCTCTCAAGAGAGAGTGGGTGGAAGTAAAAAAATGGATAACAAAGTTTGGAACTTTGTCCCCGCCTTGGAAAAACTTGTACAGCCATTAATCTGGCTTTTTGTCAAACTGTGATCGTACTGAACTCTTATAAACAAGACGGGGGATTCTATTTAATAAAGTTCGATGTGGACGTTAAATAATTCTTCTGAAAATACATTTTGTTCACTTTTCTTGTTCTATTCTATTAATGTTTATGCAACTATATATTTCGATCCAACAGAAAATAGTTTATTGAGATTTGCCTTGCTCTGGCAAACTGCGATGCTGCAGTGTCAAGATGGTCATCATTCTATACGGCGAACATACATTACATATAAAATAATCTGTGTGTAAAATTTTCACATTATTATATTCTAGAATATTTTCTAGAGAAACTCCATTTCAATTATTTCAATAAAATTACAATTCTAGTCGAATACGAAGTGTGTTATTAAAATAGATTAACATGCTTAGATTAACATCGAACCTCCAGCGGCGAGAAGGTTGCCATTTTACGGGGCTAAGCCACACTATACTATAAAAGAACCCCAATAAATTCCTGGCTCAAGATATTAATTTTAAAACCACGTATCTGAAAAATTCTGCCTCTCTCACATTATTACATTTCATTCCATTTCATCGAAATTACCATTTTAATACATCAGAACGTATTTTATTAAAACCACCCCTGCTTGGACTAACCTCGAGCCTCCAGTGTGAGGAGGGTTGCCACTTTATGGGGCCAAGACACTCTATGTGCAAAAATCCTCATATTATTTCACAATATTTTCTAAGATTACATATTCCTCCTCTATAGTAACTTCTTTTGAATTATTCAAGTAATACTACCATTTTAATCGGTTCAAAAATATTTTAGTGAAATCACCCTTGCTTAGACTAATCTCGCGGCTCCAGTGTTGGGAGTGTTGCCGCTCCGAGGGGTTAAAATTAAAATTAAAATTAAAAAGTTAACCTTAATCCGGGTAACCTCCAGTGTCAGAATGGTTGCCATTCTAAGGGGTGAAGACAAAATTCGTCATATTATTTCGCAATATTTTCTGAGACTAAATATTCCTCCTCTATGATAACACCGTTTGAATTATTAGAGGAACACTACAATTTTAATTAGTTAAAAAATATTTTAGTGAAATCACCCTTGCTTGGACTAACCACACGCCTCCAGTGTTAGGAATGTTGCTATGTCAAGGGGCGAAGACACTCTATGTGCAAAATTCATCATATGATTTCGCAATATTTTCTGAGATTAAATATTCCTCCTCTATAATAACACCGTTTGAATTATTACAGGAACACTACAATTTTAATTAGTTAAAAAATATTTTAGTGAAATCACCCTTGCTTGGACTAACCACACGCCTCCAGTGTTAGGAATGTTGCTATGTTAAGGGGCGAAGACATTCTATGTGCAAAATTCATCATGTTATTTCGCAATATTTTCTGAGATTAAATATTCCTCCTGTATAATAACACCGTTTGAATTATTACAGGAACACTACAATTTTAATTAGTTAAAAAATATTTTAGTGAAATCACCCTTGCTTGGACTAACCACACGCATCCAGTGTTAGGAATGTTGCTATGTTAAGGGGCGAAGACACTCTATGTGCAAAATTCATCATATTATTTCGCAATATTTTCTGAGATTAAATATTCCTCCTCTATAATAACACCGTTTGAATTATTACAGGAACACTACAATTTTATTTAGTTAAAAAATATTTTAGTGAAATCACCCTTGCTTGGACTAACCACGCGCCTCCAGTGTTAGGAGTGTTGCTATTCTAAGGGGGCATAACGCAGTTTACAAAAATGAGCCCCAATGAAATCCTGACTTTTAATATCAATTTTAAAATCGTGTTCCCAATAAGATTCCACTATTCTTACAACCCAGTATATTTTCTGGGACTACATTTTATGTCTACTATCTCTAGCCCACTGTCCCCGATAAATTTTGATTAATTTACTCACCGAACGTTGGCTAGCGTGTGTCTCCGCGACCTGAGGTTGTGGTAGCCGCGCAGCTCGCCGATGCTCCCTTGCTCGGCCTGCATCTTGGCCTGTGCAGTCGCGGCTGCACTGGCGATCACGTGGTGCTGGTGTGTACCCGGTGCACCTGATGTTGTGATGCTTCTGCGCGATCGCCAACCCGTTCTGCTGCCGCCGCCGCTGCTCGGGGTCGGCGATTTCTTTTGGCAGGGCCTGGAAAATCCAATGTCACCCACCACCGTACTATTCGCCGCTAAATTTTCAGCCACCTTATCGCCCGGACACCCGTCTCCTTTCTTTCCGCGACGTTGTTCCTTCTCAATCTACCCGACGGTGCTCCCTTTGAGGTCCACACGGCATTCCCAACCGGACCTGGTGTGTATAATCGTGCGGAGAGGATTAATTAAAGACCGATTAGGCCCGGGTACACGGCAGACGTATTTGACGAGGATTTCCGATTATTAAGACGCCCAGGGATAGGATATTATGCATGATCCCAGATTACTGCTCGAGGAATTGCTGGTAATAGTGATCCCTGCTTGACGCAACCGAATTGGTTCTGCGCGATGACGACATTTGGGGATCGAGTTAGCTGACCACTATTGCTGGCTGAGTGGAAGATTGGATTTGAATGGAGCTGGACTGGATTGTGGGTATCGGAGACCTTGGGACATGACCTAACATCATTGAAGTCGAGATAGACCACCAAACTTCATTGAAAAGTAACACCAGGGCTAACTACGTGGTGGGTTAATGTTAAAAAAAATAATGGAGTGAGTCTTCAACCCAGACAAGTTACCCTAGTCTACATTAGTGACTTTAGGCCATGTCCTTATTTTCTTGTACTCTAGACAGGTCCTGAAGTCAAGTTTCATTGAAAATTGTCATCAGCACTAAATAATGGGTAGCTAAATATTGAAAAAATTTTGGGGATGAATTTCTAACCTAGACATGTTACTCTAGTGTACATTAGTGAATTTGGACCGTGTCCTATTTTTCTTGTAGGCTAGACAGGTCCTGAAGTCAAATTTCATTGAAAATTATCATCAGTGCTAACTAAACGTAGCTAAATATTGAGAAGAAATTATGGGGATGAATTTCTAACCTAGACATGTTACTCTAGTGTGCATTAGTGATATTGGGCCATGTCCTAATTTTCTTGTAACCTAGACAGGTCCTAAACTCAAGTTCCATTGAAAACTGCCATCAGTGGTAACTAATGGGTAGCTAAATATTGAAAAAATTTTGGGGATGAATTTCTAACCTAGACATGTTACTCTAGTGTACATTAGTGAATTTGGACCGTGTCCTATTTTTCTTGTAGGCTAGACAGGTCCTGAAGTCAAGTTTCATTGAAAATTGTCATCAGCGCTAAATAATGGGTAGCTAAATATTGAAAAAATTTTGGGGATGAATTTCTAACCTAGACATGTTACTCTAGTGTACATTAGTGAATTTGGGCCATGTATTAATTTTCTTGTAACCTAGACAGGTCCTAAACTCAAGTTTCATTGAAAATTGTCGTCAGTGCCAACTAATGGGTAGCTAAATATTGAAAAGAAATTGCGAGGATGAATTTCTAACCTAGACATGTTACTCTAGTGTACATTAGTGACCTTGGGCCATGTATTAATTTTCTTGTAACCTAGACAGGTCCTGAAGTCAAGTTTCATTGAAAATTGTCATCAGCGCTAAATAAATGGGAGCTAAATATTGAAAAAATTTTGGGGTTGAATTTCTAACCTAGACATGTTACTCTAGTGTACATTAGTGAATTTGGGCCATGTCCTATTTTTCTTGTCGGCTAGACAGGTGCTGAAGTCAAGTTTCAATGAAAATTATCATCAGTGCTATCTAAACGTAGCTAAATATTGAAAAGAAATTGCGGGGATGAATTTCTAACCTAGACATGTTACTCTAGTGTACATTAGTGACCTTGGGCCATGTATTAATTTTCTTGTAACCTAGACAGGTCCTAAACTCAAGTTTCATTGAAAACTGTCATCCGTGCCAACTAATGGGTAGCTAAATATTGAAAAGAAATTGCTGGGATGAATTACTAACCTAGACTTGTTACTCTAGTGTACATTAGTGACCTTGGGCCATGTATTAATTTTCTTGTAACCTAGACAGGTCCTAAACTCAAGTTTCATTGAAAATTGTCATCAGTGCCAACTAATGAGTAGCGAAATATTTTTAAAAAATTGTGGGGATCAATTTCTAACCTAGACATGTTACTCTAGGGTACATTAGTGTCTTTAGACCATGTCCTTATTTTCTTGTAACCTAGACAGGTCCTGAAGTCAAGTTTCATTGAAAATTGTCATCAGTGCTAACTAAAGGGTAGCTAAATATTTAAAAAATTTGTGGGGCTGAATTCCTAACCTAGAAGAGGTATTCTAAGGTATTTTAATGACCGTGAAACAATGCCAACCTTCCTCGGAAGTCTACCCAAACGCCAAACTCAAATTTCACTGAAAATCACATCACCAGTGCTACTTGATGGGTAGCTAAGGATAGTATTCGGAATCACAGGCACAGACGATCGTTCTAATCCAAATCCACTATCCTCCACCCGGGTGTCCATTAACCCCTGAGCAAGTCCCACGGGACGTGTCAGGTGTTCGCACCGGTCCGCATAAAACAAATGCGGCCGTGAAAGTAATTCGCAAACAAACAGTCGTAGAGCCGGTCTAATGAATACCAAGCGAGTGGGCTGTTGAACAGGGCTGAGATACTCGTTGATTAAAGGATTGTCCTCGAGGATTCGCCGATGAGCTCTGCCCTCGGATGAAATATTCATGAGATCGAAGCTGCGACCATGGTGTATCTTTCGAGGTCCGTTTGCGAGCGTTAATGAAAAGCGTCGTGTAATTTGCTCGAGCGGACACCGTTCACTGTAATCTTCACTCTGTCACAGTATTTGCACATGGACGCGTGAATTGTTCCCGCAATAACATTCCTCAACACTTTCTTCACAATTTTCTTGAATATTCGCGACGGTTTGACAAAGTTTGACGAGGTTTGACGAGGTTTGACGAGGTTTGACGAGGTTTGACGAGGTTTAGAAACGAATCTAGACGTAATACTGACGTCTGGAAAAGCGTAAGCTTCGACACGGTGTATATTGACCGAAGCCCGGCATCGAACTCGCTCGGCGAGCAGTCGGTTACGATCTGGGTAAACACACGCGACCCGGAATCGGAGGGGATAAATATTTTTGTTACGTCCTGTTCCCCCACGATTCGCTCGACTGTTTACAATGGAGAAGCGGGGACCTAATGAGCGGCTGAAAACTGCTGGCGGACGGCCAAGTGGCCACGATTGACTTGGAGATCAACCAGATCTTTGTAACCTGTGCTTCTTGAATGGTGGAAGTGGTTGTTAGCTCGGCAACATAGTCCCCCCGACAGTTCGTGTATCAGAACATAACCTCTTCAACGTGTTCAACCTAAAATTCGCCCGACGCATCGCACAGTGTCAATCCAAGTGAAACATTCGCACCATTCGCACGAGAATGTGCGCATCATTGTGAGCGACATTGACAAAAATAATATTTCTATGGGTTTCTGTTTCTGTTCAAAAAGAGGGCACGAATACGATTTCCGCCCCCTCCACGACCTAACCTCGACTCATTCTATTCACATTATTTTTCCATTACTAATTAAAATTCTGGATGACAGCTACAATGCAAAGATTATGCGAATAAAATTTCATTTTCTACAAAAAAGGTCTCTTGCTATTTTGCCATATTTCGCATAGCTACCGAGATATTTGCAAATTTATAAGAAACAGGAAATCTACTTTACCGGCTAAGCCAGGCCAATTTGGATAACACCAAGAACACAAATATAACCTCAAAACGGGGGGCCACGGAAATCGTACTCTCCCCCATCGCACAGTGGCAATCCAAGTGGAACATTCACACCATTCGCACGAGAATGTGCGCATTCTTGTAAGCGACATTGACAAAAATAATATTTCTATGGGTTTCTGTTTCTGTTCAAAAAGAGGGCACGAGTACGATTTCCGCCCCCTCCACGACCTAACCACAACTCATTCTATTCACATGATTTTTCCATTACTAATTAAAATTCTGGATGACAGCTACAATGCAAAGATTATGCGAATAAAATTCCATTTTCTACAAAAAAGGTCTCTTGCTATTTTGCCATATTTCGCATAGCTACCGAGGTATTTGCAAATTTATAAAAAACAGGAAATCTACTTTACCGGTTAAACCAGGCCAATTTGGATAACACCAAGAACACAAATATAACCTCAAAACGGGGAGCCACGGAAATCGTACTCTCCCCCATCGCACAGTGGCAATCCAAGTGGAACATTCGCACCATTCGCACGAGAATGTGCGCATCCTTGTGAGCGACATTGACAAAAATAATATTTCTATGGGTTTCTGTTTATGTTCAAAAAGAGGGCTCGAGTACGATTTCCGCCCCCTCCACGACCTAACCACAACTCATTCTATTCACATGATTTTTCCATTACTAATTAAAATTCTGGATGGCAGCTACAATGCAAAGATTATGCGAATAAAATTTCATTTTCTACAAAAAAGGTCTCTTGCTATTTTGCCATATTTCGCATAGTTACCGAGATATTTGCAAATTTATAAGAAACAGGAAATCTACTTTACCGGCTAAGCCAGGCCAATTTGGATAACACCGAGAACACAAATATAACCTCAAAACGGGGGGCCACGGAAATCGTACTCTCCCCCATCGCACAGTGGCAATCCAAGTGGAACATTCGCACCGTTCGCACGAGAATCTGACATCATTGTGCGCGACATTGACAACAATAATATTTTTATGGGATTCTGTTTCTGTTGAAAAAGAGAGCCGTTATCCCGTTACACGGGGCCAACTTCGCGTTCCGACGAATATTCCTAAATTTCATTTCGCCGAATACTAATCCTCGGTGCACGGTGTTTTGCGCGGCTCACGAGCGGACCCTCTAATTGAATGGCGATTGGAAATGACGCGGAGCTTTTTCGAGATGCGGCCTGCGGGGTGGGGAGAGCGGGTTTCGCTTTGCAAACGAAAGCTCAGCCGTTCCCACCGCTGCCACCACCGCTACTGTCAGATAAACGTGGTTTTTTTTACGGGTAACATCAGCGCCAGTGAGGCGAGTTCCCATCAGTGATTGAAAAAAGCACGGAAAAATGACTCGGCGGTCCAGTTATCATCGACGCGGAACACTTTTTATCGATACGGGTCAGGAACAATAGGAACAGGAGAGGGGGACGCTCAGGGGGCAGAGGGAGCCTCGAGAAAAAACAACTGCGACTTCCTGATCCGCGTCGGGAAACATCAGTGAGCCGGACCGGAAGTGACATCGGCAATCCATGCGCGTTACATTATTCACGGAGTCTCGAGGCGAATAAGGGATACAGGCAGTCCCATCTATAGTGGCCATTTAAACGTCACTTCGAATAACAATCATAGAAATGGTGTTTTTCAAGTAGTGTGAATATTTTTTTTTTCTTCCGAAGAAATTTTCTGGGAGTTGTCAAGGTTGTGGGGATTTTTTCTTACATTAGCTTGTAGAGTGTAGAAAGACGAATCCAACGACTATAATGAACGTACCATTCTGATCATTCAATCTCGAGCAAATTGTGACTGAAAATTTGAAAAGTTTAAATTTAGACAAAATTTGCTCGAGATTGCGGGATCGGAATGGTATGTTCCTTATAGTCGTTGGATTCGTCTTTTTATGCTCTATGAACTAATCTAAGAGAAAATATAGATTACCGTGTGTAAAAATTCGCATGACCTTGAAATTTAAAAAATCGATGATCTCTAGAAAAAATTGTTGCTACCGATTACATTTGGGTTTTGAAGGAATATAAGATCGTCGTGAAAAATTGGTCCATATGACAATAAATAAGGCTGATGCACCCTGTACAATATATTCATTGATCAGGCCAATCCAGGGAATCGTTGTTTATTGCAAACAGGCTATGTAGGCGTGGGGATGAGCAAAACAAGACAATGCGAGTCCCGCGGTACAAAGCTTCTGTTAACACGCAATCGATGATAATCCTTTGTCCCGGTGCCAGACACAAGGAACGGCACGAACGGCACGAACCTTCGAAATTTCGGTTCTGTTCGCACGTTCAGAGTCGACTGAGTAATGCGGATCGTTAATTTCTAAACCTGCCATGGCCTCGAGGTGCCTCAGCCTGAATGGCGAACTCGGTCGTTTGCGTCAACAGAGGAGCATAATGCCGCTACTAACGCGTAGACGCTTCCTACATTGTCGGGACGCTGTGCTATCGTCGTCAGAACGATGCTTTTCAACGCTATTATCCCTGGGTCTTGCTGCCGACATGGGCTCCGTCTTCGCCTAACGATCGCGTCCCCTAAACGATGTCGACGTGAGACCTAAAGCTCAGCCTGACTGATGGCCCATGATACGTCTTGAACCCCACGCGAGAAATACCTACACCACTTAGCCATCGTAGACGATATTTTCAATCCGGCATCGAATATTGGTTCAATAATACGGAGCTACACTTAGCTACACCTAATCTAGGCACAGGTCTAGGTAGCTAATCGTGTCAATATTGGACATAGAGTCTACCTAGGTACCTAGCTAGCTACTCATCACTGGACCTACACAGCTCCCGGATAAATTTAGCTACCCAATACTGGGCATAGTGTGTACCCAGGTACGTAGCTAGCTACTCATCACCGGACCTACACAGCTCCCAGATACATTTAGCTACCCAATATTTGACATAGTTTCTACCCAGGTACCTAGTTAGCTACTCTTCACTGGACCTACACAGCTCCCAGATAAATTTAGCTACCCAATATTGGACATAGAGTATAGTCAGGTACCTAGCTAGCTACTCATCACTGGACCTACACAGCTCCCGGATAAATTTAGCTACCCAATACTGGGCATAGTGTGTACCCAGGTACGTAGCTAGCTACTCATCACCGGACCTACACAGCTCCCAGATAAATTTAGCTACCCAATATTGGACATAGTGTCTACCCAGGTACCTAGTTAGCTACTCTTCACTGAACCTACACATCTCCCAGATAAATAATAGCTACCCAATATTGGGTAGCTAAATTCATCTGGGATCTGTGTAGGTCTGGTGATGAGTAGCTGTTCCTTCAGGTGGATAATTTGAGCTTCCTAGAACCTAGGTTCAGTTGTAGGTAGCTGGGCCTGTCTGCACAGACTCTAGGTCCATACATGGGTAGCAAATTGTTCAGGTACATCCTAGTTATCCAAACATTAGGTCCAATAGGTAGCTAATCAGGTTCCTCGTTAGACTTCAGGTCTAACCCTAGGTAGCTAATTATACAGGTAGCCAATTCTAGTTTTAGGTGCCTCATCGTTCAGGAAGTTAGCTTTAGGTACCCAGAGTGTAGGGCCACTTCTAGGCAGCATATGATCCAGGTAGGCAAGTTCGTGTTTAAGTACCTAACACTTCAGCCAGCCAGGTCCAATTTTGGATGCCTGGTAGTTCAGTAGGTACCTAGCCCTAACTACCTAAATTCCAGATTCAATTCCAGATAACTAAACATAATTTGACTTCTCTATCTACTTTAAGGTAACGATGTACCCAGCCCTATCTAAATTAAAGACCCAATTCCAGGGGATTGCACCAACTATGTATACCCCGGGTAGCTAACTGCTTCGACTTGACGTGCTCAATTGATCAAATTTAAAGCTCATCTTTTAACGCAATAAGAATGATCGAGTGCGTGGTCATTAAGAAGGATGCAATGAACGTTCGGAGGTGTTAACAATTCCGAGAGATTAGTATCGGGGGGAGAGAGAGAGAGAGAGAAGGAATGCTGGTACCGCAAGAGCGTTTCCTTATCGCTGCGATCGATCTTTCCTGGCGGTGTTCCTGCCACGTATCCGCGGGCCGAACCGACATCAACAGGTTGCCCTGCGACGACGTGAAACAAGTCGACGATGGTTACCCGGCACGAAAGCTCAATATGTCTGCGGACGACCGGTGTATCACTTGCTACGGCACTGCTTTATTACATAGAGATCGTGGGCGGTCACCGTGGATTAAATCGTCGAAAATGACCTTTCACGATTCCACCCACCCTTGCATAACGTTAAAAGACAACGGGGAAAACGTGCGGCGATTCTGTCAAAAACTGTCACAGTTTGTTGAATTGATGACACATGGTGTCTTCAGGATCAACATTATCACCTGACAGTCGCACAAAAAATATTTTAGAACGTCCAGACGTCAGCAGATACTCAATTTGGATTATAGGGATGGTATACTACCCTAGGAGACAATCTGAATTTAAAATAAAATTGCAATTGTAAGTTTCAAGATCACGAATTAATTTGTAGCAAGGTCCAATGCAGCTGATTTTAGCTGTGAACGTACCTAATCAGCTCTAGCTGCCTGCCCAGGTAGCCAGGCCCAGTTTTGGGTACCTGATAATTCAGGAATCCAGGAGCAGTTTTGGGTACCTGATGATTCACAAGTAGTCTACTCTTGGGTAGCTCACTGTCCAGGTGGTTAGGTTAACTATTAGATACCTAACCGTTGAGATAGTTTGCTCTAATTGCCTGGAGTCTAGGTCCAGTTTTAGGTAGCTTACAGTGCAGACAGCTAGGTAAATTTTTGGGTACTTAATAATTCAGGAATCCAGGAGCAGTTTTGAGTACCTGATGATTCACAAGTAGTCTACTCTTGGGTAGCTCGCTGTCCAGGTGGTTAGGTTAAGTATTAGGTACCTAACCGTTCAGGAAGTTAGCTCTAACTGCCTGGAGTCTAGGTTCAGTTTTAGATAGGCAAGTCCAGTCCCAATTTTAATTGTGGGGGTGACACTCCTGGCAGATGTCATGAATTTAGAATAAAATAGAAATTGATTAATTGTGACGATAACAACGTTAATGCGTTTGATATATATGCTTATATGTTCTTAATGAAACGCTTAAATAATTCTGTCAGCAATCGCGTCCACCAGTCAGGTCCAATAATTCCCGGCAGAGGTAGTATTTCCGGTGTAGAGCAGCGCCAAAAATTCGCCAGTCACCAGGAAGCACAATCAGAGAAGTGCAATTGGCACACTTGCAACCCGGTTTATTCCTGCGAGTCTGGCCCCAGGCCGAATAAAACTGTCAACGAAGAATCCGATATGGAAATTTGCAAAGTGTCCCGGTGCCGAACGGAACCCCCCGTCGGCGGACAAACGAGCCCGCATTCCGAACAAGTGAAACACAAATCTGTCGTAACGACGACGAAGGAAACGGTCGTTTCGGGCCCCATTAATTTGTCGTTCGCGAGTTTCATGAGAACTTGACGTGTCTGTCGGGGAAACGTATGGTACCCGTTTGTACACTTTGTCGGCCGGCCACGTACACACCAGCACTAATTATACACGTTTCGTTTCAGAATTAGACAGCCGCGTTGCATTTATAGCGCGAAAGGAAAGCAGTGGAGAGCGCGTCTAATAATACGCCTTATTATTTATAGGAATGCCGGTTAAAGCCACGGATGCGGCGAGGGAATTCGAAACGATCGAGATCGTTACTACTGAGATTGTCGTGTCGCCTGAACTAATTGTTCCTCGGGGGAGTCGTTATATAGTTGACATGATGGAGAATAATCAATTCATGATTTAATTTATAGCAGAGAGATTCAGATCTGATGCAATCTTAATACAGTCAGTCGTGGTTAAATAACTTCGAGACACAGGAAAATTAATCAAGCCTTACATTACACTGTGACAGACCTATCCAAGACATAGACTGAGTAGGAAGATACATAAACAAGGAATATATTGTCCTAAGGCAGACCTAACCGAGGTATAGACTGCCCTAAGTCAAAACAAAAACAGACCAACGCATAGGCTGACCGAACTCACAACAAACCATGGAATGTCAATTATAACCAAGACATAAGCTACTCTATGACAAATCTTATTTAAATATGGACTGCTTTACGTCAGTCCTTAACAAGCCATGACCTGACATATATAAGATATAACTGAGGCATACTTTCCAATGCCTAAACCTAACCAAGGCATACATTGTTATATCTAATTCTAACCAAGGCATACATGATCATGCCTAAATCTAACCAAGGCATACATGACCATGCCTAAATCTAACCAAGGCATGGGCGATCATGTCTAAATGTAACCGAGGCATATAAGGTAATGCCTAAGTCTAACCAAGGCAAACATGGTAATGCCTAAATCTAACCAAGGCATACATCGTCATGCCCAGGTCTACCCAAGGCATATTTGACCATGCCTAAATCTAACCAAGGCATGGGCGATCATGTCTAAATCTAACTGAGGTATATATGGTAATGCCTAAATCTAACCGAGGCATATATGGTAATGCCTAAATGTAACCAAGGCATACATGGTAATGCCTAAATCTAACCAAGGCATACATGGTAATGCCTAAATCTAACCAAGGCATACATGGTAATGCCTAAATCTAACCAAGGCATACATGGTCATGCCCAGACTTACCCAAGGCATAGATGATCATGCCCAGACCTACCCAAGGCATACATGGTCATGCCCAGACCTACCCAATGCATTGTTCCTCTTCAATTGACCGAAATAAGGCATAGTATCCGTTGCTCAATCATAACCTAGACATCCTAGGTAATGTATGCATAAATCAAACCACGGCGTAGTTTCTGAAGAATGACCCTAAACGTGGCATGCTTTGAAATGTTTAGACCTAACCAAGGCATAGTATCTAAATTTGAAACCTAACCTAGGCATACCTTGTGATCAGAGACCTAACAAAGGCATAGTTTGCGATGCGGAGACCTAAACGAGGCATAGTTCTTGCTACCTAGGCCTAACTTAGGCACAGTTCTCTAGCTGCCTATACCTAACTTAGGCACAGTTCTCTAGCTGCCTATACCTAACTTAGGCATAGTTCTCTAGCTGCCTATACTTAACTTAGGCATAGTTTGCGATGCCTATACCTAACTTAGGCATAGTTTTCGATGCCTATACCTCACTTAGGCATAGTTTTCGATGCCTAGACCTAACTTAGGCATAGTTTGCGATGCCTATACCTAACTAAGTTATACTTTTCGATGCCTATACCTAACTTAGGAATATTTGCGATGCCTAGACCTAACTTAGGCATAGTTTGCGATGCCTAGACCTAACTTAGGCATAGTTTGCGATGCCTAGACCTAACTTAGGCATAGTTTGCGATGCCTATATCTAACTTAGGCATAGTTCGCGATGCCTATATCTAACTTAGGCATATTTCGCGATGCCTAGACCTAACTTAGGCATAGCTTGCGATGCCTAGACCAAACCAAGTTATACTTTTCGAGCATTTGAGGAGTACAGAGCGCTTTTCACAGAAGAAAAAAAAAAGAACAAGTAATGAATGGATATAAAAATGTTTCCATAGTCCTCGAGGTGAAATAAAAAAGCGTGCGTTGCGTAAGCAGAAAATATTCAACAATACGGTACCGCGCATTCACCGGTGGGTAGACACGGGTGCATAACTGCGGTTGGGACAATGCACGCGTGGCAAGACATTGTTCGACGGTTTTCCATCCTCCGAACACCGGCAGCGTTTTGTCGCCGGCAATCGGGATGCAAAATTTTCAGAAACAATAAAACACCGCGACCGCGTTTAATTACCGTTGAGTGGCCCCGCAGAAAACCCGTGAATAACAGCAGCGCCACTCCGCAAAAACAAACGAAACTTATGTCTCTGTATATAAACCGCGAGAGTTGACATCGAACAGAATATCATCAATCCTTTAGTCATCGTTGCCGGTTGTTGTTGTTGTTGTTGTTCCGAGGGATTCATCAATTCATGAGCGGTCCCTGTTTCTATGGAAATTGCCCGGTAATACAACAGCGCACTCAGACGTATTACCTCTGCACGATGGGCTCTTCAGTTGCGAATCAATATTGTTACAATTTCGTCTTGAACGGTGTTTGCTGTTGACGACGCGAGGTAAGTGTGGACATCCAGCTTGGTTTACTCCCGGGTAGCCAACGTTTACATTGGCCCATGTTATGTCAACGTTAGAACCAGCTCAAGATTGCTTTTCGTATAGGTCCGGATTAGGCTGGCTACCTTTAGCCAACCAGGGTTGGCTAGAATTAATTTTTGATAGCCTGCACCTGGCTGGTTACCTTCTGATATCTACATTGCAGATTGAATAATAAGCTTCTGATAAAGAGGGGTCAGATTTAACCCTAACACATGGGCAGGTTAGGTCTCCAGCTTTGGGTATCTAGTTTGTCGGATAGCTGTTCATATTGTAGACTTAATTTTAGGTAGCTGATTCCTTTGATCTCTGATGGTAATTCAAATTAATTTGAGGTTAGGGCAGTGATGGTTAAAAATTATTTGAGTCATTGAAAATATGTCGAAAAATAATACCACAATGTAGAATCAGGGCCTACCCATGATAATACAGTGAAATAATTTTTATAAAATTGAAACGCAACTGAATAATTTTGTTAATATTAACACATAGGCAGATTAGGTCTCCAAGTTTGGATATCTAATTTTTCTGATAACTGCTCACATGTTAGAGTTAATATTAGATAGCTGATTCCTCTGATTTCTGGTGTTAATTCAAATTAATTTGAGGTTAGGTCAGCGATGGTTAAAAATTATTTGAGCCATTGAAAATATGTCTCAAAATAATACCACAATGTAGAATCAGTGCCTATGTATGATAGTACACTGAAATAATTTTTATAAAATTGAAACGCAACTGAATAATTTTGTTAATATTAACACATAGGCAGATTAGGTCTCCAAGTTTGGATATCTAATTTTTCTGATAACTGCTCACATGTTAGAGTTAATATTAGATAGCTGATTCCTCTGATTTCTGGTGTTAATTCAAATTAATTTGAGGTTAGGTCAGCGATGGTTAAAAATTATTTGAGCCATTGAAAATATGTCTCAAAATAATACCACAATGTAGAATCAGTGCCTATGTATGATAGTACACTGAAATAATTTTTATAAAATTGAAACGCAACTGAATAATTTTGTTAATATTAACACATAGGCAGATTAGGTCTCCAAGTTTGGATATCTAATTTTTCTGATAACTGCTCACATGTTAGAGTTAATATTAGATAGCTGATTCCTCTGATTTCTGGTGTTAATTCAAATTAATTTGAGGTTAGGTCAGCGACGGTTAAAAATTATTTGAGTCGCTGAAAATATGTTTAAAAATAATACCACAATGTAGAATCAGTGCATATCCATAATAATACACTGAAATAATTTTTATAAAATTGTAACGGAGCTAAATAATTTTGAACAAAGTATGACCGAATAAAATTTAATAAAACTCAACAATTGCGCGTAACCTGATAACTAGACCACGGATGTTATGCATTCATAACAAAAATGAGAAGCTGCAATATAAAACAGAAAAACCATTATGAAAATGTACGGACCGCCGATGTACTTTTTTCGGCTTCCTAAAATGTTTAAAAAAAGATTTTTTATC
Organism: Sphecodes monilicornis; assembly: GCA_913789915.3. Classification (NCBI taxonomy): domain Eukaryota; kingdom Metazoa; phylum Arthropoda; class Insecta; order Hymenoptera; family Halictidae; genus Sphecodes; species Sphecodes monilicornis. Next base: position 14,815,614 of record OU565299.1, on the reverse strand, counting down.
CGGCTCTTGTTTATCGAAACATATGCAGAAAAATTTTATTATGCATAAAGATCCAATACTAATAACATTACTTTTATTTTAACAACGTGAGGGCCACAACTAACAACAAATGCCCATTTTTATATTTTTCGGAAAAATTCGTTTAGTTGACTGACCAGGCACCCAATCACAGAGCTACGTGTCGATATCACGACGTCTATATTTCTCGCGTCATGCCACTCGATTTCTGCACACTTTTTCACGTCGGGTCCCTTTTTGCCGTCGACGATACAGGAAACGTGTCACAATCCTGCAGAGCATAATAGAAGGCCGACGGCGGCGATATTTCAAACTGAACGACAACTGAAAAACGATTTCGGACCGACTCGAATCGTCCGGCAAGTTCTCGTGAACGAGAACGTCGACTCCGAAGTTTGCGAAACTTCTAAACCGATACGCGAGAACCAGTGAACAGTCCACACTTCGAGGAGACCGTGAAAATTGTGTGAGCTTTAAAATAATTTCCGAGTTGACTCGGTATTTTTAATAGTCCGTAAAAAAATTTGTTTTGCCACAACCGTGACTCTGACTAGGGCCCCACGTGTCACGAAGACGTGTGTAAAATTTGATTTCGATCGGACCGGTAGTTTTTGAGAAATCATTTCGAAGAACATTGTTCAAAATTTAAATTCTCCCTATCAGATAAAATGAGTTTGTAGAAATTTTTTTTAGATTTATTTTCGCATGACCGTGACTCTGACTAAGGCCCCACGTGTCCTGAAGACGTGTGTAAAATTTGAGTTCGATCAGTGCGGTAATTATAATTAGTAATTAATATAGGTCCTCGTGAAAAAGTTATAAAACACAAGTTTTAATATATTTTCTGAAAATCCGACCAATTGGAGTTTCTTCGAAATTTCTTTTTGACGTCAGGTAGTAAACTAATTATTCTATTAACCCCAAAAAATAATGTAATTTTGAGTCTTAATAATAAACACAAGTTATCATCACCCATTCAAGCAGATTTTCATGTTTTGTTAAAATTTTCATTTCTTCGCCTTCAAGGTCATCCCAAGGTCATGGTATACTAAGTCGTTGAATTCGACTTGACACGGGCTATAATACTGTTAAGTCAAAAATACAAAGTACCGTTTAAAAAAATGAAGGTGACCTTGACAATACTATAAGAAAAATGTTTTTCGAACCTTTTATTTATTGCAATATATAGCCAATCGAAAACTGATCAACTTTTGTTGAAAATATTTTTTGTCAGTTTATCACAGGTACTTAAAAAATCGTGAAAACTGTTACGTGGGACACCCTGTATACAAGATTGCAATATTGCAGAAATGAGGATGGTCAATATTTCGAACATTTATTATGATATGTAAAGGTCAACCCGCTGTAAACAACGAGTAATCTTTGCTGAAACACGTTTCCACATTTTATCCGCTCCAACATGATTATTCTTGCTCAAGGTCATTTCAAGGTCAAAAAGGTGGTATCCACTAAATTCAGTTTTTTATTTTCTATCATGCTATCGTAACAAAGATATACTATTCCATTTAAAAAAAACATCGGTGACCTTTAAAATTTCATTAAAAAACACGACATAAAAAATTTTTTCTTTACCATTATATTTGCCCCCTGCAATAGTGTCACTTTGTCCTCTGAAGTTTTCTGATAGGACTGTATATACGACAGATATTTAGGTGTTCTCATTTATGTGGGACACCCTGTATATGTGACTTGGCTGCGAACGTGTTAAGATTGTCCGAATATCATTTCGAGTGACTGTTCGCGAAGAAACCATTCAGTTTTCGAGCATCCTACTTCAACACTAAATTTACGGGTCCCGTCAAAATGACGGATTCAAACATTTTTAATTCACGATTATTAAGAGTGTAAGGAGGCATTCGTGAGGAATTATTAAATAGATTTATTTTTTTGTATACTTATTACAATAAAAATCGCGGAGGATCTAAGTAAATACAATTTTATTATTTTTATAAAGCAATGTAAAATAATCAATTTTAGTGCTCCGTAAACCTAGTGTTAAAGCACCGTCGTTTGAAGTGAAACAATGATGATCGTCGCAATTCCGATTTTTTCAAAGGTCCTTTCATCGTCCTGAACTTCTGGACCACGGCGGTGAAATTGAATTCGAAAGTTGGAAAATTCGTAAAGGGCGACGTTGATTTGAACCGACTGTGACCCTCGATCCTGACACAGAACTTCCCGTCTACTTTCGCCGGAGTCTGCTGAAGAAGTTATCGTCGAAGTGAATCCCGGACGAGAAGTGAAAAAATTTTATGAGCTCGGGCATAATGCGTCTCCCTCGGCCGGGGACAGCGGAAAAGCATTACCCTGATTCCGCGCAAACCAAGACTTAAGTCGGAGAATTACAGTTGCCCAGGCGAATTTCATAGTCCCGAGGTGAAACGAGCCGCGAGAACAATGCGCCTTGTTTTCGAAGAGAGGACAGAGAAAATGTCTCTGAAGGCGTCGCGCGTCGTTCCGAGACCCGTCATCTCGAGCTCTCGCTTGTTTACGACGCCCACGGCTTATCGATGGAACGATCGCCGGTGACGCAGGCCCTTGAAACGTGACAGTAATTTATACAGCGCTCGGGACTTTGTGTACCGATACATGATGGAAAAGTTGCGTGATCAACCGCGATTACAGCGACACCCGGCGCCCATTAATACGCAAAGAACCGCCCCCGAGGCATCTCGTTACCCGCCCTTCATCCCTTCCCACGTGTCCTCTGTTTCCAAAATTAGATAACGTGCAAGCGAATTTCTCTATTGCTCAGCTCTAACTAGTCCTAAAATCTTAGGGGATGAAGTGTTAGGGCCTAGAGGGTTTACACCTAACCCAACCACCGGGCATGTTTGAGATTTTTTTCTGAAGAATTGAACAAAGATATCTAATTGAAATTTTGAGGCATGTTTCTATGATACTTTCGTAGTGTCAAACTATTTTTTTAATGCCTGAATTGGAAGTCCATGTGTTAAAGAGCAGCCATGGAAGTTACCATTGTCAGAAATATGAGGGTCTCGGTCCGTACCTTCAAAGTCGTATTTGAGATTTTTTTCTGAAGAATTGCACAAAGGAACCTAATTGAAATTTTGAGGCATGTTTCCATGATTCTTTCGTAGTGCCAACCTATTTTTTTAATGCCTGAATTGGCAGCCCATGTCTTAAAGAGCAGCCATGGAAGTTACCATTTTCAGACATATGAGGGTCTCGGTCCGTACCTTCAAAGTCATGTTTGAGATTTTTTTCTGAAGATTTGCACAAAGGATCCTAATTGAAATTTTTAGACATGTTTCTATGACTCCTTCGTAGTGCCAGACTATTTTTTTAATGCCTGAATTGGCAGCCCATGTCTTAAAGAGCAGCCATGGAAGTTACCATTTTCAGAGATATGAGGGTCTCGGTCCGTACCTTCAAAGTCATGTTTGAGATTTTTTTCTGAAGATTTGCACAAAAGTACCTAATCGAAATTTTTACACATGTTTCTATGATCCTTTCGTAGTGCCAAAATATTTTTTTCTTTATCATACTGGCTACCAATTTTTGTTACAGCAGATATGAATTGAACCCTTGTCAGAAATAAGAGGGTCTCGATCCGTACTTTCAAAGTCATGTTTGAGATTTTTTCCTAAAGAATTGCACAAAAGTGCCTAATTGAAATTTTTACACATGTTTCTATGATCCTTTCTTAGTGCCAAAATATTTTTTTCTTTATCATACTGGCTGTCAATTTTTATTACAGCAGATATGAATTGAACCCTTGTCATAAATAAGAGGGTCTCGATCCGTACTTTCAAAGTCATGTTTGATATTTTTTTCTGAAGAATTGCACAAAGGTACCTAATTGAAATTTTTACACATGTTTCTATGATCCTTTCGTAGCACCAATATATTATTTTCTTTACCATACTGGCAGCCAATTTTTATTGCAGCTGCTATGAATTGAATCCTTGACAGAAATACGAATGCCTTCAAAGCAGTCTCTGAAAATTTTTCTTGGAAAAGTAGATGCAGCTACCCCTTTGGAACCTTTTGCATATATTTCTACATGCATCCAACATTGCGGAAATATTTTTTCAAACCCCGTGATAGCCGCCGTTGTTTATTGCTAACCAGACCTAATGTGCTAGTAGAGTTTTAGTTCCTAGACTATTAGGGCGTAAAACGTTAAAGTTTGAAGTGTTCTGGTTTGAAATGTTTTGGCCTGTAGTGTCAAGGCTCAAAGTATACCCGTTGCCCACACCTAACTCACCCAGGAGCCACCGAAACTTAATTTAACCTATTGTAGTCTAGGAAAGGCTAACATGATTTAAATCTAACCAACACCCAAGCAAAGCTGTAACTCAATTTAAACGTACCCTACACCTACACGAATTAATGTAAACTCTAACGTGGCTTTAATCCAACTAGCCCCTAACTTTCAGACAATGTAAACATACAACGAACAACGAACGACTTAAAAATCACTAACAACAAAAGGGATTGTACTTTTAATTTTTTCTTCCTGATAGATGAATACTATCTTGTCCAGGACACTAGTAACAGTTTTCGGATGCTTCACCAGATGGCTACACAGCTGACCCTCGTTCTCACGACGAGCCCCATCGATTCTTATCTACCATTCTTCGCGCGTTCGCACAATTTCCCACTGTCAAAGAATGAGAAGTAGTCCTTCTCTCGGCGGTCCAACTTGCAAACAACTTCTGCGAGCAGGAATACTTCGAAACATTTTCCTTCAAACGATATCCACCGTGAAGCTCTCGCTACAATACCACTCAAACAATTCACAAAATTTCTGCCAAATGCACTAGCTGCCTCTGCCCAAAAGAATTCCGATTATCTCTTAATTACTCTCCGGTATTCAAGACGTCCCAACAATCCAATGCATTATATTGGACATCGGACGCCGATAACAATTAACGTAAAACCGATACCGGATCTGCGTTGCGACCAAATCGATGCTGGCCACGTAGGTGCAGCCATAATCACGATTCAGGAAACGATACATATCGATTTTCCAACAATTTGAACGGTCGGTGCAATTTATAACACTGAAAATATGGCGATCTCCAGACATTTTTTTTATGGGAAATCACTGGATGGACCTGTTTGAAATTTTTACGATGTTTCATCCCATGTTCAGGGAGCATACACAAATTTTTTCGTTAAAAAATATTTACTACAGATGGATATACATAAACATTTGTGTTAACTTGTCAGAAACATGTATATTGTCGATGGGTGTGTTTTTGATTTTTTTCTGACGAATTGGAAAAAGGTAACTAATTGAAATTTTTATGACAATTAACCTTACCATGAATGAGCATGTACAAATTGTTTCGTTAAAAAATATTTACTACAAATGGATATACATAAACATTTGTATTAACTTGTCAGAAACATGTATATTGTCGATGGGTGTGTTTTTGATTTTTTTCTGACGAATTGGAAAAAGGTAACTAATTGAAATTTTTCTGTGTGTTTCTACGACCCCTCCTCAGTGTCGAAATATATTTTTTATTACCCTGGTGGTAGTCAATATTAACAGCAGTAGCTATGGAAGTTATAATTGTTGGGAATACGAGGGACCTGTCTCCTCTCTTCAAAGCGATCTTCGAGAATTTTTTCTGAAGAATTAAATGGTGATACCTAATTGAAATTTTTATGACAATTAACCCCACCATGAATGAGCATGTACAAATTGTTTCGTTATAAAATATTTACGATAGATGGATATACATAAACATTTGTATTAACTTGTCAGAAACATGTATATTGTCGATGGGTGTGTTTTTGATTTTTTTATGAAGAATTGAAAAATGGTACCGAATTGAAATTTTTCTGTGTGTTTCTACGATCCCTTCTCAGTGCCGAAATATATTTTTTATTGCCCTGGTGTTAGTCAATATCAACAGCAGTAGTCATGGATGTTATAATTGTTGGAAATATGAGGGATCTGTCTCCTCTCTTCAAAGCGATCTTCGAGAATTTTTTGTGAAGAATTGTTCATACCTAATTAAAATGTTTATGATAATTAACCCCACCTTGAATGAGCATGCACAAATTGTTTCCTTAAAAAAAATTCGTCAGAAATGGATATACATAAATATTTATACAGAGCCCCCTCATCTCCCATGAAAAGCACACGTGAAAAATAATTACAGGTGAAAAACAGTAAGCTAGAAATTAATCGCGTGGCTAGATATCAGTATCGATCCCTGACAATTCGTGGAAGTTCGATTGGATTTTGGCGAAATTAGGCTGTGAGTCCAAGGTGCTTAGGCTAAGCTGGCTTACGTCTACATCAGAGCGGCGCGTGTTGACATCGGGACGGATTACGTCTACACCAGGGTTGCAGATTACGAAATTAATTCAAGGATTATTTTCTTGCGTTTGCAGCTGAAATATACCGATTCGTATAATCCCGCTGAAGAATGGGGATTATGCTTGCCGTCCAACCTTTCGGACTCGGAACTCCAAGTTCCGTTTAACGAAGCGGCTTGTTAGGAGCCAAACGGTTTTTCACGTTCCCCCGTTCCGCAAGCACGCGTTTCGCATGTTTGACATTCAATCGGACGACGTGGGCCGCGCGTGTGGGAGTCCTGACAGCGTTCAGAGCAGAGGGTCCGCGATGGAACTGGATTCTGCTGGAAGCCTCGTCTCCCCGGAATTTCTTTTTAATTCCCCGGTTGTTTATCTTTCTCCCGTTTGCCTCACGGTTCGTGCATTACATAATTCATCCACCGGAAGGGATTCCGGCCGGAAAGAAACAATTTCGATGCGCCCACCCCCGTCCAACGACCAATGGGCACGCCCTCCGAATTCTGAAATCCCTCTCAACCCCTCGAATATAAATTCACTCGGCTCCAAGGTCTCTGTACACTAAATAATTCATCGACCAGGAAGCTTTCTGTCATAGAGACCTCAAAGGGACCTGTAAGAAATCTCTCTGAGCTATTGCGTCCCCAAGCCCTAATGAAATTTCGGGATGCCACCTGCGAATTTTATTTTTTCAAGAATGAACGAAGCTATCTAATTAGAATTTTTATATGTGCTTCTATGCTCCTTTCAGATTGCCAACATAGTTTTTTTAATTCCCTGCATGCAATCAATGTCTATTGCAACAGGCATGGAAGGTACCATTGCGTTCAGGAATATGAGGGATCAGGTCCCTACTTTCGAACCCATGTTTCATATTTTTTTCTGAAGAATTGCAGAAAGTTAGGTAATTGAAATTTTTACACGTGTTTCTATGATCTTTTTGTAGTAGCAAAATATTTTTTTTTAATGCCCTGCATGCAGTCAATTTTTATTGCAACAGCCATGAATTGTATCCTTATCAGAAACATGAGGGACTTGGACCCTACTTTCGAACCCATGTTTGATAATTTTTTCTGAAGAATTGCACAAATATACATGAATGAAATTTTTACACGTGTTTCTATGATCCTTTTGTAGTAGCAAAATATTTTTTTTAATTCCCTGCATGCAGTCAATTTTTATTGAAACAGCCATGAATTGAATCCTTGTCAGAAACAAGAGGGTCTCTGTCCCTACTACGAAAGCCATGTTTGATATTTTTTTCTGAAGAATTGCACAAATATACGTGAATGAAATTTGTACACGTATTTCTATGTTCCTTTTGTACTAGCAAAATATTTTTTTTAATTCCCTGCATGCAGTCAATTTTTATTACAACAGCCATGAATTGAATCCTTGTCAGAAACAAGAGGGTCTCTGTCCCTACTACGAAAGCCATGTTTGATATTTTTTTCTGAAGAATTGCACAAATATACGTGAATGAAATTTGTACACGTATTTCTATGTTCCTTTTGTACTAGCAAAATATTTTTTTTAATTCCCTGCATGCAGTCAATTTTTATTACAACAGCCATGAATTGAATCCTTGTCAGAAACATGTGGGTATCGGTCCCTTCCTCAAAAGCCATGTTTAATATTTTTTTTTGAAGAATTGCATAAAGATACGTAAACGAAATTTTTACACAGGTTTCTATGATCCTTTCAGAGTACCAAAATATTTTTTTCAATACCCTGCAGGCAGTCAATTTCTTTTGCAGTTCCCATGAATTGTATCCTTGTCAAAAACATGAGGGTCTCGGACCCTACCTCGAAAGCCATGTTTGATATTTTTTTCTGAAGAATTGCATAGAGATACGTAAATGAAATTTTTACACGAGTTTCTATGATCCTTTTGTAGTACCAAAATATTTTTTTCATTACCATACTGGCAGCCAATTTTTATTGCAGTAATTATGAATTGTATCATTGTTAGAAATACGAATGCCATCAAAGCAATGTTTGAGAATTCTTCTCGAAGAAACAAATGAACCTACCCCTTTGGAACTTTTTTTATAAATTTTTACGTGCTTCCAGCAATGCGAAAACATTTTTCCAAACCCCGTGTTAGCGGCCGTTATTTACCGCAGCTGCAACGAGTTTTTTCGATGTCAAAAATGCATTGGACACTTGTCCGACGCAGTGTGACACTTTGGCTCGTTTGAAATCAATAAACCAAAGTTTGTTTTACTCGTTATAAACGCGACAATGGTCGGAGCTCGAACCATTTTTTAAAAAAAAAGTGGTTGTTGAAATTACAAGCAAAGAATAAATATCATGTTCTACGCTACTGACGTAAATGTTCCCAACTGAAGTGTACAAGCTTCTGTTACATTTAAACAATCTTTACTGCAATAATCACTATAGATGTACTATGTTATTATACACTATGTTATTATAAATTACAAAACCGATCAAGCAGGAGATATCTAAGAAAACAAACCTCGTTGATGAATATTAATCTAATCCGCTTAATAATATTTTAGAAACTGGAAGGACAAAAAGGGTTAAAAAAAAAGGTCATTATTTAACGGATAAAATGATCCATCTTCACCGGGGGAAAAAAACGTAGAACTAATCAAACATGGTCAAGGACGAGGCTCACGCCCCCGAATGTTTTCCCAGCTTCCCGACATTTATATGCGATCTGATCTAATTAAGGGCCGAGCACGAGGCACTATCCCATCTATCATTCATCCCCCTCCCATCCTACGTGGCTTTCATCTGGCTGTAATTCGACACACCCTATTTTCTCATCCATTTCGAAGGTGATCCCGCACGCAGCCCTCTTCGTCGCGCACGAAAGGTGCGACGAAAGGATCGAAGGAACCGACGAAAAACAAAGGATGATGGAGCGAACGGTACACGGGACGGCGGGTATAGCCGAAAACAAGCCGCGGGGAACGTCGCCCGTCAAGCCAGACATCCTGTAACCTCGTACTTCCGAACTTCTTTGAACTAGCTCCCGTTTATTGATGCTACCCGGAAACTGGCTTCCGCAGAGTTCAGGATTCCGACGACACTGCCGGAGGGGGGATATTGAGTGTCTGTGTTCGACAGGCCAGCAGCCGTTTTTGGTTTTTTCAGCCAGGACGCGTCAAACCCGCGTTCAAACCTCGTCAAACATCGTCAAACCTCGTCAAACATCGTCGAACAGGGACACCCCCATTTGGACGCCATCCGATTAGACGCGTTCCTTTTGGACGCGTCCTGATTGGACGCGTCCTGATTGGACACGTCCTGATTGGACGCCATCCGATTGGACGCCATCCGATTGGACGCGTCCCGATTGGACGCCATCCGATTGGACGCGTCCCGATTGGACGCCATCCGATTGGACGCGTCCCGATTGGACGCGTTCCTTTTGGACGCCACCCGATTGGACGCGTTCCTTTTGGACGCCATCCGATTGGACGCGTCCCGATTGGACGCCATCCGATTGGACGCCATCCGATTGGACGCCATCCGAGTGGACTTCGTACCGGTTGAACCCAACCCAGACCTAACCTAGATCTAGCCCAGAAATAACCATATATTCCACAATAAAATGTGACCATATGTAGAATTCGAAAAGCAATGATTATAAAATTTACGGCACCCAAATGTCACGAGTCCAAATGTCACAAATCCAAACGACATGACGTCATAACGACGAGTCCAATCGGCACGGCGTCCAAAATCGGATGGCGCGGCGTCCAAGTGGGACACCCCCGTCAAACATCGTCAAACCTCGTCAAACCTCGTCAAACCTCGTCAAACCTCGTCAAACCTCGTCAAACAAACGTGTTCCCAATGGAACAGCACAGGGGTGCCTGAACGGACACTTATCTGTTTGTCAATCGACTACCTGTAAACCTCGTCAAACCAAGGGAAACGATTAGAAAGACTAGAGGTACTTAAACGGGGCACGTATCTGTTGCTATTTGACTATCCATGGGATCAAGTTTACCAGAATCAAGGAGGATAAATTAATTATATTTAGCGGATGATCGAGAGCCCAACGATCCCCTAAGCGGACAGGGAGGTTGCCAGACGCCAGACCGACCCTACAGGAGAAGCTGGTCCATTTAGAGGCACCGTGTCGGCGATGGAGGTCTCAATCTTTTAAGAGGGGTACTCCCGAGCGATTGACAGAAGTTTTCCTATTAACCGAGCCGGGAGGGAATGCCGTTGATCCCGTGGAAGTTCGAGCATTCCGATAGGTTGAGCTTTATAGCTGGACCCTGGGAGCGAACGGTCTCGCTACCGAGCGAAGGAAACGGGCGTATATTCGATAGAACCAATATAACACTGACCTCTCTTTAGTGTTGCGGCCCTCCTCATCGTCCTCCTCCTCGATATCGTGCAGCCTGGGGCTTAGTCGGTGCTGGGTGCCCTCCTTAGCGAAGTCCTCATCCTCTGTCCTGATCAACTCGACGGCCTTGTCGTCGTCCAGGTCGTCGAGGTCCTCGTCGAGGTTGCCCAGAGGCGCCAGCACGCTCGCCTGCACCTCGGGCACCTTCTTCTTCTGCTGTTGCTGGTGCTGTTGAAGCTGATGCTGGTGTTGGGTCTTCTCCTGTTTCTTATCCAGCGGCTGGTATTGCTGCTGTTGGCTCGGCTGCTTTTGTTGCTGGTACTTGTGGCCGGTGGAGACCTTCTTGGCCTCGGGGGTGGCCCCCGAGACAGCTGCACCACCCCCACCCCCGCCGCCACCGGCGCACGGCAGGCAGCAAGACCACGCGCCCCCCACCTCGGCACCCTAGCGCCACTTAGCGTCAAAACATCCAGGACCGGCTGCACCAGGTTCCTCCGCACCTCTCTGGACCAATTCGAGACCGATGCCACACCTGTCCCAGGCGGTACTCCAGGGCTACATCGCCCTAAGCACCAGCCAGCCCCGGCGGACCCTCCTTGGAGACGCACCGAGACTCGGGTCCTCTGGATCCGCTACTCCTGCTGCTCACTGGCATCAGATCTTTCCTCCAGCTAGGCGGGGCTGGGTTCTCCAATTGCCCCTCTTCTGATCCCCCAGCAAGGACTTTATATCACCAGGTTCTTAGGTAACTTTTCCTGATGTGGACCTAGACTAAGGTGTCTGACCTCTTCCCTTCATCTGGACCTGACCCTGGTTGCTCGATCCTCTTTGCTGATCTCGTAAATGACTGGGACTGACTTTTTACCACCAGGCTCTTAGGTACCTTTTTCTCGTGTAGCTCCAAGCTAAGGTTCCCTTCATCTGGACCTGACCCTGGTTGCTCAATCCTCTTCACTGATCTCGTAAATGTCTGGGTCTCACTTTTTACCACCAGGCTCTTAGATACCTTTTTCTCGTGTAGCTCCAAGTTAAGGTTCCCATCATCTGGACCTGACCCTGGTTGCTCAATCCTCTTTACCGATCTCGTAAATGACTGGGACTCACTTTTTACCACCAAGTTCTTAGATACCTTTTTCTTGTGTAGCTCCAAATTAAGGTTCCCTTCATATGGGTCCGGGCCTGATTGCCCAGTGTCCTCTTTATTGATTCTCTGGGTGAAGAAGAATCACTTTGAATCACGGGCCTCTTGCTAGGTGCCTCTCCTTTATCTAGACCCAGTCTGGAGTACTCAATGACCTCTGTCTTGATCCTCTAAGCGTCCCAAATAACTAGACTCTACCTAGAGTCCTCTCTCTTCATATATACTTGGTTCAAGTTGTCCGATATTCTCTTCTTGATCCTCTGGGATCCTCAAATCTCTAGCAGCTCCTTTCAATCACTAGGGACCACCGTCAAACCATTGAAAACTTGATGAATCCTCTTTTCGAGCTCCTAGCGCTCTTGTTCAGCTAGTCTACCGTCATTTATACTAGATCCAGATTATTGATGTCCTCTTTTCTGATCCTCCAAGACCCCAAGATATCTCAAACCCTCTCCCACTCACTGATGAATCCTCTTCGGAGTACCCTTCCCACAGGTTTGTTAAACAAGAACCTCTTTCAGCCTTCAGACACAGTCCAGGTTGTCCAACGTCCTGTTTCCTGATCCCCTAAGACCCCGAAGTGTCTCGTAAGACCTTGTCCGAGTTCTTATTGAACAAAGACTTCCCAAGAACCATCCAGCTTCTAGATTCTATTGCGCTGACCTGATCGCGGAGTTTTCTTGCTTCTCTAGCTTATTCAATTCCGTCCGGACTTGCAGAAGTTCGGAACCCTCGTTTTTCTCCCCAGTAACTGAATTTTCCCGAAATCCACCGGCGATTTCGTCCGCGAAAGTTACTTCGGTAAATCGTTCCTGATGTTTTCACGACGCTGTCCGCTCGAGGAACGTTCCGAGATTAGGCTTCCAGGCAAACCGATGATCAACGTGCTTTAAGAACGAATAGCGTGTAGGGCAATTTTTCCCAGGTCGTTATACGACCTTCGATATTACAGCATCAGATTAGGGCTGTTGGACAATTATGTTCGAGACAGTTTTTACGCTCCCTAAGAACAGTTAACGACTTGCTGGCAACTCCCAAGCCACCGCGTCGCCTTTAATGCTCGTTTAAGGTCTTCCCTGATACCCCCGCGCCGCGGCTACAGGTCACCAAGTTGCGAACTATAGTTCGATGCTTCTTTTTGTGTATGCTGGACGGCGAGTTTGTGACGATGTCGTGTAGGCCCTTTTGCTATTCGCGTACAAAATTTCAATGATGTTCGAGGACTTGATGAAGAGCGAGTTGATCCGATTGTCAAAAATCCTTGGTGACCACTTCCTGATCTTACTGATTCACTCAGAAGTTTAGCTCAAACTGTCCGTTCTGGGATCCCTGTCTCTCGAGGATGGTTACGACTGATACCACCACCTAGGTCTCCTGTTGCTGAAGGATTTTGGGGTTGCCAAAAATTTGCGAACTCTCAGCTGGACGTTGCACATCGACCAGTGCAAACACAGCTCTATCGTTAGTCTAAGACACACTATGGCGACTTCATTGCACAAACACGATACGGACTCGTCAGTGTTAGAGGATCCTCTTCATCAGCGATAGCACTGTGGACGCGCATTATGGGCTCGGTTCTTTCCGAAAACACAACTTTAAGGATACACTTGGCGTCGGTTGAAGGCGTTTAACACTGCTTGAAGTCGCTCGACACTGTCCTTAATATTCCGAACCATCTCCTTCGACTCAATTTATCCAGTTGCATGCAGTAACTCCGACCACATGTTCAGTTTCTCCTGCCTCGCGATTCGTTGGCTTTCAGTGTTCTCGTAGAACCGCGAAAAGCGTTTCGGCACGCGGAAACTCGCGGACACTACAGTTGCGAAGCAAACCGCGCTTGTTTTAGGTATAATCCCCTCCTCCATCGGATGAAACACTGTTGCCGGTACGTGGAGAGAGGAACACAAAACTGATTGTCGATGGTGAATGGACTCTGCGACCGCACTGTGATCTTGTTCACCACTCACGATGCTTTTTTTGCGATTGTTCTGTGGAAGGACTTTGGTCACTAACAACACAGCATGTAAAAATAAAAAATGAGTAATTGGGCAAGAGTGACAGAATAAGAACAAGAGAGAGAGAGAGAGAGAGAGAGAGAAAGGCGAGATGATTATCGGTGGAACGTTTGAAATGAACTGAAAGTCTAGACCTGGGGATGAGATGTGGTTCCACGGAGAGAAGTTTGGTGAAATGAAGATTAGGTTACGGATAGGGTGATTAATTTTTTCTTGATATGTTGGGCTGTGACCAAGTCAGGTCTGGGTTCATGTTAGGCCTGGGTCCCCAAGTTAGGTATGGGTGAGATCGCAATTAGGACCTAGGTCCAAGGAAAGTACAAGCTGGGCCCTAACAGGACCCATGCTATGTCTGAGTATAGTCCATGCTAGACCCGAGTAGAGTCCATGCTAGGCCTGAGTAGAGTCCATGCTAGGTCGAAAAGTCCAAGTTGGGTCTGAGCTGAGTTCTAGCTGGGTTATAACGTGGCACGTGCTAGGTCTGAGAAGAATACAAGCTAGGTAACACTAGAGTCCAGGCTAGGTCCCACTAGAGTCCAAGCTAGGTCCCACTAGAGTCCAAGCTAGGTCCCACTAGAGTCCAAACTAGGTCTAAGTAGAGTCCAAACTAGGTCTAAGTAGAGTCCAAGCTAGGTCTCACGAGAGTCCAAGCTAGGTCTAACTAGAGTCCAAGCTAGGTGTCACTAGAGTCCAAGCTAGGTCTAAGTAGAGTCCAAGCTAGGTCTAAGTAGAGTCCAAGCTAGGTCCCACTAGAGTCCAAGCTAGGTCCCACTACAGTCCAAGCTAGGTCTAAGTAGAGTCCAAGCTAGGTCCCACTAGAGTCCAAGCTAGGTCCCACCAGAGTCCAAGCTAGGTCCCACCAGAGTCCAAGCTAGGTCTAAGTAGAGTCCAAGCTAGGTCTCTCGAGAGTCCAAGCTAGGTCTAACTAGAGTCCATGCTAGGTTGAAGAGTCCAAGCTAGGTTTGAGCTGAGTCCAAACTAGACCATAACGAGGCACATACTAAATCAAAGTAGAGTCCAACGTAGGTCTACGTGTCCAAGCTATGCCCAATCTATTATCTAACAGATACTAAGCGGGCGCTAATTAGATCCTAACAGGGTCCAAACTATGTCCAAAAAGGAGCCCGAAGAATGTCCACATTGTGTCCAGATAAGTCCCAGAGGTTGGACAGGTGTTAGCTTAAAGTTTACTGCACACTCTGAACTCTAAGTACAGTTGTTTTGAAAATTTTACAAATTTTATCCTGATAACCATGATCAGGTTGAAAAATGGTCCAGTTTCCTGTTTCATAGCTGTCGTAAGCAGGATTCAATATTTTTACCCCAGCGAGCCGTGATGGATGTAGGATATGACAGTGTTATGCTATTTACCACGCCCCGATAATTCCCGTGATGGTAATATCAAGCATTCGTCGATTCGCGTGTAATATTCGACGCCCCTTCGAGCAGGAAATCGAGTAGTTCCGTTCGCGTATTCGATATTAAATGAACAGAAATCGATATTCGAGGGCTGTCATCTTGGGGAATCAGAAAAGCTGTAGGCGATGTTGATATTCGTTCACGCGCACGCGTGTTGCTTTAAGTAAACATGTTCCCTCATCTCTCGGGCTCGCAATGCAATTTATTCTCCAATTTTCCTCAGCGTTGTTTAATTAAATACGATTTCATTATCCTCCACTTTTAATTCTGGAATACAATGCTCCATTGATATCACGATTCAATGAAAAGCACCGAATACCTGAGTTAATAATACACATTCACAGACAGGTGGTTACTTCGGAAAATTTAAAAATTTCCTAAAAGCTGCATTCTGATTTACAGCCATCAAATTTTAGACAATTTAACAAAAATAATCTAACCATAAAAACCATAAAAATTGTCTAAAATTGACAAGCTCTGAGACATATACGCGGAATCTACATTTCAAAAACGACCCCATTGAAATTGACGGGACCGCGGCGGAAAGGCGGGGAAAATTTAAATAATGTGACCTCTGGAATATAAAAGCGTTCCCGTGTTAATGTCAACAGTTTCGCCAGGGCTGTAAGTAGTTTGACTTTCAGCATTCGAGTTTCGTGCCGTTGGTGAAGTCGGCAAGAAGCGCGTCGAATAATAACAACCGGCTGGAGGAATAGAATCACCGAGTTACCGCGGGACCCGTCGGGCAATCAACCAACGACGATGCTGGAATTTTTAATTTCCCCGGCAATACGGCCCAGTTTTTATTAACCATTAACCGGCAAATTGCCTGGGAAGTGCGGGCCGACGATCCTTCTGGATTCCGGATTGGCCGCGAAACTCCTCTTACCACTTTTTCCTCTGACCAGCTACTCGTTGAAGTTCCTCAATTTTGCGTGAGGTGGGTAGAGAGGGAGGGAAACGCGACCTCGAACTGGGAAATTGGATCCACAAAAGATCAAACGTAAAGGGACCGCCGGGGGAACGAGTGCTCGTGTGACAAGTCAGTACGATTTAGTTCGCGAGAATTCTAGATAAATGTGCGATGACGTAACTCAATTGGATGTCGCTGGAGACCTGGACAGTAACTAATGACAGAAGTGGACGTCGAGGGAGAGGACAAAATTTTGGTGAGACTATAATATTTATAGAAGTGAGTTTGTTGCCATTTTTAGTGGAAAATGAGCTTCATACATTCGGTGGAAAACGCTGCGATGTTCGGACGTTCGGTTGTTCGGATGTTCCGACATCCGGACGTTCGGTTGTTGGGATGTTCGGATTTTCGGATGTCCGCAAGTACGAATGTTGGCATGGTCGCACGTTGGGATGTTTGTACGCTCGGATGTTGGGGCGTCAGGATGTTCTGAAGGATGTTTTGGTGTTCGGATGTTCGGATTTTTAGACGACAGGATGTGCGAATGTTCGCATGGTCGCACGTTGGGAGGTTTGTACGCTCGGATGTTTTGGTGTTCGGATGTTCGGGCGTCAGGATGTTCTGAAGGATGTTTGGGTGTTGGGATGTTCGGATTTTTAGACGCTCAGATGTTTTGGTGTTCGGGTGTCCGGGCGTCAGGATGTTCCGAAGGATGTTTGGGTGCTTGGATGTTCGGCTTTTCAGACGTCAGGATGTACGAATGTTCGCATGGTCGCACGCTGGGATGTTCGGACGCTCGGATGTTTGGGTGTTCGGATGTTCGGATTTTGAGACGTCAGGATGTACGAATGTTCGTATGGTCGCACGTTGGGATGTTTGTATACTCGGATGTTCGGGTGTCAGGATGTTCTGAAGGATGTTTGGGTGCTCGGATGTTCGGATGTCAGAATGTTCTGAAGGATGTTTTGGTGCTCGGATGTTCGGACGTCAGGATGTTCTGAAGGATCTTTGGGTTCTCGGATGTTCGGACGTCAGGATGTTCTGAAGGATGTTTGGGTGCTCGGGCGTTCGGACGTCAGATGTTGAGACGTCCGGACGTCCGGATATTTCGAACGATTTTCGGACGTCCGGATATCTCGAACGATGTTCGGACGTCGGACGTTTAGATCTTCGCACACTGGTACGTCAGGATGTTCGGATATTCGGATGTGGCGATGTTCGGATGTCGGGAGTTCGGACGCCAGAGCGTTAGAACGTTAGGCTGTTAGGATCGTATTGCTGTTATAAAAAAAAATTACACACGAATGCGGTCTGACAATTACCGAGCCATTTCTACTGTTTTCCAGGCATGGTTTCTGCATGTTCTCCAATTACGCGCCTAACAAAATTCATTGTTCTCTGATTTTCGCGTACTCCCTCGTTACCAGGATAATTGTTCGTTTTTTTTTTTGCCAGTTTCTGCACTGATTCAGCCGGTCATAATTATTATTCCACTTCCATTCTCCCCTCTTTAGGGGTGCTCTATGTTTTGGAAATTTGATAAATTCCGCCTCTAATGAAGCGAAAAGAAATTCTCAAAGAGGAACCTCGCTCTTTCGGGGCGAGGGCTTTTGCATCGACGTACTCGTATATCTCGTTCACTCGGCTATAAATGTGATTTATCGCGACGACTACGATGAATTTCCTCTATTTCTTTACCATCGCCTTTCCCGTCTCCGCCACCAATACTTTCCTTCCCTCCAATTTTTTTCGGGAAGAGAACACCGTAGAATTATTGGTTTCAGTCAGAAAATTCGGGTGAAAATCTGTCATGGGAAACGCATAGAACGTTTATCCTCTGTGATGTTCGTTTCACAACGGTTAATCGTTTCCGAGACACGCAGTTAACTATTTCATGAATCTTCTCGTGCAATCCCTAAAATTAAGTGCATATCGTGTCCTCGAGAAAATTTATGCAACAGTCTTACAATTTAATAAACTCGGCTTCAGTGTCTGACATTTTAAATAACGTTGATCTTGCGAGAATAATCGAGGACATTCTAACATCGTAATTCCCAGCGTAAAATTATTATTGCTATTATATTGAATAGTTTGTACAACAAATAACATTAATAGTAAAGTGCGTCCCCCGAGAAAATTTATGCAACATACTTACAATTTTAATAAAATCGATTTCGATGTCTGACCATATAAAACTGGTTTCCCTTTGCGGGAATAATCGAGGACATTTTAACATCGTATATTCCCAGCGTAAAATTATTATTGCTATTATATTGAATAGTTTTAACGAAAAATAACATTAATACTGCAGCCTATCCCCGAGAAAATTTATGCAACATTCTTGTAATTTTAATAAAATCAATTTCGGTGTCTGGCCATATAAAACTGATTTCCCTTTGCGAGAATAATCGAGGACATTTTAACAACGTAATTCCTTGCGTAAAAGTATTATTGCTATTACATTTAATAGTTTGTACAACGAATAACATTATTACTACAGCGCGTCCCCGAGAAAATTTGTGCAACATTTTTACAATTTTAATAAAATCAATTTCGGTGTCTGACCGTATAAAACTAATTTCCCTTTGTGAGAATAATCGAGGACATTTTGACACCGTAATTCCCACCGTAAAATTATTATTGCTATTACATTTAATAGTTTGTACAACAAATAACATTAATACCACAACGCGTCCCCGAGAAAATTTATGCAACATTTTTACAATTTTAATAAAATCAATTTCGGTGTCTGACCGTATAAAACTAATTTCCCTTTGCTAGAATAATCGAGGACATTTTGACACCGTAATTCCCACCGTAAAATTATTATTGCTATTATATTGAATAGTTTGTACAACAAATAACATTAATACCACAACGCGTCCCCGAGAAAATTTATGCAACATTTTTACAATTTTAATAAAATCAATTTCGGTGTCTGACCATATAAAACTAATTTCCCTTTGCTAGAATAATCGAGGACATTTTAACATCGTAATTCCCAGCGTAATATTATTACCGCTATTACATTGAATAGTTTGTACAAGAAATTAATACTACAGCGCGTCCCCGAGAAAATTTATACACCATTCTTACAATTTGAATAATGCCTGACCATATACAGAACGTTTCCTTTGCGAGAATAATCGAAGATAATTTAACCATTATAATTCCCAGTACAGTATTGTTTCCGCAATTATACTGATGTTCTGTTTCCGTTGTCTGTTGCTCGACCGCGCCATCAAAAATACACCGACATTTAACTGAAATAAATTAAACGGCAGAAACGGTGGAAATTAATGAGGACAGTTTAATTCACCGCTGATTGCTTTTATCAATTATGCGCGGATTTATCGGCGACCGACGCGGTTGTGGAAATCAAAGGGCCACAGGTTCGCCGGTCGAATTGTCAGCTAGACGACACCGAGGTTTCGTTTAAAGAGAAATTAATCACCTGGCCGCCGCGCGCCGGGTACGGCTGGCAGATTATTGGTTCCGAAACGGGGCGAAGAAGAAAGTGTCACCTAACGACGTAACCTAATTTCCTGTTTATTCGATACACCGGAAGCCTTTAATCGGATTTCGAAGAAAATGGAATGTCCTCTGCCAGGGAAAGTAGTTTCCCAGTTCGATCGTCAAGGGAATCAGTTTCACCCGTTCTACCTCGCAACCCCTTTCTCGCCGATGCGTCCAAGAAAATCTGATACGTCGTAAACTTTGTTTTCCAGCAAGCTTTACGAGCAATAGGCTCCGCGATGTGGAAAATCAAGCCGGTTAATACAGACACGTCAAACTTATCCTGCACTTAATACTCCGACAATTCTATTGTTCCATCAATCCTTCCAATGGACGTGAGGAATTTCTTAATACGTACTGCGACGAAGATTTTTCACGTTACGATCGTTGCTGAACGATTACTCAACCGGACGTGTGCTTACCACGGTCAAACGACCGGTTTATTATTTTATAATTAATACAATTATCAAAACGATTTTATGAAAAATTATTGAAGAGCTTTCTTTGTTGATGTATACATTTCAATGTATACATTCAACGAATAAATTCAGTCTTGCTAATTTTAGAAAGCAATATATACCACTCACTTTTCAAGTTCGGTAGGTTTAGTGCTTAATTGTCTTAGACAGAAATAATTAGACTGCGGATTTTACGCATTTGTGTCAAAAATGTGTACATCAAACTAAAAAGAACGGTGAAAAAAGATTTAGAGAATTTCAAAAACCTGCTGTGTGTTAACCCTTTGCACTCGGAACTATTTCCAAAATCAAACATTTCTTCCTGCCTACAATATTTGAATTCTATCTCATTCTTTTCAGTTTATGAATATGGGACGTCTGCGATTTACTTCGTACAATATTTCAATATTTATTAATTTGTTAAATAGAAACAAATTTAAGAATGTGAAAAATATTTTGGATATTGTATAGCAATTTATATGGTATATAGCAATTTGTATATTATATAGCAATTTATATAGGATATAGCAATTTATATAGTATGTAGCAATTTATACAGTATACAGCAATTTATATAGTATATATTAATTTATATAGTGTAAAGCAATTTATATTAGTGTATAGAAATTTATATAGTGCGTAACAATCTATATAGTGCGTAACAATTTATATAGTGCGTAACAATTTATATAGTCTATAGCAATTTATATAGTGTATAGCAATTCATATAGTCTATAGCAATTTATATAGTGTATAGTAATTTATATAGTGTATAGTAATTTATATAGTATATAGCAATTTATATAGGATATAGCAATTTATATAGTATATAGCAGTTTATACAGTATACAGCAATTTATATAGTATATAGCAATTTATACAGTGTGAAGCAATTTGTATAGTATATAGCAATTTATATAGTGTAAAGCAATTTGTATAGTATATAGCAATTTATATAGTGTGAAGCAATTTGTATAGTATATAGCAATTTATATAGGATATAGCAATTTATATTGGATATATCAATTTATATAGTATATAGCAATTTCTATAGTATACAGCAATTTATATAGCACATATTAATTTATATAGTGTAAAGCAATTTATATTAGTGTATAGCAATTTATATAGTGTGTAACAATTTATATAGTGTGTAGCAATTTATATAGTATACAGCAATTTATACAATATACAGCAATTTATACAGTATACAGCAATTTATATAGTGTGAAGCACTCGAGTGCAAAGGGTTAACAGTGTCCATCTCAACTATCTGTCACTGCAGCTCAACCTGTCAGTTGCTCATCCACCTAACCCCCATATGTCAAGATCTCTCAAGATCTAACTGGCTGATTAACATCAAATTTTACGTGTATCTATAGTACGTTTATCTCTCCGAAACAGCATAAAAATTTTGTTCCCATTTTTCACAGGCCATTATTTAAAACAAATAAAGAATAAGGTAACACTTATTTTACGGGGGGGGGGGGGAGTGGTACCATTCCCACAATATCCTATTTTATTTTTCAATACCGATCCTATCTATAATTAGATATGTACCGGAAGGTACACACAAAACTTGAAGCCAATCACTCAAACAGATCTCGAGATACAATTTAAAACATTCAACAATCCCTGGGTGTCTTTCGCGAATTTACTAAATCGCCCGTTACGGAGCTCAATGTTAATTTCTCCGTCGTCAAAAAATTCACAAATACAGTTGAAATATGTGTAGATGTGTACGTCATAGTCCGGTAAAAAATAGATTTTGCATTTGAACGATAAATAAAAATTCGAGATTGCTGTCGATCGTGGTCTCGGAGCCGGACAATATATTTCTCCCAGGCGAGATCTGTCGCCCTCTTCTGCGGAGCGTTGAGAAGACAATGGGAGATTTCGCTCGGAATTACTGGCACGTTTTTCACGCGGGTCTCTTTCCGGCATGCGACTTCATTATCGGAAGGCAGGCTCTACCATCAATTACGCGAGGGGCGTGCGCGCAATCGATGATCACCGGGAGGCGTAATCATCGATTGTCAGTTACTGACCGACGCCCCCACTCTGTCACCCCTCCCCTCCAGCGCCGCCCTTTCGCGTTTGCCGTTAGTTTCTCTCCCCACCCCGGTCCGCCCTTTCGTTGGGAGCATGTGTCAATTAATCGCGGCGTACGGTTAATAGCACGGTGTGGAAAATAAAGTTATCGACGCGGCTCCTGAATCGGCCCGGTCAAAGGAAGCTTTCAATGAACCACACAGGTCGCTGTTTATTTTTGTTATTACGCAACGGAGGTCTACGACGCTCCGGCAACGGGATCCGGGAAACTAGATTCGAGCGAGGGGAATCCGCCGGTAATGGTCAGACAATACGAGCCGAGCGCCGCGGGTGTTGCGCTAACGACGGCTAATTCGTGCGAACGACCACGGTATTCTGGAATGTAGGACGGCGGTTATGGTGTCTCAGAAAGAGCACTGGATATAGGCCCTACAATCAAGCGAACAGGCTCCGTAAAAGTTATTCGCGGAAACTTCATTCTCGGCGAGATGGAGAAAAATAGTTTACGAAAGGAAAATAAAAATTGTAGGAACCAGTTGTTTTTACAGGGAACTGCCCAATCGAATATATTAACAATTTGCAATCGAGGCAATTTTTTTTGTAAAATCAAGATATTTCTGGCAAGCTTTCACATTTTTATTTTATGTGTGCTTTTGATATCGTGCAGTGGTAATTTTTGAGAAATGAAAAAAGCGAGCCTGTAGAAAAATTGTTTGAATTTTTTTGGGCATAACTGTCACTATGACTAGGCTCCTAAGTGTCATGAAGGTGTGTACAAAATTTAAGTTCGGTCGATTAGGTAGATGTTGAGAAATCATTTCGAAAAATATTGTTCAAATTTTAAATTCTCCCTATCGCACAAAATGAGCCTGTGAAAAATTGTTTAAAATTGTTTGGGCATAACTGTGTCTCTGACTAGGGCCCTAAGTGTCCTGAAGACGTGTGCAAAATTTGAGTTCGACCGCTACGGTAGTTTTTGAGAATTATTTCGAAAACCATTATTCAAATTTTAAATTCGCCTTTTCGCACAAAACGAGCTTTTAAAAAAATTGTTTAAATTTGTTTTGGTATAACCGTGACTCTGACTAGGACCCCAAGTGTCACGATGACGTGTGCAAAATTTGAATTCGATTGGTACGGTACTTTTTGAGAAGTCATTTCGAAAAACATTGTTCAAATTTTAAATTCGCCCTATCGCACAAAACAAGCCGGTGAAAAAATTGTTTAAATTTGTTTTGATATAACCGTGACTCTGACTAGGGCCCTAAGTGTCACGATGACGTGTGCAAAATTTGAGTTCGATTGGTACGGTACTTTTTGAGAAGTCATTTCGAAAAACATTGTTCAAATTTTAAATCCTTCCTATCGCACAAAACGGGCCAGTAAAAAAATTGTTTAAATTTGTTTGGACATAACCGTGACTCTGACTAGGGCCCTAAGTGTCCTGAAGGTGTGTGCAAAATTTGAGTTCGATCGGTATGGTGCATTTTAAGAAATCATTTCGAAAAGCATTGTTCAAATTTTAAATTCTCATTTCGTTTCTTAAATACACTAACTCGTCTACGAAAATCTCAATTAATACTATTAAAGAAATTAACCACAAAAAATCTCATACATCAATGTTAAGTTTATGCTACATAGATTAGGTCTGGGTTAGGTTACCTGCAGTTAGGTTCAATATTGCACCCGTAGCAATTTAAAAAAAAATGTTATTTTCGCATTTCACCTGCTACCAGCTAGGCATTGTTTGCTTTCCATCTCCGTTATTTTATTTCCTTTTATTTCTTTGCCTGCTGTTATAATGATCGCCATTGTGTTCGATAAAACCGTTATTGCCATTCGAATATTGCCGTTCCCCATATATTCTAATATTAAATATCGAATCGTATAAAAGTAAATGAAACTTTCACAGGATTCATTTCTTTTTTTCGGTCGCGCAATATTTAATACTGTATCACTCTCTGTGCCGTTCTACGATTAAAATTTAATCGTGTCCCGATTATTCAATCATCCCGGTAATATTTCTCCAATTTCACATAGTGAGTTTCAACCAAAAAAAAAATGTAAAAAATCTTTGCGGTTCTCCTGTTAAAAACAAATGCGTGGAAAACGCCGTTGTTAGCCGGATAAATCGAAATAAAAGACTACGAAAAAATTGAACTGTTCGAACGAAACTAACCGCGAACTGCAACATTCGACAGAAAGAAAAATAACCAAATGATTCAGTAGTACAAGTCAACAATAGTAGGACAAAAATACCAGAAAATAATTTCAAATAGCTACGATAATAACCTATCGTGTGAAGAGTCTCAAAATTCTACGGAAAGAGTGCACAAACAAATAAAGAATTATTAAGTGAAAAAGTTTTCATTACTCGATAAGTGAAATAAAATTCTAGTAAGGCTATCTAGCGGACCTGTGCCTTAGACGGGGGATGTCGTAAGGACAGTTTAGGACGGTATATATACAAACAGAGGAAGATTCAGGTAGTAGCGGGAAAGGTGTTGTCGTGATGTCCCTCTGTTGACGAGCATAGGAAGTAGCCGCCACATTACCCCCTTTCGCATCGGGTTCGTCCGCGCGTCTTCCAACCTCCCAGCGGCTCCCCGATTTCGCATCGGGTTCATAAACGAAGTCTCTCGAATATCCTAGCGGCTCCCTGATTTCCCATCAGGCTCTACTACTAACAATTCACTTACTAACAATTAAAAACCATATTCCTCTTTAAACCATGAACCGCTCGCCGGCCTCGCGCGCTACCGCTCGGCCCAGGCTCGTAACACGAAATAGATGTATATTTAACATTGAGAAGAGAAAATAAGGGTAACACTGATGGAAAATAAAATATGAAGACACCGGTGGAAATGTACTAGAAATTCCTGTAGGATTTCGGTAGACGCACAGCCATGGTTTTTTGATTCGGTTGAAAACGGTGGTAGAGTGAAGAGACCAGGATGCAACAGGGATATATAGAAGCCTTCGTTTCCGGTTAAATTTATCATCAGCACTTTTCTCACTCGACAAGAAAACATTGCGCACTGCAGGCTTAATTGCGAGTACCTCTTTCAACGCGGCACTCGCTCTCGCGAACCGAGCAGCGACCGAGCCTTAATTAAGCAACGCTGAATAGCTATCACCCTTTTATCAGTTACCTCCGTAACGCTGACGAAAGAGCGCGAGAAAGGGTTAAACAAAGGGAGAGTGAACGCGGAGAGTGTGGGGGAGGTTGGGGGTGGGGGGGAAACAACAATCATTGCTGCACGAACGAATGCCCTAGAGGTTGGGCGAACACGTATCTCGAATTAAAGCACTTTCGCAACAGATTAGACGCGATAAGGCACCCCTTTTGATGCCGGATTTGAGGGAATTCGAGCGTGCTACTTTCACGTCTTTCCACGAGCCGATTTCCTTCTATGGATGTTCCACGAAATGCTTCCTGACACAATGTATCACGAAAAACACGAGACAAATATTGATTAAAAGTTTATTTAAAAATTCTCCCCTGTCAACAGTGTTTATAATGTTTTAGTTGACCACAAAAATATAGCAACACTTATTTTATATGTATCAATTTAATTTCTTTGCTACGAAAGAGGTTCGAAAATTTTGGTTGCTGATAAGGTAAATGAATTGATTGTTAATTAGAACGTTCCCTTATCGACAGTATTTAATATTTTAATGGATCACAAAAATAAAACAACATTTATTTTATATGTATCAATTTAATTTCTTTGCTAAGAAAAAGCTACATGAATTTTAGTGGCTAATAAGTTAAATGAATTAGTTGTAAATAAAATCGTCCCCTTATCGACAGTATTTATAATACTTTAGTGGACCAGAAAAATAAAAGGAAGCATATTTTATATGTACAAATTTAATTTTTTTGCTACGAAAAATGTTTATGAATGTTGGTTGCTGATAAATCATAGGTAGACATATTATGCATTTATAACAGAAATGAGTGAGCATAATTTAAAAGAGTGAAGACATCGGATGAAATTTAAAATGCTATTGTATTATTTACAACCTATTAAGCATATTAAAAAAGAAAATAATTTTCTATTTCATCAAAATTTGTCGCAATTCAGATAGATAATTTTTATTTTTAATAAAGATCTGCAATCTACGGATAAGTTAAATGAATTGGTTGTTAATAAAAACGTCCCCCTATCCACAATATTTATAATATTTTAATTGACCACAAAAATAAAAGAAAGTATATTTTATATGTACAAAATTTTATTTCTTTGTTACGAAAAAGCTACATGAATTTTGTTGGCTGATAAATTAACTGAATAGTTTGTTAATAAATTAAATTTCGTATAGGGAGAATTTTCAATTTTCCGTAGAACGATAAAAAGTAATATGCACGTTGATTTAATTTTTCGTTGTTATTTGTACGTTTGTTGTTGAACTTTTCAATGATCATGTTATTTTTGAAATTTTGCAGATTAATAAATTTTTCTTTGCACGTTTCTGCTGTAAAATGTTGAACTAAGCGGTTACTATGTTTGTACAGTGGTGTTCCCCATGCTCAATAACGACCATGTGGCGTTCAAAGAAGTTTTAGAGGGTCGAGAAGAAAAGGATCGTTCGTGATCAGACAAGGAATACGTGCCTGAAGCTCGTCTTTCCCAAAGATTCTCTTACGAAATTCCTGATAAACGTACTTTACGTTGATCGTGGGCAATATTTATGAAAAGGCAATTTTTGTAAAAGGTAAGGGGATAAGGTTGGCATAGTCAGACAAAATTTAAGCATCATCGTCTTACCAGAGACCCTTTTGCAATTATTTCATTAATCTATCGTAACTATAATACCTGCAGCAATTTCTGGAATAGGTCTCCTTAAATTTTTGTAAAAGGTAAGGGGATAAGGTTGGCATAGTCAGACAAAGTTTAAGCATCATCGTCTTACCAGAGACCCTTTTACAATTATTTCATTAATCTGTCGTAACAATACTACTTACAGCAATTTATGAAATAGGTCTCTTTAAATTTTTGTAATGTGTAAGGGGATAAGGTTGCCATAGTCAGACAAAATTTAAGCATCATCGTCTTACCAAAGACCCTTTTACAATTATTTCATTAATCTATCGTAACTATAATACCTGCAGCAATTTTTAAAATAGATCTCCTTAAATTTTTAAAAAGTGTAAGGGGATAAGGTTGCCATAGTCAGACAAAATGTATATATCGTCCTATCAGAGATCCTTTTACAATTATTTCATTAATCTATCGTAACTATAATACCTGCAGCAATTTCTAAAATAGGTCTCCTTAAATTTTTATAAAAGGTAAGGGGATAAGGTTGCCATAGTCAGACAAAATTTAAGCATCATCGTCTTACCAAAGACCCTTTTACAATTATTTCATTAATCTATCGTAAATATAATACCTGCAGCAATTTATAAAATAGGTCTCTTTAAATATAAGGAGATCAGCCTTGGCTGTAGTCAAACAAAATTCGTTCTTTTAAAGATTATTTAAATTGAAGCTTCTTTGTGAAGATTGTCCTGGAAATTCTCGATTCAGTTATTTCGCCTGTGACATATATTTCTTCAAAAATAAATTCTTACAGGAGAAAAGGAAAAGCGGACTTCTAGTTTATTCTTGAACGATCGTTTTAAGCTGTTCGAAATCCGTGATGCATGCAGGACTCGAGGAAAAGAGGAAAACAATTTTTGGAGAGGTCAAGGAGATAAGGTTTGTTCATAGCCAGACAAAATTTTAACTTCCACCCTTTCAGAAATATTTCACTCAAATAAATTGTAACCATATCTGTAAAACAGATCTCCGTGAAATAATTTTTCTAACAAATTCAGAGATAAGGCGTATCTGTAGTCGAGCAAAATATAAATTTGTTCGCCCAACTTTTGACAATTTGAACTACTTACAGACTGTTTTAAGTTAGTATTCTCGATAAAAATAGTATTCCAACTATATTTGCAGAACTGTGTGAAATAATTTTTCTAACAAATTCAGCGATAAAAGGCGTACCTGTAGTCAAGCAAAATATAAATTTGTTCATCCAACTTTTGACAATTTAAACTACTTACAGACTGTTTTAAGTTAATATTCTCGATAAAAATATTTTACCTGCGGACATACAACTGTCTAACAATAAATTTTTGCAAATATGAAGAAGAGGATGACGGTTAGCGATCGGACAAGGTGTAAGCATTTTCAGTTCTCTTGTAGGATCAACATAAGGAGCTCAAAAACAGTGGCATGGGCAACATTCGAGGAAAGCAATTTTTACAAAAGGGCAAGGAGATAAGTCTGGTCCATGGTCAGACGGGCAATATCTTCTGGCGGACGATAAATTGGTGAATAAATCAAATAGACGACTTCGAAGAGATACTTCGGGAAATCCCGTGCAACTTTGACATATTGGGCACGTCAAAACAATGATCTCCTAAATGCCACAGCTACTTGGCCCACTAGTTAAATCGTCACTGTCTCCCTGTCATCTTACCAGAAAATTATTCAACGTCCGACAATTCGACGTCTGACAACTTAAATCGAATTTTCCGCCGCGTCTACCTTCATTTATTTGTATTGGAAGAAACCGCGTTCTCGTGGCCGGTGCTGTCAAAGTTCTGTTAAAGTGCTGTCAAAGTTCTGTTAAAGTGCTGTCAAATTGCTGTCAAAGTGCTGTCAAAGAGCGGCAAAAGTGCTGTCAAAGTGCTGCCAGTTTTGTCATCAAAATGCTGTCAAAGTTTCGTCATCAAAGTGCTGTCAAAGTTTTGTCAAAGAACTGTCAATGTTTTGTCAAAGCGCTGTCAAAGTTTTGTCAAAGCGCTGTCAAAGTGTATCATCAAAGTGCTGGCAAGGTGTGTCATCAAAGGGCTGTCAAAGTTTTGTCATCAAAGTGCTGTCAAAGTGTATCATCAAAGTGCTGGCAAGGTGTGTCATCAAAGAGCTGTCAAAGTTTTGCCGTCAAAGTGCTGTCAATGTTTTGCCATCAAAGTGCTGTCAAAGTTTTGCCATCAAAGTGCTGTCAAAGTTTTGCCATCAAAGTGCTGTCAAAGTTTTGTCATCAAAGTGCTGCCAAAGAGCTGTCAAAGAGCTGTCAAAGTGCTGTCAAAGAGCTATCAAAGAGCTGTCAAAGAGCTGTCAAAGTGCTGTCAGAAGACACGTTGGCAGACCTTCTTGTTGTTTCTCCCTTCCCAACTAAAAATGCGATAATAGACGCTATCATATTCACGTAATTAGTTTCATTACAATTTTCCATTTAGCGACCCACACACACATACAAGTGATAAAAGCTGCGATGGTGTGTCAACGATATTCAGTTTCATTAAAAAATTTTTACAAATCGGATACCGCAGAGTGGGATTCGTTCCACTAAAATTTCTGCAACATGGTTGTCAACGTTCTTAATCTTCCCATAAAACCGCGACGTGTATACACGAGTATGCGGCTGATTACACACGCTCTCATTCCACTCTTATCGAACCCATTACCCAACACTAATGCTTCTATTTCATCTTGTTCCAACGATTAATTAATAAATGGAGAATATTACCACGAAATTAACAAACTGTCAAGACTAAGTTTCCCCTGTTTCGAATGGGACAATTAACGGACGGGTACTTAACAAGAATATTAATTTACGGTACGTTAAATAATTTGAATTGATGCACCAGTGATCTCGCTGCAAATTAAATCAACTTCATAATTTACCGAATTGTCACTGGTGGGAAAGATTACAATACCAGTACCCAATTTTCATAAATCAAAATTGTCAGAATTATCTTTACAGGGGATTACAGTTTAATGTTTTTGTTAACAAGGAGTATATCATTCGAATTAGTCTGACATTTTATAACACCGAAAACACACGTTTATTAAAATTGTACTCGAACAATTTAACATATCTTTATACCGCGGATGTTTCTGCAATTTGCAATTCATGTAGACGAATTTCATGAAAGTGGAATCAAATAAAATCTTATTTTCAGTGGTAGTAGCCCTTGTCGATCTGAAATAAATTAAAATTGTACTGATTTTCATCAAATTTTATATTCCAGCATTTTTTGAAAATCTTCAGTAGCCACAAATGCATAATGATACGCAGTTCTGCATATCTTCTGATCTAATAGACCGATTGACTTGAAACTTTCTGTGTATCTTCAATACACAATTTCGCTATAGTTAGGTACCTCAATTTAGCTATAGTTAGGTCCCTCAATTTCACTAAAATATTTTTTTGTTTCAATTTTCTAGCACGTTTGATAAAATTTAGTTGGAAATTT
Organism: Sphecodes monilicornis; assembly: GCA_913789915.3. Classification (NCBI taxonomy): domain Eukaryota; kingdom Metazoa; phylum Arthropoda; class Insecta; order Hymenoptera; family Halictidae; genus Sphecodes; species Sphecodes monilicornis. The sequence continues at coordinate 14,785,171 of OU565299.1, read as the reverse complement.
GATATTCTTTAAACAATTGGCGTCATTTAAAAAACGGTTGATATTATTATTTTTCAAATGGCATGAACTATAGCGAAAGATGCACTGAAGACACTCGCAACATTTGAAGTTGATCGGTTCGGTAGATCTCGAGTTATCTTGGTCAGAACAAAACCAGTTTCAAGACGAAATCGAGTGAAAGTGTGAACACGATATTGTAAGATCTACTCAACCTATTCACTTGAAACTTTCTGTGTACCTTCAATACACAATTTTGCTATAGTTAGGTACCTCAGTTTCGCTAAAATAATTTTTTGTTTCAATTTTCCAGTACGTTTGATAAAATTTGGTCGGAAAGTTGATATTCTTTAAATAAATGGCGCCATTTGAAAAACGGTTGATTTTATTTTTTTTAAATAGCATGAACTATAGCGAAATATATATTGAAGACACTCACAACATTTGAAGTTGATCGGTTCGGTAGATCTCGAGTTATCGTGGTCAGAACAAAACCAGCTTCAAGACGAAATCGAGTGAATGTTTGAACACGATATCTTAAGATCTACTCGACCGATTCACTTGAAACTTTCTGTGTACCTTCAATACACAATTTTGCTATAGTTAGGTACCTCAGTTTCGCTAAAATAATTTTTTGTTTCAATTTTCCAGTACGTTTGATAAAATTTGGTCGGAAAGTTGATATTCTTTAAATAAATGGCGCCATTTGAAAAACGGTTGATTTTATTTTTTTTCAAATGGCATGAACTATAGCGAAATATATAGTGAAGACACTCACAACATTTGAAGTTGATCGGTTCCGTAGATCTCGAGTTATCGTGGTCAGAACAAAACCAGCTTCAAGACGAAATCGAGTGAATGTTTGAACACTATATCTTAAGATCTACTCGACCGATTCACTTGAAACTTTCTGTGTACCTTCAATACACAATTTTGCTATAGTTAGGTACCTCAGTTTCACTAAAATAATTTTTTATTACAATTTCACAGCAATTTTTGACAAATTTGGCATTTTTCAAATAAAACTCCGCTATTTTACAAATTTTCGATGCGACCCTTAACAAATCATACCAACCATTGCGAGAAGTGCACTGAACCAGTACACAAAATTTGAAGTCGATCGGTCCAGTAGATCCCGAGAGAAAAATTGTCAAAATTACGTTCAGGGAGTGCCTACCTACAAATTTTAAATAATTTTTCAAATCATTTGTTTGAAGCTAGTAACCATTTAGTTTCTCGCGTAGTTCGAACGAATATACCAGTGTTCCCGTTATCAACAAGTATAGTAGAGCATAGCAATGGCTCGGACCAGCACCCAACCCCTGAAATCGAAGGGAGCCCCGCCCGGGTGGAATCACTGCCAAGATCACACAACAGAAGCCCACGAAACGGGAACGGGGCAGCGGCGGCTCGTGACACACAGACACACAGAAGCCGGCAGAGATTTGCATCAAAAAGTTTCTAGCCGGGGATACTAGACAACAGGTAGCACGACACGCGACCTGTTCGACTCGCCGGGGGGTGGTTTTCTGCTCACTGGATGTTTAAACCGGCTCGCCTCGAGCCCCTAGTCACTTTCGCGATCACGATTCACCAGGACACACGATCCCACACAGATCCGGTTTACTAGGATCCAACACTGTTGCACGATCGTTCACTGGGATGGGTGGCAAAATTTCGCGAAAGGTTCAAAATAAACAAGGGTTGAAATATTCGTCAGAAATTATATATGATTTTGTGTCGATTTCTATGAAAATGAAACCGGAAAAATTTGTTTGAACATGTTTGCATATGTATGAGCATGTTTGAGCATGTTTGTATGAGTCTGTTCGGCGCTGTTTGAACTCGTTTGAGATCAGAGATTGGAGTCTACTGTTCCCTAATGAGGTTGAGTTGTTGTGAATAATAACGAGAAAAATTAGGGGAGGTGGAGAAGGGGGAAGTTTGTTCTTGGTTGAGTCGAGTTTGTCAGGGTTTGACATTTTTTAATGGTTCTCGTTTGAAACAGGAAGTTTATATTGAGAGTGGACAATTTCGAGAAGTTAATTGATAGGAATGGAAGCGACGTCAATGAAGCATTTTATTATTCTACATTTGATGGTGTCGAGAAGTTTGAAGAAGTTTGACTCGAACTTTTACAAACGGTTTATTTGGAAGATAATATTGAAGCTTGAAGTGCACACTTCAGAACAATTAATTGCTGGAAAGGGGAAAGGTTTGTTACTTTTGTTTGGTGACAAGTTTGAAGGAGTTTCACTACAAGTTTGAAGGAGTTTGACTACAAGTTTTCAACGATTTACTCGACACAGAAGATTGCAGATTGGAGTGCACCGTCTGAATAGATCAGTCAGTGATCATGGGATAAGAAATCGAAAAATTCCGCAGCATTTGTGAAGGTTTGGTGATAAGTTTGAGGAAGTTTGACTGGTATTTTTTAACGATTTGCTTGGAACAGAAAATGTTAGCTCGAAGTGTACCTCCTGAAGAAATCAATTACCACGGACAGAATAAGTAAATTAAACGTTCTGTCGCATTTGTCCAGATTTGGTGGCAAGTTTGACGAAGTTTGACGAAGTTTGACTAGAAGTTTTCAACGATTTACTCGACACAGAAGATTGCAGATTGGAGTGCACCCTCTGAATAGATCAGTCAGTGATCATGGGATAAGTAATCGAAAGATTTTGCAGCATTTGTGAAGGTTTGGTGATAAGTTTGAGGAAGTTTGACTGGTATTTTTTAACGATTTGCTTGGAACAGAAAATGTTAGCTCGAAGTGTACCTCCTGAAGAAATCAATTACCACGGACAGAATAAGTAAATTAAACGTTCTGTCGCATTTTTCAAGATTTGATGGCAAGTTTGACGAAGTTTGACGAAGTTTGACTACAAGTTTTCAACGATTTACTCGACACAGAAAGTCGAAACTTGGAGCGCAACCTTTGAAAAGATAAATTAGTAAATACAGAACAAATAAACGAAAGGTTCTGCTACATTTGCGACTGTTTGAAGAAGTTTGACCGAGTCTCTGGAACGATTTATTTGAAACAGAGTATCGCCAAGTGGTGTACACTTCGCGCAGATTAATCGGTTGCGAAAGAAGAGTGAATATCAGGTTTCCCTTGGCTCGTGTTGAACTTTTAGGGGTTCTGCTCGAAAAAGGGGTGCCGAAGTGGCAGCTTTGTGTAAGCAAGTTCAAGGAGGTACGTAAGAAACGCTGGCAGTCTTGTTTGTCTCAATTTAAGCAACCTGTGAACGAAGGAGCCGGCTAACGAGCATTAATTCTCACGTTGGAAAAAACTACAAGTGTCTCGGTGGCGCTTTGATTTTCCGGCTGGCATTGCCAGCACGATTTTTCAGCATCGAGGACACAAATAGATATGCCGGGCGATCGCGAAATAATTGGGTCACGAGTAATTAATCGTAAACAGAGATATATAAATTACACAAGACAAACTGAGGTCTAGCGAGCTTATTATTCCAACCATCGATCTAACGCGATTATTCCAAAAATTGTTTTCTAAACTAACAAATTAGGCTACCCGATTTGACAACCGTGCGGAACAAAATTTTATTTTCAAACCCATTGTCAGCTCGAGGAGAAGAATTCATAGATTCATCGAAATTTCGTTGAAGACACAATTTCTAGCGCAGGGCAGTATGAAAGAGCACTTTTCACCGGCGCCACGTGCTTGCGCCCAAAAAGGAGCACTCGATTATGCACGCTCCTGGTGCGAAGACGCTCGTCTTCGGGGTCACGTCTCCAGAAGATCGAGCGCATCAAAACAAATCCAATTGGCTGGAGAGCACGACTCGCGCGTATCGAGCAGAGAAAAACCTAACCAAAAACCTCGAGCGTCACAGCACTGAAAACAAATACGTCACCAGAACATCCGAAGAGCACCTCGAAAAAGGAGGATCGGGCTCACTGGGGCGAAATCAAAACAGACAGGTACACAAATGGACTCTAGACCCACTCGGACAGCTTCGAATACGTCCGTAGGATTTTTCACGAAATTTTCTGGCACACTGGGAGAAGTCTAAACTGCAAATTGGCGCTTTTTCTAGAAGAGCCTAACAGGATCGACGAAGCGAGGTGCTCGATCTGTCCGTGCACTGTCACTGAATATGTCAAAAAGCCTTTGGTGACGCGAGTTGATGATTGAATCATGTTGACAGATGATTGTGACGACGTTCATGAGAGTGCAAAGAGGTTTGAGAAAAGAGAGAGAGAAAAGGGAGAATTTTTGGTGGAGATTTAGGGGAACAGAGATGAGTGTGATGGTAATTTTACAAAAAATCTGATACCGCGAGGTGGCTCGGTGCTCCCGAACCGAGACGATCAACTCGTGCGCCGTCGTATTGACGTTGACGGCGGCCGAGACCCGACTGACGGAACGATTCTCTCTCCGGCGTCGCTGTGGCACAGTAACGTAGCATCCGGAAAACCAGAGGGTTTCCCTGACCCAGTGGCACCTCTGCGACGACGCCGAACATTTTATTGGACCCTCCGACATTCCGAGATGACTATTCATTAAATCACGCTACGACGACTGCTTTGTAGTCGGGACTTTGTTCTCGACGATTGAGAATCTTTCGGGATTTAAAAAAAAAAAATATTCAAATTTTTGCAGTAGTATTTTGAACACGTGTTTATTGGTATTTGAGGCATCTATCGTGTTATTTTTAAATAGAAATAACCAAAATTGCGGGATTTGTACATTTTTGAAAAAATGTATTACCTGCATCGTAGGCGAGAGGTCGCTCCAGTCGATGGGACATTTTTAGAAATTTTTTTTCGTAAGAACTAATCAAGATTTTGCATTAAAATTTTGCAAATATATTTACTGGTATTTGTAGCATACACAGTTATTTTTTTCAGTCGGGACAATCGAATTTCATGATTTGTACCATTTTTTGAAAAATGTATTAACTGCATCGTAGGCGAGAGATGGCTCCAGTCGCGGGATATTTTTAGGAAATTTTTTTCGAAAGAATCAATCAAGCTTTTGCATTAAAATTTTGCAAATATATTTACTGGTATTTGTAGCATACACAGTTATTTTTTTCAGTCGGGACAGTCGAATTTCATGATTTGTACCATTTTTTGAAAAATGTATTGACTGCATCGTAGGCGAGAGGTCGCTCCAGTCGCGGGATATTTTTAGGAAATTTTTTTCGAAAGAATCAATCAAGCTTTTGCATTAAAATTTTGCAAATATATTTACTGGTATTTGTAGCATACACAGTTATTTTTTTCAGTCGGGACAGTCGAATTTCATGATTTGTACCATTTTTTGAAAAATGTATTGACTGCATCGTAGGCGAGAGGTCGCTCCATGCAACTGGACAGATTTTTGGGAATTTTTTACAAAAGAACCATTCAAATTTTTGAAGTAGAATTTTACACAGATATTGATGAGTATTTGAAATGCATGTGATATTTTTTTTCACGTAGACACAATTAACATTACATGAGTTTTATATTTTTTTATAGACTATGTTTTTTAAAAAATATGTCACCGTTGCCATGATTCTGGTCGTTCTGTTGATCGAAAACGAAAAAATGAGGAAAGATTTTCATCAGTATGGATGTAACTACAGTCTCAACCAATGTAGATTAAAAATCTTGTTGATTCTCAAAATGGCAGTATTTTAAATTCAGATCATTCAGTTTTTATCTAGCAGATGGTATTCTACAATATATTTCTTATTATTTGTATATTTTATTATTTATTGAACTGTTTAGAATTGTCATAAATTTATTTGTTTGATCTCGGACAGATATCTCCGAAATTGTGTAAGTAAAATACTGAATGTCAAGCATGATATTAATAACTATTTATATTGCACTCCGGATTATGAAATTTTAAACTCAGACATGTAGAAGCTATATCTCAGACTATATATCTAAGACTTTGAACGTGCCATCGTAAACTTCAAGTAATCTACGTAGAATCTACAATGCAGATCACTAAGTTTAGATCCCAGGTTTTCGGTCGTCGAATCTGGACCATCCATCTCAAATTCTAACCCAGAGTCATTACGTAATAGAGTTAGGCTTTGTGACATTAGAACTTGGAATGTGGACCTTGGACTCTAAATCTTGGAATGTAGACCTTAGACTCTAGATCTTAGGCTCTAGGTCTACGACTCTAGATCTTAGGCTCTAGGTCTACGACTCTAGATCTTAGGCTCTAGGTCTAGGACTCTAGATCTTAGGCTCTAGGTCTACAATTTTAGATCTTAGGCTCTAGGTCTAGGACTCTAGATCTTGGATTCTGGTCCCTGGATATTGGACTCTGAATATTGGATTCTGAACATTGGATTCTGCACCCTAGATAATGGACTATCGATCTTGGGCTATTATCTTTGAATCATGCATAATAGACTCAGAACTTTGGAATTTTGGATCTTGGTCCCTGGATCAGGGATCTTATATTTTAGAACGTTTATCTTGGACCCTGCATTTTGGATCCTGAATCTTGGACCTTGTATTTTGGAACCTGAAAGTTCGACGGTGTATTTTGAATTCTGAATCTTGGACCCTGGATACTGGACCCTGGATCTTGGACCCTGGATCTTGGACCCTGGATCTTGGAGTTTGTATTTTTACTTCTGCATCTAGGACCTTGCATTTCGGACCCTGGATGGTCGACGTTGTATTTTGAATTCTGAATCTTGGACCTTGTATTTTGGACCCTGGATGTTCGACGTTGTATTTCGAATTCTGAATCTTGGACTTAGTATTTCGGACCCTGGATATTGGACACTGGATATTGGACCCTTGGACTTTGTACTTTTACTTCTGCATCAAAGACCTTGTATTTTGGACCCTGGATGTTCGACATTGTAAGTTGAATTCTAAATCTTGTACCCTGGATCTAGGATTTTATATTTTGTACCCTGGACCCTGGATCTTGGACGCTGGTCCTAAAATCTCAATTTTGTGTCCACATTCTTTGGAGCCTGGATTTTATGCCTTGCACTATAAATCTTGATCTCAGACTCTGTAGTTGAGACTCAGGATCATGAATATTGAATCTTCAATCTTCAACCTTCAAAAATGTTTTCACTGCTCGCAAAAAATCAAGAGAAAACAATAACCTGAAACGTCACTCCTGACTTACCCTTAAACGTCCACAATTTAATTGATGGCTATTCTGGCAGCGCGTTGTTGCCGTTGAGTGGCTTTTTTCATTATTCCCACTGTTTTTTTTTTTATTTTTCATTACAGAGTCCCTCACGCGAGACGTGCGAGTGGTCACGCTATTTCACCGCTCCGCAAAAGTGTTCCCCTCGCGGAAAATTGATTGCGCTCCGCGGAATCGTAGCTACAATTGACAACCACGGTCACGAATCCCAGTTTTAATCCGAACATTGATAGATTGTTCACTTCTATTAAAAGACGGCCTCCGCGAAAAACAAAGTACAGATCAAGTGGCGGTCGTTATAAATTTAGAAAAAAAATATATATTTCAACTCGAAGTGCTCGAAACGACGATTCTCGATCGCTAGTGTCAATTTTGAAAATTGAGCGTCGAACACAAGCCTCCTCGAAACCAGACAATCTCGGTACATTTAGGGATGTTAAAAATAAACGCGAATAAAAATTGCGGCCAGGTCGCGTGAAATACAAAATTCGTTGAAAGCGCGTGCTATAAATTTGTTGCAATTTCTTTTAAGCCGCAACGTCAGTCGGGGAGAACAACGATCGTTGGCCCGGAAAGCAGACACTGCTTTCAACCCCGCGCACACCCGCAAAGCGAGGAGTCGGTGCAGTCTGCGCTCTGAAAATTTAAGGGACGAAACGGGGTCGTACGGTTTTATTCTTCAGAGCAACAACGCCGCTGAATCCCGTGATTTACAGTGCGTGCTATTGCCCCGGGATCGATTCACGTGGAAAAAGAGCAATTTATGGAAAATACATAGTCGCATAGGCGCGGTGCGCTCCGAAAATGCTCGTGATTGTTCTCGCCGATCGATGGAAGGAGAACACCTGAAATTTACGAGCTGAAAAGTGCTTTTTTCGAACGACATTCAAGATCGATTCGCAATTTATATGGGGCTCCACAGCGGGAGAGGAAACTACGATTTTTTTTCTCGGCGAATATATTCGACGATATTTGCAAGAAATTTTTTTATGCACTAACCTGCCTTCGGAAAGTGCAAAATAATTTTTTAGCAAACTTGCACAAAGAATTGGTGGATCTATATTTTTTTCAGATCAATGTCCAATGTCCTATGGGACCTCACAAACGACGAATTTTTTTCGTCGGCGAATATATTCGACGATATTTGCAAGAAATTTTGGTATGAATTAACCTGCCTTCGGAAAGTGCAAAATAATTTTTTAGGAAAATTACACAAACAATTGGTGGATTTATATTTTTTGCAGATCGATGTCCAATGTCCTGTGGAACATCACAAAAGATGAATTTTTTCCTCGGCGAATATATTCGACGATATTTGCAAGAAATTTTTATATACATTAATCTGCCTTCGGAAAGTGCAAAATAATTTTTTAGCAAACTTGCACAAAGAATTGGTGGATCTATATTTTTTTCAGATCGATGTCCAATGTCCTATGGGACCTCACAAACGACGAATTTTTTTCGTCGGCGAATATATGCGACGATATTTGTAAGAAATTTTTTTATGCACTAACCTGCCTTCGGAAAGTGCAAAATAATTTTTTAGGGAATTTGCACAATCAATTGGTGGATCTATATTTTTTTTCAGATCGATGTCCGTTGTCCTATGGAGCCTCACAACGCATGTGATGTTTATGAATTTTTTTTTAAGATAAAAAAAAGGTATAATATTCAATGATTTTTTTTATCAAACAAGCTAACCTTGATGACTATAAAATAATTTTTTGGACCACTTACAACAAGATTTGGTGGGTGTACATTTCTTTAAAGAATAATTCAAGTTTCTCGTGAAACTTCGCGAAGATAGATGTTTAAAAATTTTCTATTAGGTTGTCGATATTGACTAATATTTTCGGGCATTTTTTTATTGCAGCAGCAACCTGAGAAGAGCGGTCCATAATTTTTTCTAAATTATTCATGCAAGGGTGCGTTAGATTCCAGTGGAATGTAATCATTTTCGAACTAACAATTATTTGGCGAATGCGGAGCCGCGATGTGCTAGATTTTACAAAATTAATTACACCGCGTTAATTGAATTCAGCCAATGGAATTAATTAACCGGGGACGGTGCAAATTTTCGAGGCAATCTGATACGTTCCTGAAATTTCGTTGATCTGCGTAATAGTCTGCAGCTTTGAATAAAAATTCATGGACTGTTTTAAAACACTGTATTAATTTACTTAAATGTCTATTTACGATTGCGTTAACAAAAATCTATCTAATGGAATATTTAACGTTATCTTACTGGCGTCTCTACATTTATTCCGACCTCGATCTCGGAAATTCTCGCCAGCGATTCTTATAACTTCTCGCATCCGGTTTTGTGCGTTGCGCCACCGGTTTCCAGCCGGTCGTGGTTTCCTTGATTTTCTTCCCTTCACCGCTGGTCGTCTTGTTATCCACCGCCATTACATTGTTTGCCTCCGTTTTACCCACTAGCACGTACCAACACCGACGCAAGTACGGTTTCCGCGGATAGCACCGATGCGACGGTTAACCAGCGCCGTTCGTTTCCTTTTCTTCCCGCGTAACGCATTTTATCGCCACCATTCAGATATTTCCGGACCGTGTCTGCTACTCGTACTTCGTTCCTTCCATCCGCATGTGTGCACACCGATTGTCGCTGCAACGGAACACAGTCCCCGATTCGCGTCATTTAATGGAAAGAATCGTTCGAGTAACGGGAATACTGTCAGCATCACTCACGCTAGAATTTCCTCCTTCATGCTGCGTTACACGACTTTAGCCTTTAATCCAAGAGTAGCACTGCTTGGAAAACACACGGCGAAAAGCCGTGTTTTATATCACAAACTCCGTACAATTTTATTCGAGGTTATCTGAGATTCGAGGTTCAACTTACACGAGCCAATGTACAGGGTCCAATTACAGTCAATTATCAGGGGTCCAATAAACAAGGTTCAACATCGAGAGTCCAGCATTCGGAGTCCGAGATCCAGAGTCCACAATATGGGGTCCAAGATCGGGGGTCCAACATTCAGGATCCAAGATCGGGGGTCCAACATTCAGGGTCCAAGATCCAAGGTCCAATATTCCGAGTCCACAAAATAGAGTCCAAGATCGAGGATCCATCATTCCGGGTCCAACATTTAGAGTCCGAGATCCAGAGTCCACAATATAGGGTCCAAGATTCAAGCTGCAACATTCAGTGTCGAAGGTCTACGATCCGCAATATAGGGTCGATTATCGAGGGTCCAATATTCGGAGTCCGAGATCCAGAGTCCACAATATAGGGTCCAAGATTCAAGCTGCAACATTCAGTGTCGAAGGTCTACGGTCCATAATATAGGGTTCAAGATCGAGGGTCCAACATTCAGAGTCCTAGCTCCACGTCCCACAGTATAGGGTCCAAGATTCAGGGTCGAAGATCCGAAGGTCCAACATTCAGAGTCCACAATATACGGTCCAAGATTCAAGCTGTATATAGTCCAAGATCAAGGGTCCAACATTCACGGTCCAAGGTACAAACTATAACATTCAGAGTCCAAGGCCCACGTTCCACGGTCAAACATTCAGAGTCCAAGACCCAGAGTCCACAATATAGAGTCCATGATTCAGGCTCCCTCATTCAAGAGTCCAAGATGCAGGGTCCAACAATCAAGGTCCAAAAACGAGAGTCCAATAGTCAAGGTGCAATGTAGAGGGTTCAACATTTAGGGTCCAAGGTGTGGTGTCCAATAATCAAGGTACAAGATCAAGGATTCACAATTAAGATCAAAGACCGAGGGTCCGACATTCAGGGTCCAAGGTCCACGTTCCACAATATAGGGTCCAAGATCGAGGGTCCAACATTCAGAGTCCAACATTCGGAGTCCGAGATCCAGAGTCCACAATATACGGTCCAAGATTCAAGCTGCTACATTCAGAGTCCAAGGTCCACGGTCCATAATATATGGTTCAAGATCGAGGGTCCAACATTCAGGGTCCGAGATCCAGAGGCCAACATTCAGAGTCCGAGATCCAGAGTTCACAATATAGGATCGACGATTCAGGCTCCATCATTGAAGAGTCCAAGATGCAGGGTCCAACAATCAAGGTCTCAGAACGAGAGTCCAATAATCAAGGTGCAACATAGAGAGTTCAACATTTAGGGTCCAAGATCCAGGGTCCAACATTCAGAGTCCGAGATCCAGAGTTCACAATATAGGATCGACGATTCAGGCTCCATCATTGACGAGTCCAAAATGCAGGGTCCAACAATCAAGGTCCAAGAACGAGGGTACAACATTTTGGGTCCAAGATCTGCCTAGAACAGCCGACATCCAAGATTGGTAGTTTGAGATTCATAGCACAGCCTGGGAATAATCGGTCGGTCGTTCGGAATCCAAAGTCCAGAGGTTATCTCTGGATCCACATGTTAAACCGTAATACATCAGCCGCAGTTTACGATGACAAGTCCAAGGTCTCGGCTTTACTGTCATGGATATAGTTTGCTTATGCAATGTCCGAGTTTCGAAATACACGGTCGGGAGTCTCTCGTAAGTGTTCACTGTTTAATATCTGAGATTGAAGGTCTAACACAGGAAACATACACCTCTAACATAGTCGATCTCCGAGTTTTAAAAATAAATCTCGTAACAGGCAACTCGTGCAAACAAATAAAACAATTTCTATTTGAAACATTTTCCGCGGATCAACAGACATTAATAAAAGATTAACGAACACGTGACTACGGAACTGATGACTGGTTTCCCGGAGGCAATTGAGAATTTTCTATGTCACGACTGAAACGTGATCGGTTGATGGACCAGACTCGGTTAAAAAACATTAATGGACGGTTACATAAGGAAAACAGCGTCCTTCGAGGCACGGCACGCACGAGTTAAGAGTGAATACGCGCGCCGCTCGCTCGCTCGCAAATGATACCAATCTTTGCGGGCAGATAGTCGTGTTATCATTCCCTACGTCACACAAGTGGGTAATGGTTGGTAGCCGACCCATTATGTCCGTCAGTTCTACTTAAGTCGACACGATTGTCACATGACGCGGATTATGGGACACACGAGCCCATCGCCGGCCCGCACGCAAGTCGCTCGCTTATTTTCACCGGTCGGATGGGAAAGCAGCGCTGTGATTCAGACAAATGATGCTCACGAGCATCGGACACGCCGTTCTGTTCCTTGTCCCAGACGATTTACCGCTAACAAAACATCCAATGGATAGCTGACAAGCCCTCTTGACACCAACATCAATTCCACCACCGCAATTTCTGGTGCATTTTTTGAAAGCAATACACTATGATTAGACTCGGGTCGCCGGGGTACACAGCTATTAGATTTAGGACCTTGGCATCCACTAGCTTTACGACTCGGCTCCATTCAAACCCTTAAACATTGTATTCATGAACCGTGCAACCCCTCAATATTGGACCTAGGATCCTTGGATACTCGCAATCTTGCAATTAGGACCATTGGTCCGCCTCAGTATTGGACTTAGGACCCTTGGACACCAACACCCCACTCCAATATTGGAATTAAGGCCGTTGGACTACACCCAAATATTGGAGCTAGGACCCTTGGACCCCCAACTAGTGAATTTAGGATCCGCGAGTCCCTCAAATATTGGATTTAGAACCCTCGGACCGCCTCATTTGGCCTCAGGATCCTTGGACATCCTCTGTCCTGCAATTAGGACCATTGGTCCGCCACAATATTAAACTTACGACTCTTGAACCTACTCAATATTGGAGTTAGAACCCTTGGACCTACTCAATATTGAAGTTAGGACCCTTGGACCTACTCAATATTGGAGTTAGGATCCTTCGCCCTACTCAATATTGGAGTTAGGACCCTTGGACGTACTCAATATTGGAGTTAGATGCCTTGGACCCAACCAATATTGGAATTAGGACCCTCGGATCTACTCAATATTGTAATTAGGACACTCGGCACTGCTCAATATTGGAGTTAGGACTCTTGGGTCTACTCAATATTGGAATTAGGACCCTTGGGTCTACGAAATATTGGAGTAGGGGCCCTTGGATCTACGAAATATTGGAGTTAGGACCCTTGGACCTTCGCAATATTGGAGATGGACCCTTTGACCTACGCAAAATTGGAGTTAGGACCCTGGATCCTGTTCAATATTTGAGTTAGGACCCTTAGACCTACTCAATATTGGAGTTAGGACCCTTGGGCCCCCTAACTAGTGAATTTAGGACCCGCGTATCACCGAAATATTGGACTTAGGACACGCAGACACCATCAATATTGGCCTTAGGACCCCTGGACCTACACAATATTGGAGCTAGGACCCCTGGACCTACTCAATATTGGAGCTAGGACCCCTGGACCTACTCAATATTGGAGCTAGGACCCCTGGACCTACTCAATATTGGAGCTAGGACCCTTAGACCTATTCAATATTGGAGTTAGGAACCTTTGACCTACTCAATATTGGAGTTAGGACCCTGGGACCTACTCAATATTTGAGTTAGGACCCTTGGGCCCCCTAACTAGTGAATTTAGGACCCGCGTATCACCGAAATATTGGACTTAGGACACGCAGACACCATCAATATTGGCCTTAGGACCCCTGGACCTACTCAATATTGGAGCTAGGACCCCTGGACCTACTCAATATTGGAGCTAGGACCCCTGGACCTACTCAATATTGGAGCTAGGACCCTTAGACCTATTCAATATTGGAGTTAGGAACCTTTGACCTACTCAATATTGGAGTTAGGACCCTGGGACCTACTCAATATTTGAGTTAGAACCCTTGGGCCCCCAAACAGTGAATTTCGGATCCTTGGACTCCTGTATTACGGATTTAATGGTCTCAACACCCGCACTTTGATCGTCAGTCTTCGAAGATGTTCGATTAGCGTTAAAAAAAATTAATTATCGAATTTGTGGCAAGTCGATCATGCTAGTACGACATCAAAACAAACCTCATTGCGTTTGTTTGCGAATGGCATCGGAAGTTTGCGCGCGTGCCAAGCACAAGTGTCATTGTTCCGTCTAGCGATCACAAAGGAAATTGACGAGGACAAAAGAACGAGCGGGAAGTAAACAAGTATACAAATGCGTCATAAAAATCATCGCGTCTAGTCTAGGAGGACGTGCTTCGGGACACACTTTAAACTCGAAACAAGGAGGAGGCAAGCAGATGGTATGAAAGCTCGGTAAATAGCAATTAAAAAGCTGTCTGCAACCTTCCCTTTCGATGGCTCCCTGCACGACTTTCACGACGACGTCGTATTCCCGTTACAGCATCGATTTTTACAAACCGTAATATCACTAACGAATATACAAAACATTTATTCGTACGTTGGAAGACGGAAAACAAACAAATGAAGATTTCCAGAATGGTTCTCCACCAAATGATTCGAGCATCTGCAATATCTCTGCTAGCAGATCGGAGCAGAATTTCAGAACCCTTGGATCTTTGGATATATGGATTTCAGAACCCCAGGGATCTTTGGATATATGGATTTCAGAACCCCTGGTTGGATATATGGATTTTTGAACCATTGGATCTGTGGATATATTGATTTCTGAACCCTTGGATCTTTGGATATATGGATTTCAGAACCCTTGGATCTTTGGATATATGGATTTCAGAACCCCTGGTTGGATATATGGATTTTTGAACCATTGGATCTGTGGATATATTGATTTTTAAACCCCTGGACAATTGGATATATGGATGTTTGTATCCCTGGACCTTTGGATATATGGATTCTTGTACCCCTGGACCTTTGGATATATGGATTTTTGGTCCCCTAAATTTCTACACCCTCGTATATTTAGGTCATTAAACTTTTAGACGTATGGATTTTTGGAGCATTAGGTTTTCGGATCCCTCGATTTTTATACCCGTGGAAATTTCGATTTTTGTATCTTTGAACCCTTGAACCTTGGAGCAGTTGTATCTTTGGACCCCTGGACCTCGGGACACTTAGATCTTTGCACCTTTAGATTTTTGAAGCCTTAGATTTCTGGATCCCTACATTTTTGAATCTCTGGATTTTTTAACACTTTGACCTTGGGACATTTGGGCCTCCGCACATTTCGATTTTTGAACCTTCGGATATTGAGATCTTTAGACCTTGAGACATTTGGATGTTTGCACCTTTGGATTCTTGGATTTTTGGACCCCCGAATTTTTAAACCCTTGAATATTTACTCCATTCAATTTTTAGACCTATAGATTTTTGGAGCATTAGATTCTCGAATCCCAAAAATTTTTAAGTCCGCGTAAATTAGGATCTTTAGATCGTGTGACCTTGGGACACTTGTATCTTTGGACTTTAGACCCAGAGACCCTTAGATCTGTGCACTCATACATTTTTGGAGCCTTGAACTTCTGAATCCCTGGCTTTTTTTACCCTTAGTTCCTCGAATTTTTAGATTCTTTTCCCCTTTCAATTTTAAATCATTGGACCCTTAGAAATACAAATGAACATTTCAAGAATCTTTCCCCAACAAACGATGCAATCAATTTCGGAGTGCGAAGCGCGCATTCGGTCTGTAAAATATTTATAGAACGACTCGGAGAGAAAGATCAGGAAGATAGAGCACGGGAATTGTTTTTAAAAAAAACGTCGAGTCGAACATTTTCATTGCTTCGGAAAATAAATACGGGTCGTATGGTATCGGTGTGCATTAACTAAATACGGTCAGAATGTATCAAACGAGCGTATCGCCACGGACAAACAAATCGTCGTTTAAACCGCAGAAACGGAACCGATATTCCCGATCCCTTTACACGAAAACCGCGGAACCCGAATTCTATCATTACGTGATTCCATGTACACTGGACAAAGATACCATGATGCAACGGCGTCTAACAGTCCTGAAACATACACCACCCTGATGGTTATATCATTTGACCTATCAAAATAAACAAAATCGAACATTAATCGTGCCCCGGGCCGGATCGTTCAAAAAAGTTTAGAAACAACCGGGAATTTTATAAAAACATCAGAGCACAATACGCACTAACAAAGGATGCTGGGAAATACGGGAGTGTATTTTCAAACATTTTTATCCGGTCCATCTAATACCACGAATTTGAAAACATTCTATACAAGTGGAAATTCCACGTTATCCTCGAGTGGTGGTTTCATCCCTTGAAATCGTACTAGGGCACCAATTAAAAAATAGGTATATATAGGGGATGATCTACTGTATTCGCATAAAATATTTCATAATTTCATCATAGCCCATGATTTTGCAAAAAAAATCGTATACACTGATCTGGACAGTGTTACCTTCTGGTCACTAGTGTATAAAACAATTTCTATAAATAGTTATAAAATTCATAGAAGGGTAGAAACGTACTATATATTCACAAGGGATGTTAGCTGACCCAGGAAATTATTTTTAGACAGTTTCTCACATTTTTACGAACCGCAGAAATTTTAAACAATTCCTCGAAAAAATAAAATTCTACGTTACCTTCGAGGGGCGGTTTCAACCCCCGAAGGACAGTGCTGCGACGAGAATAAAAAATAGGCTCGTGTACCGATCGAACTACTCTACTTCCCAGCAAACTTTCATAATTTTCCTAACTTCCCCAAGTTCCCAAGAAAAATGTATATACTGGCCTGAATAGACGTACGATTTCTTGGTACGAAATTCATGATTAATGATCGATGTAGGACACCAAAGCCTTCGGCTTCCTGTTGTGAGATATAAATAGTATTCTGTCTCACTACACCGGGTCCCGATGTTAGATCAATTGCAGATAGGCTACATTGCATTCTAAGAATAACGGAACGGTTACATGTCCCGTGGCCAGGCTCAACGATTCAATTTCGTTCGAGGATTTATGCGATCTCTATTTATTCTACGATCCGACGTCACATTTATCTCGCGATTTGATTTCACAGTTGTTCTCCGCCCGTTTTGTTCTACCTTTATCCCCTATTTATTTTAAATTACATTTTCGCGTGCATTTGGCAAATTTTTGCGTTCCATCGTAACGGAACGCTTTTCATGTTATTTCGGTGTATCGGTGTAATGTTTATTGCAGCGTGAACCGACAAAGATCCTGTTACGAGCCTGGGCCGAGCGGAATATGGTTGTGGCGGCTACTTCCTATGCTCGTCAACAGAGGGACATTACGACAACACCTTTCCCGCTGCTACCTGAATCTTCCTCTGTTTGTATATACAGGGTGTCCCACATAAATGGGAACACCTAAATATCTGTCGTAATTACAGTCCTATCAGAAAACTTCAGAGGACAAAATGACACTATTGCAGGAGGAAAATATAGTGGTAAAGAAAACAAATTTTTATGTCGTGTTTTTAATGAAATTTCAAGGTCACCGATGTTTTTTTGAATGGAATAGTATATTTTATTTACGATAGCGTGATAGACAATAAAAAACTGAATTTAGTGGATACCACCTTTTTGACCTTCAGATGACATTGAGCAAGAATAATCATGTTGGAGCGGATAAAATGTGCAAGTTTAAAATTTACGTGTTTCAGCAGAGATTACGCGTTGTTTACGTCGGGTCGACCTTTACAAACCACAATAAATGTTTGAAATATTTTTCATGGTAAACAGCATTCGGTGGACGTTGAAGGGGTGGGGGGTGCCAACAGATTTCCTAAATTTATTCCCAGTTGCGGTGTATCCGTCGAACAGTGCGGGTACGTTGGTCCCGATCACTATGATTCAAGGAAACCGTTCGCAACAAGAGAAACGTGTGAACGGTAAACATAGTCACAATTAACAGCTGCGACGTGAGAATTTAATTTGCAGCTAACAGTGATTCGCAGAAAGTGTCACTCGAGTACACAAAGTCTACTGTACACCTTCTAATACACCTAAATTGTTTTTTTTTAACATGATGTATAGAGAGTTGTAATTTTTCGAAAGAATTTGGAAATAATAATTTTTCCAATTGGTCAATCATTTATGAATTTGTTTGTTAACTGTGTATATGATTTATCCTAGATTTTATTTTAAGAAAAATTTTGAACTTAATGAATAATTTGTGCAATTGTCTTTATCATATTGTGAAATTTTAATTTTGCAATTTGCAAGCAGTGAACAGATTTATGATATGATTGTTTATATTTTGCTGAACTTTGAGAATAATTAATTAATTAGAAAATAATTTATAACAAATTTATTCATTAGAAAACTCTCTTTTTTCGTTGAAATTAGTAGGGACCATCGTTCGACGATATTGTGATAAATAGAAAATTTAAAAATTGTCATAATTTAAAAAAAGAGCAAATTTAAATTCATCCATTCACCGTTTCATAGATCTCAAATTGGACGGTTATTTATACAAATATTTCTTATTCAATATTGGCGAAAATGTAACATCATTCAGAGCAGCACATACGAATTTTTCACAAAGTCATGGACAACGATAAAATTATAAAACTTTGTGTACATATAGAGTGAACCACCCTCTACACAAACGTATTTTTCCATTTCACCCTATTACAATTTTACAGGGTTAAACCACCCCTTGGTGATCATTTACAATTTTATTTCTCACGTAGTACTTTCAAATTCGCAGCGCTTAAAATGTGAAGAATTATTCAACTATACTAAAAACTTCATTCACATTCTAAAACCTCATGCATCGTAAAACAGCTGACTCTTATAAAAAAAAAAAGAAAAAAATTAAACAATCGTGGACAGAATATTCGGAGTGAAGAATATTTCTTGTACACGATAAAAATGTTCATTGCTTCCTCGCGACGTAAAAAATAAGATAGCAGGTAGGTTTTTCTAAGCACTAAAAAAAACCATCGAAAAACTACCCCCACCCCGACACTCGCGTCGTAACGATTTTGTCCGTGAAGTTGTTCAACCATGCAGACTCTCGTGCAAAAAGGGAGAGAAGGGGGAGAGAGTCATAGAGAGTGATAAAGAGAGAGAGAGAGGGTGAGAGAGAGAGAAAGAAAGGAATAAATAAGCAGCCCTTCAAGCACGTCGCACCCCTTAGTAGGGCCCAGCCGGCAGTCATCTATTTTTGCCCTTATTTACTCTTTATTATCGGTCGGCTTGGCGCAGCCGTATCGATGAATCGCGGAAACGAAGCGTCCTTTATGTCTGGACAGGTCAACGGATAAACCACGGGTGAAGGGTACCACCTTTCTGCAACCCTTTTCCCTTCCCCTCGGCCCTTCGTATGCTCGCAACTTCCATTTTCTTCTTACTTTAAATGTTTTCAGCTCCTGAGCGTTCAACGACGTAGCCATTTTCTCTCGCTCCAAAAATCCAATTTCCTCTCACGCGATAATTTTCTACGATCCTCCTAGAATGCATCGATCGAAGAGACTTCCGGTTATCTTCAAAATTGTGGAAGTTACGTAAGTTTGAAGACAAGCATGCGCGGTACTGGGAAATTGATCAGAGGATAAGTCATCTATAAATACAATTCTCTCGAAATCTACATAAATTATTGGAATGATTCTTTTTTTCACTTGTTCGGTATATCATTGAGAAAATCTGTAGCAACCGGTTTTTTTTAAAATATCAACTCGTTAATTTTTTACAACCGCTTGAATACAATGCATATAGCAAAATCTGCAGCTTCTGTGAAATAAATTTTTATTTTGATCTCCGGTTAAAATTGCAAAAAGCCCAGTGGCTCTGGATATTCTTTAAACATTACGTTACAGTATCGAAAGGGAATCAAATGGATATCTTCAACCATTTTTTAGAAAATAATTTGTAAACTCGATAGAATCCTACCTACCGAAAAAAATGCGAATTCATCACCTCCGTTAAAAAAAAATATTTCGAGCACTTCTGAAGCACGTATTAAAATAAAACCAACGCCAATCGATTCAGCAAGAGTTCCACCATCGAAAGCAAAAATAACAAAAATTCTAACCTCACTTTCCTATTTTCAACAAATTCTCAAAGTCACTGAAGGTAGTGTATCGGGAGGTGAGATTTTTACGAAGCATAGGATCCTTAATTTGTTGCGGTTGATGCGGTTAGGTTAAAATTAGGTTAGTGCATAGTAAGGGTTGCACGTCTCCTCGGAATAATCGGATTCTGAATGTAAATAGCGAGCATGCAAGGAACATCGAAGCAACGAAACTTCGTCTGGAGGAAGTGGCTATAAAATCGATGATGCCAGTGCACTGTGACGTGGAGAATAAATGTTGTCGGGGTAACACGGGGTTGCGAATATAATGCATTAATGCATTAACGCATCGAGCAGGCACCGCCGATGGAAACGAAACACACTTATGCTCGGTTTTTCAATCAACCACCGCCGGCTAGATTTAATTACCAACTTCGAACCTCCTATAATCTTGTAGCACAATTAACATCTTCCTCGACCAGGATCCTTGAGTCCTTTTTCCTAAATTCGACTCTTCTACATTTTATTATACCCTCATTTTATTAAAAAAAAATAAATGGCACACAATTTCTATTCTAATGGAATATATTTTTCCTTCGTTGAAAAATTTTTACAGAACTCCACCGGTCGAAAATATTTATTAATTTTATTTCAGTAAAAAAGAGTCCTGCAGTCATTGAAAAATTGAATTGTGTAGTGCACGATAAGTCAACGAAATTTTTGCTAATTACATTTTTTGAATCTTTGGATTTTTGAATGTTTGTGTCTTTGCATCCTTAGATTTTTGAACCCTCAGAATTTTGGAGATCTGGATTTATGGACCTCAGGATTTTTGAACCCTTAAATTTTTAGACAGCCGAATATTTGAACCATTGGGTTTTTCTATCATTGGATTTTTGAACCCCTAGATTTTTGAACTCTTGAATTCTTTTACCTTTGTGTTTTTTTATCCTTAAATTTTTGGACGCTAGGGTTTTTGGACCCTTGAATTTTTGAACCCAAGGATTTTTTGAACCCAAGGATTTTTTGGACCCAAGGATTTTTTGGACCCTTGGGTCTTTCTATCCTTGGATTTGTGAACCCCCAGATTTTTGAACCTTTGGATTTTTGAACCCCTAGATTTTTAGACCTTTGGATTTTTGAACCTTTGGATTTTTGAACCCCTGGACTTTTAGACCTTTGGATTTTTGAACCCCCAGATTTTTGAACCCCTAGATTTTTAGACCTTTGGATTTTTGAACCCCTAGGTTTTTAGACCTTTGGATTTTTGAACCCCTTGATGTTTGGACTTTTGGTTTTTTTAACCCTTGAATTTTTTAACCGTTGGGTCTTTCTATCCTTGAATTTTTGAACCCCTAGATTTTTGGCCCTTTGGATTTTTGATCCCTTCAATTTTTTAACTGTTGAATATTTCTATCCTTGGATTTTAGGACCCTTGGATTTTGGAATTTTTTCAAGGCTCTGAGTTTGAAACACTTGCGATTATAGACGGTCCAACGTGTTTAAAATCCAAAGTTCAAGGGCTTTTTCTAAAACAATCTCCAAAGACTACGTAATTTGAAGCAGGTCTGCTGCAAACATGCCTGCGAGTGCACACTATTATGCAGAGGGTGAACGAAATGCATTTTTCCAAGCGGAGGCTTCAAAGGCTCCGACGTTACACAGGAGGAAGAAGAGCAGAATTCCCTTAATTAAAAACAGTCGCCGGTCCGCTCCTTCCGTTCCTTTCATGGCTCATCAATTCCTGTAGATGCTGTCGCGCGTATAGATTTGTCGCGTGGAACGGCGCCGCATAAAAATGCACCAAGCGACGACGACGTCTCAAAGCAACCAAGAAAATTAATATGAAAGTAAAGGGATTTCGTTTGAAGGCAGAGCCAGAATATTCTCGCGTTTTGTCGAACCAGGGATAGAGACAAAGTCGACAAAGAAAACGAATGTAAGAGCATCAACATGCCTCCTGAAAAATTCTCCGGAAATTACAGTCGAAAGACGTACCGAGAAATAAAATAACTTCACTCGACTCGTTAAAATTTCGTTGAAGTGCACTACAGTTCCATTAAAATTCAATGGTAGTAATTCAAGGCTAAGTTAAAAAATCTATGGGTTCACATGGCTCGAAAAATCTCCCAAAATTCTAAGGGACTTAAAATCCAATAATCTTAAAATCCAAAGGTACAGAGTATCAAGGGTCCACTACTTGAATCAGCAAACCCTTCCATTTTTTAAACCTCGGATTTCCGAACTTTTGTATATTTGAATCCTTGGTTTTGTTATCTTTGAATTTTTTATGCTTTGGGTCTTTCTATCCTTGGATTTTTGGACCTTAGTATTTTTAAATACTTAAATTTTTAAACCGTTGGATTTTTGAACCTTTGGTGTTTTGAACCCATCGATTTTTTAACCCTCGAATTTTCGAACTTTTGGATATTTGAACCCTTCGGTTTTTTTAACCCTCGGATTTTCGAACTTTTGAATATTTGAACCCTTGGATTTTTTATCTGTGGATTTTTTAACCTTTGGGTCCATCTATCCTTGAATTTGTGAGCCTTAGGATTTTTTAACCCTTAAATTTCTAAGCCCACGTATTTTTGAACCTTTGGTGTTTTGAACCCATCGATTTTTTAACCCTCGAATTTTCGAACTTTTGGATATTTGAACCCTTCGATTTTTTAACTCGCAGATTTTTGAACTTTTGAAGATTTAAATTCTTGGATATTTTGACCTTTGGATTTTTGAAGCTGTGGGTCTTTCTATCCTTGGATTTTTGGATCCTTGGATTCTGGGACCTCAGGTTTTTTGACCCTTCAATTTTTAAACCCTCGGATATTTGAATCCCTGGCTTTTTGAACCTCTGGTTATTTCTATCTGTGGACCTTAGGATTTTTGAACCCTTAAATTCCTAAACTCTCGGATTTTCGAACTTTTGGATATCTGTACCCTTGGTTTTTTGAACCTTCGGGTCTTTCTATCCTTGGATTTTTGGACACTTGGACTTTTGGACCTTAGGATTTTTGAACCCTTAAATTTCTAAAACCCTCGGATTTTTATACCTTCGAAGTTGTGCACGCTTAAATTTTTAAACCCTGGGATTTTTGAACCCTTCAAATTTTAAACCTTTGGAGTTTGGAACCCTTCAAATTTTAAACCATTGAAGTTTGGAACCCTTCAAATTTTAAACCTTAGAAGTTGGAACCCTTAAAATTTTAAACCCTCGGATTTCGAATCTTTGGATATTTGATCCTTTGTTTTTTGACCATTGAATTTTTGAACCCTTTGATATTTAAACATTTTGTTTTACGATCCCTGAAATTTAGGAACCTTTGGATTGTCGAACCCTTGAATTTTCTAATCCATGGATTTATGCACTAAAAACTCCTGCGTCGCGATAATCCCACGCAAAGCAACAGTAACAATGCGTATTCAATTAGCAGAGTAGGACGCGCTTCCAAGTGTGATAAAATTGTTCGATATTATTAGCAAACGGAGTGGAAACTTGTAGCAGCGAATGACACACGCAGCATTAAGCGAAACAATAATTGACAACTGCATTGAGTTTTTGCTAATGCCCCACTGATTATAAATTGTCCGTACATTAATGCGCAACGGCTTATCTGTAATCGAGAAACAAGCATTCGTATTTTACTTCGAAATAACGAAATATTAGTACATTATAATTCCATGGCTTAAATTTCAATAATACCGCGCACAACCCATTGTTAACAGAATTCAAATCTACATAATTTATTCCAAACACCCAAAAAAAAAAAAAACTATATTTTATGAACCAGTTCGTCCCACTTTAATATCTCATTTCTATTGTAATCGGTCCAAGCTTTTGTTAATCTTATATTCCAACGTTACAATCCACGTTTTCATGTTACAATTTGCATGCGTACTTCAGAATCAAAATTGCATTGCCGAAACCATAGCAAACATTGTTCCTGCCGGCGGCGGATTAAATTCGCAATAAGCCCCGGAGGTAGATTAAAAATTAACAAATCAATACAAGTTGGCAAATCGTCTTAACGGAATATCAATTCCTCTTCCGTTGCATCCGGTCCAGAAGCGTCGTGCAAATTTTAAGCGCCGATTCGCTCGAAGGGGAAACGTGGGAAATGATCTTTTGACAAAACAAGCTTTGTTTAGAGTCGATAGCGCCATCGGGAATCGGGATACAGAGACGCGAAGCTAGAAGATGCATGATGCTGTCGGAATCACAGGGTATACCGTGACCCATTTTTCACGAGGAGGTGCGTGCAACGCTAGAGATGATAAAATTGCGAAAATACTGCCGAGCTGATGCGGTTAGGCTTCGGCTGCCTTCGAGCGAATTTTTCCCCGATCCGCTCTTATCGAATTCAGACCATCATAACTCTGGATCTGTCCAACCGATTGACTTCAAATTTTGTGTGTAGATTCGGTAGACATTTCGCTGCAGTTTGGTGAAAATTTCAAAAAGGAATATAAAAAGTTACGGTAATGGCGTCGGTTTATCCGAAAAGTGTCAATTTCTAGTCTAATTTTTAATAAAATTGAAATAAAATTGGAAGAAAAAATTATTATTACAAAATCGTGGTACTGTACTATAGCGATAGGTGTACTGCAGGCGCATGCCAAATTTTATAGCGATCCGTTTAATAAATTTTTAAATATCCTGACAAACATTCGATTATGTCTTCACTCGATTTTATCTTCCAGCTGCTTTTGTCAAATTCAGACCATGATAACTCTGGATCCGTCCAACCGATTGACTTCAAATTTTATGTGTAGATTCTGCAGACATTTCACTAGAGTCGTTACCAGTTTCAAAACACGAAACCAAAAATTTTAAAAATGGCGGCGTTTTAAATAGAAAATGTCGAGTTCTCGTTTCATTTGTTTCAAAAGGACTGTAAAATTGTAAAAAAAAATTATTTTCACAAAATTGACATACTGTACTCTAGAAATAGGTGTGCTTCAGGTATACAACAAGTTTAAAATCAATCGGTCAAATAAATCTCGAGATATCATAAAAAACATTCGAATATTTCATTTTTAACGACAGTATTCCTGGTAGGCTCAATTTTGATTTTTCGATGTCAAAAAATTCATGGACATAGCCAAAGTATGTATAAATATATACCTAAAAAGTTAGCAACAAAAGCTTCCATGGCTTCACAGCAAAAAATTCCTGGTAGATTCAATTTTGATTTTTTCGATGTCAAAAAAATTCATGGACATAGCCAAAGTATGTATAAATATATACCTAAAAAGTTAGCAACAAAAGCTTCCATACCTTCATGGCAAAAAATTCCTGATAAACTCAATTTTGATTTTTCCGATGTCAAAAAATTCATGGACATAGCCAAAGTATGTACAAATATATACCTAAAAAGTTTTCAACAAAAGCTTCCATGGCTTCACGGCAAAAAATTCCTGATAAACTCAATTTTGATTTTTCCGATGTCAAAAAATTCATGGACATAGCCAAAGTATGTATAAATATATACCTAAAAAGTTAGCAACAAAAGCTTCCATGGCTTCTCAGAAAAAAAATCGTGAAGTGGCCCTAGAGAGTCACATGGTCGACCACCCTCCTCTGCAGCAATCAATTTGTATCAATGATAGAACAATGAGAGAAATATCGAATGGGAAATGCAATATCCCTCCAGCGAAAGATAAAAATGGTCAAGGAGTGCAGACGGGGCTAGCAGGCTGAGGAAAGTTAATCGGAAAACGTGATAGATTACCCATCCAAACAATCTCTCTTCCATGGTTGACGGTCCCCTCGAGCTGCTGTGCAAATTTGCGAAACTCTCGTCTCGAGATACCGCCCAAATAGAACGGCACGGTAAACTCGACGCACCTGTGCACGCTTTGACAAGGAAATATCCTCGTGTGATTAGCGGACTTAACTAAAAGTCGCGGGGCTCGTTTCGCAAATCATGAAAACTGTTAAAAACGCCACTGGGAAAACACAAACCCCGATACACGGTGCTCTGTAATCAGAGCTGGGTAAAATACTACGTCAAATAATAAATAAATAACAGTCCATTTTATTTGAAGTCATTTGTGCACTTTTCAAAAAGATAAAGTTTTATTTGGTAGGAAAAGTTCACAAAATAGTATTCCAAATAGCACTCCATTTATAGAATTCTCAAAATAACGTGAATTTGATTTAAGGGTGTAATTCTGCGTGAGAAAACAAATCGAAAACATGCAATCAATTTTATTTATTTAACCCCTCGTTCCTTGTATTTTAAAAGTACCTGTTTCCTCGATCTATTTTCATTGTCGAAAAATATTTGGAATACTATTCAAATATTTTATTTTGCTATAAATATAATTTCTTTCGATCGAAATGAATTATATTGATGAATCTGATTTCGGCGCAAAGGTTCGATCTTATTGAATAATCAATTTTTGATGCACGCAATATTTTATTTTGCGTTTGAGATTGTCAAAAAATAAAAATATTTTATTTCCAAAAATTCTACTGTCTACTTAAAATCGTATTTCATTAGGATCGTGTGTAACAACGAACTATTTGAAATGTATTTTTCTCCAAAAATGTTGCCCAGCTCTGTCTTGTAATTAATAAATGACAAATTGTTGGGCCTGTGATGAAAGCTGAAGTTATGTATGGTCAGCAGCCGTCGACTTCTCAGGCTGCGATAAACATTCCGGTCGGTACGAAACCCCGTAATACAGGGCGGACCCCCGTCGATTCGGCACGTTCCTGGGGGCAGTTTTCCGTTAACGAGCGATAACTCGTGATATTAGTGCAGAACAGAGGACGAAAGGCAAACCGCGCAAGCGTTCCTTCGTATATCGACCCCACGACTATCTCCGCGGGCTGCTCTTTCACGGCTGGCAGCCTCGTGGGCTCGACTCAACGATTTGCTAACGATTATGCGCCATTCCACTAACTACAGACCATGTCCGCGACTATTCCACCAGATTGAACACCCATGTCGAGTCGTTTGATCACCAGGGATGGTCATGATCTATGATACATACAATATTCTTCTTCAACTTCGAATTGTCAGACTCCATTCCGCATTGGCTACACCCATTTTCAGTCGATGCTGAAAATAGTAGACCCATTCAATGTGTTCAAACGAGTACCGCTTTTAATAAAGCTTTTTCGAAGCTTTAGGACCTGCAACATTCCCAACTGAAGCTTTAGTACCTACAGCATCTCCTTCTGAAGCTTTAGGACCTGCAACACCCCTGAAGCTTTAGGACCTGCAACACCCCTGAAGCTTTAGAACCTGCAACACCCCTGAAGCTTTAGGACCTGCAACATCACCCCCTGAAGCTTTAGGAGCTTAAAATCCCCGCCTGAAACTTTAGCACTCGTCAAATCACCTCCTGAAGCTTTAGGGCCTACAATATTTCCACCTGGAGCTTTAGAACCCACTATATTTCCTTCTAAAGCTTTAGGACCTGCAACATCACCCCCTGAAGCATTAGGGCCTTAAACGCCCCGCCTCAAACTTTAGGACCCGCCAAAACACCCCCTAAAGCTTTAGGACCTGCAACACCACCTCCTGAAACTTTAGGATCCGTTAAATCACCTTCTGAAGCTCTAGAAGCTACAACATTTCCTGCTGGAGCTTTAGAACCTGCGACATTTCCTTCTAAAGCTTCAGGATATTTTCTGAAGCTTCAGGACCTACACTACCCTTATGTGAAGCTTTAGGAAACCAACCATGCTTCTTCGAAGGTGTAGGACTCGTAGGATTCCTTTTTGAAGATTCAGGACCTACAGGACTATTCCCCAAAATCTGCGCATATTAACTGGGGTTTTAGGAAGCTTTTAGGACCCAACGACGCTTCACAGAAGCTTTAAGACATGCTACACTCTTCCCTGGAGCTTTACTGTCGTATCCTATTCTGAAGCTTTAGAACCTGTATGGCCACTTCTTGAAGCTTTAGGACCTTCTTCCAAAACTTTTTCTGAATCTTCAGAACTAAAGTTTTCCAAAAGCTTTAGGACACTCAGTACCCCATTCTGAAGCTTTAGGACCTGTGTGACCATTTTTCGAAGCTTTAGAACTTTCCGCAAGAACTTATTGTATAACTTGGGGACCTGAACTAATGCCTTCCCAAAACTTTAGGACCTGATCTAATGCTTTTCCAAAGCTTTAGAACCTCTACTAATGTTTTCCCAAAGCTTTAGGACACGCAATACCCCATTCTGAAGCTTTAGGAACTTGTCAACTCTTCTCTGAAGCTTTAGAACCTGCATAAATTTTTCTTAAAGCGATTGGATATTCTAGAAGACCTTTTCCGCTACAGGTTTAGGGCACGTAGGACCATTTCCTAAAGCTTTAGGACACGAGGAACTTCTCTGCAATGATTTAGGGTCTACTGGACGCTTTTTTGAAGCTTTAAGAGCTGCTCAGCTCTTCGAACAATGCCACGTAACTTAATATTCACTTTTTATGAAATACATATTATATTATTCGGGTGTCGAATATTTATAAAATTTGATTTTGTAACCCAAAACAAGGATTGGCCTGTATACTCGCGGATCAAATGTCGCTGTGAAAATATTTCTGGATTAATTTTTGGGATGTTGTTACAGAAAATATTTCACTGCGAAATGAAAATGCTTCTCACATTATTTGGTTGTAGGAGAATTGCTGAATTTAGTTCGGCATTTTTTAAAACTAATATTTCCGCGAAATTAATTTTCCATTGAAATGGACGTGAACGTTGTTCAAGCGTTTTTCTTATTGTTTACGATAAGAAGGTGCGAGCGCCCCGCAGGTTAAATATCGACATTAAAACTCGTCTCCGTGACAGAAATAGAGAGAGAGACCTTTCGTTCCATTAGCTCGGCCAAAGAATCGTCTCAGCGTGGGGGCGAAGTTAAATTAACTTTAAGCGAGCTCCACGTCCCGCAAACTCCTGTTTCTAACTAATGGTCTTTGTCGTGCAGTTGTCTTCGCTTTCGAAAACTATTAAATTACTTCGAATCCCGTGTCAGCTTCAGTTTCCGCCTCCTATCCGTACAATTTACAACGACGGCGCCAGACGGATTTTTGTTCCATGACTTTGTCGATACTTCAACCGCCCGGACACTACATCAAAATTTGCATACCCCTTTCCTGAAGATCCCAGACCTTGCAGACTCCTCCGAAGCTTTATGACCTGCAGGTCCCGTTCCCGAAGCCTTTAGGAACCCCATAATTTTCTTCCGCAGCTTTAGGACCTGTATGCTCCCTCCCCTAATCTTTGGGATATTGGCAATGCATCTCGGATGCTTCAGGATCACCAAAATACTTCTCCGTAACTTTAGGACCTCCAGAATATGCTTCTCCGTAACTTTAGGACCTCCAGAATATGCTTCTCTAAACCATTAGGGCCTCCGGAATGCTTTTCTGAAGTTTTAGGAGTGCTTCATAATGCTTCTCTGCATCTTTGGGGCCTTCACAATGCTCCTATGAAGCTTTAGAGAACCACCACAATTCCCTCTGCAGCTTTAGGACCCGCACCCCACTGAAGCTTTAGGACCTGCACGGTCCCCATCGAAGATTTAGGACCTGCATTGCCATTTGTCGTAGCTTTAGGACCCGCATGATCATTCCCTGAAGCTTTAGGACCCGCATGACCCTTCCCTGACGCTTTAGGACCCGCATGACCCTTCCCTGACGCTTTAGGACCCTATGGTCCTTCACTGAAGCTTTAGAACCCGTATGGTCCTTCACAGAAGCTTTAGGAGCCGCATGGCCCTTCACCGAAGCTTTAGGACCTGTATGACCCTTCCCTGGCGCTTTAGGACCCGCATGGTCCTTCACTGAAGCTTTTGGACCCGTATGATCCTTCACGGAAGCGTTAGGTCCTGTATGGCCCTTCTCTGAAGCTTTTGAACCTCCGCAACACTTCTCTAAAGCTGTAGGACCTCGACATTACTTCCCTGAAGCTTCCGGACCTTCGCAATGCCCATTTGAAGTTTTAGGACCTGTACTGCTCCCATTCCCCGAAGCTTTGGGACCCGCATGCCCCTTCGCTGAAGCTTTTCAACCTCCGCAACACTTATCTAAAGCTTTAGGACCTCCACATTACTTCCCTGAAGCTTCCGGACCTTCGCAATGCCCACCCGAAGCTTTAGGACCTGTACTACTGCCCTTCCCTGAATCTTTAGGAGCTTCAGAATATTCCTCTGTAGCTTTAGGACCTGCACGGCTCTTCCCTGAAGCTTTAGGACCCACAGAAATTTGTTCTATCCTCTATGTGTGTACTGCGAACTGATCGACTGCGATCACGGTAGTTCCCTCAAAGAAACGGCCGCCATGTTCCCGGTAAGATATTCGTCAGGGATGCAGATGAAAAGCGTCGGAGCGTCAAACATGGAGCTAGTCGCTCCTGGATTGCTGGTTTTATCTAGTTAGGGGCAGGGTAGTGCATGATTCATGAGGATTTCGGGAAACCCGGTTTTGCAGAGACCCGATAAGGCCTTTGATTATGCTCGGAGGTGTCTTCGTGATAGGTCAAACGTTATCGGAGACGTTATACCATGAATCCAGAGAGCGAGAGAGAGAGAGACACCATGCGCGCGCGCGCTTTCTAAAAAGGAAAAGAAATTACGAGCACTTCAATCCCGTCGGAGAAGTTCACGGGACGAAATGGAATTACAGCGAAGGCTAGAAAAATAATTTCTTCCACTGAATTGGACGAAATTGTCTCGACAATTTCCCCCAGTCCTCCCCTCCGCCACCCCCCACCACTACCATCTCTTAAACTGTTAGCAAAAAGGGTTGATATCAACTTCAGTGATGAGTACGTGACTGGCAAAGACTGCCCAGAGCTAGGTTCGACGGTTCTTTGTGTGAAATGCGACCCTGGTGTCATGGGAAGGGTGGAGTTAGGTCCGACGTGTTGCAATAGCATCCCCCAGCCATCCCGCAGCGAAATCTTGCCACTGCTGCCACCCCTTATCGTCAGATAATACTTCTCCTAGCCAAGGTCCGTCGGACAGTGTTGTCAGGGCCGGCAGAGCGACCAGGACGATGCTGGTATCGGTCACCGGCCACGATAAGGGATGAAACGCCGCCGAGCCATTGTAGGTGGACCTCGGGTGGTCCCATTGTTCCGGACATAAAGTTCTCCGGGTGTGTTATTGCCGAGAGCTGGGATTTCTTCGGTTAACGCCGTCCTATGGCTTGGGGAATTTCTAGAGCGTTCGCGAGGTGATATGGAAAGTGATAAACTTTGAGAGATATCGGGCGATAAGGGAGCACAGAAGTAGCAGGGCTAATGTTCCAGAGGTGTTGGATCGGTGCAGAGAATTTTCGAAATTTCGGAATCTCGGGGAATGTTTCGGAAAGTTTTGGGTAGACGATTCGGTACCTTGGGGAACGCTTGGGAACTTTCGACGAATGAGTTTATCGTAGGAAAGCTGGATACCAGGGAAGGCTTTTGGAGCTTTGGAAACTTGATGGAGCTTTTCGAGCTTCCGACACCTGATACGGGAACTTTGGGAACTCGATTGAGCTTTGGAGACTGTAAATATTGGATGTCGTCTGAAGAGCTTCCCGAAGTTTTGGGGACTGTGAGAGCTTGAGAAAACTTTAGGAACATTGATAGAACTCTAGGAGCCCTTAGAGAAGTTTTAGGAGCTTTGGCAACTTCTGACGATTTTTATAATTTTTATAAATTTGGCAGTAGCCTTAGAAATTTTAACAACTTCGCACGGTTTTAGAAAGCTTGATCTTGGAATCTTTGGGATCTCCATGTCCGCTCCCCTGAGCTTTAGAATCTAAACACCCCCCTCCCAGAGCTTTAGGACCCAGGCAGTCCCCCTCCGATGGGTTTAGCACCTGGGTGCCCCTTCTCCTGGATCTTTAGGACCAGGGTGGCTCTTCTCATGGAGCTTTAGGACCTGGGTGGCACTTCTCCTGGAGCTTTAGGACCCGGGTGGCCCGCCTCTTGGAGCTTTAGTACCCGGTGGTCATTCAACTAAACCTTTAGGACCCAGGATTCCCCTTTCAAGACCAATATGACAGGGATGACCCCATTTCTGTAGCTTTAGGACCTACCTGTCACCTTCCTTAGAACTTTAGGACCTACACACCCCTATCGATGAGCTTTAGGACCCAAGCAACCCCTTCTAGTGCTTTCGAACTGTGGTACCCTAATTTCTAGAGCTTTAGAACCTGCATGCCACCCTATTCAGAGCTTTAGGACCTGCATAACCATATTTCTAGAGTTTCAGAGCCTTCTCTGTCCATTGTTGGAGCTTTCGGACCTGTATGTCATCCTCATCCAGAGCTTTCGGACCTGCATGGTCCTATTCCTAGAGCTTCAGGGCCTTCTCGGTCCATTGCTAGAGCTTTGGAACCTTTATAAACTTAGTCAAGCTACGACAACTTCAAAAATCTGCCGTTACTGTAAGAACTGTAGCAATTGGATTCCACTTCAGGAACTCACTGCTCCCTTCCCATAATTTTTGTAAATGTTTTGGCACACGTTGAAACTCTCTAAGCTTCGGTCTTATACAACGAGTCTTTCGAAACGTTTTTTGAACCTTCTGAAAGCTCTGGGGCCACTTTGTGCCAAACCATACGAATTTTGGAAAAGTTGGCGAATCCTTCGGTACGATGGGAACTTTCGTTGAAGCTTTAGGAATTGTGAAAGCCCAACGCGGCTGTAGCGGCTCCGGAAACTTTTGCCGAAGCTTTGCCTAACCTAGGAACCCGCGTGGGAGAGCTTTAAGAGCTTCAGCGGCTTTGGAGGATCTGAAAATTCAAAGCTGTCCGTCGGCGTTCGAAAGTCCAAGAAAAGTTTGATATGTTTTCCTGAACTTCGGGGCTGTCGGAACGGCGGCGGTTAAAGCAATTTCCGAGTACCTGGAATAACCATGGTGGAAATCTATTCGAGTCCCTCGGAGCCGGTTGAACCCGCGCGTCGGCGAAGTAAAGTGAACCGAAATGAATTGGCAGTGCGTGTCTCTTCGGTGAAACGGGGGAATCCAATTGGGCGGGGGTGGGGGGCTGCAGAAATTGCGGCTGAGGAAAAATAAAATATTATGTATGCATACAAAGAGAGAAAACCGGTGCTCGATAAAGTAATGGCCTCTATTTCCGGACAAATGGGGAAAGGGGAACAGGAAAATCTCATCTCTCGCAGGGTATACACGGACGCGGTAATACGTGCGGTCGCCGTGGCAGTTTCAATATCGCGGCGCGGCTTTCCGTTTTCTGCTTTACGTCGCGTTGATCGTAACTGCCAAAGTGATGACTGGTTTGTCGATAAAAATTCAATTACGGTCCCGCCAGTATCTCCTCTCGCGTACACCATTCGAATAGCCCGCGCGTCCGACCGCGATTTATGGTGTCGCAATGTTATTTTTCGAAATGGACATCCCGTGTCCCGCAACCGTGGCCGAATTTAATTAGCGCGAAACGATTTCGCCGCGGGAACCACCTTAGGAATTGAAATCGTGGTTATTATCATGCCTGCTCCGTGTGTGTGTGTGTGTGTGTGTGTGTGTGTTACGGTGAAGTAAACTGCCGTCTGAGGGTACACACGAGACGCTCCTAACGCGCGGACGACCCCATCACTTAGCGGTGTTTATCGTCTCGACGGCAAGAGCTTATTAACCCCGAGCACTCGGACCGAACGAGAACTTAAGGAGACGAGTCGTACGCCTGAGCAGACACGTCCGACAATTTTCTCGGATACGCCGACAACGGCCGGGTTGTTTATGGAAACGTGCTTACGGGAACGTCACACGAATTTGAAACAAATAGAGGGACTTTACCGAACAGGCGTGGTACAACTCGAAAATTTGTCAGCTTAGACTCTCGACAAAAATTCAGGACAGAAAGATAAATTAAGGCAAACTTCAGCAAACCTTGTCAAACCTCGTCAAACCTCGTCAAACCTCGTCAAACCTCGTCAAACTTTAATAAGCCAGATATGCCTCGGCAAACATCACAGGACTCGAACGGAGTTTGGAATACGTGGAGAAACGAAAGGAGACTACAGGAGATTTTGAGAAGCTGAGTGAAACTGATGCAAACTTCAGGCAAGTTCGAAAAACAAACACAAACTTCAGCAAACTCTAAGATGATAAATAACTGATCCTGGATTTAGAAAAGTCTGGCCACTCGCACGTGGTTCACCGTTTTACCCACGTGAATCGACTTGCATTTTTGGAAGAAATTTCAGATAGAGTTGCGCAAACTTCATCCAACCAATGCGAACTGGAACGATCCTCAACGTACTTCAACAAACTGGAAAAACGATTGGTGGGTAATTTGGTGGGTTTAAAGACAATCTGATTTCCCACATGAATTTTTGTCAATGGGCAAGAACTTGCATTTATCTGTGAACAATTTTCGACAAGCTTATACAAACTTCAGCAAACTAGTACAAACGTTAACAAACCTAGTAACTGTAACAGAACATTTGATAAGATTTAAAGGAGCCTGGCACCTAGCAAGAATTTTTGCTAGCGTGTGACAATCTGCAGTTGTTCTAAGCAATATCAGACAAAGTTATTCAAACATCACCAAACTGGAACAAACCTTCACAAACCTAGTAACCGTAACAGAACATTTTATAAGATTTAAGGGAGCCTGGCGCCTCGCGAGAATTTTTGCCAGCGTGTAACAATCTGCAGTTGTTCTAAGCAATGTTAGACAAAGTTATTCAAACATGACCAAACTAGATCAAACCTTCACAAACCTAGTAACCGTAACAGAACATTCGATAAGATTTAAGGGAGCCTGGCGCCTCGCAAGAATTTTTGCCACCGTGTGACAATCTGTAGTTGTTCTCAGCAATGATAGACAAAGTTATTCAAACATGACCAAACTAGATCAAACCTTCACAAACCTAGTAACCGTAACAAAACATTTGATAAGATTTAAGGGAGCCTGGCGCCTCGCAAGAATTTTTGCCAGCGTGTAACAATCTGTAGTTGTTCTAAGCAATATCAGACAAAGTTATTCAAACATGACCAAACTGGAACAAACCTTCACAAACTTAGTAACTGTAACAGAACATTCGATAAGATTTAAGGGAGCCTGGCGCCTCGCAAGAATTTTTGCCACCGTGTGACAATCTGTAGTTGTTCTCAGCAATGATAGACAAAGTTATTCAAACATGACCAAACTGGAACAAACCTTCACAAACCTAGTAACCGTAACAGAACATTCGATAAGATTTAAGGGAGCCTGGCGCCTCGCAAGAATTTTTGCCACCGTGTGACAATCTGTAGTTGTTCTCAGCAATGATAGACAAAGTTATTCAAACATGACCAAACTGGAACAAACCTTCACAAACTTAGTAACTGTAACAGAACATTCGATAAGATTTAAGGGAGCCTGGCGCCTCGCAAGAATTTTTGCTAGTGTGTAACAATCTGTAGTTGTTCTAAGCAATATCAGACAAAGTTATTCAAACATGACCAAACTGGAACAAACCTTCACAAACCTAGTAACCGTAACAGAACATTCGATAAGATTTAAGGGAGCCTGGCGCCTCGCAAGAATTTTTGCCAGCGTGAGACAATCTGCAGTTGTTCTAAGCAATGTTAGACAAAGTTATTCAAACATGACCAAACTGGATCAAACCTTCACAAACCTAGTAACCGTAACAGATCATTTGATAAGATTTAAGGCCGCCTGGCACCTAACAACAATTTTTACCAACGTGCATCAAATTGCATCAGTTTGAGCAACGCTCGATAAACTTCTGCAAACCTGAACAAACCTTAACAATCCTCAATAAACTGGACAAGCGATGCCGAATATTTTCGACTGCACACATCGACCACTCCTAAATAGACATTGCGAAAACCTCGTCAAATATGAACAAACCTTATGAAACCTCAACAAACTCGATCAAACATGGTCAAACTCTTGAAACACGAGTCTCTACGGACAAGTTCCATGATAAATCTAGGGGGAGCACTGAACCCCGCAGAGGTTGCAGAAAATTTCGGGCAAGACAACATGGCGGATTTATCGCAGGACCGTTCGATACAGCTGTCCAAATAAACGAAGGCGCCGAATGCCCCAGGAGCGGATGTTCCGAATGCAAACAGCTCGCCCGTGAGAATCGAACGAGCCAGCGGGGACACCGGGGACAAACTTCTCAAGGCTGTTTACACACCGCGACGAGATAGTCCGCCGCGAGGGGGAGCGCCCACCGGATGAGACACAAAGCAACAACGTTCGATTGCGGTCGACGGAATGACAGGATACCAATCGGACAGCGAAAGGAGCGTGTGCGAACGGTGACAGAAGGGGGCGACGGGCGTGGGTGGTGGGATTGTAGAACCCGCGGCAGGTGGCAGGGCTAAAAGCAACAGGCAGCCAATCAATAATCCTCCTTCTGGCTGGGGCTACGTCTTCACTAACTTCGCAACGCCGCACCACCCGCGCATAGACCATATCCGCGGCAATATCCGTGGGAATTCTATTCCACGGGATCCAGACCGATTCAGCTTTCGCGGCGCCTCCAAGGATTCCTTTGGCGCAATTGCGGTTGAAAGGCGATGACGGCGAGTCCGATGTTCCTGCGGTGTACAGATGGATCAGATGGATCGCCCGGACCGCGAGGATTATTTCGATCATGCCATCCGGACGGCCCGAAGCTAGACCTAGGTGTCTGGCTCATCCGAGTCCACAATGCTTTTTGATATAATTTCTTTATTTTTGGAAAATTGTTGGAAGATGTTCAATGTGAGTTAAGCTCACGTTTGGATTATCTGGAGTATTTGGCTCGACTATGTCACTTAGGCCCAGCATGTTAATCATCGTGTGTCGTCTAGTCTAGCTAGCATCTGGATTATTCTCATCATCCAGGACACTTGGAGCATCTCGGACATCTGTATCAGACCATGCTATCATTTGTCGATGGGGGTAGCCTCAGTGTGGACTTTTTGGATCCGCTATAGATAACTCTGGATCCACCCAATAGATTGACTTCAAATTTGCTGAGGGTCTTCGAGACACTTTTCGCTGTAGTTGATACAATTTTGAAAAATTAAAATCCGAAATTACAAAAATGGCGGCGTTTTTAATATAAAATATCGAATTTTTGCTTCATTTTCACAGAAAGGCATGTAACATTGAAACGAAAAATTATTTTCAAAAAGCTTGGATACTGTACTGTAGCGACTAATGTACTACAGGTTCACACGAAATTTTAAACTAATCGCTTGAAAAGATTTTGAGATATCTTGACAAACATGACAAACATTCGAATATTTCTATCCTCCTGTGCCCGTACATAATGGGTTGTAACAAACTCAATTTTGATTTTGCCTACGTGAAAAAATCCATGAACATAGCCGAAGTATATACGTATATATACCCGGAAGGTTTGAATCGAAAGCTTTCTTGGTTTTCCCTGGAAAAAATCTCAAAGTGGCTTTATTTTCGAGCACCCTTCCTGCGATGTCTTCGATAACCGTGACCTTATGACCTCTTCTTAGATCATTCTGCGAGTCATGAAGGTGGCTGGCAATCGATAACGGCAGGCCTCAGTGCCTCGGCACTCGGGGTAGCTCGACAACGGCGTTCAGGGGATGGGGTGCAAGTGAAGAACGCGTACGGTGACGAGCAATTAGTGAAGTTCTTTAAACTCACCGGGAGGGATGCGTCGATTTTGCGGCCGAGTTGAATTTCGCAGGCCTCCCGGTGAAACTCTCGATTTGCGAGTCGTCGACAGTACCGCCGGGGAGGGAAACTATCGATTTCCCCGATTCGAGTGGTGCCCAACGAACGACCTCGAACGTGGAAATTCGGCCGACAACGAGGCGGACCCCGTACAAAAACGACTCACCTGGCCGCGCGATGTTCAATATTTATAGGGGAATAGATTCGCCCGTACCAATACGCCGCATGCGAATGATGGAGTATCAGGGATTTTCAACGCCCAGGTGTCCCACGTCCTCGACCGGAAGCGAGCACCGCCTCATTTATTCCACGAGACTCCAATCATTCTAT
The DNA here is from genome assembly GCA_913789915.3 of Sphecodes monilicornis. Lineage (NCBI taxonomy): Eukaryota > Metazoa > Arthropoda > Insecta > Hymenoptera > Halictidae > Sphecodes > Sphecodes monilicornis. The sequence continues at coordinate 14,747,251 of OU565299.1, read as the reverse complement.
CCATTTCAACTTGCCACTGCCCGTGTTCGATTGCCACCCCAATCTACCTGTTTTCTGGCCAATACCGAATTTCCCTTGCTTCCTGTAATTCCTCCATTTTCTTTTCATCCATTCGCACTTACTCGATTTCAATCTTACCGAATTCAATGCTGCTGGATTTTATTTTTATCCAATTTTAGTATCGCTACATTTTATTTTATTTTTACTGGCACATTGATACTGAATTTTATTTTCACGCATTCGCAGTTTATGAATTTTATTTTTACTGGATTTCGTAATTTCTTTATTTTATTTTTACACATTGATATTGACAGAATTTTATTTTTACTGCATTTTATTTTTACCGATTGATATTTAAGGAATTTTCTTTTTACCATATTTTATTCCTATAAATTGATGTCTACAGAATTTCATTTTTAATATATTTTATTTTTACAAATTGATAGTGACAGAATTTTATTTTTACTGTATTCTATTTTTATAAATTGCTATTTACAGAATTTCATTTTTACCATATTTTATTCCCATAAATTGATATCTACAGAATTTCATTTTTACTATATTTTATTTTTACAAATTGATAGTGACAGAATTTTATTTTTACTCTATTTTATTTTTACAAATTGATATTTACAGAATTTTATTTCCACTATATTTTATTTTTACAAATTAATATTTACAGAATTTTTTTTTCACCACACTTTATTCGCATAAATTTATATCTACAGAATTTCCTTTTTCACTGTATTTTATTTTTACAAATTGATATTGACAGAATTTTATTTTTACAAATTGATATTTACAGAATTTATTTTTTATTTAATTTCAGAGCATTAGAACTTTATGGTTCAACACTTTTTATTATCTAGCTTAGTAAAACTTAGTTATCTAGTGTTAATTCAGTCATAATTTTTTATTTTATTTATTTTGTTATTTAACGTCGCTTCAACTGCCAAGGTCATTAGCGACGGTCAGTCATAATTGCTGAATCTAATTTTTAATTACTTCCATTTACTAAATTTAATATTTCCTGGCTCACAACTGCTAATTTTTATTTTTCCGGAATTTTGTTAGACAACCAAGAAATAAATGTTCCAATCCAAAAATCGTTTGAATAAGAACAATTATTCTAAACATTTTCATGACCCGAAAAATATTCATTTACACGTCCCCTCAGAAAATTCCTCAATTAGAGAGCATAATGTATAAATATTTTTCTGATGTCTTGTAATGTTCAGGTGAATTAAAAATTGTAATTTAGTAGCAGTGATAAAATTTACACTCAGTTGAATAATTTGTAGTTAGAGTTGTCTCCAAGTCTGATTTAGAACGCCCTCGGATACTCGATCGAATCGTTCCTCTAGTAGAACTTACTTTGCAATTTTGCATGCGGAAATTGCAACACTCGCAGTTTCTGCGACGACTACAATGCAGAACACTTGAGGCACAGCGCCTGGTCTTAATGGCACAATAGAATGAATTTTATCCAATTACAAGAACAGGGAAGAAACGCGAGTGTGATTAAGCGAATTCGTTAAACTTTTCGCTTCGGCGGCGTTCCTCCATTGAAAACTGCTAATTCCTGCAATCCTGTTTCGTCGAAAGTGTGTACTACGTGTTCTAAATTGATCACTGTGACAACTATTCATCAAGTGCTTAACTACCCGAGTTATCATAAATATACTATACACGCTAAAAAACCAAATAATTGTCATCACTAAACAAAACTAAATAAATTTAAATAAAAAAACAGAGTGTCACAAATAGAAATTAAATAAAAAATTCATTGTCTGTTTCAATAATTTTTGTCAGTAAAAAATTATATAATAACATCCTTAAATTTTTTTAATGCTTTTTTTAATTTTCTATTTCACTTATTCAAATTTTTTACTGACAAAAATTATTGAAACAGACAATCAATTTCTTATTTAATTTCTGTTTCTCAGAGCGGTCGGAAGAAATTTTTATTTTGCATAAAAATCCCCAGTCTAGTTAACACGGTTTCATAATTTTATGATTGATAAAATAACATTTGTGGACAGTTTCAATTGAAATATTTCACCCTATGGTTGATACGCAATTATCACTGGGTGAAAATCTTCTTTAAGGGCTTTCTGAAATGATAAAAATTGATGGCCGAAGCGGTATTATCCTCCAGGCAATATCCGACCCTGAGTACTCTCTTTTTCTCGTTTTGCTTCAGATTCTTTCAGCTGGAAGAGAAGCCGGGATTAACGCGGAAACTATTTCAAGTGATTTCGCTGGGAGATCGGGGCAAAGCGATGTCGCAGACGTAACGTTACAAGGGACAGATAAGTCCTTAATCAGTGGGTATTAAAGAAATGAGCTTTCACCGAGAATCGACACCCTACACCAATATTTTCCTTCAGGAGATTACCCCACTACACCATCAATCCACCGTAAATAATACCTTCAACATTTCAACCCTACATAATTACAAATAAATAGCGTTTTAAAATGTTCGCTATCATATTCGCAAATAAAATATTCGTTGGAGCACAAGTGAAACTTTAAAACACATAATCAGCATGCAAACTTACCAGTATGGGGGTGCAGAACATTTATACAGACTGGCAAAGCTTCTCTGACTTACCTGAAACAGAAATCGTAATTTTTTGAAAATGTTTCTATTTTATCAAGAGTAGGTAATGTGTTTTTCTGTATTATCGGCTCATGGTAAAGAAGTACTATGTTCTCACCAGATGCCGCATAGGTAGGTCGCTGCTTCCTCTGTTTTATCGATGTATGGTAAAACAGGGACCTGTGTAACCAGCTGTGCTATTCTTCAGGTCACAATTTCACCTGTGTTCAATGTTTTGACGTGTGGTGGCAACACGGGTATATTTTGCGACGAATTAATTGCGATTTGAAGATAAAGCTCGTTGACACAGTAGTCTACTTTCTATTTTCTTAAAATAGATGTAATATTTAAAAAGACGAGCACTCCGAGACATTAAAATTAGCAGAAGAAAATCTACAAAACTGCCTTATCCAGTAACAAAACATTTCTCGTTACAAAACAGTTACAAAACATTTCTTTCTATATAATTTCTCACGGTTTTATAATAGTTTTTAAAACAAAATGGCTGTTTCAAATCGAGCTTGTTCCCCCTAGTTGTGAACGAAGAGCCAGGAAAAGGCAGGCTGGGATTAGAGACGCGTTATTAGAACATCCTACCTGCGGGGAACATAATCTTTCACTTAGACGGAGCCCGGGATTGTTGGCAAACTCCATTTGGTCCTAGCTCTCACGAGATTTTCCAAATTGTAATTTCGCGACGTGCTTCGAGGACGAACTTTTTGACGGAATTTCGCAGACCATGGGGCTTTTGATATTAACACACGCGTGCACACATGAGCGCGAGCGCGCGAAAGAGGGTGGTACGCTCGGAATCAGGGATCACGCAGGGTTGTGAGGGACACTCGAGGTGTCCGGATCACATGAAAAAGGGGAATCGAATATTTACGCGGGATGATTCGCTGGGAATTTCTCCGAGATTTTGTTTATACCAAATTCGACGGTTTGTACCTTTCGAAACATTTCACTTCCCTGCAAATACTCGTCCAGAATTTATTATGAATTTAGTGCAGAATATTTGTCCGTTCTCGTGCGGCACCCGGACACATTTATTCATACACTCTCAATGTTTAAATAGCCTGCACTCGCACTTTCTAAAATTCTTCTCTGCTAAACATTGCATAACTTGAAATTGTGAAACAATACTTTATCTTAACTTTGTGTACCAAGATTTCTAATTAAACATTGTAAAACGTTGTACAATTAATTTTGTATGTAATTCGAACAAACGAATGCAATAGATTTCGTTGAGAAACAGCCACATGATTCACAGTAAATATTTAGTAGCAAATTTATTCGAATCGAGTCAGCAATTAATTTGTTTCGCTATAGTCGCTTTATACCATAAAGTATTTTCTTTCTTTTAAGCGAGCCATTATGCAACGCGGTCGCTTTGTTTCTCCGGGGGGATCTTAACAACAAAGATCCCGCTCGTTTGCCATGCGACTAAATTATTTTTAATTCATCTCCTTTGAGATCCGGGCTGCGATAATAGTTTCTTTTCCAATATGATCGCGATCGAACAGCTTTAATTAAATCACGGCGTGCGTGCTGAATTAATTAGCAAAGATTCGCGTGATCGAACAACTCCTGGCAATTAAACTTTGTATTTTGAATCAGGAAAAAATAGCAGTTTCCATTAAGGAAAGCAGGTCATAAATTTTCCGGACCCGATTACAAAACTTTTCTACCAGTGGAATAAAAAGCCGTTGCAAGACCACGCCGCTTATTTCATAATAATTAGCTTCCACTTGGTGAAATAGTCGCGTTTGAATATAATCCGGCACGCGAGCGTAATTAAACCGGAAGCGACAATATCGCGAGTGAGAATTGTTAGGAACTGCACATTGCATCGTAGGAAAATTGCATATCGTAAGCCAGCCGTTTGATCGAAACTGTAATGGCTAATAATTGTTGCGAATTGCAAAGAAACCGTTGTTTAACTTCCATACTATTTACACGCTATCATTATAAATTAATTGCATTTGGAACCGTTTTACAAAATACCTATTCGTTCTAAAAAAAAATCTATTTCCCCACAGTCTCAAATTTTATTTACATTCAGTAAAAATAAATTTATGGCTATTAACGTCTTCAGACGACAGAAAATTTTCTAAAGCCTCGAATTATTTTTAAAATCGTTCGGAAACGTCTTTGTTTTAATCGGCACTTGTGTTTTCAAGTAAGGGAAATACAGGGTGTAGAATATGGTGTAGAATACTAGTCAGACAAGTAGAATAGGTCCTTCTCCAGTCAGACAAGAAGAACAGACTCTCCAGTAACGATGTCTGAGTTAATTAATATAAATATATAAAAAAATATATGGCATTTCATTTAAAAAATTGAAGGTCACCTTCATTTTCAAGAAAATAGTGCAAACACAAAAAAATTACATACGCCATTATGCTACTTACCAAAAACGGTATTACTTTTTCCTCTATCATTTTTTTCTGATATTTATTATTTGCAAGAAAAACGCTGGCTAGTAATAGCGTGAGCACCCTGTAGATAGTGCACGTATCAGACAAGGGGAATGGGTCGTTCATAGTCAGACGAGTGCAACAGGCCTTTTACTAGTCAGACCAGTGGAATAGGTCCTTCTCCAGTCAGACAAGAAGAGCAGACTCTCCAGTAACGATGTATGAGTTGATTAATATTAAATATAAAATATCAATTAATAATGTACAACTAAATTAATTTTTCCCGTAACGCACCGTTGTTTAAAAAAGATACAACACGCTTCTGCTCCAAAAATGTATGAATCCAGTTTATTTTTCACAGTCTAATATTTAATTTCCATTCCGTAGAAACAGACTTGTGTTCATAGGCACTAGCTTCTCGTATTATTGTGTAGAAGTATTTTTAAGTTGCCTCGAGAGAACGTCTTCGTTTTTACGAGCACCGGGTGTGTCTTCGAGGTAAATTTAACAAACCGTTAAATTATTTTCAAATCGCCCGTCGCCCCGGTCGAAGTGCCGATAAAACTTCAACCACCGGTAGCAATCGTCGAATTCGAAACTCGTTTGAAAACGATCAAAGACTCACACCGTCGAGAGAATTTCATGGTCATCGAAACGAACGGGATCGCGCCGCGACTCTAGGAACGATTTGCAAAGTTAATGGCGTAGAAAGGAACGCAGTTACCGTCGAGCACCGGCGGCCTGCATTTCTACCAACCCCGCGAGGTCTGCCGATCAATTCTTAAGCAGGCATTCACAATACACCCTGTGTGTGCACGTTCACCTGCCGGCAGGTTGATGACTGCCGTAAAACAGGTCGATACCGAGCTGTAACTGCATTGCAGACAGGCCAACCAACCTATTCGACAAGTCGGCTATCCGCGTGTTGTGACGGATAACCGGTTCTCTGTCCACCAAACTTTCTACCTCGACAAGGTCCGGAAAGCTGAAGCTACAACCAAACTGGGCTGAAACAGTCCACCGTGACGCTCACACTGAAATCGGTGATGGACGAGAAAAGCAACCTTTTTATGTTCGTTAAATATTTGATGCTTGGGGTGTTCGATGAACTCACAGACTAAAATTATTATTTCTTGTAACCAATTGATCCTTAAAAATTAGTGGACGTCTACGAGCGTCGTTTGCATCTACGATCCCAAGCACTGAGGGTCTCTATAATTTACGTCAATTTGTTGAACACAACCTAGTCCACTGTTCCCTAGACCATTTCTTTCTTGTGTGAGGGTAATCTCCCTTACGGATACCCAGCCCTCAAAAAGAGAGAAAGACAGGGTTATGTGGGACTCACTGGCTGTGTGTGCAAAGCCAGTAATACCCACTAACTCTCTCATGACAGTCGGCCTAAAAGATTTGTAGACGTCTCCCCCTATATGCATTGTGCACACTTCCCTGGATGAGATAGGTTACCTCCATTTGTGATAATCTAATTCGGAACGCTACTTCGACTGTACTACAGTGCTCCCCATCTCATAGATTGTACCCTAGACGTAGTGGTCACCGAACCTACAACTCTGACATTCGGTGTGTAAACCCTCAAACAAAATTAAAGCCTAACACAAGGCAAAGTTCGCATCTAGTTCAGTCTTTACACTGACTTAGCGCAAGTTTAATATCCGCATACGTAACACAGATCAACGCGAGCCTCGCAACTACGAGAAATGTCTAAAGTTTTACGCTAGTCTGACTAGTGAAGCACCTGTTCCCCTCGGCTGACCTGTGACCGACCTATTCCACTTGTCTGACTTGACCCAGACCTGTACTCCTTGTCTGACTTGACCGAGACCTGTTCTCCTTGTCTGACTTGATCCAGACCTGTTCTCCTTGTCTGACTTGACCCAGACCTGTTCTCCTTGTCCGACCTGTGACCGACCTATTCTCCTTGACTGACCTGTGACCGACCTATTCTCCTTGTCTGACTTGACCCAGACCTGTTCTCCTTGTCTGACTTGACCCAGACCTGTTCTCCTTGTCTGACATGTGACTGACCTTTTCTACTTGTCTGGTGAATGGAAAATCTGAACTACTTGTCTGACGTACTTAAGGCTTCTTCCACTTGTTCGATACATGCTCTACCTGGTCTCTTTGTCTGGCACATGTGTGTCTTGTTCTCCTTGTTTGACAAGTTGAAGGTTTGCTCTAGAGGTGTGGCATAAGGTCTTCCTGTTCTTCTCGTCTGGCCAGTGGAGAAGTTGTTCTCCTCGCCCGGCCAGTGGAGGGGTCGTTCTACTTGTCTGACTTCTGAATGGTACTTCTACCTGCTTTAGACATGTAGGACTTCTCTTTGTCCGACCAGTGAACCACCTGTTCTTGTTTGTACTACACTCCTCTCGTTCTTCACGTCTGACATATGCAGGACATTCTCTACTTGTCAAACGACATGCGAAAGGCAAGTGTTTGTTGTCGACGGGTATTATTGGGAGCCGAAAAGAAGTCACAGGAGCAAGGGGAGTCTGTCGTAGACCAAATGTTTGACAACAAACGCTGCGTAGTGTGTGTGTGTGTGTGTGTGTGTGTGTATGTGTGACCACTCAGCCAATATTCCGCTAGAGCCGTAAGTACGTGTGACTATTGGCGTCATCATTCCGCACTTGTTCAGATGGACTATTTTCCACCACTGTAAAATACCAACAATTAATCTCGCAGGTTAGGTTATCAGCCGAGTGAGCCTCCCCAATATTACGCTCCACTTGGCCGGGACAGAAACGGTTGACTCTCTTTTCTGCAATGCAAGCTCTTTGCAAATTGTCCATTCTTTCGCGGTCGTAGATCCTGCGTTGACCATTCCGCCGCTCGGCGCTTTATGAGTTCGTTTGATATTCCCGTTGATGACTCCACCCGTCGAATAATTTAGTGACTGTTACACACCACGCTCGTTTCATTTTCGTTACCCCTCCCTCGCCTTCCACCACACTTCAGTAGTCGTCGCGAGGCAGAAATGGAAAAATATGAACCGGACGGTGCTCATTCGCAGCCGGCACTGAAGCCCTGAGCGGCTTCAACGATGCACGAATATTATTGGCGGACCCGCTAAGTCTGTTACGTTTCAGCACCGCCCCAACAACATCGTTAACGTGACGGGTTTTAATGAGCTTCGGGTGTAGATTGCCACTTTAATGAAACCAGAATGCTCGCGGATAATATCAAGGGAACCGTAATTCCGTTGCAAAATTAAGCCGTGGCATTGTGAGCGGTCTCATTCAACGCAGGAGATGATAAACAGATGAAAGAAAATTTGCTGCCTTAAGAGTGTTCCAACTTCCTGAATTGTGATTTACCAGCGTCACCTGCCCAACTTATGAATGATCTGTAGTACTCGTTAGACTTATGACAGACCTAGACTCCTTGTCTGATTTATGAATGACTGTTTCATCCCGTCGGCTTTATGACGTGCCTGACCTACTTGTCTCAATTGTGATTTACCTACACCACCAGTCTGACTTATGAATGATCTGCAGTAGTCGTTTGACTTGCGATGGACCTAGACTCCTTGTCTGATTTATGAATGACTGTTTCATCCCGTCTGATTTATCACTTACCTGACCTACTTGTCTCAATTGTGATCTATCTGCACCACCTGACCAACTTATGAATGATCTGCACCACTTGCCTGACTTATGATCGACCTACACTCCTTATCCGATTTACGAACTACTTTTTCTGCTTGTGTGATTTATGAACGACCTAAAACTACGTTAGGGTGTTTAATATTTAGGTGGAGATTGCCACTTTTATAGAACCAGAATACTTGTAATTCCGTTATTATTTAAGGTGAAAGAAAAATTGTTCTCTGTCGCAAGGATGTTTATGAGAATTTTTAACAACAGTGTACCTGCGAATGCCGTTACAGAGGGACAGGGAAACAGAACGAGCGTGTGTGTGTGTTGTTCGATCTGCAGAGTCCAGTGTACTTTTTTTCCGAGCAAAAGTTTCCCGTCAGTTAGCACCACCGAAGGTCTTGCTCGGCGAACCGGTGACTCCACTTTTATCGCCCGTGTTACTGTAAATTTACGCGACTGGGGAGACCGGCGCGGCGTGGGTGGACTGGAAAAAGCAAAATGTCCGGAATCAGAGAACAAAAAACTTTGGGGACGTTCCGGCTTCAACGAACGCAAGTATCGTGATAATGCGGTTCAAATAAACAATTAACCTGAACATAACAGAAAATTAATCGCTTTCGTTATCGATGGACAGTCAACGGTTAGACCAGTCAAACGTTGCTATTCGTGTCCAAAGACTAAAAAAAGATCGCTCTTAAATTCAGTAGAGTGGAACTACAATTTCTCAGACGAGGAGAACGTGTCAATTATATATCAGACAAGGAGAACAGATCAGCCATAAATCAGACGAGGAGCACAACTCGATCATCGGTCGGAACAGGGAACGGTCCATTAAATGCCTGACAAATGGAGAAAGTCGACAATGTGTCAGACAGGTGAAGCATATTTATATTTTATTCCAGAGAAATTGTACCATATAAGATGTTATAAATTACTCGAACACACATCAATTTTCACTGACTAACTATCCACTTGATTTTTTTCTTCGAGATTTAGGTAGCGTGGTCCCAGCAGTTATGGTCATAAATTCAACAACGTCTTGACTTCAAAAACTCGTAGATCTCTCGGGATACAGGAGAGATCGACAGCATCATAGATCGATGAGTTCGAGCATAATGGTAGAACGATGTAACGTACTATGAGCGGGTGATCAGTGTTACCAGTAGCCAAACCCCCATTCTCGGGTGTCATTTATCTGTATCCAAAAAATCGTTTGGGTGGACCCCATTAATCAAAAGGCTATGGCACCTGTTGAGAGCCGGAGGTAAGAGTATCCTCTAGGTGGACTACGCCAAACTGCTTCTATCATCTTCACTAATAATGTACACCACTCTCCGGATCTGCTGGGGACGCAGATGCCTCAGGATTAATTTACTAAATGGATCCTCGTTCGGCGCATATCGGGGATCGTTGGCAAACATTGAGGGACGCTGATAGGGGTTTACCAGACTGGTCCTGGCCAGCTCCCGGGCTAAATGTTTAATCAACGCTCATTCTGTGTCGTTCAATCGGTGTTCGTTATTACAACGACCGCTGAGTAGGTGCGCCGCGCACCTATTCGCCTGGTCTCCCGCGCGTTATTCTACTCGTTTGGCGCGGTAAACGCACACCGCCGTCACCGGAAACCGAAGAACCACCGAGTCAAAGATAGATCAAACACCACCGGTGGAAAATGGTTTGCGGTGAAAGGCAGGAATCGAATGCAACCGGCCTAATTGTGCTGATGAATAGCCTAACGATCGTTTCACGGCCATTAGAGTACACAAAGCTTACGCTAATTTACCCCTGCGACTTGACACACGCGGATTACGTCATAGAAATTCGGCCGTGGGCTATGTATAGGCTGGATCAAACGTGAATGCGCCGCACCGCTTGGAGGATCGGTGTTAGGCATGGACTATTAACCGGGTAGGACAATTTAGGCCAGATCTAGATCTGTACCGGACTTATTGTATTTCGAAATATTTATTTAAAGCTAGGCTTGGATAAGGTTCGAATTGGTTTGGGACAGTGGTTTATATGTGTGACTAATCAGGCGAGCACAATAGAACTGATCGTTTAATCACGCAGTCTGTAGAACGACAAAAGTGACTCATATGTTAGACAAAGGGGAGAAGTTGTTCATAAATCAGACGAGAAGAAGAAGTCGCTCCTACATCGGACAAGGAGCCGAGGTCCATCATTAATCAGTAGTGCAGATCAATCATATGTCTGACAAGTAGTGCAGATCAATCAAATGTCTGACAAGTAGTCCAGATCAATCATATGTCTGACAAGTAGTGCAGATCAATCATATGTCTGGCAAGTAGTGCAGGTCAGTCATAATCCAGGCAAGCAGGACAGATAAGTCAGACAAGATGAAATAGTCATTAATAAATCACACAAGGATAATAGTCCGTCATGTGTGAAACAAGTAGTGAAGGTCAGCCATAATCCAGGCAAGCAGGTCAGATAAGTCAGACAAGATGAAATAGTCATTGATAAATCAGACAAGGAGAATAGGTGCGTCGTATGTGAAACGAGTAGTACAGATCGTTCATAAGGCAGACAGGTAGTGCACATAATTCAGAGAAGGAGGACAGGTAAGTCATAAATCGTACAAGGAGATCAAATCCACCATATGTCTGACAAGAGGAGTGTGTCAGTCATGCGTCAGATAAGAAGAGCATTCCAACCACAAGTCCCCTAAGGCGTTCATAAATCTGGCAAGGGAACTAGGTCGCGTACAAGTTAACCAAGTAGTACAAGTCAGTCATGTGTCAGGCAAGGAGAACAAATAGATTATAAACGAGTCAAGAGAAGGTGAGCGAGTCATTTTCGTGTCAGGTAAGTGGAGCACATCGGTCACAGGTCAGACCAGGATAGCTCCGTCATAAACCAGACAGAAATACCTAATGAAAAGAAATTATTAACAACAATTCCTTCTGTAGTATACGTATGATGTGCATCGTGGAGAGCGGATACGTTCGCAGACATTGTAACTATGATCCGGAGGAAGATGTATGTATCTACGATGCTCTGCAAACAACATTTTCTGCCCTCGGTTTACGACATTGTGCAGTGCACTTCCATCGGCGATGCGTGTACACGGGCTATACAAATTTATCGTCCCTTTTCGCGATGCATATTTCCTGGGGCACGCGCGGAATATCGACAATGCAATAACGTCCGGTGGCCCATCGAATTTTTCGCATGAAATTGTCGAACCATAACGGCGTATCCGTGAGTGGGGGATACGAAAGCCATCCGGTTTTATATTCATCATTTTAGATACAGTGAGTCGCGATACACGTGTCCATCGTTCTATGTATCGTCGAATGATTATGTCCGCGCGTCGCCGACAAGAGAGAATTATGTTCGACGACAGCGATGCCCGTTTCGCGTTATTGCGTTATAAACTGGAAATCTTTAACGTACCCCGGGTTGTATAACCAGAGTCCCCTTCCCGTAATCTCGTTACTTTTAACAACAACAAATTTGTCACCAGATTTATTGTACATCGAGCACTGTGTCCTGTTATCGAGACACATCGCCGGGAATTTCCTGAAACTAACTATATATATAGGATATATATCTTGACTTGCTGGTCCGCTGATGTACTCGAGAATTTCTTAGAAAATAATCTTCATCGCGTCTCTTAATCCCCGTGGAAAATTATGTCGCGACATTAATCGAGTTTGCGCGTCGTTCAACGACCAATTCGACCTCTCCCCACAAGCATCTAACAAACTGTAAATCCAAGCGGACAAAAATCGTGACCGTGATGGGAATCAGAACTGCCGTACGCTGAGAATTGAATCTAACCCAGCGATCGATCTTGCCGTGATTAGAATCAATCACACCCGATTGGTTCAACTGTTTCGATCCCGACCGCCGAAAGATCGTTTGAACATTTCAATTTAATTAATCTCGAGGGCCGGAATCTTCCCGGATTCTTAGGTATTTCGAACACGTTCGATGGTTGGGGCTACAGCGCGCGTGGAATGTAAAGTAATAGACGTCTGACCAGATATCGACTAGCACCACTTCCACTTTCGTCGTGTACGTGCTCCGCGCAAAAGAACATTTCCACGCATCTGGGAAAGTGTTGTCCCGGTGTCTGTGCGCTTCGCATTCACGCGTGGTCAATAGATGTCCCGGCCCTTGCGAACGGGGGGTTAACACACGCTAAAGTGGTTTCGTGCTTCTTCGACGAAGTACGAACTAAAAAGCGCGCGTAATGACACGTTGCGACCGTAGCTCCGATGGCAGCGACGGTGTCATTACTATAACACACGCAGACGCAATTTTACTGCGATGCAGACACCAATAATAACGTCCCGATATACCAGTCGACAGATACTCAAAGGCTGGTACAGGACGTAATCAACACTTCTGTCGACAGTAGATTTTCCCACTCTTCGAATGATGTGCGTTCCTCTGAAGATTGCGATAATAACAGTATACTGCCTGTATACAGCCAGACAAGTGAAATGCAATTATATTAGTCAGGCAGTGGGATACAGTCAATCATAAGTCGGACAGTGGGCTGTGTCAATCATAAATCAGACCAGGCAAACATGTAAATGATAAATCAGACTAGTGGATTGAGTCAATCATACATCAGACAATGAAAACATGTCAATCATTAGTCAGACGTAGTTCAGGTCAATCACAAGTCAGATTGTTGGATCAAGTCAATCATATATCAGACAAGGAGAACGGGTTAGTCGTAAGTCAGCCAAGAAGAACTATTAAATCATAAATCAGGCATGGAGAGCATGTAGATCATGTCAGACAATGAAAACATGTCAATCATAAATCAGACCAGGAGAACAGGTAAATGATAAATCAGACTAGTGGATTGAGTCAATCATACATCAGACAATGAAAACATGTCAATCATTAGTCAGACATAGTTCAGGTTAATCACAAGTCAGATTGTTGGATCAAGTCAATCATATATCAAACAAGGAGAACGGGTTAGTCGTATGTCAGCCAAGAAGAACTAGTAAATCATAAATCAGGCAAGGAGAGCATGTAGATCATGTCAGACAATGAAAACATGTCAATCATAAATCAGACCAGGAGAACAGGTCAATCGGAAGTCAGACTAGTGAATCGAATCAATCATATATCAGACAAGGAGAACGGGTCAGTCATAAGTCAGGAAAGAAGAACAAGTCGATCACAAATCTGGCAAGGGCAGCATGTAAATCATATGTCAGGTCAATCAGTAATAAGACGAGGAGTACATGTTTATGATTAATCGGACAAGGTGGACAGGTAAATCATAAGTCGGGCAAATAGAACAGGTGGTCCACAAGTCAGACAAGGGGAGTACGTCAGTCATGTGTCAAACAGACAAAGAGAACATTGCAACAGCAATGTGAGACAAGGAGAATGAGGCAATCCCGTGTCAGACAAGGAGAACGGTTCCTTGTTTAATGAAACGAAGGGGAAAGGTCGCTCACATGTCAGACAAATGAACCAATCTTCTCGGAAGAATGGATCCGGGAATTGCTATATTATTTCCGCACCAATCCTTGCGGAAAATTGAATCGAATTTAACCTGGGTAATTGAATATATCTAATTATATATTTTTGCAATTTAGATGATTTTTGGAGAAGATAATATAGGAGTGTGTCGAGCTTTAAATACGAAACGCTTCCTGCGGACGAGATGGTACCAAACAATTTCCAATAGGGCTCCGATTAATTGCCCCACCCCCGGCGACTCATCATTATATGTGGCTGGTCATTATCATGATGAAGGGATGAGCAGGCAATGCTGAACCGTGGTTCTCTCAATTTCATGCGCTATTCGTAAAATGAAGTCTTCCGTGCAATGGTTCTGGTCGAAATTGCTGGTGTACCTTTTCGTTTCCGCCCTTAAAGCGAAATTCGATGCTGCTCTGTTTTATTTTCTTTGTTAGATGGTCGCGCAGCGATCCAGCGAAATTTGACGCGATCGCTCGTGTTACACACACCGACTATCGAATCGAAATTCGTGGCCGAAGCACGACGGGAATTAAACCGGAACGTAAAGCCGGTTCCCTGGTCGAATTATTTTCACCCTGTGACATTTACCTGGTTCGTGTAAGGAGATCGTCGAATCTAATTCAAAAGAGATTCCGGAAACTTTGTGCAACTTCAACGAAGTAGAATACCAAGCTCACCGGTAAATTAAATTATAAATTAATTCGAATTCTCCGATTGAATATCTGCCTGTTGCACAAGCTATAATATAATCAGCAAATAAAATCAATTCATTAGTTTCACCGTTCACGAGCACGCGTATCCACGCGCAAACAACATAGTCCAGGCTTCGAATAATTAACAACGCTTTGGGAAAATAAGTTCAGCTTCCTCGGAAGCACTGCAAGACTGTTCAGAGTACAGACTAATTAATTCCGGCATGTTCAAGGAATCTCGAGGGGGGGGGCGGGTCAAGTCGAACGCAATTAAAGCGTGCACCTCCGGTGAAAAAGTATGCCCTGCTTAACAAGAAATTCTACACGTCGGTCTCGGCTAGTGTGGCCCGAGTTCAATGCGTGATATCGATTCCGCCCGCGTTAATTGCACATGTCTGGCCGATAGCGCATCACACGCAGCAGCACGGTAAATTGACTGGCGTTTAAAACTGAAATTAATTGATTTCACGGCGAATCGGTGACCACGCTCGCCCAATCCAGTTCGCTGCGATTCCCTGCGTGCGGTCGTACGATTGACAACTTAATTCAACCATTCAACTGCGGCTGCACCGACTCTAACTTCGGCCGCTTCGTTCGACGAACGTTTTCCTTCAACTTTATAATGTGACTACTATAATGTGTCCATTATTAATCTGGAAAGCAGAACACGTCCATTATTACTCAGACAAGTAGAACACGTCCGTTATTAGTCAGACATGTTGAACACGTCTATTAATAGACAGACAAGTAGAGCGGGACCATTTTTCGTCGGGCAAGTAGACCACGTCCATTATTTGTCAGACAAGTAGAGTAGGTCCATTATTAGTCAGACAAGTAGAGTAGGTCCATTATTACTCAGACAAGTAGAGTATGTCCATTATTAGACAGACGAGTAGACCACGTCCATTATTAGTCAGACAAGTAGAGTAGGTCCATTATTAGACAGACGAGTAGAGCAGGTCCATTATTGGACAGACAAGTAAAACGCGTCCATTATTAGTCAGACAAGTAGAACACGTCCGTTATTCGTCAAACGAGTGGAACACGTCCATTATTAGTCAAACCAGTAGAACACGTCCATTATTAGTCAAACCAGTAGAACACGTCCATTATTAGTCAGACAAGTAGAACACGTCCATTATTAGTCAGACAAGTCGACCACGTCCATTATTAGTCAGACAAGTAGAGTAGGTCCATTATTAGTCAGACAAGTAGAGTAGGTCCATTATTAGACAGACGAGTAGAGCAGGTCCATTATTGGACAGACAAGTAAAACGCGTCCATTATTAGTCAGACAAGTAGAACACGTCCGTTATTCGTCAAACGAGTGGAACACGTCCATTATTAGTCAAACCAGTAGAACACGTCCATTATTAGTCAGACAAGTAGAACACGTCCATTATTAGTCAGACAAGTCGACCACGTCCATTATTAGTCAGACAAGTAGAGTAGGTCCATTATTAGTCAGACAAGTAGAGTAGGTCCATTATTAGACAGACGAGTAGAGCAGGTCCATTATTGGACAGACAAGTAAAACGCGTCCATTATTAGTCAGACAAGTAGAACACGTCCGTTATTCGTCAAACGAGTGGAACACGTCCATTATTAGTCAAACCAGTAGAACACGTCCATTATTAGTCAAACCAGTAGAACACGTCCATTATTAGTCAAACCAGTAGAACATGTCCATTATTAGTCAGACAAGTAGAACACGTCCATTATTAGTCAGACAAGTAGAACACGTCCATTATCAGACAGACGAGTAGAGCAGGTCCATTATTAGACAGACGAGTAGAGCAGGTCCATTATTAGACAGACGAGTAGAGCAGGTCCATTTTTACTCAGGCAAGTAGACCACGTCCATTATGAGTCAGTCAAGTAGGACAGGTGTACCACAAGTGAAACAAGTAGACTGTGTAAGTAATTAATCAGAGGAATAGAATAAATCTGCCATTGGTCTCACAAGTGGAATAGATGTCGGTCATTAGTCAGGTAAGAAGAGGATCTCGTTAAATATTTTACATTAACTAAACTGAATTGCATTCAATCTACGATATACTCGGACCGAAGACTCATTTTTACAGGAATGATTTCCATATTTTATTCAACGGTACAAGCTGCAAGCCCGCGTTTATAGATGCACAACCGCGATCGCAGCTACACGTTCGTATTTTCCTTTGACCCCCGTTCAAACTGAATACCGGAGAACGGGATACGCTTCGTGAAGTACTTAGAAGCCGAAACTTACTTTGTGACGATGCTCGCCGGGGATTGTTTGTAATTTTCCAGGAAATGCGCGAACGGGATCCGTTTTCCTCTGGGACGAAGCCCGCGCGGGAAGCTCGCGTTCAAATTTTAAATCTAAGGTCATAGCCACTTGACCCGAGCGCTGCCCCCTCAAGGACGAAGGCTCGATTGTGTTCCTCGTTTTCGAAACGCGCCCAGGTAGCTGGAGGACCATAGAACACGGCGCAAAATAACGTTCCGGCGAAGCAAACCGGAAAACTGGATCGTTGCCGAGAAAAAGTTCCGACGTCACCCCGGCAAATACACCGGGTGGAACGAAAATTATATTACAGCTGGGCAGGGGGATGATTCTACAGAAAAAAATAAGAAAAAATTTGGTAGAATATTTTTTCATCCGAAGCTACGTTTTAGAGAAAATTGTCCGATCATGACCAGCCAATTTTACTTCCTGCAAATAAAAAAAGCACACGAACCCGACGGAACTTTAAACTCGATTTTCTCGCAAACGCTTCGTAAAGCAAAAAATAGTTGTTCAATTTTTTCGATTCACTTGTACACGTGTAATCACTCACCTGTCCGGTTGTATTACGAGATCCGCCCCATCCCCTAGAACGCCAGCCCTTCGTATTTAAAATTTCGTCGGAAATGGTACCGCGTATGGAAAACAATGAAATAGCAATGATAAGCGCACAAAATATTTTCCCAAAGAAATTCGATAACCGTTAAATTCCCAATTACCAAATTTTCAGTTCCAAACCTGTCTGAGAACAGAATGCTAATGGAATCACGGCAGCGCGCGAATTATCGCCGAAAATACGTTATCACGCGAAAAATTCGCCGGGAGGCTGGTAAAATTTTATAATTCCCCGTGAAATGAGCTGAGGTAACGAACGAATGGGGAGCTGTAGGTCAGAGAAAATTGTAACTTAATCCACGTTCGGTTTTTATATTCAACGGCCAGTGCCCAGAACATTCGCGATTCGTCCGCGAAAGATCACCTCCATCGTTACAACATTTTTTAAAAAAGGCTGGGAAATGTCTTGAGAAAGTCAGGGAAACGAAAAGGTTTAATACTCTTGAGGTAAGTAGATTGGGTCGACCATCAATCGGACTGGCAAAAAAGCTTCTCGTTAATCAGACGAGTAGAAGCTGTTCCACATTAATCAGACAAGTAGGAAAACAAACTTATTCATAAAACAAGTACAGGAAGCTGCTTATACAGTCATACAAGTCATACATGTCATACAAGTAGAAGAAAATTCTCATTAATCAGACAAGTAGAAAATTCGTCTCTTTAATCAATCGAGTAGAGGAATCTGGCCATACAGTCGTACAGTCATACAAGTAGAAGAGCTTCTCATTAATCGGACAAGTAGAAAATCCGGCTTATTAATCAATCAAGTAGAGGAAGCTGGTCATACAGTCGTATAGTCATACAAAGCATACGAGTAGAAGAAGCTTAGCATTAATCAGACGAGTGAAATAAGTCTGCCATCGATTAAACAAGTAAAGTAAGTCTGTCATCAGTCAGACAAGTAAATTAAGTCTGCCATCAGTCAGACAAGTAAATTAAGTCTGCCATCAGTCAGACAAGTAAATTAAGTCTGCCATCAGTCAGACAAGGAAAGTAAGTCTGTCATCAGTCAGACAAGTAAAGTAAGTCTGCCATCAGTCAGACAAGTAAAGTAAGTCTGCCATCAGTCAGACAAGTAAATTAAGTCTGCCATCAGTCAGACAAGTAAATTAAGTCTGCCATCAGTCAGACAAGGAAAGTAAGTCTGCCATCAGTCAGACAAGGAAAGTAAGTCTGCCATCAGTCAGACAAGTAAAGTAAGTCTACCATCAGTCAGACAAGTAAAGTAAGTCTGCCATCAGGCAGACAAGTAAAATAGATCTGCCATCAGTCAGCCAAGTAAAATAAACCTGCTATAGGTCAGACAAGTAAAATAAGTCTGCCCTTGATCAGACAAGTGGAAATAGATCGCCGATAGTCATGCACGTACAATAACGTACCACTGTTCAGGCAAGTAGAATAGGCCCGTCTATAAACAGACAGTAGGATACAGTAACTGCCACTGGCCACACAAGTAGAAAGCGTTGATCACGATTCGGACAGGTAGAATGGATGTAGGATTTTCCAGGCAAGTAGTAGAGATTTGTCATTTTTCGGACAAGTAGAATACAGTAGGCTGCGCACGCGACTCAGTTGTCCAATGAATATGCAGGCTCCTCGACCGAAACACACAGCGGATGGTCGAGGATTTTGTAAAGAGAATCTCGAATGATTTTCAAGCCGCTCAGGAGGGGTAAAAATGCAAAGCAGCCTTCCGCGCCGGGTCGATCGATGCGATTTTCGCATTAGAGATTCACGCAGCGAATAAACGGAAATTTGATGCGTCCGCATGATTCAGGGACTGCATAATACGGGCAGGAGGAGGGGGGCAACTTCGAGGTTGAAGCGTAATTGAAATTGAAGATACGGCTTCGCGAAACTTCACGAGATGGAATCAGGCATATTCTTGCGGTTTTGCGAACTTGCTGGGTAATTCGCGGGATTGAAGGGAGAACTTCTCGAGTGATTGCCTGGCACAGTGACGCGAGTCTCGGAGGGCCGAGGGACCGCTCGGCGTCTTTTCAAAGCCGTTGTACATTGTAATCCGCGATAAAATTATGCGACAATATTAACTCCGTTTCGCGCAATATAAATCCGCTTGAACCACTCTTTTTCCTTGGTTTTAAGAAATTGACGTTTTCTTTCTTCTTTGTTTCTTTTTCGTTGGCGTTCTCGAGTGATATAAACTACTCCTTTTCGCCGTTCGCTTGGAGCTTAAAGCGAGACCCGCCCGGCCATAAAACACGCGGAAATTTGATCAAGTGCCGCCGTTTAAACTTGATTCCCACCGTAAAGTCGGCACGAGTATTTTTGCGCCGAGGCCTTTGTAGGAGTAACGCGCTGGAATCCACCGAAGGACTCGAAAGATTTTCCAACCGAGAAATTCAAGTGGATGATCCGACAATGTTTTCGTTGTATTATACTTTCCATCGTAATCAAAAGTGTGTATCCTTAGCGGGAATGCGCGGCCCTTAATGGGACGTGAAACAATTCGGAGAGGAAATTGTTGTTCGAACCGACGCGACACGACGAGGTGGGGTGAATGACAATGAAGGGAATACTGCCTCGCAGCGTTTCGCGTCTCGTTTCAAACAAACGAATCTGCTTCCGCAGAAATTATTTTTCCTTTCACGTTGTTAGACGCTGCGAAACAAGTTTAATCGTCCGTAGAGGAAATTCAAACAGTTTTAATACAGTTTTCTCGTCTGCGTTTCAAAAACAGAGCTCGTGGTGATATTATTTGATATTGCTATGACAATGGTAAATTCAACCGTTCAAATAAACAAACGTGCAATCGCTATTTCTGATAATTATACTTTTCATTTGCTACGATAATTATGACAAAATATCTTATTCCGCCTTGATTATGATTACGTATTTCTCCGCAGCCAACGCCAATTGGAGATAGAGTATCAAATTCGAAACACAATCGCGTCTGATGAGAATTCCATAAGAGTGTGGAGGTGTGTGCATACGTCTCATAATTCGCCTAAAACGAAACAAAATATGTTGAATATGGTTGCGATCCTAGTTCATAAATAAGCCAGACCACGCTCAAAAATTACCACACATGGATTTTACATCTCATGTAATTAAATTGTAACTAGAATTTAATATGATTATTCTAGTAGTTTGGGTCAATCATTAATCAGCAAAATAGTAGGAGCTAATCACTAGTCAGACAAGTAGTATAACTCAATAGTTCGTCGAGCAAATTGCATAGATCAGTCTTAAATCAGACAAGTAGTGAAAATATGGAATTTGTCCGACAAGTAGTGTAAATATGCAACTTGTCGGACAAGTAGTGGAAGTATGGAAATTGTCAGACAAGTAGTGCAAGTGTGGAATTTGTCAGACAAGTAGTAAAAATATGCAACTTTTCAGACAAGTAGTGTAAGTATGTTACTTGTCAGACAAGTAGTAAAAATATGAAACTTGTCAGACAAGTAGTAAAAATATGAAACTTGTCAGACAAGTAGTAAAAATATGAAACTTGTCAGACAAGTAGTAAAAATATGAAACTTGTCAGACAAGTAGTAAAAATGTGAAACTTGTCAGACAAGTAGTAAAAATATGAAACTTGTCAGACAAGTAGTAAAAATATGAAACTTGTCAGACAAGTAGTAAAGTATGGAATTTGTCCGACAAGTAGAGTTGTTTTTCTATAGCCAGAAAAGTAGTACAACTTAACCGCTGGTCCAACGAGCAGTAATGTAACACAGTCATTGGCCGGACAAGTGAAATAATAAAATGGTCACGATTTAGAACGGAATAAATGAATCTTAATTACTCGTTGGCCACCTGGACGTGCAGCTACATCAGTCAAGTTTCAGCCGCAATTGAAACTTGACTGACGATAAATGCAAATGTGTGCCGTATTCAAATTAGAATAGAATCATAAACGAAGCTCCAATTAACCTGGAACGAATTCGACTGCAATATGAACGTATTTTAAACTCGATATCGATGATTATACGCCTGACCTAAATTAACCGTTCGGCGGTAAAAC
The DNA here is from genome assembly GCA_913789915.3 of Sphecodes monilicornis. Lineage (NCBI taxonomy): Eukaryota > Metazoa > Arthropoda > Insecta > Hymenoptera > Halictidae > Sphecodes > Sphecodes monilicornis. Next base: position 14,725,573 of record OU565299.1, on the reverse strand, counting down.
TTTTTACATGTTTACGGATATTGCAACATTGTAACGTAGCTAACCAATATCACCAAAAAAAGCATAAAAAGTTAACTCCACGTTACCGTCAGCGGGGAGTTCGTGACGACCCCGGAGTTCGCCAATCGATATCACCTGTCGTCCGAGTCCCAATATCGTGCATGATTACGGTCGATACTGACAATTATTAAGGAAACAGTCGGGGGAAACCTTTATATTACATAATAATCATGAGTCGGTGAAATTTGCAAGGGGTGAGACAGAAATGAGCCCCGACCGTATAATTAATCCTTCTATAATTTTAATAGTCAATTCTCGATGAAAACGTATTGGATATTACCGCCATAAATCAATTTGCCCAGTATGGACATTTATAACATTTTTACTTTAAAGAATCTGGCTGTAAGGTTCTGAATGCAATAACCTTAGAGTTGTGGTTGAAACAATAGAAACATGAAATGGCTAAGTGAATATAAAAGAGACTGTCACACAGAAACAGTGAATAGGTGAAAGAAATTAATTTTCAGTCATAGAATAAATGAAACCTAATTCGTTGGACATTCTCTTGGACAATATACCACGCAGTTCAGCTCTGCTTTCGAATTAAATTCTGCCGTCGGCAACCATGTGCTTTCTCTTTGTTCTCACATTTCAATCCAGCGACACAAACAATTTTTCATGAAAAGTCGGACAAGAAAATAGAATCTAATACAAGAACAATATTTTCAACCAATAATCCACGATGATAAAGCAGCAAGGGTTCCCCGCAGGGTTGGCTGACTAAGCATCGGTCTCATCTACTTGAACAAACGCGATTCGATACCATTATCGATTGTGGGTCTTCTTTCTCTTTCTCAAATCGACAAACAAAGAGGTTGAATTCCATATTCCGATCGGAAAGCCTCGTATCTTGCTCTGGACCAGACAAACATAATAATAATAATAACAATAACAATAATAATAATATATCTTGCAGAAATATCGATTGTGTCTATGCACTGCATCCTGGTAGAGTAGAGCAGATAATTAAAAGTATGTCCTACCCTTGTCAGGATTCATTACGCTGTAACTTTTAATACGCTCACCGAACGGAACTTCCTAATTTAATACGACACTTTCCCGCCGGCATACTGTTACATTACCTGCAAACAAGCAGCCTGCGATGCACAGTGACGGACGCAGGTCATTAACAAAGTTTGTAAGTGGCTTCATCGTTATAGCACATCTTTCAAATTTACTCTGTACAGTCACTAGAAAAATCAGCAGAATGAAGCAGGTGTTGATCTGCCAAATACTGAGAATTAGACGACTGAAGAGGATCGGTCAGGGGGAAGCCAAGTAGTGAAAATCAGCCATTGGTCCGACTAGCAGTGACGAAAAATCACTTCTCTGGCAAGTAGTAAAGACAAGTCACTTCTCTGATAAGTAGTAAAGATCAGCCTCTGGTCAGACAAGTAGTAAAGATCAGCCACTGACAAAGTAGTAGAAATCAACCACTGGTCTCACAAGTAGTAGAAATCAACCACCGGTCTGACAAGTAGTAGAAATCAATCACTGGTCTGACAAGTAGTAGAAATCAACCATTGGTCGGCCAAGTAGTAGAAATCAACCACTGGTCTGTCAAGTAGTAGAAATCAACCACTGGACTGACAAGTAGTACAGGTCAGTCGTTATCCAAAGTTGTTGTACAACGCGCCCACTTGTCACAGAAGTGAAATAGCAGAATAATTGCGCAGCCATTGGCACTGTTCGAGGTCTAGCCATAAACGAACTGTTACAAACAAACACTGTTTCAGTTTCGATGAGGTACAGCGTTGAATATTTCGAATGATGTTAATCAGGCAACAGGTCTGTGATCGATGGAACGTGCGCAGGCTATTGAAATTCTTAATTACACATTAAATACTCGAAATCAATGCCCGACGTTCACTTAACGTAGAAACTGCGCAAACCCACTGCTCGCCGGGCCAAGCTAATTAAAATGGACAATATCGTCGGTCGTGATGTCGCCCGAATATTTATGATCCAGTGATCTGACAAACGGGGCAGGGGGCGATCGATCCCGTGAAATTCAGGCTTGCGTGCCCCGTCTGTCATACTTCGTAATTTCCCGGCGATCCGGCCGCCCGTTATTCCGATTTTACGAGCCGCCTGGCCACGCCCCCATGGATTATGGGGGATCAGTTTGGCGTGAGAAAGAGCCGCCACTATCCAATTTCTCTCCCCCAATTATTCACGCGGCCATTACAACACGCGACCTTCGAATAAGATAACTGTTTGTCTAAACATTTGTCCAGTCGCTCGCCCCCGTCGCTCTTAATCTAGATTGACCTAATTCTGATCGTCCTAACAGAGACCTGAGCAGCGAGCACCAGATAGGACGCGGATAGAAACAGAAAGAAAATGTGTGCCGTCGGAGTAAATTCAATCGAATGAATTTCGCACAATGCCAAGCTTAATCGCGCGGTACGACCTCGTTACTCGTTCCCAATGCGCATAAGGGAAGGAAGAGAACTGAGCAACGTCTCTGATCCATCGATCCCTCGATTTCAATGCACGAGCTGTCAGGTGTTTTGTAACCAGAATTTTAAATCGCGCGGTACCCCTGTTCAATGGTACCACAATAGGCAAGAATCTTCCACTGGTCAGACAAGTAGTACAAAGCAATGCCAGGTCAGCCAAATAGTAGCACAACTCTGCTACTAGTCCCATAGCAGTAGTACAGGTCCCTCACTCTTCAGAAAGTAGCTGTTCAGGTCCCTCACTCTTCAGAAAGTAGCTGTACAGGTCCCTCACTCTTCAGGAAGTAGTAGTATAGGTCACTCACTAGTCAGGTACTAGTAGTATAGATGCCTAACTAATCGGAAACTAGTAGTATAATAGGTTCCTCACTACTCAGGCAATAGTAGTACAGGTCCCTCACTAGTCAGCCACTGGTAGTATGAGTCCCTCACTAGCCAGGCACTAGTAGTACGAGTCCCTCACTACTCATACAGTAGTAGTACACGTCCCTCACTAATCACACCAGTAGTACGGGCCCCCCACTAATCATACAGTAGTAGTATAGGTCCCTCACTCGCCATACAGTAGTAGTACAGATCAGCCACTGGTCTGCCAAGTAGGGTAGGTCAACCACCGGCCAGACAAGAACTAACCGGCCATATCTCATTTTCGCAATAATTTGGGCTACAAGGTATTTACTCGAGGGGAACGTAAGCAGTGCGACGTCTCATCGTCATTAATAAATACGGTACTATTATTACGGTTGAACCCGAGAAGGACAAATTTCAAGCCGCGTTCTAAAATAACGACGACCCCGGCGCTTTATACACGGTCCCGTTTCGAAGAGTTGCTGCTTGCCTCGCGACGTCAAAGGAAATGCAACTTCTTCGCGTGCACCACCTTTCAAAACAAAATCGTTGATTGCCAGAGAAAACCAGATTGCTTCAGCAGACGCGAGTAAATAAAACGTGATAAATGTGTCCATTACTTGAAATACGAATGGTCATGATATTAGGTTGTCCCAAAAGTTTCTATCGCAATGTGTGTCTTTGATATTGTTAAACAATATACAAGCATACACGTGAGCCTTAGATAACTGTTTTACTTGCTTGTTATATTCAATGACAGTTTGATAGTTCAACGTGTCGGCATTGTATGTTTGCAGTTTTATGATGTACTAAAGTTTGTTAACGAAGCTAGACGTCCAAATTTTATTAAATAAATAACCCTGTAGGATCTTCGAGAAATATTATCGCGGGTCTTAAGGTACAAGAAATTTCAGAAAATGTTGTTACTATTTATATTTTTGACTTACCTTCTGCAGTGCATGGGCGCAACAGGCCAGCTGCGTCGGGTCCTCAGTATTATGGCAGGCGGTTTCGCGTGGCCCACGACAGGCGCCGAGGTACGTCCCTGGTTCCTTTTTCCCCAGAGATGACCACCGCCGCCGCCAGGGCCGGCTGCGACACCGGGAATGCCGGGATGCGGTCCACTTTCGCTGCACGCTCGTCTCGAGAACATTTCGCGTTTTCTGTCGTCGCACTTCATCATTATTTTTTACGAATTCGGTGTTCCCCTCGAGTCTAACTCGCCGTCACTGTCAAAGATTTATCCTTGGAAAATCTTGCGCTGCACGAACAGATAGACACACACACAGAGAACACACGACGCACCTCGTCCGACGGGGATTGAGTTTCTTACCAAATTTCTTTTCTTAACGGTCGAGATTCGTCGGAACTTTCGTCGGTAAAGCTCCCGCTCCGTCAGAAAATCCTTGGAACGGTGTGACGATCATGCTGACAAAGGATCAGTAGTTCCCTCGCCTCCCGTTCGGACCCGTCCAAAATCCCCTAACTTCAATATCAGTTCTTCTTCTCAACGGTTCCACGTCCAGGTCCAATCCTGGTTTGTTCGATTTCGTTCGCCTGTTTACCCACCAATTCCGTCATGATGGATCCGGTGTGGTCATCCGTACGGACTATGAATATTTCCCTTCTGCTTTCAGACTATGAAAATTTCAATTCAGCGTGTTCAAATTGTTCCCTAGTCCATTTTCCACTCCACAGTATTCACGCACAACGGTTTTGTTCCCTTTGTTTCCTCTGTTCCGTTTAATTTCACTCGAAGAAAAATATTCGCCCTTACTGGTCTCGAACCCCGGTTCTTTGGATTCGTAGACGGACGCGCTGACCACCGAGCCAAACGATGCACGAGAACTTTTAGCTGTTTCTTGTAAATATACAGTACTTCGAGCCGAGCGGTATAGTTTCTGGATACGGATAATATTTCTGCGCGCGATACTCTGGCCGTTTGCTTCTTCGTTCTCCCAGGTTACATTGCAACAAATTCTGCCGCTAAGCTGTCGCTCGGTTTTGTACTGGTTCGAACAAGCTGGTAAAAAATCCCAGCGAGTCCGGCTGTTGTATAAAAGCGTTGGTCCACCGGAAGAGGTACTGAGTATTCGTGAAAAATTTGTAAACGGGAGAAAGTGGTGAGCGGTGCCCGAGAAAAATAGCGGTTAGAATATCTCTTGATCGAATAGGAAATTTGTATAAGTGTAGGAATCGTTATCGTGCTGCTAGAAATAGTGCGAAAAATTGTCGACTGTAACACGTAGGTAGAAAGATTCTCGTGTGTCCGTGTTGTCGATCTTTGTCCCAATCAATCGTGGTCCACCGTGATCGTTACCGTTGCATCACTGTCCTCCCCAGATGTCTGCGAGTGTCCGACCTGAAATCGCAGAATAGATTGCCCCATGAACCGTCGGAATTTGGGTACGGTGTTCCAGTTGGTCGTAAAACTGGTGCAGCGAAAGAGAGAGAGAGAGGACTCGAGACATCACGAAATCTGCATTCGCCGTGAGTGAGTTTACGATTCGTGGAAACGGCTCCGTGTATCCTAAACGCTGTTGGTTCACGACATCGGTTGTCGTCGGTTGTACACTTTGAAAACCGACCGGACAATAAAGGGCGCTGGACAATGAGACGACTGTGAAAGACGTAGAAGGATATGGTCGATGAAATTTAATAGCCCCGGGGAATGTACATGCCGAGAAGTGGAAAGAACAATTCGTCTCAAGCGCTATAGCTACTTCACATCACTAGGAGACAGGAGCTGTAGACTTTTATCTGCTGGAACGTCACTGTATGCTACCGTGTAGACCATGAAATTTACTTCTTCCAAGCTTTATGTCTGTATTATACACTGGCTTCCGGTAATTGGGAACTATCCAGAGAAGGCAGGTTGTACAGGACGAAACTGGCAAGAGAGATAGTGAAATCCCAGAAATAGCACCGTCAGTAGTACGAGTTAAACGTAGTCAGACAAGTGGAGTGGGTAGATTAGAGTCAGACAAGTGGAGTGGGTAGATTAGAGTCAGACAAGTGGAGTGGGTAGATTAGAGTCAGACGAGTAGTGTGGGTAGATTAGAGTCAGACAAGTAGTGTGGGTAGATTCGAGTCAGGCAAGTAGTGTGGGTAGATTCGAGACAGGCAAGTGGTGTGAGTAGATTCGAGACAGGCAAGTAGTCTGGGTCAATTAAAGTCAGACACGAAATGTGGGTAAATTGAAGTCAGACACGAAATGTGGGTAAATTAAAGTCAGACACGAAATATGGGTAAATTCGTCTCAGTGAAGTAGTGTGGGAAAATTAAAATCAGACAAGTACAATTATTTAACCCGAGTCAGGTAAGTAGTATAAAGAAGCTTCGGTCGGACTAGTATAAATAAGCTTCCACCAGACAAGTAGTATAAACAGACTTTTGGCCAGACAAGTAGTACAAAGAGGCTTTTGGTCAGACAAGTAGTATAAAAAGGCTTTTGGTCAGACAAGTAGTATAAAGAGGCTTTTGGTCAGACAAGTAGTATAAAGAGGCTTTTGGTCAGACAAGTAGTATAATGAGGCTTTTAGTCAGACAAGTAGTACAAAGAGGCTTTTGGTCGGACAACTAGTATAAAGAGGCTTTTGGCCAGACAAGTAGTATAAAGAGGCTTTTGGCCAGACAAGTAGTATAGAGAGGCTTTTGGCCAGACAAGTAGTATAAAAATGCTATTACAAGACAAATAGTATAAAGAGGATCTTACCAGAAAGGAGAATAAAGAATCTTTTAGCTAGACAAGTAGTATAAAGAAGCTTTGACCAGGAAAGTAGCAGAGGTCTACGACTGGCTCCACAAGTGGAAAACGATTACGGTTGGCCAGACGCAGACTACAATAGATGGTTGAGCAATACTACGCGGTTGCAAGTACCGGAGGAAGTAGTACAAGTCAGTCAATGGTCTGACAAGTGGAACGGGCGTTCCACAGCTGTGCGATGAACGATTCAGAGGACGCCTCATTGGGTCGCCCTTAAAATTTGAGGTTGCCCCAAGTGACCAGCGTCTCAGTTAGTGCTGATTCGATTTTCAAAGCACGTCCTAGCCCCAGTCGCTTGGAGTGCCTGTCGAATAGCACGTTCTCTCAAACAAAGGTACCGCGACGAGCAGTCGCCAAAGCAGACGACCGATGCAATTTGATTCAATTTCTCTCGGCGCTAGCAATTTTGGTTCTCAACAAGTGGTCGAATTACGGGAAGGTCGATCGGAGGGAAATTGCCGACCGAACGAGGCCGATAGAATATGCATCGTTGCATTTATTTATCAGTGTCCCCCGTCGACCGGAGAACGTTAATCGTGGCGAGTTCATTATTATAATGCGGAAGATGCGCCGACAACCTTTGAACTACCGAGTCGCCTGTATCTCGGGGTCGAGATTACTTAGTACTTGGAGGCTTGCTCTCTTAAAAGGGTAATTTCTTAAGCCGCCAGGCACTTGAGAATGCATATGAGTGGGGGACGTACTCTTGCGAGAAGCACTGCAGGGGAGACACCAGACAACATAGACCCTAGTTTTTCTTTCGCCTGCATCTTGCAAATTTTTAATGAGCAACCCACAGAGCCAGTCTCGGTGAACTTATGCACCAATTGAACCTGAGCTGTGATAAATGCTGGCTCCTATCCTAATAAATAACAGTAATTCATAACGAAGTGTATCGTTCAGATAAAACCAATTGATCCAGTCTCGAGAGTTTTTAGTGGAACAGGTCAATATTGGTCAGACGGAATTCCTCTTGAATGTTTGAATCGTGGCATATTTTACGGCGATTTACCGAAATGCCAGCTGTGTTTGAAACTTCTTTGGAACCGCGGAATCGATAACTCTGTCCCAGCGTAGACACCGCTCGAATATGTAAGCCGGCCGGCAATTTTCGAGCGGGCTAATTCGGATATTCTTGCGCCGCAAATTATTCATCGCGACTAAACTGGAAACTCTGCCGGGAGCTGGAAACCCACCCGAGGAACCCAATTACAATCGCAGACATTGAAAACCCCGTGGACTGAAGTGGAACAGTCTCCCGCAGAGTTTCCCGCGATGGAAATACAGTTTTGCAATTCCGAGATGGATAGAGATCACTCTCTTTCTCTCCCACTTTCTCCATCTCTCGCTCTTGGGAGTTCCATTCGTTGGCGACGCGAACAAGCAGGAATTTGTTTAAAATTGAATGCGCCTTTCTCGCTGGAGAAGCAGTCACCGCGGTTTATTTTCGTTCCTGAGCCATCGGCAACGCTGGAATCCGCGACGAGCTGGCTTCGAATGGTGCTCGATAACGCCCGATAACACTCGACCGTTGGAAAGGCGTACTAGATCAATGCAGGAAGCAAATGATTAGGCAAACAATGGATACCGCGACTAAAGTGCACGATGCACCGAGTGCTAAATAGCGAATTACAATTTTTCAACTCCTGTAACTTCGTGTAAAAAGCCCTTACGACACTCTACCTACCCTCATTTTAAAGGGTAAACTTTCCACTTTCATACCATCAATTACTACTTTTTTACAATGTCCATACTCGAGGATACGATCGCGAAAGTAGGAATGGTCGTTTCTCGGATATTTTATGGATTTTGGTGGCTCTACAGAGATGAAAAAATTTTCCTTGTCATTCAAGCTCATGTGGATTTAATAGTTGAAGTCTTAGGTTTCGAATGAGTCCAAAGAATTGGATGTACAATTTTTCGTTGCCGTTTTACGTTACTTTGAATGAAAAGTGTGCCACTGACATCAGGATCAGGATCGTCAAATCTTCAGCGAATGTCGATATTTAAAGGGTTGTAACTTTGTGAAGAAAGCCGTAGGGCGTTCTACCTGTGCTCGTTTTAAATTGTGATATTCCCGCATTCGAAATCCTTAAGGTATTTTTTTGTAGAATTTTTTACCTTGAGGGGCAGATCAAACAGTGAAAACAGTGAATTTCAAAAAATTGATTTCAGGTGTCTGTACGGAGGTTAAAAAATTTTTTTCGTAACTAAAACCTCAACAGATTCGTAGATTCAAGTCTTCGCTTTCCAGTGAGATCAAAAAAAGTGCTGTGGGATTTTTTGGTACCTTTTTATCGCATTTTAAACGAAAAGTGAGCGTCAGCTGTGGAACACACGAGGATCACTACACCTTCGGTGATAGTCAATATTTGAACTACTGTAACTTTGAGAAGAAAAATCGCAAGGCGACGTAGCTAGGCTCATTTTAAAGGGTGATCCCTACGCTTTTAAAGCATATAAGGTTTTTTCGGTGAAAAAATTTTTCTCTCAATATCGGTCGGGAATGGAAAAATAGTGATTTCTCTCAAATTTTCCAAGTCTAACGCTGTCTGTAGATTTCAAAAAATTTTTTTGCTGTTGAAAATCATTGAGTATGTAAACGTTGATGTCTTCGCTGTCAATAAAGTCCAAAAAATTGGATCTGAGATCTTTTGTTACCATTTTATGGCGCTTTGAATGAAAAGTGTGCCACGCACATTACAGAAACTTGAGTAACACCACATGTCAGCGGCACACTTTTTAGTTAAAATATAATAAAACCACGAGAAAAAATCGCTGAGTAATTATTGAGCAGTTATTATGATGGGGAGTCATCCCTCTATACGTTAAAATTGAAATAATTTCAGAAAAGAATTTTTTCATCTCCGTAGAGTCCTTTGAATTTTGAAATTTCCAGAATGAGGAACTTCAGCTTCCCAGCTCGTTTCATAACGGACAATAGTCATATACGCATATTAACCTGAAGGTTGTAAAAGTAGAGGCTGTCCCCTTTAAACTAAGCGTAGTCACGATGTCATAGCAATTTTCTACGTGAAGTTACAACAGTTCCAAAATTAACAATTTTTCGGTTGCATATCCATTAGATTTCTGGAGTAGTGGATATATATGGAAAAACTGTTTGAACTCACTTAGCCGAGTGCGTTCTAATATGTGTGTAAGATATGCGTAATATATATCCAGTAAAAATAACTTGAACATTTTATGTTCGTTAGGGGTGCGTGGAAGCGCGACGCCGAGAAGGTATTGAAAAATAAATATGTTGAAAATTTGTCAACCGGTAAACAAACGTTCCGCTAATTGCATTCATACCTGGCGAACCGAGGATGGGTACATAGAAATGTGCGCGCGAATCCAGTGCGAATACTCGGAGCACTGTTTCAAACGGGGTTGGTCATGCCGCGTCCGAAGTATCGGTGCAAAGTGAAATGAACAAAAACGTTTGTCCGTTGGTTCGGACTGGTTCGGTTGGTCCATTGAATGGGACTGCCGTCGAATTGGTTCGTCCAGCGATTTTTGCACGGCTGGGAGAAATTTTTCGCGTGACAATTCCGTTGATCCTCCGCCAATGGACAGGCTCAACGAACTAGATTCCCAACGGATCAATTAACTCGATAATTGTCGAACCTGCTCTGAAACGAAACATGTGTAGACGCGAGTCTTCTGCCTCGGCGAATACGGAGAATGCTGGGAAGATGAAAAGAGCAGCATGTTTTTTTTCCGGGAATTGCTATCGTGGAAGGGAAGGTCGCAGGACGTTGAAGATACTACGTGTGGGTGAAAAGAAGAGGTCCCGAGGCAACGGAATAAACATCGGAGAGAAGAGCCTCAAGCTCGTAAACCAGAGGATTTTATGAGGGCGCCGTGTGGAGGCCGCTGTCGGGGCTTTAGGCTGGTCTTTATTGCGGCGTTTCATCGGCGGTGATTCATTACTTGAAAAATAATTTCAGGAAAGGTTTGGTGTAGCGCTGTACCGCAACAGATTTAATCTCGCCCGAAAAATTGCGGGAAAAGTTTAATAGCACCAGATACCGAGCCAGCCGACAGACCGGGCGGACGAGGAAGATGATTTCCTGTTCCACATCTAAGACTTTGTGGACCGAAATGAACACTCCAAAGAGAAAGACAAGATTTATTCGCAAACATTAATTCCAGACTCTGCTGAGAACAAGAGAAAATTTACACAAAAATGGTAGGAGAGAAATAAACACTTTTTGGGCTGATGTGCGACACAAAAATAGTACGATGTTACAATTGGTCAAACAGTAGAGTCGATCAGTCACTGGTCAGACAGTAGAGTCGATCAGTCACTGGTCAGACAGTAGAGTCGATCAGTCACTGGTCAGACAGTAGAGTCGATCAGTCACTGGTCAGACAGTAGAGTCGATCAGTCACTGGTCAGACAGCGGTATGGGTCGGTCACTGGTCAGACAGCGGTATGGGTCGGTCACTGGTCTGGCAACGGTATGGGTCGGTCACTGGTCTGGCAACGGTATGGGTCGGTCACTGGTCAGGCAACGGTATGGGTCGGTCACTGGTCAGGCAACGGTATGGGTCAGCCACTGGTCAGACAACGGTATGGGTCAGCCACTGGTCAGACAACGGTATGGGTCAGTCATTGATCAGACAGTGGTATGGGTCAGTCACTGATCAGACAGTGGTATGGGTCAGTCACTGATCAGACAGTGGTATGGGTCAGACACTGGACAGGCGGTGATATGGGTCAGTCACTGAACAGGCGGTGATATGGGTCAGTCACTGGTCTGACAGTAGTATGGCTCAGTCATAGATCGGGCAGTAGTATGGATCAGTCACAGGTTAGACAGTAATGGAAGCCAGTCACGGGTCAGCCAGTGGTATGAGGCTGTCACTGGTTAGACAATAGTATAAGGCATTTTCTAGTCAGATAGTAGTATGGAAAAGTCAGTGATTAAGCAGTAGTATGGAATAGGATCTTTCAGACAAATGATTTAGGCCAGTCTATGGTCAGGCAAGTAATTCAGGCTGATTGTAGAATATACTGTGCACACAAGCTTGAAGTTCTACATTGCTTCTTTGAGACAACAAATCGTGGTATATTTTTGTACGAATTTATTGCGAAGATATGATCATCTCACTGAACAAGTGCCTCGTCATTCCAGACAGCCAGAATTGCCACAGTGCATTCGTTAAGGAGTGGAAGTCGTATCTCCCGTTTAAGTACTATAATGTAAAAGTGTTGCCGTGTTCAACGAGCAACTCTCCCGTGGGGAAACTGCGAATTTGCTTCCCGCCGAGTTGCGCAACAGACACATCGGAATAATTTTCAGCCCTCCGAGAGCCCCGGACTGCATAAATCCTCGACGATGAAATAGAGATTATTCATAGTTGAATACAACGGACCTCTACCGAGTGACAGGCAATCGGAATTACAGTCGGACGAACTTTGGCGGTGTCCACGCCGCCAGATAAGGGAGGAAGTTCGCGCAACAGCAGTTTGATATCGATCAATTAGTCGGGTCAATAATAACTGTAATTGAAATACAGTTGAGCGCTTCGTCGTTTTCCAACGACGCCATCTTTCCCTTGGGAGGAACACGCCGCCGTCGAGGACTGTCATGCAGGATGGTAAACACTCGAACGTCGATGCGACGCGATAACGAGTACGTTCCACGAAGTATGGGACGATTATGCCGTTCGAGGGGCTCCGTATTGCGGAAATGCATGCACGGTACGCACGCAAATATTCCTCTTTCCATTGTAAATTTCTTTCTCGGAGCCACGATGTTTCACAGACATTCGTCGGCCAACTACTGTCGCCGAATGTCAACCTTAACCTCGCTGGATTTGCATACACGAATATTTATTCCTTCCTACAATGCATGCTGCACCGGGTGTCGGTTCAGTTTCGAACTCCTGTAGCTTCGTATAAAAAAATCTTACGACATTCTACGTGCACTCATTCCAAAGGGTAGAGTTCCTACTTCCACGCCCCAGTCGCTACATTTGTAGAATGTTTTCACTCTAGGATACGATCGAGAAAGTAGAAATAGTCCTTCTTTAGAAATTTTACGACTTCAGATGTCTATACAGGGATGAATAAATTTTTCTCGCCATTATCACTCATATAGATTTCAAAATTGAAGTTTTCTCTTTCCAACGAGCCCACAAAAATTAATCTACGATTTTTTGTTTCCATTTTATCTCAAATTCAATGAAAAGTGTGCCGCTGGTATTAGAGTAATCCGAGATATACCACTAGCCGGCGGTACACTTTTTACTTGAAGTACGATAGAATTACGAAAAAAAATCGCAGATTCGTTTTTGAGCACTCATTATAAAGAGTAGACTTCCCTCTATAAACACACATTGAAATAACTGCGGCAAAAAAATTGTTCCTCTCCGTAGAGTGGTTTGAATTTGCGAAATATCCAAAAAGGACAGCTTCAGCTTCTCGTTCCCTGTTTCACCAAAAAAATGCTCTTAAAAAAATGAGCGTGGAGCCTGTATCGGTAGAGACTTCGCTGTTTAAAATAAGCCTAGCCACAATGTCGTAGCATTTGTTTACACAATGTTACGCGACGCCGTGTTAGCCGCGACGTGTCGCAGACACCCGTCGACGAATTCCTGTCGTCGACCTTAACTTCGTCGGATTTGCATAGGCGAATATTCATTCCTGCCGGCGGCGTGCCAACGAAACTCCAACGATTCCAAAGATGAAAGACTTCCCACGCGACTATGTGTCTCTAGAATCGCGACATTGTCTCCAGAACGGCCGTCGAAATACGCAGTTTAAATGCATGACCCGGTGACGAATAAGTCGCGACGATTGAACCCTGATCTCAGGCCTAAGGGAACGATTTGAAGAACTCGCCCTGCCTCGTACACATCGATTCCACGCCCCTCGGCGTGTCAGTCGGTGGCCCACGCCCAGCCACGGTTCCGTTTAGAAACGCTGGGGCCGACTTGCCTTCTTTTCGCAGGAAAGGAGGACAGGACGGAATGAAGTATGAGGGCAACGAGGAACAGCGTGGCGACGGGACGTTTGAAGGTCCAACGATTCCATTCTCAGCCGCGTCTAATCAGCATTCTAGCCGTCTTACACTGACACCATTTTTTCTTTTGCACTCGCACCGCCGATGGGGATTCACAGCGAAATGAAAACAACCACGACCTCTTTCCGCCGAATATTCAAATTGGTCACGTTTCTCCTGCTCCAGGGACTAGGAGAACAAATGAACACGATAGTCTCGTGATTAGGCGGCTAATGCACGTAATAATCTAGGTGGGTGGTCGCAGATAGTATTCATCTCGGGAAAATTATTTTATTCCATCTGCGAGATTACTTGTGGATTTGCTTTCTCTGGTCCGATAGCTGTGGAATTGTTCTACTTTCTGATTAGTGGGGGACCTATACTACTACTTTCTGATTAGTGGGGGACCTATACTACTACTTTCTGATTAGTGGGGGACCTATACTACTACTTTCTGATTAGTGGGGGACCTATACTACTACTTTCTGATTAGTGGGGGACCTATACTACTACTTTCTGATTAGTGGGGGACCTATACTACTATTTTCTGATTAGTGGGGGACCTATACTACTATTTTCTGATTAGTGGGGGACCTATACTACTACTTTCTGATTAGTGGGGGACCTATACTACTACTTTCTGATTAGTGGGGGACCTATACTACTACTTTCTGATTAGTGGGGGACCTATACTACTACTTTCTGATTAGTGGGGGACCTATACTACTACTTTCTGATTAGTGGGGGACCTATACTACTACTTTCTGATTAGTGGGGAACCTATACTACTGCTGTCTAATGTGTAGGTGTCCTGTATTACTGCTCCATGATTAGTGGGGGACCCGTACTACTACTTTCTGATGTGTAGGTGACTTGTATTACTGCTGTATGATTAGTGAGGGACCCGTACTACTGCTGTCTGATGTGTGGGTGGCCTGTATTACTGCTGTATGATTAGTGAGGGACCCGTACTACTACCGTATTGTGATCAGTGACGGACCCGTACTACTACCGCCTGACTAGCGAGGGACCTGTGCTACTACTGGTTGACTAGCGAGGGACCTGTACTACTACTGGTTGACGAGTGAGGGACCTGTACTACTACTGGTTGACTAGTGAGTGACTTATACTACTGTCTTCTGATTAATAGGGGGCCTGTACTACTACCGTCTGACATGTGAGTGATCTCTACTACTACTGTCCGTCTTATAGACGACCTGTACTCCTTGCCTCAGTACAGAAACGACCTGGATGATATCTTTTCCTTCCGAAACGACTTGTACGCTTCACCAAAACGTGTTCGCCTTTTTTTTGTGGCGAAAGTGCCATCGTCTTTCCTAAACTGTGGTCTATCCCGGCTCTTGCGTATCAGCAGACGGGAACTGGAGTCCGTTATTTCTTTCTGTCTGCGAACATCGTGTCCACTGGTTGCCGGCCATCCACAATAATCTCGAGGCCTTTCGGCGAGCGTTCGGCTGACAAATTATCTTACCAAATTCCGGAACAACTTCACCCTCGTTTCGGCGGATCTCGTTTCGCTCGGCAGCCGCCGTTCATCAACGTGGCTCCCGGCAAAAGGTTCGCACGAGCCGTCACGAAGACGAGAAACACCTTCCCACGTCTCTCCACCTCGGAACACGAACGGACCACGGGCAAAGAAAAGAAACGACGGACGAGTTCGTTTACCTCCCCTCCCGCAGTCCGTAAACCGACCCGAGGAACAGGAGAAGTTGGTGGGCTATCGATCTCGCTGGCAGGTGTCGAGCCGGGCTATTCCTCTTTGCCGACAAAAGCCCCGCGAATGGCCGGCAATTTTTCAGTCCAGCCAACTTCATTTCGCGAATTGCGTAATCGGCAAATTTTTACCGAGACTCAAGGGGATTATGGTTAGACGATCTTTTCACGGGGCCCTCTTAATCATACCAGGTAAGAGGACTCGAACTGGAAGTTTCTTAATTACGTATTACTGTTATGCAGAAAAAGAGACGATAAAGGACGGAATACGCCCCAAGGACTGCTCCGTGAGGGCTCTCCCGCTGAAAGAAGATTTACCGTGGCTTCCTTTCTCTCTCTCTTGTTGCTCGTGTTTTGCACCGGGCCACCCTCTTCTTCCTGGAAACGTCGGCATCCCCTTGACTCAGCGGGAGGAAAAACTCGGGATGGAATTTTTCTTTCGACATACCGGTGTTCTCGAAATTGGTAATTCTTGCGCAGTGATCTCTCTCACTTCACGATAACACAAAACAGTCACTGGTCAGACAGTTGTAGCACGGGACAGTTGCGGGTCAGACTAAATCAATTATTAAACATTTAATTACTGTACGTGTAAATTGGAACAGCTTCATATGCATAAAATGGAAAGGTCAAATATACAATAGAAATATTCCATGTCAGAAAAAAGAATTTGGTTTTGGGATTAAAGTAGCTCCGAGTGAAAAGGGTTAATAGAGTGCGGATCTTTATGCAAAATAAAAACGTCCTGCGTCCGTTGCTAGAGACAGGAGCCAGATAAACACTTAAGTCTTTATATAATAATTTCAACAAGTTGAAATTAATATACGGTGTCATGCTACGCAGAAATTTATGTGCGCTCTGCACACTAGGGCCAATGCTGCAGGAAGTTCTCTCGTGGACGTGTGTTACATTACGGATAATCCGGAGCGCCCCTGGACTGCGATACGATGAGGTAAAATCCATGGTGGATGTACACGGCCCCGTCTATCTGCGTGTACGAAACCTGGCGCTTCGGTTTAACGTTACACCACTGGATTAATGCCGTAATCTGTTCACGAAAATTTTGGTAACCATCCTGGCCATTCGCATGATGTTACAACAGTTTATCGTTTGAATTAACAAAATTGAATCCTGATTCCGTCCATTTATTCTTGTACAAATGGTATTGTTCTCTTGGCCGCATTAATTACAGGGTTGTGCTACTTCTGCCATCAGAGCATTGCTATTTGTCTCGTTGAACCACTGTAATATCACCTGATTGACTAAAAGTGGTCGTACTCTATTGTCTTCGACGCGATTGTTGGACTAACAAGTAGTACGAGTCGATAATTGGACTGGTGAGTTGTATTAATTAGCCAGTGATCGTGCAAGTAGTGTAAGACGATAATTGGGTAGACAAGTGGAGTAGTGCGGCCACTGGTCGTACAAGTAATATGAATCGGAAATTCAGAAGTCGAGTGGTAGAAATCAAATATTCAGTGAGTAAGTAGTATCGGTCAGTCGATTGTTGAACAAATAGTGTGGGTCAGCCATCAACCACGGGAGTAGTGTGAGTCAGGCACTGGTCAGAAAAAAAGTGTGGGTCAGCCTCAAGTTAGGAAAGTAGTATAGATCAGTCACAAGTCAGGCAAGTAGTATAGATCAGCCACAAGTCAGGCAAGTAGTATAGATCAGCCACAAGTCAGGCAAGTAGTATAGATCAGCCACAAGTCATACAATCCGTGTTGATCGGGCAAGTAGTACGGATAAATTATATCACCGCACCAGTCGTGTAGGTCAATCATCAGTCAGTCAAGTAGTATGAGTCAGGCACTAGTCAAAGAAATAGTGTGAGTCAGCCACTAGCCAGGCAAGTAGAATAGATCATCTACAAGTCATACAATCCGTCTTGGTTGGGCAAGTAGTACGGATAAATTATTTCACAGCGCCAGTCGTGCAGGTCAGTCACCAGTCAGTCAAGTAGTACAAGTCAGCCGTTGGACAAACATGTATTAGAAATCGAGTATTGGCCAGACAAGTGAAAAAGATCAACCAGTGATGAAGTCAGTCATTGGTCAAACAATTAATAAGGTCAATAACTGGTCTAACAAGTAGTGCAGGTCGACCACAACTCAGGCAAGTCATCCAATGCGGTCTATCATACGCTACTGAAGACTCGCGTTACTATGGTCTGTGCAAAATCTCTTTCAAACATTATTTAATGTAACAAGCACACTACAGACGATAGTTTGTCTTCTTCCTGAGCTCAGCATTGTACCCCTCAACGTTGGAATCCCGAAACAGCGTCCGCATCGGAGTGTTTCACTGTTTTGATAGGGATCCCTGGGTAATGATTTGAATTTGTTAAGATAATTCCAGCAGCGGTTAGATGCAAATTACGCTGCACCAACCCCGGGCGAATACGCGAG
Source organism: Sphecodes monilicornis (assembly GCA_913789915.3). Classification (NCBI taxonomy): domain Eukaryota; kingdom Metazoa; phylum Arthropoda; class Insecta; order Hymenoptera; family Halictidae; genus Sphecodes; species Sphecodes monilicornis. The sequence continues at coordinate 14,707,782 of OU565299.1, read as the reverse complement.
AGCTACAGATTTGAATGATTACCGTGTGCATTTCAGGATTGCATCAGTGCAATGGGATATGGGTTAGGGTGATTGTGTATTAGATCTCCGAATATCCAGGTGATTAAATATTAATTAGTCGAGTTATTTTGACACGTACAACGCAAATAAAGCGTGGCACCGGCCCCGGGATTGCGTGCGAGGTGCTACGCAAGTACGCGAAGCTTTGGCTCTGCAAACAATGGGCAAAATATAGTGCGCCGAGTCCGTGCCGTTGCACAATGTTCGGTCTGCTAACTACGGAGCACGGTAAACAACGTTCCTTTGGAAAAGATAAGCTTGTGAATCGACTGCCGCGTTAAAGCGGAAGAGCTCGAACGCTTTCGAGACGCGCAACAATCGCACCAGGGGTTTCAGTCTTTTGTTTTATCGCAACAAACGCGAACGGAAGGCGACACCTCTCGAATGTTTTACGTAATTCCATTACGTGACCGTACAGCAGAAAATCCGCCTTATTCTGTCTGTCAATGGCGATTGATAGTGACTCAGCCTTTCCGTGCTCTGCGAGTCTTTAGAATCCCGAGATCATTCTGACGTAACGACCGTGAAATTAAGCAATATTCGAGAATTTTTTTCTCGGGAAATAGAACAGATAAATATACCAGACTTGTTGCAATCGATTAAGCTACATTCAAAGAGTCTCTGGTAATTTTTTCGTTAACTTTGAAGTAGATTTTCTATTTTATATTTGGCAGTGACTATGACTCCTCTCGAAAGCGAGATCTTGACCCGAGCGTGGTTTTGAGAACTACAATCGTTGAAAAATAGAACGATTCGAGAATTTCTGAACCAGTATGTTCGCCGGTGACACAAAAGAACCGTCCGAAAAATAAGGTTAACAACAAAGCGCACCGTTAGAGTTCGAAAAGCTGCAAATCGTTCGGTGGTCCGTGATAAATAAAACAACAACCCTGTGAATAATAAAAATGTACACCGTGGAACCTGTAGAGTCATTGATGCGTAAAATAACGTATCAAAATTTGAAAAAGCTAGTACAAAAATTGGATTTTTTTTTTGTCGAGGAAAAATATTTTTCGTTGTAACGACCGATGAACGTGAAATTCGATATCTGTCGAATCCCGTCGTGCTTTTATTACAAAGCTTGGATTAATCTTATTAATTAACCGGAATGAAGGGCCGATTCTTCGCGGAACAATGCGAGGAAGTTCCGGAAGATGGGAATTGTTTTCGAAGCTCTCCAAGATTCGACATGGGAGTAACGTCTATCCCCATGATGGCCGTGCAACTTTTCCCACAATCGCCTCGTCCCCTCGCAGATAATGAGCCGTGGCAATCGAATTTTCGGTGGATCGATTAGGTCCAATTGATCGAAACTCCCCTCGAATTGAATTAAGCCCGCCGATCTGCCGGCGATTATTAGCCTATCCCATGAAGCATATTGTTCCTTATCGCACACGGTATATGTATACACAATTTTATATCATCTATGTTACATTTTTATACCAACCTCCCTCCACGCACTTCGACATGTACGCTATCATTTGTCGACAACGTGCATACGAAGCCATTTTGTATTTTAAAAAATTCAGGTACGTACAGGGTGTATAAAAATTATATGTCACGACTATCATAGTAGGATTCCATACCTCTGGATCGGTGGAGATCTGTTTAAAAAATAGTCTGCAAATTTGTCCTTGAACCTTTTTTTCAAGGTCAAACTTTTTTTGTATTGGATCGTATAGTACTCGTTCCAAGGAACAAAAGTCTCAAAGACATCGTGGGTCTCAAGTCAACCATTCTCTTAAAAGACGACTTTAAAGTTTAGTAAACTATTTTATTCCACATGTCTACAGGGTGTCCCAAAATGGTGCAGATGGGGAAAGGATGATTCTACATGAGAAAATAAGTCTAAAATATAGAACAATTTTTTTTCATTTGACACGACGTTTTCGAGAAATTAGAGTTTGAAAATCCGTCAAGTTCGTGTTCCTAACGTTTGTAAGAAGTAGATCAGGTAGGCCATGAACAGACGCGTCAGACGATTCATATTCAATATCAAACGCAATCGCCGAATTTTCAAACTCTAATTTCTCGAAAACGAGGCGTTAAACGAAAAAAAATTATTTTATACTTTAAACTTATTTTCTCATGTAGAATTACCCCCTCCACATTTATAATATCTTGGGACACCCTATAGACACATGGAATAAAATACTTTATGAAACTTTAAAGTCGTTTTTCAAGAGAATGGTTGACTTGAGACCCATGGTGTCTTTGAGACTTTTGTTCCTTGTGACGAGTACTATACGATGCAATACAAAAAAAAAATGTTGACCTTGAAAAAACGGTCAAGGACAAATGTGAGGTCCATTTTTTTAACAGATCTCCATCGATCCAGAGGTATAGAGGCCGCTATGGTAGTCGTGACATATAATTTTTATACACCCTGTCCTATGGAACTGGTTATAGCCGGACAACTGACCTTTCATGCCTCTGAAACTTCCAAAATGAGACATATTCGAAGCACAATTGTTCGCCGTTTTAATTAAGTGGTGCGAGTCGGGCTATGGTCAGCCAAGCGAGATTTGGTGCTGAGAGAAGCGGAACAGGTCCCTACATAATCAGGCGACGAGTGAGCTTTCATAATTGTGCAAGTTCCAAGAACAGAGTTAATTGCAGAATAAATTTGTCCTTTCAATTAAGTAGTACAAGTCACGCTACGCTCGGCCATGTGAGATTTTGTGTTCATGGAAGTAGAATAGACCCCCCTATGATCCGCCCTTCGACCTTTCACTGCAAGAAAACAATGGTAAACGCATCAGTGACTAAAATTAAACATATTATTATTTCGAGTTTAAAGCTCCCGTCGAAAATTGACTTATGAGGTTAGCCTAACACGTTCCTCTGGTGACGTCGACGTTCAGTTAACGCGGAACCATAAGTGCCAACCGGAGCCCACGAACGCTATGTCTGTCCGAATGACTTATCGCGTCGTGAACGTGTAACGCGAACCACTTTCCCGGAAGATGTCTAACTCAATTACTTAAACTGGCCTTGTGTGTTCCCATCCCCCTCGGACGTTCACCGGCCGAGATCCTATGATTCACTTCGGCGAACACGGTGCTGTAACACGGCCGAGAATATTGGACGCCGCGCTTGTAAAGCTTCAATCGCGATTCATGATTACACGCATTCATTACGCCGTCGCGCGTAAGTTAATTAAGGCGCGCGTAACGGCCGAGACGAAAGTTCGTGTGCGACGTGGCGTTTCGGCAGCCTGTGAAGCCATGCGAGCCGTAATCGTCTGCCGGTATAGTGGAACAGCGAAACAAGCTATTACAGTTCGTATATCTCTTGGTTGGTTTACGTTATTGAAGGGTTTAAGTAGAACGGGACGAGATTTGGTCGTACGATAGAGGTTTCAGTCTTCTGAGAAGTAGAATGGGACTGTTTGTAGTCCGACAAGCAGGTACATCTCTGCAAGCCACAGGAATAAACGTGTTCGAAATATAATCGGTTGCTTTTTTAATGCAGTAGTACGAGTCAGGGTATGGTCAGCCAAGCGAGCTTTTTGTTCGGACAAGTAGAATACGATCTTATACAGTCAGACACATCAGTCTTGTTGCCTTTGCAACATTGTAGAATTAATCATATTTGAAGGATTATTTGTTCGATGTTCAGTTGAGTGGAATAGGTCCTATTCTAGCCAGAGAAGCGAATTTATACATTTCAATATATTTTTCCAAATTTTGCCACGGGAAACTAACTTGTTAGTATAGTTGGTCTAGTGTTGGAGGATTGTGTTGCCGCATGAACTGCGTTTCCATGGCGAAAGGGTGCGCGAAGCTGACAAGAACATTTTAGAAAACCAGTACATATACAATAAATTTATCGTGGAAGGAAACTACTTGGAATTATTTTTGCTGTAATTTGCAGAGCGTACAGACACGATTTTCACGGGTACCCGCAGACTCAACTCGAAAAGCCCTTCTCGCAAATTATTTTTGCACAGTTTTATAAATATGGAAAGGGCTGCAATTTTTGTTTCAACTTTTTACCTCATTATCCCACCAGAGAGAATATTCGTCATTCCCTTTGAGAGGTGGTCTCATCTTCGGGAACCGTACCATAACCAAACCAAAAAGTACATTTGTATAATGGATAAAATGCTCTACTCTAAAATTTCATAACATTCTGTACCTACAGTTCCCAATTTTTCCAGGTTAGAATTGAAAGGTGTAAACGAGTCGAAGCAAGCAGCAGTTGTTAATTTAAAAATGAGTGTGGGGGTACAGTGAATTTTCAGTCTAATGCGTCTTAAAACCGCCCAGTGGAGTAATACCGCCACAGGTCAGACAATCGCAATGAATCCAATTGAAACGAACTTTGAGAGTACGTCTGGCGACTATGCTCCATTGGGGGCAGCGGGGTAGAATGCTCGAGACGTTCCCGGATCCTCAACGACAACAGCTCGGAGCTCCGGGACCTCCAGCAATCACTTTGCATATTCGAGTTTCTAAATATCGGGCGACCTTCTTTCCCCACGGAGCGCGCGAGAGGTTAAACGAGGGCGTCGAGTTTTTCTCTCATCCATCGACCTTCACCCCCTGGCACCCCTCTCGAAGCTATTCTCCCTCCTTCTCCTTCCCTCTATTTCTCTCTATGCCCTCCCCCGTGCTCCTCTCGCAACGGAGCTTTGTCTCTGCACCGCGTTCGCTCGCTATTGCACAGGTCGCGGCTCCAGCGACGCGTTAATTAACAATTCCGAAGTGACTTCCGCATCGACTGCTCGCGAATCGATTGGAGGACACCGCAGCTGGGGTTTCTCGGTCGAGTACATCGGCTTGATTTCCGATGTGAGAAATTAGACGGCGGGAATATTCGATTCGTCACCATGACGAACACTCGATGGAACCAACGCCATTTCAATGATTTCATCGCCGGACACATTTTCATTTCGTTTTTCACTCTGCTCGCTGCTACTCCGAAATGACGGGCGCCATTTTGGAGCACGGTTGCACGTATGATACGTCGGATATGTGAACACTTTATTTATTTAGATTAGGGTCTGACTGGTTATCTTATTCTACTTGTTTGTACACAAACTTTCACTTGTCTGACCATAACCTGACTCGTACTACTTAAATATTAGAGCAAAAGGTTAATGTTCGAATAAAAATGTTCTCGCAGGTTGCAGAATCAAGGATGATTACCCGCCTGATGGTAAAAGAGTCTATTCTACTTCCCCGAATACAAACTATCACTTGTCTGGCCATAGCCTGACTCGCACTACTTGAACAGAAAAGCAAAAGATTACTGTTCGAATAAAAATGTTCCCTCAGCTTGCAGAATCAAGGATGATCACTCGCCTGATAGTACAGGAGGCTATTCTACTTCCCCGAACACGAGCTATCAGTTTTCTGACTATAGCCTGACTGGTACTACTTAAATAGCAATGCAAACAATTATTCTCTGATTAAATCTATCGTTGTAACTGACAGAAACATGGAACGTCATTTGTCCCACTATGAACGGATCTATTCTACTTCTCGGAATGTATCATTTCATATGTCAGACTATAGCTGGACTTCCACTACTTAATCGAAGACAAGAAATTATTCTCTGAATAACTCTGTTGTTACAGTCAGCAGAAACATCTTAAGTTAGAATTGATGAAGATCAGGCCTACAGCATTCTAAATTAAGTTTCGAACGGTTAGCTTTAAGACCGGTCTAAATTAAGACAGTTAAATGATGTCTATAAAGATCAGCGAATCCCAGAATTTTAGAATATCGCATTTGGAGCAAGTGAATTATTCCAAGTGGATGAACCGGTACTAGTACGTACACCCGCGTACCTAATACATTAGGATACGCGACTGTAACTGGAAAGTACCAGTGCAGCCATGCGCAATGAGATCCAAACTTCTAGTCACGAGAAGTTCGCGAAGCACGGTGACTGGCAAAGTTAGTCCCGTTAATTTCCTCCAAGTTTTTACAGGGTGGGAACAGTCAGACAAGCAATTTTCCCAAGGAAATTCGACCGCGAACGTTTCCGTGAGCCCCGGAGAAGTTCCCGACGGCCATTGAGGGTTGTTCGCGATCGTTCATCTCCTGTTACGTGTTTCCCCGGTAACACGTATAACTGACAGTATCTCTCTAATTAGTCAGGCCAACTGATACTCCCCCCTCCCCTATATAAATGTTTTCCTTCACGCGTTTCCGTTTCCAGTTTCGCGCCATTAGCGTTCGATGATACATTTGAAAGGAAATCACTGATGATACGTGGAAGCCGAGGATACATCAACCTTTTAACGGAATTGAATGTACACAGTGTACCACTGTAGCTGACAGCCCCTTACGTTTCTCTTACGATTTCTCAACCTGACATCTTCAATGAGGCAAGAAAATATCAGGGAATAACCTCGTTCAATTTAAAAGCACGTTGTGATAAGCAGAACATTTTTCTCAAGGTCCTGGCATTCACGATTTCAAGGTCATCGATATGTTTTGTTTAACAGAACGATACAGTTTCATCACAGTTGCATGTAATAAGTAAGATTATGACTGATGCATACATTAAATACATTATGACGTTCGATGACTTTGGTGTGACCTTCATGTGACCTTCACATAATCTTGAGTTTTATTCAAGTTTTATTTAAGAAGACTACGTACTTTCATTACGGTTGTAAAATAAACAAGAAATACATAATAACATGATATGACCTTGGTATGACCTTGAGAGGGAGAAATACTGTGGTGATGTAGCGTCTGGCTGCTAACGAAGATATAATCTCTGTGAAAATCCCAGAGGCGAATGAAACGATAAAAACGACAAGTATCGTTTGTTTTAACCGTGTGAATAAAATTTTTTAATTGAAATGAAACGCGTATATTAACGTAAGAGGATAGTATCTTTAATTTACATTCGCGAGGTGAGGTTACCCGATGGATAAATAAAATTTTCAATGTATTCCAATTTTTGTGGAACAAGCTACGGCAATGGGACTTCGCGCGGTGGAGACGCGGGAATTCTAATTGTTGTCCGATAGCGACGAATCCGCAGCGCATTAATAATCGCCGAGCTAGTTCGAAATAGGAAATTCAGTCACGGACGATAAGGGGGCCGCGCTCCGAGTATTCGTTTAAAATCCAACGCGATGGAATTTAAGTCGGAAGAACGCGTCGGTGGAAAGTATTTCAAATGGAGAGGAGAGGGGGAAAAAATTAATTGCTTCCCGCTTACTCTATCAGGGCTCGGGCATTATTTTTCAAACTGTGCAGAACGAAAAACAGGGATACGCGTCTCGCGAGCTTGGGAACGGGTTATCCGGCGCGGCTGGTGTTAATTAAATGAACGCGATATAAATTACGGGGACCGGTGCGCCAGACGATGACGCGAAAGTTAATTAAGTCGATATAATTGCTGCGATTATACCAATGGGGCTGATATTTGTGCCATTCTTAGAGGATTAGCAGCTCACAGGGCTTACGAAACGCCAAAGACTAGTGACAAAAGCTTATTAGAATTAATACTTTCCCTGCTGATGCAAGAAATTTACCAGAAGTAGTATAGGTCGAGATTTGGTCAGACGAGTGCTGGTTCTGAGTTTGGGAAAGAAGAATAGGACTGCTTATAGTCAGACAAGGGATTTTCCCATTCAGAAAATAATTTTTTCTTCGATTAAGTAGTACAAGTCGACCTATGGACAGCCACGTGAAATGTTTCGCTCAGAGAAGTAGACTAGGCCGAGATTTAGTCAGACGAGTGGTGTTTCTGACTTTGGGGAAGTAGAATAGGACTGCTTGTAGCCAGTCAAGGAATTTTCCTATTCGGAAAATAATTTTGTTTTCTTCGATTAAGTAGTACAGGTCGACCTATCGGCAGCCGAGTGAGATTTTTCGCTCAAAGAAAGGGAAAAGAAGTGAGGTTCCAATGTAACATTTTGTGCCCATTGGCAAATTAGAACATAGCTAGAGAATATATTACAATAAATATCAGTTTTCAAAAAGGAGGCAAAATAGGGGATTATATTTTGCATTGTTTAAAAAATTTCTTAATAAAATATAGCAACTTTGAGGCACCGGATAAAATTCTGAATAATCTAGTACAATATTCAGTGTTATTTAAAAATATGACGAGCGTGTTTGGATTTACGTTTTCCCGGGGGTGAACTACCCTCGAAGGTATTATTACCACCAGGGGCCACTTACTCATGCCTAAGTAGGAATATCGTGACGCGACATCCTCCCCCATCCGACTTCCGGTGCTTTCACAGAACATTTGCCTCGGCAGGACGAAAAGGGGACGATATTCCCTCTGGTGAAACACGATGTCCCTCAAGTGACGACCCCTCGGGAAATCAAATACGCTGCAGTAAACGTGTTTTTCAATTTCATGAAAAAAAAAATGAAGAGCACGCTGTCTTGTCCTTGTCGGGAGATCACTCAGAAATGCTCTCAGATGGGGTGCACACCCCTTGTCGAAGATTCATTGTGTTCTGCTCCTACGGACTTCCCCTATAATCCCATAAAAAAGTTCTGGTGTCCATCCAAACACACTTGAAGCTTATACATTTTTCTAGGGAAAATAAATGATTTCTGTCCATGTGAAATATACGTCCAAAACAGTATTGATTTTAGAAACCGTAGTCGTTGTATCATAATGATCGATTCTGTTCTTCGTTCGTGTAAGCTAATTATGTTTCACTGGCGTCTGACTACATACAGGTTAATTCCACTGAACTTAATTTTCCTTCGTCTTTGATCAGTGCGATACGCTAGTATTTGATTAATGTCCGACCACAAACAGGTTGGTACTACTAAAATTTGACTCTAACACCTTCGTCCAAGCAGAACCGTTTCCGGAAATAATATCGCGATCGTTTATTATTGATTCGCGTCGTAGCCCATTGGTTAATGGCCGCACCGATCAATCCCGCCAATCAATCAGGACCATTTGTTTACTCGATCAACAATTCCTGCGGCGCTAAGCTCCGTCAAACGGAGCAATTTGCACTCTATTAATGCACGGAATGTATGTCATCAGTGCGCTACTGATTACAACAAATGATTTCTGGATGAATGCAACACGACGCGACTGTGCCATTTATAACCATTCGCTGCGACACTCGGTTACCCAACGCGTACGCACTCTAAATCATTACGTGCTACCGCTAGGATAGTTATTGCGATCGTGGAAGTATTAATGCGAGGTGAATCAGGTTTTGCAAATACGTCGGAGATTCAATGTTACATAAAGCTCGTCCAAATTGTCCTATTCAGAAGAATAACTTCCCAAGAAAATATCCAGCCGCGGTTTCACAGAATTTCTTATACATTGTAGTCAACTATTCACTAGACGTTCATATTGATAGAACGAATCACTACTTGTCTGGTCAGACCAAGACTGGTTCTACTTGTCTGATCAGAAACGTACCTACTCCACTTGTCTGATCAGAAACGTGCCCACTCCACTTGTCTGATCAGAAACGTGCCCACTCCACTTGTCTGATCAGAAACGTACCTACTCCACTTGTCTGACCATGCTGGATTAATTTTTTGGTTTGACCGACCTGTTCTACTTGTCTGATTAGAGCAATTTTTGTACAATTTGTCTGATCAGAGAAATTTTTGTACAACTTGTCTGATCAAAGCAAGACTCGTTTTACTTGCATAATCAAAACAAGATTTGTTCTACTTATCTGATCAAAGCATGACTCGTTCTACTAGCCTCAAAGAAATGTACCTACCCTACTTGCCTGACCAGGCTAAACCTATACTACTTGCCTGACCAAGCTAGGCGTATTCTACTTGTCTGACCAAGCTTGACGTATTCTACTTGCCTGATCAAGCTAGACGTAATCTACTTATCTCCTCGGAGACATACCTGTTCTATTTGTCTAATCTGGTACTGTTCCTACCATTTGTTTTTCAACGGACGCGAGTTTGAATGGAACGACTTAAATAATCTTTGTACAATACTCTTTACAGCCGTAGAATAATGTCGCATGAAAAATACAGACTGACTGAAAAGGGGGAAATTTCCTGTGAATAAAACTGGATGAAAACATAAAATGAGCGAAATGCTTTGAATCCGTTTTTACAGGGTTGAATAATTAAACGAGAAGTCTGCCGGCAATTTCGGGGTGGCTTTTACGGAAGCACGTCGCAACAGAACGATCGTTATTTAATTATTCAACTGAAAATCCGTATCGTGTGTGTGTGCATGCGTGTACTGCGCGGGCCACACGAATTTTCCTTTCTCACGGAAAGGTTAGGAGCACTGATTGACAGTATCGTGAGCAAGTATAAGCGGGACTGACGGCCGAGTGCGCTCGACATTGAAATAAACCGGAAAGTTTAAACCGTGACCTGGGAACTTTTCAATGGTGATCCAGATTGAAGGTTCACGCGGCGGTGACGACGACGACGACGACGGCGTCGCGGCGGCTCTGTGATCAGAAAGTAGACCGAAAAAAACTTTGATTTCACTTTTTCGTTTTTCTTTTTGTCATGTCACAGCCAGATCCCGGTCTCGTATTTCATAAGGTGTTGCTGATTCTATTTTTTTTTTTTCAAGCTGCTCGTCGATGTTCGAAAGTTCACGCTGATTAAAGGGGACCTCCTACACCAAGGCCTAACTCTCAGAATTTTAGAAACACGCCAATTCTTTCAGCTTCGATACTTCAATAAATTAATAGATTTGTCATGAAATTATAACCATCGACATAGTTGGAGAATTTTTATTTATTTTCTATCTATAAGAGGTATAGAAATTAATTTTTTTTGTTATAGAATTGTGTGTGAATGTCTGCGTGGAAAAAATATTTTTAAAATTCGATTGGCTCTTTGTGAAAGTATATATTTAAAAAAAAAATTAATCTACTGGTAGAAAACAGGCTTAGACATGCTATGGTTGGTCCTGTGTACCGGAGGACGGTCAGGAGAATGGGGAAAGAAATCGTCAATGTTAACGTTATCAACGGTAATCGAAATTCATTAATTTCGTAATACTCTGACGACGAACTGGGACGACAACCGGGACGTCTCAGATGGTCGGCTGATAATATTATCTGACGTAGTTAGCGAAATAGCCTCCCTAGCAGGCCATTTCCTTCCAATAGATTGTCATCAAGCGATAGTGGTGAAAATGTCAAATATAACAGGGTCTGTTGGCGAGGGTCTCGATGCTTTGCCAGATAGGGAAAACTTATCATACACGTGGATTACGTGATGATAATTATTTCTGGCCAAAAACATCAACCAAAATACAATATCCATATTCACAAATTTTCTAAGTAGAGCAACTACTAAATTTAAAAAAAAAACAACAATCTCAACAAGTCTCAAGACCAGGATAAAATATTTTTATTTTTGTGCATGGAATATAATTATCCTTATAATTTTGGTATAAATATTAATTAACCTGTTCCCGGACGGGAAAATTAAATATTAGAATTCAGTATCGTGTGCAGCGCCGTAAAAATGACAACGTGACTCGACGCAATTAGCTATGGTGCAGGCTGATGTTAATTAAAGATATCCGCTAGAGCAGCATGCTGCTACGAGCTAAATAGAAACGTTGGTGTAAACGAATTACGTCGGCGAATTACTGTTGGTCAGTGATCCAATTATTACCGGTTCTTTCGCCATCTTCGCATTATGGAGTCTTAATTAGCCGCGATTCGGTATTACACAATTTCACGTCGGCTACGTAATTATTGTTGCCGGATAATTTCACGTTATTCCACGATTGTTTCGCGGCTGTTTATACTCCACTAATTACACGAAGAATTCGTTGTATTTGCAACGGTCAAGAAGAAACGAATAATAAACTGTTACGCAACAACGGCTCACGGAAATCGCAAATCACTCTAACAGTTCATAATGAATCCTCGAATTAATCTTACATCAGCTACCCTTCATCGATTTGCGCCATCACGCACCGTACGAGTTATTCAGGGTGAGCGGCGGCCCATTAATATCAATCACAGTCGCTTAATTATCAAAGCGTTAAGATTACTGTCCGCTGTCTCAACATCGTTCCATATTTATGAGCCACTGAAAAATCCATCAATTTTTTCGTTTAACGTCCCCTCAATTTAAAAAACAATCGCCTGCTTAAATAAAATCGTACTGAAGCTAAGCAGAACTTTTTGTCTGCCCATACACTGACTCATTCTACTGGCAAAATATATTTCTGGATTTTTATAGTGGCCTGGCTACAACAACCAAAATCACACAAGAAAAAGTTCGCTGACTCTGCACTGGAGAATTTTGTAGTATAACCAAGAATTTCCTGTTAATAGATTTGTCTGACTGCACGTTGACTAAATCTACTTAAACCGTTCAGCTTGTCTGATTTAAACTAGATCAAGCATATTTCTGAACAATTTTGTTTTCCGGTGCAATATCCTGTAATTCCTGTTACTAGATTTGTCTGACTGCACGTTGACTAAATCTACTTAAACCGCGTTCAGCTTGCCTGGTTTAAACTAGATCAAGCATATTTCTGAACAGTTTTGTTTTCCAGTGCAATATAAAAATTGTTTGCATTATTTGCGAGGCACGGGAGCTACATCGACAGTTATTTTTTTTTTTACAATTATTTTAATGAACCGGAAGTTATTCGGTAGGTTTTGTATTTCTTCTAGCAATTTGTGCAAAATTCCATAAAATCCGGATTCTACTAATCAGCTAAGTATATCAGATTTATCTCGGACTATGCAAGGAACTACTGCACCGAGACAACCCCGGTTCGTCCAACTAGTCTGGCAACGAACGTGCTCAATCTACTTACGCTCGACAACGCGTCAGACCACTCTGCAAGTCAAGTATTCACTCTACCTAGATTCTACGGCAAGTTTGATTTGGTGCAGACGAAACGTGACTTGCCCGACTACACACAGGCCTAATCTACTGGCCCATAGTTTTCTAACTTTTCTCGTCAATAGCAGGATCTATTTCAAGGACAAATTAGACCGTGCAGAAATATCACCGACGTATATTTCGAGGAACGGACGAGAGGGTGTAAAACGTTTCTCAGGTTCCACTTCATTTTCTCGAGCGCATGGTCGGCTGGAGAGAGAGTGGGGGTTGTCAGAGAGGACATCTTCCAGGAGATGAAGTCGAACGATAGGCGGGCATCGGTAAAGGAAACTGGGCGAAAGTCGTTAAACCGGCCGGAAACTACACGGGGGAGCGCAAATATCTGGCGTCCGTTACCGCGGGGCTCGCGCCATCTTCCCACGTCGGCCATCATCAATCGTTCTTCAGGGTTTTGTCACCCCCCTTCGTCTCTCTCTATCCCCCGCATCGTCTCCCCTCGCCTCTCGAGCAAACAGCACGTGTGTACGAAGCTTAAAAGCCTCCCCCAGTGGTCGGATACAGGGTGTTCAATTTTAGTCAATAAATGCGATTATGTTCGGAACTATTCGTTGCTTGAAAGAATATTTCATACGAAAGTTTTTTTCTGTTTCGAATGACATGTAATATCCAGTGCCACTATTTTGTTTCTATGTGTAAGCATGAAGGTCACATGAAGGTCATCTTTATTTTTTCTCATAGAATCAAGTAATTTTTTATACACTATTCAATGCGTCTCGGTGTTCTGCATAAAAATGTACTAACCTATTTATATCGACAAACTATTACTTTGAGTGATATTTTAATTTTAATATTACGATTCGTTATTATTAGTACATATGTAAGTGTACACTCGCCAAGTGTTCAATGACACGTGGCAATTTTATGTTTAGAATGTGGAGGATATAGTGACATAATTGCAACAATGTGTGTCTTGCAACATTTTACTTAGAAAAAACTTAAATAAGTCGAGCAGCAAACATTAAATATACATTAATGTGTCTGTAAAAGTATTCAATGTTAATACCTCGCAAAGTAATAGTTTTTCGACATAAATAGGTTATTTTTATGCAGAATACCGAGATGCATCGAATAGTGCATACAAAATTATACGATTCGATTGAAAAAAATAATGATGACCTTCGTGTGTCCTTCATGCGTACACTTACAAACAAAATGACGGAACTGTGTTACATCCCCCTCGAAACAGAAAAGTTTTCGTGTCAAACATTTTCCAAATAGCGATTAGTTCTGTAGATAATCGCATTTATTGATTAACACTTTGATCTCCATGTCACCCATTATATGGGTGAAGGAATTATTTATACAGAATTGAAAATTAATTTTGATATTAGCAGATTGACTTGTTACAAAATTTTCTTACGATCTAAAGAATAGAAGAAATTTGAAACAGTAATTAATATCACAAAACTAAACTTTTCAGTTTTCATTTCGTTCAATCAATTGCTTTGATATTATGTAATTTTTGAGATTGTCGATTAGGCGAGTAATATGCTAAAAATGGGACACCCTATATAAGAGGCCTTCCCTTTGGCAAAGAATCTGCCCCCACACTCCCTTTAACGTCCCTCGTACGTGAAGACAGCACAATGCGCACGCACACACGCGAGCAACACGCACGCACGCACATTCAGGACCGCTCGAGGCTTTTTATGGAGTCCGTGTCAATATGTTTCCTTTTTTCCCTAGAAGGCGGCCTGACAACTTTTTCGCCACATAGAGCCCGTATTTTATCGTCCAACCGTCCAGCCGTCCAGTTTGCACGCGGGCCGGAAGTGCGTCTAAAGACCGTTACGCATTGTCGACCAGTCACCAGCGACAACTGGATACGAGAAAACATATGGGCTCGTACGCACTTGGTCGAAGCGAATAATAATCATTTTTGGTCTCTCAACGACTGGTTAAGACCAGTTACGTAACCGTACGTAACACACTTTGATCTAGAAAGTCACCTTGTTACGGGGGAGATCGTGGGTAGATCGGAACTCGCCACGGTCTATTTAGCGATGACGTAACCCACGGACGGGTTGATGGCGAGGGGAATTAGCGTGGGCGTAAATTAGGGGATGCACGGTAAACATGGGGTCCGGTTCGAAGATCTGACGTACGTTGATTTTTCCGAGGGCTCAATTAGTGGCTGGAAACGGAGCAGTGTTTGCGATATGAGTAGTAGAAGATAAGTCCAGAACTGGGTCTGGGTTAGGCATGCTTGTTTTTGATCAGGTGTTGTCGAGTTGGGTTTGTGATTTTGAGCAGTATTTGTGAGATGGATAGTAGAAGACAGGTCTATGACTGGGTTTGCGTATGAGATGATTGCTTTAGTTAGGAGTGTTGTTGAGTGGGGTTTGCGATTTTGACCAGTGTTTGTGAGATGGGTAGTATAAGATAAGTCCAGGATTGGGTCTGGGTCTGGGTCTGGGTATGGGTCGGAGTCTGGGTATGGGTCGGAGTCTGGGTCTGGGTCGGAGTCTGGGTCTGGGTCGGAGTCTGGGTCTGGGTCGGAGTCTGGGTCTGGGTCTGGGTCGGAGTCTGGGTCTGGGTCTGGGTCTGGGTCTGGGTCTGGGTCTGGGTCAGGCATGGTTGTTTTTTGTCAAGTTGGGTTTGTGATTTTGAGCAGTGTTTGTGAGGTGGGTAGTAGAAGACAGATCTATGACTGGGTTTGCGACTGAGACGATTGCTTTAGTTAGGAGTGTTGTCGAGTAGTGTTTGCGATTTTGACCGGTGCTTGTGAGATGGCTAATAGAAAATAGGTCCAGGGCTGGGTCTGGGTCAGGCATGCTTGTTTTTGGTTAGGTGTTGTCGAGTTGGGTTTGTGATTTTGATCTACACAGGAGCTACATGGACGATTATTTCCTTTGTTCATCGCTTTAATAAACCGGAAACAATGCTACAGTATATTAAAATTCTTTAATTGTTTTTGCTCTTTTACGTTTCATCTATTCGTTTTTGTAATAAATTCCTAAAGATCCGTAATCTATTAACGACCGAGTGGAAATGGGGATCGCAGGCGGCTGTCCCTCGAGAATGATGTATCACTCTGCAAAGATTGAGCAACGTGACTTTCCCGGCGTGACATCATGCGAGAGAGTTCTGCAAACGTCGTTGACACGGTGCCGTTCGTGCGGCTGTGGAACGAATAATCGCGGATCAAACACTGGAACGGCCGGCACCCTCTCCCTTCTCGCAAACCCTTTTGCCTTGTACCGCGGAGTTCGGCTTGATTTCAATCTCATTTCCGGTTGCGACGTTGCAAAGGATTAAAACGTGGGAAAAACTAGGTTGTTCGGGACACGCGACGGTGAAACCAATTAATGCGATCGATCGGAATTCCCTTGATTGCTCGGAATAGTCCTCTGGAAATTATTCGAGCCTGCGATATCGATATAATCGCCCGGATACCTTGGCTTCTCTCGATGAACGGTGAGAGGACATCGAGATTTTCGTAAATAGAAATTAGCGGAATTCGGATGAAGTGACCTCCGTCTGTCTTGGCGTGACAATGGCCCTCGATCCCATTAGACTCGTCAATAGCTACTCGCGTGCAGCATAATTGTATGAAATTATGAAGATAAAATATTTCAATTTCACACGAATTTTTAATGTTACATTTCAAGATCAGAATTAGATGTTTGAATATTTTAATGGCAATTCTCGACGGTATCTGTAAATTTAATGAGAACCGAGTTACTCCGATAAGTAATTTTCAACTAAATGTAAAATTCAGGAGAGAACTGCAGATGTAAGTGATAGCAGACAGTGTGCAGGCAAACACACTGCACACTCGATTCCCAGGAGGAAAGATAAGAGAAGTTTGAAGGTGGTGTTTCTAGTTGCGCAGTTGCGATTAGATCCTAACAAGAGAAATTCCAGGAACGGTGGGGAACAAATGAGATCAAGTAGAAAAGGACGGTGTTCGGTCAGACAGAAATCTTTCCCGGTTCTGGTCGCAGATAAAGCAAACGTGCAATTTCTTTCGATCTCGCGTACAACATGAGCGTTCCTGTTCCCACGATAAATTTACACAACGAGTGCACAGTAAGTGGAAACTGACTGCCTTTGATCAGACACACTCCTAATTGCATCTGCAACAACTAAACAAGCAACCAAAAGATCAATTTTCAAATATTATGCATAATTAGCGTCATAAATAATTTATAACATATCATCATAAACCTAATCAGCGTCATAAATAATTTCAGAAAAAATGGTGATATCAAGAGAAAGTGACATTAGACTGCCTTTGACCAGACACACTCCTAATTGCATCTGCAACAACTAAACAAGCAACCAAAAGATCAATTTTCAAATATTATGCATAATTAGCGTCATAAATAATTTATAACATATCATCATAAACCTAATCAGCGTCATAAATAATTTCAGAAAAAAATTGTAATATCAAGAGAAAGTGACATTAGACTGCCTTTGACCAGACACACTCCTAATTGCATCCGCAACTGAACAAGCAACCAAAAGATCAATTTACAAATATTATGAATAATTAGCGTCATAAATAATTTATACCATATCATCATAAACATCAGCGTCATAAATAATTTTAGAAAAAAATTGTAATATCAAGAGAAAGTGACATTAGACTGCCTTTGACCAGACACACTTCTAATTGCATCTGCAATTTAAAAAGCAAACTAAGGGACCCATTTCTGATTTTTTAAATAATTCCATGCATACCAATGTCCTAAATAAATGCAGGAAAAACTGTAAAATGCCAAAGACAAGTGAAATCGGCCTGTCCTTCATCAGAAAATCTATTTTCAATTTTCATAAATAATGTTACGAATCGCAGTGTCAAAAATGAATGGAGGACAAAATTGTGACGTGAAAGCAAGTGAAATCAGACGGGAAGTGACCAGACCAGCGGCAAAGGAATTCCCAGGGTTCTCCAAAAGTGTTCAACGAGCGAAATTCTCCGGCTGGAAATGGCAGGGTCCCGATATTGAGGGCAAACCTAATCTCATTCGTGTGTAACAGATCCTCGAGCAATGTCTTAATCCGGTCGTATCACCGGCGGAGCTCATTCGAGATTAAATGCAGGTCAGTAAAACCGAGCGCAATAAAATCGGGGACCGAATCACTTTTACAGCGTTGGAAATCGATAATTGGGATGACCGTTTCCCGCCGGTCCGGTTACGGTGCTCGCAAGGATACGGAGGAGTGATCTTTTATTTCCCCGTAGCCGATAATCCGTTGCCAACCGTGCTGTCACATTTTAATTGAACTCGGTAATGGCCCGAACAGTCGGAAAACCCATTACATGGGCACCATTATCGACCATTGTTCGACCGGAAGATTTTGACTATCATTCGCGACGGCCCTCAGCTCCGAAAACACGCTTAGGTGCATGGGAATTGCAAAAATTCGAGTGCGATTGACTGCACCCTCGTTAATCCGGTTCATTCCAATAATTCCAATGACAAACTCAATGGTCATATTTTACAATCGGTATAAAAAGACATGCAACGAATTACTTGTTGCTATTTAATATACAAATTATTCTAAACGCAACATCGTGTTGAAACAGTTGAGAATTTGTCAAAGATAATTCTCAAAAATTTATTGTCAATTAATTTTTGCGATTTAACCCTTTGCACTCGAATGGTGACTCTGAGGCACCACTACAAATTCTTACACCATTACTCAAAATATTTTTCTGGTTATTAAATTTGTATTTAATAAATTTGTATTCAATAAATTTGTATTCAATAAATTTGTATTCAATAAACTTGTATTCAATAAATTTGTAGTCAATAAATTTGTAGTCAATAAATTTGTAGTCAATAAATTTGTAGTCAATAAATTTGTAGTCAATAAATTTGTAGTCAATAAATTTGTAGTCAATAAATTTGTAGTCAATAAACTTGTATTCAATAAACTTGTATTCAATAAACTTATATTCAATAAATTTGTATTGAATAAATATGTATTTAATAAATTTGTATTTAATAAATTTCTAGATATTTAAATATTTTGTTTGCACATTGGATCAGCTTCATATACATAAAAAGAAAGAATTGTACAAAATTGACATATTCTAAATTAGAAAAAAGAATTTAATTTCAGGATTAAAATAACTCCTGAGTGCAAAGGGTTAATGGACAAATTATTATTTATTCGAGAAAATGGTTTCCATTTTCTCATTTTCTCCTAAGAAACACAAATTTAATTCAATTTACAAGACTAAAGTTTCAGCAACAGTAGAAACAGATCGTCTGTGGTCAGACAGTAGAAACAGTCCGTATATAGTCAGACATACAACTAATTAACTGTATGTTACACGGAGGTACGTGGCTTTCCTAATTTTCCTATGAACTGCAACGTTGAGTTATGCAACATTAGTCGAGCACCGATGTAATACAAAGTAGTTGCAAACTGTGCGTGCTCAGCCCGCAAGTAAATTGTATCATTAATATTAAACACACGAATTAGATAATTAATGTGTATCTACATTTCCTGCAGAGGAATCGAAAGACGCGAAGTAGAATCGGATAATACGTGGTCCGACACACAGTCGATTCCATTATTACCATGCGGCAATAATATTCGTAATTTTTTCAGGGGAATAGAAAATGAAAAAAATAAATAAAATTATACATAGTAGAATCAGACAGTATGTGGCCAGCCGTACGACCAATCGAATTAATACTGTTTGTTTGTCACGCAAACAGCGGTCTCATCTTTTTTGTAGAATACAAAATTTAATACAAATATAAAATTACACAAAGTAGAAATGGACAGCGTGTAGTCAGACGCAGCACCAATACCGTTATCGTTCTTGATACTGAAGACACAACTCACACAATTTATTTCTATCTACACAAATAAATTGATTTTAAACATAACGTTGAATGTACGAAGTAGAAACTGATAATATGTGTTCAGACAATATATTTTTTTAAATAATGAAATTTTTCAATGCAATTTTCTTTTTTTCTCAAGATTTGTAGACGAAATGAAGCGTAGGAGTTGGGATCTTCGGTGCTGATGATTTTATAGAAATTATTTATTGTGCGATGAAAAATTCGGGGTAAAAATTAATTGGAATTGTTTTCTGGTGTAATTGTTTTAATTTCTGCGAAGACCACGATGCCCGAACGCACATAGCCCCCCGTCACTTCGGCAAGGTGGATTGCATAAAATCGACATTAGCAAACCGGAAACGTCCTTGGACGTATACCGTACACCGCAGGGCAATTCCACGCGTTTTCGAGTTCTCACATATCCAGAACCGTGATACCCCCGACGAATGATCAGCAGGCACGCGATTTCTCGTTGACTACTTACTTTACGACTGCTCGATACTCGTTCTCAAACCATGGTGTTTTAGCACAGTATTCAAATTATACATAATTTTGAATGGACATTAAAAATTAAAATAAAATTTCTCATGTAATTTCAAGCTTTAAATTAATCTTTATAAACGATTTCTTAAATCTTGGCCTCCTTGGATATATTGTACAAACACAGCTAAAATTTTGGTTGGACTGTACATTTATATTTATTTTTAGAAATTCTACGAAACATTCTTTTATACGTGTTCATTTGTGTTGCACATATATGGGTTTTATACGTATATTGAATTTTAGTTTCGAACGACGTTGGTTTATTATACTTCCGGCGACCCCTATGTGTCTGCTCCCCAAGCGTGCTACTGCTAAATTCCCATTTTTTAAAAATTAACCTGTTATGGCACGCATTTGCATAGATGTTCGCAGTCTAGTTTCAAAAGTGAAATAACAAACGAGACCCTGGGGGTCGTGAGAACGAACACCGCTGATACGAGAGAGAATTTTTCAACTTCACCCTATATGAACGGCCATTCTCAAAATTTACAATCACGTAATTGAAAATTTTCACGAAGGTAAACACTGTCCTTTCTCCGCGGCAAACTCTCATTTATAAGAGAAGTATAGGAACTTCGAAAATCCTTCGACAGGTCCACAGAAATTATTACGAAAGGCAAACTATTTTTTTAAATATATTTTACAAACGAACACTTATTGAAAAATGTTCTAAGTGGACTAATGTGATTAAACTCCTTTTTTAAAATTAATAGCATTCGAGATAAATAAACAAATATAGATTTTATATTTCCGAAAATTTGAGGGTTGTTTCCACCCCACAAAAATTACTTCCAAGTCAATTATGCCTCTAGCGGCCAGTCTGATCATTCACCTACACTCAAACTACTTAGATTCATGTACTAGTCTGACCTCGGGCTGACTAAATCTACTGACTCTCGAAAATTAATAGCAACCGCGATAAATGACAAAATATATTTTACATTCCCAAAATTTAGGGGTTGTTTCCACCCCACTAAAATTACTTCCAAGGTAATTATGCCTCTTCCGGCCAGCGTGATCATTAACCTACTCAATCTACCAAGATTCATCCACTAGTCTGACTTCAGGCTGACTAAATCTACTGACTCTCGAAAATTAATAGTATCCGAGATAAATGAGAAAATATATTTTACATCCTCAAAATTTAGAGGTTGTTTTCACCGCACATATATGACTAATGAAAGCAGTTGTCTATTATTTTCTCGCGTTCTGTATTTTACGTAGGGTGACCTGGAAAATCGGAGAGAATAATTTTAAAACATTTCTGGGTAGTGTAATACACGGAGTCCGGTGTATTACACTTTTACGACGAACGTTTATGTTCGAGGAAAGAAGACTGTTCAGCATCCGGGCGCTTTCATACGTCAACGTCAACTTCCGTGAATCAAACCGTGACTTTAACAGACTAACCCCGAAGACCCGAATGCATAATCTATTTTAGAAATCCGCGCATAAGAATTTTTCCTGGGACACACAGAGTCTCGGAATCGATATGCACACGCAGCCTGATGTGGGGGTGCAATCTGGAAAACTCGATTTCCAGGAATAGGGGAAATTTTAGAGCCGGCAAGTTTCTTTGCGCGTTAGCTTTGCTTGCGAATATCGATACACGCAGAAATACAGAGAAAAACTAGTCGTAACTTGTTTTGCATTCTGTTCAATTTCTAAACCATCCGCGAGAACGAACGCAATATTTTTCTGATTCGAAACAAACCCACGTTTTTAATTAAATACTGCACCAACTGTATTTCAATTAAACTGCCATGCATTTATATACCTCCACGGTAATTTTAAAAATGCCATTTATTAAATAATATTTTATTTTTAGAAAGAAAAATTAATTTCCGTCATTGGAAAAAATCCAAAAATTCAGATTTTGAATAATAAATATAAAAATTTGGATTTCAATATTTATGCAATCTTTAACAAATATTCGATGCTTGAGTAACCTTGTATATAGAAGGTGGGGGAATTATAGATTTCAGAATTTGTGTACAGTTTTTTGATAAAGATGAAATTGTAAATTTTGGAAATTGTACATATTTTTGATAAAGATGAAATTGTAAATTTTAGAAATTGTACATATTTTTGATAAAAATGAAATTGTAAATTTTAGAAATTGTACATATTTTTGATAAAGATGAAATTGTAAATTTTAGAAATTGTACATATTTCATGAATAAAGGTGGACATTTTATTGAGTTGTTTTACATTTACTACCGAGGTCGGCATTATTTTTTGCAATATTTTCTGGCAAAAATTTGGGAGTGGAATGGCATCAATTTCGGTTTTATTTATATCCCGGATGTTGCATTGTGGTTGCTGGTTTATCGGTGCAATAAAAGGAGAGTGTTCGTTAAACAGCCGACACGCGATAACAAGAATAAGATAGCGCAAACATTTTTAGAGCGAAACGTGCACCGTTCGCGTGAACAAGAATCAGCCGAGCTATCTTTAGGCCTGATTTGCTTCAACGATCCGGC
This sequence comes from Sphecodes monilicornis, assembly GCA_913789915.3. Lineage (NCBI taxonomy): Eukaryota > Metazoa > Arthropoda > Insecta > Hymenoptera > Halictidae > Sphecodes > Sphecodes monilicornis. Next base: position 14,685,048 of record OU565299.1, on the reverse strand, counting down.
TCGCAGTGTAAATGGTATTTCCCGTGCGCCAACACTAACGCAAAATTCACGTGCAGCCCCTGAAAACTCGACCTAACCTCCTTGATCTCACTACAATACTCTGTGACAGATCTGGGTTAGGTGTACGTGGCTAAGGTCCGAGAATTAATCACAACAAATTATTTTAAAATAACTCGCAAAACACGATAATATAAAATACTATGCTAAAAATATTTCTTAAAGACTGAAATAAAATTTGAATTCTATAAGGTTTCCCGCCCTTGAGCTTGGTCAACGAGGTGCGGCATGTTTCAGACTAATTATAATTGTAACTCTCGTAATTTTGATTGTTTTTATTAAAAGAAAAATACTGTACATACTTCAAATATCCTTGAATGTGTGTGCAAAATCCTGATACAAAATCTTTAGAAGTTCTTGTGAAAAAAATTGTTAAACTTTTTCAGTTGTTTGGAGCGACTCGGAAACAGTCAAAACATGCTCAATAAAAAATTGTGTAATTAATGTAAGTTTTATTTTATCTGCTTGAAAAAAAGTCTTTGTGTACATCAAATTCTTGTCAATTTTTATGCAAAATCTTATTGCAAAATCTTTAACGGTTCTTCTGAAAAAAATTGCCCAACTTTTCCAGTTGCTCGGAGAGTACTCTCGACTAAAAGACAATCGAAACATAGTCTATACAGAATTGTATAACTCACGTAACTTTTATTATTTCAACTTGAAAAAAATACGATACGTATCTCAAACATCCGTAAATATGTGTGTAAAATCGGAAAGCGAAATGTATCATAGCTCTTTTGAAAAAAATTCTCAAAAATTGCATAAAGCAGAGCACCCTACAATGCAGGTCGCCGGCGAACTCCATTAAACAGGCAACTCGGCAACTCTCCTTTTTCGTGCACAACTGGCTCGTCTAAATCGTAATAGACTTCGCCTCGAGGAACTCCCTCGTTGAACGTTATAAATATCACTGTCCAATTATTTTGTCAACGAAGCCTCCGATCGGTGCCTGACACGCGTTCCGACAGAAAAAGACGCGTTCCGCGAGTGTAAGAAATCGGGGAAGTCCGAGAACATTATTATCGCCAGCCGTAACAACAACAAAGTGCCCAACCATAATTCCCGGACTGGGAGAAACGCGGCAAAAACTTCATATAATTAATGAGAAAATATTGGGTCGAGCCCTGAACGAGGAATCGCCGCTCTGGGAAAACCACATAGCTTGAAAATCATTCCTAAAGCCATTTTTCCTCTACTCGGACCCTCACTTCGGGTTATAAATATTTACAACCCTCTCCGATTGTTATAAATGCAAAATACTGTTGAAATAATAAAAAAACTGTCGAAAAGTGTAAAAATAATTTTTTAAATTTATTAGATGTGTCTAAAAAATTATTCGAGACTATTATTGCCGTCAGTCTACAATAATTACTTCCTTCAATATTTATACAAAATTAAACAGCAAATTTTCCGAGTACAGAAAAGTGTAAAAAAAAATTTATTACTGAAAACATATTTTTTAATTTTTATTTACCAATTTAAACATGTACCAAATATTTTTGTTAATGCAACAGAAAATGTATGAAGTCAATTGTTGTCTGATAATTTGCCAGATATTTGTTTCGGATAAGGATGAGGGTAATTATTTTCGGTTTGAGAGGAACGGGATCAAATTTCGAAGAAAAATGTTTTGCCATAAGTTTCTTCGGACAGGTGCACACAAGTATTAGTCACTGGGACGCGCGCACGGTTCGATGGGAAAGAAATTGTATTTTTCGGGCGTTCAGGTGTGCAGGAGAACACTCGGTCCAAAGCTTGTCGGAGTCGAGACACTTGTGTTAGTGGAACACGACAAGCTTTGTGCTCCGCCACTCGATGGCTCGATAAATTTTAAGAGCATAACACAGCCTAATGTCGAGCCCCTCGAATGCAACATCCACAAACACACGTACACTGTCGGGAACATTAATTTCCGCGGTTTTGATCAGTTAATTGTCCGATCGTTGCCCTGAATCGTCGACTTTTTCTTCGGTGGAACACGAAGACCTTAACGCAATCGTTTCTGCTTTAAAAATCGAAGACCACAAATCCTGAACATGCTCTCTGAAATCCTGAATAATTTGACATTAATTCTTAACAATTTTTTTAAGCATTTCCTACCGTAAAGACACATAAAAAATTCGAATAAAGTTTCAATTTCAAATATAATCCAAAACCTCGTAACAAAATTTTGTTGTTCTAAATAATTTTGTTGTTCTAAATAATTTTGTTGTTCTAAATAATTTTGTTGTTCTAAATAATTTTGTTGTTCTAAATAATTTTGTTGTTCTAAATAATTTTGTTGTTCTAAATAATTTTGTTGTTCTAAATAAGTTTGTTGTTCTAAATAAGTTTGTTGTTCTAAATAAGTTTGTTGTTCTAAATAATTTTGTTGTTCTAAATAAGTTTGTTGTTCTAAATAATTTTGTTGTTCTAAATAAGTTTGTTGTTCTAAATAATTTTGTTGTTCTAAATAATTTTGTTGTTCTAAATAATTTTGTTGTTCTAAATAATTTTGTTGTTCTAAATAATATTGTTGTTCTAAATAATTTTGATGTTCTAAATAATTTTGTTATACAAAATAATCTTGTTGCTGTAACTTATTTGTTTATAAAACTTTTGCCAACAGATTCCTGACATTTTTCTGATTAAAATGATACCAAAGACGACCCCGTTCGGATCTTATTTCTTCGCTTAAACCACGATACAATAGAACCTCGATTATCCGAACTTGAGGAACAGGAGTGTTCGTATAATAGAGTTTCTACTGAATAGTGGATTAAACAAGTCAGTATTATCCGAATTGTACCGTGTTTGAAAAGTTCAAGCAATGTTTCGATTTCAAATAAAATCCAAAACCTCGTGACAAAATTTTGTTGTTCTAAATAATTTTGTTGTTGTAACTTATTTCTTTATGGAACGTTTGCCAACAGATGCCTGACATTTTTCTGATTAAAATGATACGAAACACGACCCCGTTCGGATTTCATTTGTTCGCTTAATCCACGATACAATAGAACCTCGACTATCCGAACTTGAGGAACAGGAGTGTTCATATAATAGAGGTTCTACTGAATGGTGGATTAAACAAGTCAATGTTATCCGAATTGTGCCGTGTGTGGTCTCGTTTTAATCAGGAAAATGTCGCGAATATGTTGGTAGAAGTTTCATAGATTAAATAATTAAAAACAAAATAGTGGGGATAAATTTTATATACAATACCAAAAGGCAGATTAAAAGTTGTCATACAAAACATACAAAAAAAAAAATATTTCATTTTATACACAAAAAGTCATACCGACAACAAAACATTGAAAAACAACGTCACACGGCTTTGCGCTAAGATAGAAGTTAAACAATTTAACATGTATATTCGAGGGAAACCGTAACCAGTAAACTGAACTCTATTTTGTACAAAATCCCTCGAAAATCGCTCTCGCATTGGGCCCAGCTCTGAGCATTTTCCGGGGCACAAACATTTTCAAAGCTCGAAATCCTGCCGGATCAATTTTAAATGAATATGTAAAACGATGAATATTCACGATGCTGCATCCTCAAAAGACTCCGATCAATAGGATTTTTAATCGCGAGCTATGAAAACTGACACCAATTTAGTTTAGCGAAATACCAGTGGAGGCAATAACATGTTTGGCTACCGCAAAATACTTTTAATTTTCTGATGAATGAAATACAAAAATTCTAGAACATAACATTGAGCAGTAGATACAGACTGTATGTGGTTAGACGCGTAGTCAATTAATTGTTTTCTACATACATGTGAGCAGCTATGAGACTTCTCAATTTTTTGTAGTGGGGTACAACATTTGTGAACAATAAAATTAAGGAGAAACAGACAGTCCATGGTCAGACACAAATTAGTAGCTACATACATGGAATCGTTCCAGAGATTTGAAACGATTCTTTATAAAAAAATACCGATATTGAAAATTTTCAGCTGGACTTTGAGACAGTCATGTCTAAAAGACGCTGACGAAAGAAGGGGAGAGCATTCGAAAGTTCGATGCTGTTTTACCGAACATCAAGAACGCGTGGCGTGTTAGCCAGGCCGTTGAAAGCCCGACAAATGCAGATTTCATAACATGACGCGTTTTGCGAGCATGCTGTCGATTTCTCTCTCTCTCTCTCTCTCCACGTCTGCTGCAGGTCTTCGAGGAATCGACAAATCCGTCGAGAGGGCATCGAGATTACTTAACGGTGACCGCCGGGGAGAGGGAAATTTCGGCGTTCCTCGCAACAAGTTCCCCCACCACCCATCGGATCAGCTGATCCGATCAATCGTGACCGCAAAGGGGATTTCCCATGATCCGCGGATGGATCAGCCAACATTAAGCTGATCAGCATTTAATATTTCACGTCTGTCTTCGCTCCAGTTCACCTGTCTAGGCGTCAAACTTTCTCAACAGGTAGCCCCAAAGGTGAACGTTCGACGAAATTTGACGACCATAATTAAATCGAACCGATTTTTTCACCCGAGGATAAAAATATTCGACCGATGATAGAATTGTATTTTTAACCCCTTCGCTTACAATATCGTCTGAGAGACGTGATGAAGATTCTGAACAGAGTTTAATAAAGATGTATGTTATTAATTTCCTTTAAACCGATATATAATTCTATTTTATTGTTGTTAATGTACAGCCATTGGAGAACATATAGATATGCAATAGATATACATTTTCTCCTTTTCCTAAGAAATTATGAACTACAAAGAAATTCTAATCATGAAAACCGTAAAATAAATCGTAGGGCAAGGGGTTAGTGTTTCTTGAGAAAGTTAGGGGTTCTTGAGAATAAAAAATCGAGGGGACCTATGGGAGTGGCTAGGAACACCGAAGCTTCCCCACCCAAAAGGCGAAAGCGATTTACCTAAGTCCTCGTTGCCCCTGTCTCCATCTGTCATGCCCACTAAACTGACGTTCATCCCACACTCGATGGTCCCACCGTCGACTTCACACCTGGCACACACATTTTCCCGGCGGCGCACCCCTCGACGATGACAAACGACTTTCGTAAATCCTCGATTCGCTTCCGATCAACGTTTCCTCGCACCGTGTACACACAGTCCGAGTATCGAGTTCTTCGAGAAACGTTCACCGATGTCCTCTCGCCGATAATATCCTCATAACCACAGAATGTTTCCGGAGGAAACTCCCGCACCACCCAAACGGACGAAACCGATTTCAACAACCGTCAAGTCTCTGTTGAATCCATCCTGAATTGGGACACATCATCCGAGGACGCCGTGAAAATCTTCTTGAACTTTTTCTTGGTGTACTCTGTGTCTGGGCACCGATCACGCCGCAAACACGTGTTTCCCGAAAATTTGAACGCGCGAAACGCCCACACCACCTCTGTCGCACGCACAACTTTTCACCGTTGTGAACACTCGATTGGTTGCGATGTTACGGTAAAAAATAATCCCGATGAATTTTTCTTTTCGCCACGAAACCCGTGTGCGGCACGAGGCTTACAGAGAATGGCGAACAATTGCTCCCCTAATGCCTGGGAACCGAGGGAACGATCGAAGGTGCGGCACACGCGATAGTTCCCGAGGAAGGGAAACGGCAGCAATCTTAAATCCGCACTGCTCGGCCGCAATCACGCGCGACTGTCGACAAAGCCGTCGCGGTCACAACAAAACCTGCGAAACGGGGGAACCACGAGGGGTGGCTGCGCCGCGACGCCGTCGTCCTGACGACCTCCGCCACCGTCGCGGCGAAATACGTCGACCTACAGGTCGATAACTACATCGTACTTCTTATTTTCTAGCTCAGTCGGAACAAACGTTCAAACTTCCTACCTTGCCCACAGTTGTATTTGTTATCTACAGTGAAAAACTACAGTCTCGACTGTTGATTCACGCGATCTACCTGATCCATGGTAGAGACGCGCAAAAAGCAGGCTCCTATCTTACCGGTTACAAAAATCTCGGAAGTCCCAGGAAACATTTGAAAAATAAATTACAGTATAGCCGCAAGTGTTCTTTTTACGGACCTTATTGATATATGTATATATACAGTGTGCCCCACATAAATGGGAACATCTAAATATCTATTTACAGTATTTACAGTCCTATCAGAAAACTTCAGAGGACAAAGTGACACTATTGCAGTATGTAAAGTACATAATGGTATGTACATAATGGTAAAGAAAAAAAATTTTTATGTCGTCTTTTTTAATGAAATTTCAAGGTCACCGATGTTTTTTTTAAATGGAATAGTGTACTTGTTTACGATAGCACGATCGGCAATAAAAAACTGAATTTAGTGGATACCACATTTTTGACCTTGAAATGACCTTGAGCAAGAATAATCATGTTGGAGCGGATAAAATGTGGAAGTTTAAAATTTACGTGTTTCAGCAAAGATTACGCGTTGTTTACGTCCGGTTGACCTTTACAAACCACAATAAGTGTTTGAAATATTTTTCATAGTAAACAGCGTATGTTTATGTTAGAGTATGTATCATTGAGATCGTTAACAGAAGGTTAATCCGTTAGAATAAGTACGTTGTTCCTTCTGCGTTATTCGATTTCGAAACGTGAAAGTGATAACAATCTTTGAGGCAAGCAATACATTTGTATCGTGAAAAATTTGTGAATCGTATTTGTCCTTCGTTACACGCATTTACCGTTGTGGTAAAACAATTTAAAAATACCGGTAGTGTAAGTTCTAAAAATCGTAATATTTACTGCAACATGTACTTCAATTACGTCTCAGGAAATCGACAATGCCTACAGATCATTTAATGCAAGATTGCAATATTGCACAAATAAGGATGGTCAACATTTCGAACATTTATTATGATATGTAAAGGTCAACCCGCCGTAAACAACGCGTAATCTTTGCTGAAACACGTAAGTTTTAAACTTAAACATTTTATCCGCTCCAACGTGATTATTCTTGCTCAAGGTCATTTCAAGGTCATTTCAAGGTCATTTCAAGGTGGTATCCACTAAATTCAGTTTTTATTATCTATCATGCTATCGTAAAAAAAATATACTATTCTATTCAAAAAAAACCGGTGACCTTGAAATTTCATTAAAAAACACGACATAAGAAATTTTTTCTTTACTATTAAATTTGCCCCCTGCAATAGTGTCACTTTGTCCTCTGAAGTTTTCTGATGGGACTGTAAATACGACAGATATTTAGGTATTCCCATTTATGCGGGACACCCTGTATATACAGAAATTAATACTGTTCATACAATGGGGCAACGAAGACACGAGACATCAGCGTACGCAACGAATGTGCGCGCTGCATGAAAGAGAGGTTGGTGGGAGAAGCAGGCGTTTGAGGGGCTCCACCCGTGCCCACCACTGGTATATGGTCTCGGTTTTTTCGCGCATGCGCGACTAAATGCAGGATCGCACCGTACGTCTTATGTTTGTGGGAAAAGTAGGGTAGAACTGTTATTGACGGGAAACAGGGCAGAAGAGTGCAAGACGACACGACGAGACGACCATACTTCGAAATTTTGGTAAGTTAATGTTAATATATTCGATTTTATAATGGTAACTAGTATTGGCGGAGGAGCTACTTGTCAATCTATATTTGAAAATCGAAAAAAAAAATTGCGGAACTATGCGGGGTGAATAAGGTACCCCATTTTAGCCCAACTTTGTACTTTACTGATACTAAAATCGTCGCGCATGCGCGAAAAAACCGAGACCATATACCATCACTGCTTTCGAGCTCTGTTAGTCGAGGTATAGCTTCAGAAGAGAGAGCAACAATAAAAGTATTGTATAAAGACATCTGTGTCATTATTATAAAATTACCTAGCTTCCCAAAAATCAACAGACCTGTTTTCTTAAAATGCTGAAATTTAAAAATTGACAGAAAGAAAATTTTTTAAAGTTGGCGGTGTATCGTAATTGTTTTATTTAGCTACAACTCTTATTTGTACAGCTACTAGTTTAATGTGATTGTCGATTTTTAATATTTTATAGAGGAATTGGTGTTTTATATGTTTGCCCAACAGAATATTATAAATCGAGAATCACACCGAATATCCAGGTCTCACCACGTGGAGGTTGCTGTGATGGAGACCCACCCACACCACTTGGAATTTCTTAAGCGTCCCACTCGACGGGAAATTACAAAATTACAAAATACAAAAAAAATCTGTATATGTATAGATTCTTCGTGATACACATTAGTATATGCACAACAAACGAATAGCAAGAAATTGCTATATCTATAAAAAGTCGCGACGTACAAAAAGACCCTACCTAACTAGGAAACAGATTACTACAACACGCGGGAACGCCTGAGGTTCCTACGTTCACTATACTCGTCATAATCAAATACAAAGTAAACAAAGTGCTACAAAAATGATAGTTGGTTTTTCTCACTCACTACTTGTTGGAGTGGGGGGGGGGTGAGAGATGCTACGTTAGAGTCCTGGAATCAGAAAAGGAAACAAAAAAATATTAAAATCGGAACTTACGATTTTTCATCGAGACATAAACAGAGTCTATTTAAATTATTTTCGAAGTAACAGATAGCAAATCAATCGAAACGAACCGTTACCTCGAATTGTTAACTTGAATCTCTATCATATGCAAAATTTATTCAATTTGTGAAGATGTTGGACTAATAATTTTCATTAATAATTTAAAAAAAAAATGTTCGACAAAAAAGTTTAAGTCGGAAGATATATTGGTACTTACATTCTCCCCCCTTGGAGAAAGCACGACACGTTGCTTTTCGTTCTCAGCTACGAATGTCGTCGTGGGATTCTTCCTCCTCAGTCTGTGCAAGAGAAACGACAAATTCATTTAATTTCGATCGAACAACAGTCAAAAAGCTAAACCAATTTAATAGAAAATAAATCGTTCGTATTGAATATAAAATCAAAATCAATTTATGCTGCACACTAAAGTGGATACTTACGAAAAACACGTTCAGCGTTCGAAATGATCTCACGATGCACTCGATGACAAGATTCGCCATAACATTGCATTCTTCATACTCGAATGTCGAATATACCTGAATAATTGACACAACGAACCCATAATTAGAAAATACTCGATTCATCTATCAAATGAAAAAATTAAATTTATATTTACTCAGATTGTAGACGACGCCTGCAGGAAGGTTCTTCTTCCACAATGAACTGTTTGTTAGGCTTACAAACATTGCTTCGAATAGGCGACGCGACTATCAAAAATCCGAAGGACTATAGAAAAGGACAAATGACAGTCGGCAGTCAGCAGTGAAAATCCTCTTCTGGATGATGCACCCTTAAAAACATAGATTTCGAAAAAATAGATTAGAATTGTCCGGAAATTATTGAAAATTATTTATTACTTGAGCTGAACAATGATAATGAAATAAAAAAACTATTCAAACGAAACGATATTTAAAAATAATTTATCTCATTGAAACAACACCAAATGAAAATAAATTTCCCAGGTTAATTGAATATTACAAATAATAAAAACTTTTAAACAATTCATTATTTCAAATTAGATTATCTGTTACCTCATTTCGAATGAAATTTGCTCAACCCAGTACATGTTAAATTTTTAATAAAACAACAATAAATTAGCAATGAATTGTTATATTATTGTAATTTGAAATAAAAATGTACAATAAAAAAGAATAAATTATGAATATCTGTAAAATTTTCTCTGTGACAGAAAGAACAAATTCATTTAATTTCAATCGATCAACCATCAAAGTACAAAATACGAAATACTGGAAAATAAATAATTCGAACTGAATATAAAATACAACATTAAATAAACTCGGCATTAACCGCATGACATGAATTTAAATTTAATTGATCGGCACGACACAAGAATAAATTATCGCGAGAAGATCACGAAATACGAGAATAAATTTAAACCGATTAACGAACAATTCATTTCAATACAAATAACGATTCATAATATTGATTTCTAATTAATGGTAAAACACGGAAACGGTTATGTACTCACCAAGTAACGATCCTTCACATACACCTTACGTACACTGTCTATGTTGTACACTTTCTGTGTTGCAAATAACACGACAATAATACACGACACGACGCGACGCGGTTTACAAGGACACAGGGTCGTTTCGAGATAAAGAAACGCACACCCAATCCCTCTGACTGTAGCGATTGCACTGAGTGATTCGCGACCGAACCGTTGGGACCGCTGGTGGGGGGAGGGCCAGTGGTACGGTGATAGGGCGTTACAGGACGCCAGTAGAAACATTTGCCGCGGCGATTGTCTCCGACGATCGGCGATTGTACACGATTTCGCACCCGCGCGGCCCGGCGCGGCACGATGGTGCGTAAAATCACTCCGCGGCAATGCGTTTATTGTGACGTTGAGTTCTTAGAAGTGCCCTATCAACGTAAACATTTACAGCCGAGTGCACCAGGACGTCATCGTGTTTTCGTCGCGACAAATATTTTTATTGTAGTCCTATAACGTTCCATCACCGTACCACTGGCCCTCTCCCCACCTGCGGTACCAAGGAATTGACCGCGACTCATTACGGTCGTAACAGTCAAAGTGAATAGACGCGTATTTCTTTATATCGAAATTCACTCTGTGTCCTTGGTGTAAACCGCATCGCGTAGTGTATTGTCGTGTTATTTGCAACACAGAAAGTGTACGATGTAGAAAGTGTACGTAAGATGTATGTGAAGGACCGTTACTTGGTGAGTACATAACCGTTTCCGTGTTTTACCATTAATTAGAAATCAGAATTATGAATCGTTACTTTTATTGGAATGAATTATTTGTTAATCGGTTTAAATTTATTCTCTCAATTGCGTTGCCTTCTCGCGATAATTTACTCTTGTGCCGTGTCGATCAATTAAATTTAAATTCACGTCGTGCGGTAAATATCGATTTTTTTAATTTTGTATTTTATTTTCAGTTCACATTATTTATTTTCGATTATTTCGTATTTTGTACTTTGATGGTTGATCGATTGAAATTAAATGAATTTGTTCTTTCTGTCACAGAGAAAATTTTACAGATATTCATAATTTATTCTTTTTTATTGTACATTTTTATTTCAAATTACAATAATATAACAATTCATTGCTAATTTATTGTTGTTTTATTAAAAATTTAACATGTACTGGGTTGAGCAAATTTCATTCGAAATGAGGTAACAGATAATCTAATTTGAAATAATGAATTGTTTAAAAGTTTTTATTATTTGTAATATTCAATTAACCTGGGAAATTTATTTTCATTTGGTGTTGTTTCAATGAGATAAATTATTTTTAAATATCGTTTCGTTTGAATAGTTTTTTTATTTCATTATCATTGTTCAGCTCAAGTAATAAATAATTTTCAATAATTTCCGGACAATTCTAATCTATTTTTTCGAAATCTATGTTTTTAAGGGTGCATCATCCAGAAGAGGATTTTCACTGCTGACTGCCGACTGTCATTTGTCCTTTTCTATAGTCCTTCGGATTTTTAATAGTCGCGTCGCCTATTCGAAGCAATGTTTGTAAGCCTAACAAACAGTTCATTGTGGAAGAAGAACCTTCCTGCAGGCGTCGTCTACAATCTGAGTAAATATAAATTTAATTTTTTCATTTGATAGATGAATCGAGTATTTTCTAATTATGGGTTCGTTGTGTCAATTATTCAGGTATATTCGACATTCGAGTATGAAGAATGCAATGTTATGGCGAATCTTGTCATCGAGTGCATCGTGGGATCATTTCGAACGCTGAACGTGTTTTTCGTAAGTATCCACTTTAGTGTGCAGCATAAATTGATTTTGATTTTATATTCAATACGAACGATTTATTTTCTATTAGATTGGTTTAGCTTTTTGACTGTTGTTCGATCGAAATTAAATGAATTTGTCGTTTCTGTTGCACAGACTGGGGAGGAAGAATCCAACGACGACATTCGTAGCTGAGAACGAAAAGCAACGTGTCGGGCTTTCTCCAAGGGGGAGAGAATGTAAGTACCAATATATCTTCCTACTTAAACTTTTTTGTCGAACATTTTCTTTTTAAATTATTAATGAAAATTATTAGTGAAACATCTTCACAAATTGAATAGATTTTGCATATGATAGAGATTCAAGTTAACAATTCGAGGCAACGATTCGTTTCGACTGATTTGCTATCTGTTACTTTGAGAATACAGTATTTCATCGATAATTGTGCACAACACGGGTCTGCGCAGGGACAATTATGCGCGAGGGATATCATTGTTTGAGGTTTGCCGAATGTAGAGAAGGACAGCCGAGCTCGAGAGACTTCGGTCACCGGGAAATGTAAACATACCTAATCCGAATTTCCAACTTCTTTATTATTCATTATTTTTTTATGGGACTTCGATGATCATATTTGTAGCATTTTTCTAATAAAAATCATACCAAATATGATATAATTCCGATGATATTTAATTTTCTATTACACAAGTAAATATCATCGGAATTATATCATATTTGGTATGATTTTTATTAGAAAAATGCCACAAATATGGTCATCGAAGTCCCATAAAAAAATAATGGATAATAAAGCAGTTGGAAATTTGGATTAGTGTGGTCACACCGATATACCCGAGTCGCATCGTGTCATATTTCTCGGCGACCGAGGCCTCTCGAGCTTCTTGGCCCCTCAAGGGGGTACACCCTGCAGTAGTGGGGATATTTCAGGGACAATTATGTGCGAGACCTTTGGGACAATTACCGATGAAATACTGTAATTTAAATAGACTGTTTATGTCTCGATGAAAAATCGTAAGTATCGATTTTAATATTTCTTTGTTTCCTTCTCTGATTCCAGGACTCTAACGTGGCATCTCTCATCCCCCCAACAAGTAGTAAGTGAGAAAAAACAACTATCATTTTTGTAGCACTTTGTTTATTTAGTATTTGATTATGACGAGTACAGTGACCGTAGGAACGCCAGGCGTTCCTGCGGGTAGTAATCTGTTTCCTAGTTAGGTAGGGTCTTTTTGTACGTCGCGAGTTTTTGTAAATATAGCAACTTTTATACCTGGATCTCCAATTTGCGAGAAGATAAAAAAACTTCCGTAACTTGGTACGCAATCTACGACATAGTCATTTTTTTTCATCGAAATAAAATCGTTTCCTTTTTAAAATACATTTAAATTGCTCGGAAGCATCATTAGATATCACGTACAAAAAGACGATTCGCGACGGGTAGATTCTCGAGACAAAGCACGAGTGATTAAACATTTAGTAGAGCACTTTTTCCATTATTAATATGTAATTGATATAATTTAACATTGCTTTGTCAAAAGAGTCGCCCGAGGCTTTACAAATATGTTCTTAAACATTTTCTATAAACGCATGAAATAATTGTATTACCAAAATCTTTATTAAAATCTGTCTCCATAATTAAAGTTCCATTAGTCTTTTTAACAAGTAAATATTTACTTCATAAACCGATATTATTTAACCTTGAATTACAAGTAGAATCATTTTGCAATCATAGAACAACCGTAGCCCGCACAAAATTTAAATAATTCTTTTAGTTAGGATTTTCAGGATATTAAGATTCCCTGTTCGTTGCTCGAACCCTTTCGCGTGCCCAGGTGCTACTCGGGAGGGTGAGAGCAACGGGCACATGGAATATTGTTTCTAACATACATATGTGTGGCGACTGACAATGGTTAGTGCATCGTGCACGACGTATTTTCCACTTGTACGAGTGTGTGGTTAGGCAGTGGAATTGCGTCGTTTCTTTCAATTTGACTCAGTAGCGCATATTCCTGTCGATCCGCGACATGCTACATGGATCGTCGTGGAATATGTGCGTAGCTTTCTCTCAATTCACTGCAAACAATGTCTGCAATTTTGATAAATCTGATTTCGGCGCAAGGTTCGATCCTATTGCGCCGAAATCAGATTTATCAATATAATTCGATCGAAAGAAATTACACTGATGAAATGTCTGCAATATTCAGAATAGCGCGTTACCTAATTCAGTATCCAATATAGTATAATTTCGCTTAACCGATGTATCTCGCAATGATCGCTACCATTGTCAGTCGATTTCAGGAAAACTGGTACGTACCTTAGAGTGTGCTTGTGTGAGATCGAACGTTAGGGTGTCGGAGGCGTCCCGGGACGTCCTCCCTAGGTGTTAGGCTAATTGCACCCTGGCGTCTGTGTGAGAAATCCGTGTAGCGAGTGTGTTGGAGAGCCTGTGTCTTTTGCCATTTTTTTAAATATAGGGCTAGGCAGGATAGGTAGCTTACCTTCTTGGTGTGATTGTTAATTCTAAGTAGGTAGGGGCCGGGGCTGGCTATCGCTTTCTCTTTCGGGTAGGTCGCGATTCGCGCGATAGTCAGTCGCTGGAAGAGCTTGAACTTTCGACTCGAAGCTAAATCGAACGAGGCATGACGTTCGATGGATGCTTCGTGTTCGATTCTTCTTGCTCGCATAGCTTTTCGCGGACGCGGACGCGAACGCGCGCGGATTAGGGTCTCGAAACGTTGCGCACCTGCTCGATTGCACCAGCGGAACGATCAGCTTCTCTCGAGACTTGTGATTCGTCTCGAAAGTCGTCGATCGTTTTCGCTGCGAGCACGTTTAAGGTTACAGATTGTTGGCGGACCGCCGAAGAAAAAGAAGATGCCCGACAAACTGTCGCTCAAGAGGGCAATTATTGTAATGGCTTCGCATCTTCGGATGTGAAGTCATACCGTTACTACCTTGTCACTGTACTCGTCCGTAGAAATTGAGTAGTTGTAAAAGTAGTTAGTTGCATGGGCAGGCCTCGCCGCCCCAACGATCAGCCGAGATGGGAACGTCCGCGAGTTACACTAGCGTTGCGATAAAACTACGCGTTGCATTAGTCGATTTTGAACAGAGATTAATGTTAGTCTTTCCTCCAATGATGATTAGTATAGCGTTGCGAAACAAATAGTCGCGATTTGTATTACAGAAACAGTAAAGTAATCTTTTTTGAATCTCTGTTCGTTGAACTAGCGTTGCGTACCAAAAGTTCGCGTTGGCTTTAGAGTATTTCGACTTTTCAGGCTCCCATGCTCGAGCTGCAACGATCAGCTGTGAGATGGGCACATCCGCGATTTCGAGTAGCGTTGCGAAACGAATTAACATACGCGTTGTACGAGTATAAATGTTCAAAGTTGATTAAAATTCATGATAACGTTGCAAATAATAAATAGTCGTAATTTAAAGTTGTTCTACACATACCGACCTAGAGTTTCATATGTCAGATTTCTAAATTTTTTATTAAAATAGCTTTTTGAATTTTGATTTATCGAATTAGCGTTGCGCATGAAAAAGTTCGCGTTTGCATTAGAATGTTTCGACATTTCAGGCGCCCATGCTCCAGTTACAACGGCTGCCCGGTGTGGTGTAGGCATTCGCGATTTTTCTTAGAGTTGCGGGAATATCACAACGGGTCAGGTTAGCGTTGTTAATTAATACAGACCTCCACTTGTTTAATATCGATAGAATTGCGATTGACTCACGCGTCTAGACACTCGTTGCATCGCATCACGTCTACACAAATATTGGACAACACACCTAAAAGGTGTAATTTAATTCTAAGAGTCGCGACCGCGCTGCAGTAGTACAAAATTAACATTGCAGAACCAATACCGCAAGGCGCATACGAACATTGAATTCTAGAGATATTTGGATATTTAGATTTAATCCATTTAGAATGGATGTTGCTTATAATTAGATTTTTTATTTAAAATTTTTGGCACCGGCCAAAAAGTGGAGCATACGCCCACCGGGCCACTGCGTGTAGAGTAGAAAAGTATTGGTACGTTCTCGGGCCTGGCTGCCACGGCAGTTAGCGCAAAACCACGTGCACGTGGCTACGTTCAATTCCCCGCGGTGTGCCCCAACACACGACTCGTTTGCCGTTCCAGCAATGGAACAAGTGTCTCCGTTGTCGTATGAAAATACCGTACACAAAAAAAAGACATATTAAGTTATGTCACCTGTGGCGGTACGCACGAAAATACCACGGTAACCATCGTATTAGCATCTAATGCGGTGGAGCCGTGGATATTGGAGTGACTTGCGACGGCGGAGTAACGCTGTAGCTTCATCTGAACGTAGCGACGCGCACCTTGGCCAATTGATGGTGTGTGAGCGCTAAATGCAAGGAACCTGCCACTGCGTTTCACCAGCATGTATTTTTTCAACCAACGTGGTGGTTCGTCCGCGTTAGTGAGACATACACGATGTGTATGTACAGCGTATCGAACGCCTTGTCGGCCCGTAAGGTAGAAGATGGGGTATCTTTACGCTGATAGTGCGCCGCGCGTAGCTTTGTCGATGGATTTTAGTGTTCATTGCGCCATGCAAAACTGATTTCGCAGTGTCCGAATTTTTAATAATGGTCGGGACCGCGAATTATAGTCCCCCCCAGTCGCGTGTTAGTATGAGAATTCGCAAGTCTGATCTGTTTAACGTAGATGATCACCAATATGCGTCTACACGCAATGCGATGCTTGTCTAGAGGCGTGCGTCAATCGTATTTATACCGATATAAAACGGTCGGCAATGGTTTTGTTTGTCTTTAAAGAAGCTACGGAAATATTTAAAAAATATAGGAGCTTTGTGTTAGAGTTGCGAAAAATGAAATGCCGCACTGCACCAGAAAGGACTGTCCCCGATCCTACTCCTAAATACTCGCAGCCATTGTTTGCCCTTAGAGTTTCGTAGTCTACAGAAACTAATGTGCACGGGAGTTTTCTGTATCGAATTCAATAAATTAGCGTCGTGACAAATAATGCACTGCTGCTCGCGTTTGTTTGGAGATAGTTATTACTTATTTTGTAAATTAGCGTTGCGAAAGAACGATATTCGGCTTGATTCCCTCCCCATAAATTAAAATGGCTGTCATCGCGATTCCATTTAGAGTTGCGTAAGAAAAAGACGAAAGTGCACACGGGAATTTGCAGTTTTGAATCAAATAAAAATTAACGTCACAATGGATAATGCACTGCTCGCGTTGTTTTTGAGATGTTCATTACATTTCGTAGAGTAGCGTTGCGCAAGAATGGTCCACTCGCACGCGTTTGTTTGTAGTACATATATCGAGTGGACAACCATTTTGCATGTATCTTTTTTTTTTATTTTGTTTTTGTTCATGTGCTAATCCACAATTAAGTCTGTTTCAGATATTTCAGATAGTTAAGTTTCAGATACAGCAAACTTGAAGAATTCAGGCGCCTCCATCTTCTTAACCGTTTGTGATTGTCTCGTAGAAATTGTATTGGTTATGAAAGTTATCTTTGCGTGTCTGCATGTTTGTGTTGTTTGTCCTATGTGTTGCATGTTCTACTTACTTCACTGTACATATTTTCATATCTGCATGTAAAAATATAATATAATTGGTGAATTGGTTAGCTACCCCCTACATACAGTGATTTTGATAAATATTCGGCCACCCTTAAGAAGACGATAATTTTTTTAATATTGCCCCTATGGTTGGAACAATCAGTTTACTACATGATGTGCAAAAGAAATTTTTTTGAAAAAATTTCAATTGATCAGAATTGCCTAGACTTTTAGTATTTTCTTTGCTTTGCTATTCTGAGCAGTTGCAATTTTCTCAACACTTTTTCTCCACATCATGTAATCAACTAATTCTTCTAGCTTCTCAGAAGATTCCAAATCTTTGGGTCCAATATTTCAAAAATTCTCATCGTTTTAAGAGCGTCCGAATATTAATCAGAATTACTGTAGTTGGGCACACATCACATCGGGTAAAACAAAATAAAACAAAATAAGACAAAATAAGACAAAATAAAACAAAATAAAATAAAATACAACAAAATAAAACAAAACAAAATAAAACAAAACAGAACAAAATAAAACAAAATAAAATGAAACAAAATAAAACAAAATATGCAAAAGGCCTACATATATGTACACATGCACATACAGAGGGAAAATTAGCTTTTAGACTAGGCAGGTTAAGAATTCGGTCGGGTAGGCTTGAAATTAGACGTATCACGAAGAGTCTATACATATACAGATTTTTTTGTATTTTGTAATTTTGTAATTTTGTAATTTTGTAATTTTGTAATTTTGTAATTTTGTAATTTTGTAATTTTGTAACTTTGTAACTTTGTAACTTTGTAACTTTGTAACTTTGTAATTTTGTAATTTTGTAATTTTGTAATTTTGTAATTTTCCGTCGGGTGGGACGATAAAGAAATTCCAAGTGGGTGGGTGGGTCTCCTTCACAGCAACCTCCACGTGGTGAGACCTGGACAATCGATGTGATTCTCGATTTATAATATTCTATTGGGCAAACATATAAAACACCAATTACTCTCTAAAATATTAAAAATCGATAATCACATCGAGCTAATAGCTGTGCAAATAAGAATTGTGGATAAATAAAACAATTACTCATCAATCTATATTATTGAGATCAATTCGTTAGGCGCGAAACCTGATACGGTGGTTGGTCTACTCCTACACCTTGTTACCGACGAGTTTAACAATACCTGTCGGTAACACCCATTGCGTGCAGAAACAACACAATGCAGTATCACCTTACCGACTGCGCAGTGCATATGTAGGGTCCTACCTTATCGATTCAAATGCAGGGTTCTATTTTATCGACTGCGTTTGATCCGCTATGAAGATCTCTACATGAACCACTGAAGGTAAAATAACAAAATACTTGAATCCTTGCATGTAGTACCTTTAAGTCCTTCTGCGGTGCTGTACCAATTCAGCAAACGGTTGTAGCTGGCTTAAACGTGGCGGTAAATGCTGTCACGTTGATTAGAGTTCTTTACGAGCCGAGTGAATTAAAGTAGTTCTGTTTCGGGCAGAAAATCGATTTCGCCCCGGGGCGAAAAGAAATGATCACCACTTACCCAAGTACTGGCCATTCCCCATCGGTGGTGGTGGTCGGGGCGGATGTGCTCTTGCTAGGAAGACGCGGGCCAATGCGGAGTGTCACTGGCCGTCTTCTGCGTGACGTATAATCTGTAACAACGATACGCGTAAGATGTATACGTGACTCTGCAAGAGCCCGTGCTATCATAAGAGATTGGGTAATGCCGATCCCCCTGGCAGGGTTTCAGTGGGTACAGGAATCAATTTGAACAGATTGCCAACCGGGGACCATAATGACGGTGAAATTCGACCAGGCGAGTCCCACAGGGTAGTTACACGTGGCATCTCAGTTTCGCTGGTTGTTTTATTCATACACGTCTACCCTCGCCCTGGTTCGAAACGCGATTTCCCTGTCGAATATCATGCGTTCCAAGGATTCCCGAGAAATCTAACATTGATCCGCGGAAAATTGCTTTCGATCTTCATTATTTATCGAATTAAATCAACCGTCGAGCTTGCACTTTTTTTCGAGTGGAAGTTCCTGTTTCGAGACGCGCCCCTGGGGAAAAGAATTAACGAAGCTCGCTGGTCGCAATTAGGAATAACGAGACGAGACTCCACCTTTCTTTAAATAGATCGAATTTCATGGGATATACCTTGTCCCTCTCGGCGAATCCATTTAAATCTGCGAAACGAATTTTAACGATAACTAACTGGTTGATAATAAATTGCGAAGTATTTAGAAGTGATACGTATTGTTAATATTTTAAATTACTAAATATAATACCGTGATATGTCGGGGTTCGCCACGGTACTATTTAACGTTTATTCAGCAAAATCATTTTATAACGTCTCAAACGAAATCACGGTCTACGAAATGCTGAATGAACCGCAACTAAATCCTACCACTAATTCCCACGAAATTCCGAGTAGCTTTGTACGACGCATTCCTGTATAAAGGCATTGTGGTCCCCTATATGCAATCTTCCGATGCACGAGAATGATTCAACGACGGGATTGTATGCGCCATGGAAAATTGAAGTTTACCGTTCGCGGAGCCTAGGGAGTTCCGCCCTTGAGAAACGTATGGCGACAAGTACTGGGGTTGTTGGGGCTGGTTCGTCGGGGTCGGGGGTGTAGTTCGACTGCTGGGGACCGACATCGTTGTCCAAGGCGGTGCCGCATCTTTCGAGACGGTGTCATCTGCAGTCGTGACGGGCACCTCGTTGGTCACCCTCACTTTGATTCCCACAGACTGGAAGCACAAGAAAATTAGAAAATACATTTTTAAAATATTTTTAAATACTAACAATACTTTTCCATTTATAATTATTTCTCTGTGAAACCTTCACTAACACATCCGCGACGCTTTCCTGATTAAAATGACACCCAACACGACCCCATTCGGATCGTATTTACTCGTTTAATCCACGATACAGTGGAACCTCGACTATCCGAACTGTCAGTTTAAGGATTTTCTAAATCGTTTTACTAAATCAAACATGCTCCGATTGATGTCGTGTTTGGGCTTGTTTTAATCAAGAAAATGTCACGAATATGATGATAAATGTATCAAAAAAAAATAATTAGATACAAAGCAGTGGGGGTAATATTTAATTTTCATTTTTCCAATGAAAAGTGATGTTGCTTAGTTTTTAAAAAAACGAATGTAGTGAGCAAGCTCGCGGTCGACAAAATCAGTGGTCGCATTTCAATGAAACATTCCGAGAAAGCTGGTCCAACGACACGGGGAAATGGGTTAGAAAGTAATGCTGCGAAACGGAGAGATTCTGTTTACGTAACACGTGATCACGAAAAGGTCGTTCTGTTTGTCGAGGCCTCTGTCATCAATAGAAGCCCTTGGGGAGAGCCTCCTCATTCCGTATCATCGAGAACGTGATTCTTTGCTGGGTTTGAGAAAATCATTCGCGTAAAAAAAAAAAGGTCAGGTGCTCCCAAGGCCTCGGTCGGGCCGAGAGAGGCGCTAAAAGAAAAAGAAGTCAAGCAAAGTACCGCTTTAAAGACGGCAAACGTGCTGGCTTCACGAGAATTTCCACAGCAATTTTCTTCCTTCGTTCGATAACTAGATTCACCGCGACATTAATAACCTCACCTAGCACCACCCCCCACTCCTCTTTCTCGCCGTCTCTATGCAAAGAATTCAACTTTACGAGCAAAGATGGTTTTTAACGTTTCTCTCTTTGTCTTCCATCGTTCGGTTGACTTTACATTCAATATGTAAAGTCAATTTTCTCCGTCAGCACGATTAAACGGCGGAATTAATGTTTTCGAGACGATTCATTATCGGAAAAATGAAACTCGATGGTCGGACGTGCCGTGTCTGATCACGACTGGCCTCTTCCACTAGCGACTGTGGATCTTTTCAGGGTTTTTTAATCAAACTAATTTGATTCAGTAGTTTTTAAGCTACATTGAATCCACGATGTCCGAACCACTGCACTTGAAAGCAGAGTCAGATTACCGTTTCTTCTGTGAATTATTTTAACCCCTTTTAACGTTTACTGCGCCCAGTTTGTTTCAATGAATTCTGCATACCCGAAAGTATCAGATTCCTGCGCATTCAGACTTGGAAATTCATTACTGTTGTTTCGGGCGTGTCTGACTATGGCTGGCCGTTTCTACTGGTGTATTTTACTTTATTTCGATTTTTTAGTTGGGGAAAGTTGCCTTGATAAATTTGAGATATTCTCAAATATAAGATTTTTGCAGAATCAGACTTGGAAATTGCGATTGTTGCAAGCGTGTCTGACTATTGCTGGCCGTCTCTACTGGTTCTGTATTTTATTTTATTTCGATTTTTTAGTCAGGGAATTTTGCTTTGACAAGCTTAAGATATTCTCAAATATTAGATTTTTGTAGAATCAGACTTGGAAATTGATTGTGGTTGTTGCGAGCGTGTCTGACTATGGCTGGTCGTTTCTACTGATTCTGTATTTTACTTTATGTTGATTTTTTAGTCACGGAATTTTGCCTTGATAAATTTCAGATATTCTCAAATATTAGATTTTTGCAGAATCCGACTTGGAAATTAATTGCGGATGTTGCGGGCTTGTCTGACTATGGCTGGTCGTTTCTACTGGTTGTGTATTTTGCTTTATTTCGATTTTTTAGTCACGGAATTTTGCCTTGATAAATTTCAGATATTCTCAAATATTAGATTTTTGCAGAATCCGACTTGGAAATTGCTTGCGGTTGTTGCGAGCGTGTCTGATTATTGTTGGCCGTTTCTACTGATTCTGTATTTCACTTTATTTCGATTTTTTAGTCGGAGAATTTTGCCTTGACAAACTTGAGATATTCTCAAATATTAGATTTTTGCAGAATCCGACTTGGAAATTGCTTGCGGTTGTTGCGAGCGTGTCTGACTATGGTTGGCCGTTTCTACTGATTCTGTATTTCACTTTATTTCGATTTTTTAGTTGGGGAATTTTGCCTTGACAAACTTGTGATATTCTCAAATATTAGATTTTTGCAGAATCAGACTTGGAAATCGGTTTTGGCTATTGCGTTCATGTCTGATTGTGGTTGTCCACATCTACTGAATACGTGTATTCTATGAGTCACAAATTTGTAGTACAGCTTATCTGTTTTGGTAAATTTGAAACACTTTCAAATGTAAAATTCCTATAATCAATCATATTTAAAGTCGACTGCGACTATAGATACGTGTCTGACAATAATGAGCTACTTCTACTGAATTTTTACCTCGTAGCATTTTTTAATAAAGAACATTATCTATACACATGTTTAAACGCAGACAAATATACTTGAGATTTTCGATTTCAAAATGAAAATTGATTATAATGGACGTGTCTAACCATATAAACAATGTGTCCACTGACAAAATTTTCATTTTTACTTAATTCTCTTATACTTAATTTGCAGTAAAAATTGTTGAAATTGTATTCTTCATAAATTTTCAAGAAAACAGACTAACATACACCAAGATTGTTTCTAGTGTGTCTGACCATGGCTGACTATTTCTACTTACCTGTACAAACGAGATACTCATTAATGCCGCCATTTTATAAATATACACGGTCATCTGTTGTGACTAACAAATTATTCTGTCAATAAATAATTGCGCCAGTCTTTATAAGTAGAAACATCCAACAATGATCAGACAGCCAAAACGTAAATTTATAATAAAAAAACATATTAATACAAAACGTATAGTAAGAATAGTTGTACTTCATTACACATATTTCTTTCACATGCAACATAAGTAGAAACATCCTTCGATGATCGAATTATGTATTTCTAACATAAATCGATAATCAAAAAAATATTTCTATAACACAATTTGTGTCACAAAATATTTTTCGACTATCTGATAATATTCTACCGAAAAAAAGACACAGAGAGGATTCCAGGGCATCGGTTAACTCGTTTTCGAACGATTCAATTCGAGGCAAAGCAATCAAATCCGGCCACGTCGCGATGAAAATGGTCGGACTCGCGAAAATCGAATATTCACCGGTGACAGGTCCTTTGAAAAATCAAGGAGCTACGTGATTTCACCGGCCAGCCGGGAATCCAATGTAGACGGAACAGCAGCGTCCCGTATCCGATTCGAAAGTTTCTGCTGTTTTCCACCCACGCGGAGACGTATTGATTCCGGATGTTCAGTCAACAGGTGCGCTTACTCCGGGTTCCCAGCTTTATGGATACTTGAAAGTGTCTCCTTTCCATCTCTGTCGGATGCTGCATTACACGTGCATACACACATACAGACCCTGAGCCTGTCCAACTGTATCCCACGCGGATCTGCCTGTTCGTTTTTCGAAAAAACGGATGATAGAAGTCTCGTAAAGAGCCTGGAAATACTGTACAATGTGCTAGAACTTTCTCAAAAAGCTCTTCTTTGAAATAGAAATCCTGTGTCGCTTTAATTCTGTCTCGTATCTCATTTTTACAGCACTAATTTTGTACATACCAGTTAATCCATTAAATAGTTAACAAATTGTTAAAAATATAGCCTACCGATAAATTTATCGAAATAATTTTGATGTCATATTTCTCGTGAAAATCTGAACGAAAAATGTAGAACACGATTTTCCAGTAAGCACCGTCGTCTTCGAGCAAAACGCGACCGAAAATGGGACTCGCGTTGATTGACTGAGGGGAGTTTGATTTTCAAAGCCGATTTACACGGAAGGGAAGCGTCGCAGGTGAAAAATGTGTTCCACCTTTACGATGCAGTTTTTCACGGTGAATCGACTCTCGTAGAAATTATTTCGGGCACTGCAGCCGGCGCCTGTCATATCAATAAAATTAACGTTCAGAAGGCGACGAAGCAAAAGAGAGAAAGGAGGTCCGAGGGGGTGGGAATAATACTGTGAAATCGTGTATGCATTGAAGAAACGGGGCGCCATGTGTCACTCGATAATCCGACGCCCAGCCCCCGGAACGACGGCCGAATAAAAGTATCAGCCGGGTTGCACGCGTTTGTTTATAGCGACAAATATTTATCCCACCGTGCGGGGGCGGGCTCTATTGTCCCACACGCCTCGAACGTTAATTGCGTATCGATCGAGGCCGTTGTTGTCCGGCCAGCTGTATTTTCTTCACCGCACTACGGGGATGCTTCCGGTGTCTTCACGTCGAGAAGCCTAATTACGATGTGCGTTGCACGTCCGCGCTTCATATTTATTCAACTAATCGCCGCATTGCCAACAGGCAGCTTTCGGGAAACGCCAGACACACATGTTCGCAGCGTTGTCTCACCGCGTGACCAACTGCTCGACAAACTGCTCGACAAACTGATCGACAAACTGATCGACAAACTGATCGACAAACTGATCGACAAACTGATCGACAAACTGATCGACAAACTGATCGACAAACTGATCGACAAACTGATCGACAAACTGATCGACAAACTGATCGACAAACTGATCGACAAACTGATCGACAAACTGATCGACAAACTGATCGACAAACTGATCGACAAACTGATCGACAAACTGATCGACAAACTGATCGACAAACTGATCGACAAACTGATCGACAAACTGATCATCCTCACTTGGCTGCTATTAGACGTGCGGTTTAACCTATTTCTGCAATCTCTTGCCGCATTCGGTGCCCCCTGTTGCGTCAGAACTGCCACTTCACTGTTGCTGACAGTTCTATCCCCAAATCTAATCCCAGATATTTATTTGGATTTTTTCTGGACTTGGAAGAGGCGGGGCTAAGGACGGGGGTGTCCAAGACAGGGGAGAGGCGGGACTAGGGTAGAGAAGTTAAGACCAGGGCGGAGCTACGACAGTGGTGGACAGTGGGACTTAAAGGAAAGGAAGGAGTCAGAGGAGTATGTGTTAACGAGTGGTCTAGGGTATGGAAGAGCAGGAGAAAGGCATGTGATTTTTTCTGGACTCTGAAGGGGCGGGGCTAAGGATGGGGCGTGTCCAAGACAGGGGAGAGGGCCGGGCTATGGTAGAGGAGAAGCTAAGACCAGGGCGGAGCTACGACACTGGTGGACTGTGGGACTTAAAGGAAAGGGAGGAGCCAGAGGAGTATGTGTTAACAAGTGGTCTAGGGAATGGAAGAGCAAGAAAAAGGCGTGTGAAATTTTTTTATATGATTTCCAGTTATGAAATCAAAACGTTGTAATCACCTTATACGTACAAGAATCAGCAGAACCGCAGACATTTAGCATCGTCGCGATTTCAGATACGAAGCTTCGGCACGCTGATTGACCCATCCGTACTGTGGCACAGTTACAAAGGCCGTTACGGAGAGATACCGAGGGCGACGGAGTCCTTGGGGAGGGCGACGAAGCGCTGAGTCCACAAGAAAGCGGTGTAAGGGAGCGTGCGAAAACTGTCTCCCTGAGCCACTGACGGCCATAATGAAATTGACTGTCGCTGTCGTATAACCGAAAGTGGTAATTGGACCGCGTCGAAGTCTTAAGAAGCTCTTCAGGATATGGCACGAGAAGTTAAAAGAACCGTGAAGCAGGAAACGAAAGGTCAAAGTGGGACCACGATCAACCAAGAGAAAACGCCCGTGCTTTGTCTAATGTACGAGAGACACTCTTTGATCCTGACCCAAGCCTAACTTCATTAGAAGGAAGGTCTACTTTATTTGGTGGAGATTAGATGGACTGGTTTAATCAGACGAAGGAAATCGTCTCGGAGGCTGGTGTCCCCGCTAGAAGGCCCGAGCTCGTATCGCACGGGGTGAAATTAACCAGGGGATGAGGGTTGCACCCTTCCCTCATGTTTTCGGATAATTTATTCCACGCTCGGGGCTATTTGTCGCCGGCCGGGACTCTTAGAGCTGCGATTCCAAACACATAGGGTGTCCTAAAAATACCGGGGCCAAGTGAAAGGCATTCCTGATGAATGTACGGATCGAAAAGTCGTTATCATTTTTTTTTAAACGCGACCCCGTTTCCGAGATATTAATAGTTGAAAATTAAAGGTATTCTAGGGCTGCTTTCTACTTTCTTTTCTACAATTAAAAATTTTAGATCTTCCAAGGTGTGCCGAGGAACGCAAGACCACGCCCCCTAAGTAGGCGTTTCGCAACAGAAGGCCACGCCCCCAATTAGGGCTTTTGAGCCCCTATTATTTAAAATTGGTGAAGGACTTTTTCATTTGTACGCGTGTGTTGCGTAAAAGTGTATGCCTGTCTCAGAAACGTATGTTATTCGATGCTATATTTTTGGACACCCTGTATACACAAGCATAAAAGATCCACGACAAGGGACGACCGGCGAATTAAGTTTCTGGGAAGACGCCGCGAAAATGGGGTGGTCCCTCGTGCCATCCAATTATGCAGCCTCTATTCTAAAATACTTCTTAATACACTCGTTCTCTCTTGTGTGTTCACGCGAAAAACGGTGGGAGTGTCTCGGGAGAAAATAGCAATCTAAAGTTCAAACAATTTTAACCGTGGTGGAAGGCAGCGATGTTTACACAGATTATGGTAAAGACTGGGTTCCCCTTGCGGTTTGGAGATCGGTCAGCACTAGGGGATTTTTTGAAATTTTGTAGGTGAGGTCAACATATAATAAATAACAAAATAGTGAACAAATTTTCACTTCAATTGATAATGCAGTCCGATGATTTATGACAAACTTTAATAAAACCGTGCTACATCTAAGACTCTGAAGAGAATCTACAGTAAGGACTAGGAAAGGGCGGAGCTAAGGATGGAGAGGGCGGGGCTAAGGTAAGGGGAGGAGCTGAGGGCAGGACATGGACTAGGATAGACTAGGAACTACGGCAAGGGCGGAGCTAAGGCAGTGATGGGACTACGACAGAGGCTGGGCTGATGTAGGGGCGGTGCTAAAGCAGTGGTGAGACTAAGACAGAGGCGGAGCTAAGGATGGAGAGGGCGGGGCTAAGGTAAGCGGAGGAGCTGAGGGCAGGACATGGACTAGGATAGACTACGAAGTAAAGCAAAGGCGGAGCTAAGGCAGTGATGGGACTACAACAGAGGCTGGGCTGATGTAGGGGCGGTGCTAAAGCAGTGGTGGGACTAAGACAGAGGCGGGGCTAAGGTAAACGTAGTGCTGAAGCCGGAAAGGGGCTAAGGAAATGAAAGGGCGGGGCAAAGAGAGAGAAGGGTGGACCTAATATGGGAAATGAACGCATCTACGGAAGGAGGCGTGATTAAGAAAGGGGGTGGGTTTACGGAAACAAATCCAGTACGCACCGAGTATACGAGACGGGCTGTTATCGGTGATCCAATAGAGAAAATAGTCCGATAGGGTGTTAGAAATTATTGTAATAGTAGATAAGCCGTGGGATGAAGCGTATACTGGGTGGTTCTTATTTCACAGCCTACTAAAGATCCATTCTACGACACCATTATCGTTTCTGAATGGGCGGGAGACCTCGTCGGAGCACGTAATTGCCTGAAAATGAATTTCACCAGAGACCTATGAAAATGGGCAGCTCGTTTAACAGACGGGAGATACTTTAATTGGGAGTCCACGTTAATTACCGTCGGCATGGAAATTGCTTCTAAGATAATGAAATATCATCCTTTGACTCTCGTCGAAGGTGACCGAGAAAACGAGAAAGAAAAAAATGAGTGACTATAAATGTGGGCTGAATATTCCAACGACGAATTCTGATGGATGAACAGTCGTCGGGACAGTTCAATTTCTGAGAGATCGAGTCGAAGACGCTTTTCCGGACGGTTTCCGGGACGCAAACACGTGCTCGGGAAGATCAATACAGCAATTTCGTAATCTGAGAATACGATATCGTCGCAGCGACGAGGAATTTTGCCCCAGGAACTCGGCAGTTTCGTTATCACAAGATATAAGAGATCCTCTCCTGCTCACCGCGCGACTGAACGAATTGACGAGGAAAAGAATGGCGAGGAGGGCCCAATGATCGAACAATGGGTTCTCTGTCGACCGGTAATGAATGGGTCGCTCCTAATAAAGGGCGTTAATTAATTAGAGAACGCCAAATATTTCGTTTTAGATTACTGAGAAGAGGAGGTGGAATGGGCGCGGTGTCTATCGATCTGGTCCCTCAATCGTTCGAGTCTAGAGGGTGTAGATGATTGCGGGAAGGGTGGAGTAAAATACCGAGTGTTAACAATGAAGTATACGAATGCAGGAATAAATAAATAATTAGCAACAACAAAGTATTAACCCTTTGCACTCGACGCTATTTCAACTCAAAAACCAAACATTTCGTCTAACCTAGAATACTTCCATTGTAAATAACTTTTTTTTATTTTCTACGTATGAAACTGATATATTACTTCATACAATATTTAATTGTTTAGTAATTTATTAAATGTAAACAAATTTGACAGAGTCGCCATTCGAGTGCTAAGGGTTAAATTCTAGATGTGAATATCCGCAATCAGCAACAAGTATTCAATGTTCAGAATGAATATCAATCACCAGCAAGAAAGATTTCAATTTGTTTGAATTAATGTCTAGCATCAGCAGCGAAGTATTACATTTTTTGAATTAATATCCAATATCAGGAACAAAGTATTGAGTTGTCAGATTGCATTTCAAGCATCAGCAACCAAGTAATCAATTGTAGAAGCGAATATCTAGCAACAGTAACGAAAGTAGTCGATTCCTCTAATGATTATCGAGCCTCAATGATGGGCACGGTGATCTAGCACGTTGGGTGACGTTGACGAGCAACCGATGATAGCGCAACAGTCTGCTGTCACGGAACAGTCCCGAAAGGACGTGCTAGAATCCTAATATCCGGCGAGGCGCGCGATCACGTTCCCCGGGCCGTCGGCGAAGACAAATTGAACCGTACGCCTGACAGAATTCAGTATCAGCATCGTGCGCTCCACCGTAGAAATAGAATTGCTCGCCGTTCAGAACCCGTACCACCGATAAATACAATTCGCGTGCAAAGGGATCGCTGGTTCCCGTGATTCCGCGCGCGCCGGAACCGGAAACGAAATTACCACACCGCATGGAAACGATATCTGACCGATACTACATTTTTTCATGTGAAACAAATCTTTCGGGCTCGGTAAAGAAATAGTTAAAATTCGCAGAACAATTTTAACCATTCACAATTAAATTTTTGTTTACCGCAGATTATTTTATAGATGCAAGGTAATGCTAAAACAATTATTTTAATAAAATGTTCATACAAAGTAATTCTTCAAGTATTACACACTGTAGTAACGATCCTTAAAGTTTTACAAAATCTTACATTTTTACGAAATATACATTTTTACGAAATCTTACATTTTTACGAAATATACATTTTTACGAAATCTTACATTTTTACGAAATCTTACATTTTTACAAAATCTTAAATTTTTACAAAATCTTAAATTTTTACAAAATCTTAAATTTTTACAAAATCTTAAATTTTTACGAAATCTTAAATTTTTACAAAATCTTAAATTTTTACAAAATCTTAAATTTTTACAAAATCTTAAATTTTTACAAAATCTTAAATTTTTACAATATCTTACATTTTTACAAAATCTTACATTTTTACAAAATTTGATTGCAATTCATCATTTTCGAAGTAAATTTATAGTATTTTATGTTCCTTAAGTTTCATTTATGAATAGATAAATGTAATCACGTATATTATTAGAAAAGAATAATTAGAAAAAAATAATTAGAAAAAAATAATTAGAAAAAAATAATTAGAAAAAAATAATTAGAAAAAAATAATTAGAAAAATTGTTATATGAAAATAAAATACCTTCATAATAAATTTATTTAGCATCGAGTTCAAACGAATATTGTACACATATTTTCTATAAAATTTCGAGACGATGGATCGGAGTAGTCTACCTCAAAATTGAAAAATGGCGATCGCTAATACGACGATATTGCGAGCTGAAATCGATGACGCACGATCCATAAAAAATTCGACGTTCGTAAAATTTAATCTGTGAAAAAAATGTCCGGCTTTATTGACTCACTTTCGTTTGCCATACACTGACCGCGTAACACGTATTTTTATTAGCACAGGGACATATGTTTCTTATACCTCGATAGCCAAACGGTATTTTTTTATTTAGACGACTTTTGAAATATTTTTCACTCGGACACTGCAAAATAAAATATTTCTTCCATACCATAGATCTGTAAATTCGTAAATATTTTCGTCCACAAATCGTTTAATTCGAGCCCGATGAAATTCAGTGTGACACAACATTTTCAATATTTTTATTAACAGTAATCAAGTGAAGTTTTAACGAATTTATTTTCCTGGTATTTTGTACTTTGATATTTAAAGTGACCTCGATGTTTTATTTCATACATTTCTGCTTGAAGCAGTTTCAGGCATTTTTTTTTTTTTGTTAACTTTTTGTTCTCTCGCCGACACGTGTAAACGTCCAGGACGACATCCGGACGTCCCGGATTCCAGAGAGTTCTGCCTCGCTAATTTTCTCTGAAAATTTATCGCAAAACTAGGTTAGCTATACAAATAAGATAAATAATAAATATCACTCGTGTAAAATGCACAATCGCAATATTTCGATGTTTGTCACAAAGATGTCGCATCAATAATTATCGCGTTAATTTATAAATTTGCAAAAAGTTTTAGTAATGGTATAATTATTGGCCTCGACACAAGAGAAAATTTCTCACACAATATAACTTTCAAAGTTGGATTACAAACTTTTACCGCTCGTAATGAACTGGTGGAGACTTTAACAAATGTCTAGTTGTTGAACTTTGACATGTTCATTGCTTTTTGACAAGCTTCTGGTTATTGCATTTGATCATGTGTGTGTTAATTCAATTTTCCCTAGTTTACATCTGCTGGATTTCCTGGAATGTCTATTTACTGAATTCTGTCAAATTTGTATCTCTTGAGCCCTGCTAAATTTATATTTGTTGAGCCCTGCTAAATTTACACTTGTTGAGCCCTGCTAAATTTATATTTATTGAGCCCTGCTAAATTTATATTTATTGAGCCCTGCTAAATTTACATTTGTTGAGCCCTGCTAAATTTATATTTGTTGAGCCCTGCTAAATTTATATTTGTTGAGCCCTGCTAAATTTATATTTATTGAGCCCTGCTAAATTTATATTTATTGAGCCTTGCTAAATTTATATTTATTGAGCCTTGCTAAATTAGTTTCTATCGAATTTTTGCCAAATATTTATTTTGTGCCCATTGTATTTTGTTTTGACTAGGTTCCATTTTTTTTAATTTTGATAAATTTACTATTGACTCGACTTTGACAAAATTAACTAAATTTACAAAACCATTGATTGAATTTTGACAAATTTGTATTTCCTAATTTGTGACAAATCCTAGTGCAATTTTGACAAATCCTAGTGCAATTTTGACAAATCCTAGTGCAATTTTGACAAATCCTAGTGCAATTTTGACAAATCCTAGTGCAATTTTGACAAATCCTAGTGCAATTTTGACAAATCCTAGTGCAATTTTGACAAATCCTAGTGCAATTTTGACAAATCCTAGTGCAATTTTGACAAATCCTAGTGCAATTTTGACAAATCCTAGTGCAATTTTGACAAATCCTAGTGCAATTTTGACAAATCCTAGTGCAATTTTGACAAATCCTAGTGCAATTTTGACAAATCCTAGTGCAATTTTGACAAATCCTAGTGCAATTTTGACAAATCCTAGTGCAACTTTGACAAATTCTTGCGTGTATTGAGCCTTGTTTTACAATAACAAATTTTTGCTTATTCCATTTCGACAGGTTCCCAATTTTTTATTTTTGACAAATTCTTACTTATTGAATTTTTTATGAATTCTCGTGTCAATTTTAAGCTGTAAAAGAATTTGTGATTAAGCTCCAACAAATTTTTATTTGTCGACTATATTAAATATTGAAAAGCCCCCAGATATTAAAAGCTGACGGTTTTCCATTTTTTCTGAAAAGAAAAAAAGTAAAAAAGAGTAACAGTACATGAAGACAATTTAGAAGAGCTTTTCACGTGAAACACATGTCGTCGATATCGCTCGCCTATTTTTCTGCCGTATACTGTTTTGCTTTTATTCTAGCTGCCACGTTATACTTCTTTTTCAAACAGCAATACCTATACATTTTCCTCGTACAATGGTAACAAAACGCGCGTGAACCTCTGAACGACAAAACCGCAAACCGAAAAGGATGAAGCTTTTAACACACTCTCCGACGAGGACCGTGACATTCTCTTTCCAAATACAATTATTAATAATTCAATAGCAATTTGATACGACGAACTTCGCTATTAATCCATCGCTGAGAGAACTCCGAACGTTATTACGATCATAAGTTGTCGACGATAATCGCGGGATAATTCGATTCGAAATTCTAGTCGGGCCAATCAGTGCCATTTTCTGCCACAATTTACCATTCTTATAAAATCAATGTTTATTGCTATTGTAATCTACAAATGTTCAGTGAATTAATTTTTCTATACTGCCTTAGCCGAATTAACAAAATTTTATTGAAGGGGCTCTAAATGGTAAACTTTAAAATGGCGCAATAATTTCATTAAGAATAATTACGGATTTTTATAGACAATTTATTGAACCAATTAGCTGTGTTTGCCGAGTATACTCGTTATGGAATAAAAATTAATTGCTTGCTATTTATGTTAAAATTGTAGTGAAAATTAAAACGCATTATTAATTTGTCGACATTTTAGAATTTTTTGTGTCAAAGACGAAGTAAAGAAACAATACAAAGAAATTGACGAGAGGTCAATATGTGATAAATAAAGTTTTCAAAAATATTTAGTCGCCACATACAAAATCGAGCTACACAGTTAACTGGTTAAATGAAAGCATTTTAATTATCGTTCTTTTATATTGTAGAAATGGTACATATTTTCTTGAGTGCCATTATGGATTTGTACGGTTCTATTTATTTAATTTAAACACAAAAAATGGTGAAGCATTCTTGTAGATTTTTGTGAACCAATCCATTTAAATTAAAAAGTGTTAGCACTGGTTCTCATATACTATAAAAGTAGTAAAAATTTTACGAAATATCCTTGTGAAGTTTTATGAAATGATTCTTTTAAAATGAAAAATCCATTTAAACGTTTCATCGTGTTACGAAGAGTGAAAGAGAATCATATTTCATGGAATGTTCATCTCCATTCGTTTTTCAGAAATTGTGAAGGGTTTAATAATTAATGGGTCTCTATTAAAATGATCTACTTCGGGTTCTGTAATCATGTAACTTTCGTATGTTGGAAATTCTGTTTGAACCCTGATCACAGGATGTTCCCGGTGACACGCCACGCGTTTCATTAACAGGGACACCTAATTAAATCCCTCCTTAGTCGTGGATGAATAGCAATTAGTCCAACTCTGTGTCTTCGCGTTCTCGCTGGCACAATGATCTACTGAATCTGATTCTGACACAACGAGAACAGTCGATTCAGTTCAGTAACACGGTATAACACTTTACCGTGAGAAAGACTTAGCGAACGAACTAACGTTCGATTTTTCATGTTTGTCACTGCATCAAATAGTACCAATAAAAAAGAAACATTCCTTTCTGCAAATTACACGGAACATTAAAATGGTACTGGAAGAATGAAAAGACCATCAAAGTTTCTGACTTAAAGAAATGAAAAAAAATATATATATAATCATATACATTAATAGTATCCTAGAATGTACTGGAATATACTAGAATATAGTATATTACACTAGAATATATTAGAATATAGTATATTACACTAGAATATACTATAATATAGTATATTACACTAGAATATACTATAATATAGTATATTACACTAGAATGTACTAAAATATAGCATATTACACTAGAATGTACTAAAATATAGCATATTACACTAGAATATACTAGAATATAGTATATTACACTAGAATATACTAAAATATAGTATATTACAGTAGAATTTACTAAAATATAACATATTACACTAGAATATACTAGAATATAGTATATAACACTAGAATATGCTATAATATAGTATATTACACTAGAATGTAGTGTATTCTACTAGAATATGCTAGAATACAGTAAAATATACTAGAATACAGAAAAAAATAATAGAATACAGAAAAAAATAATAGAATACAGAAAAAAATAATAGAATACAGAAAAAATAATAGAATACAGTAAAATATACTAGAATACAGTAAAAAACACTAGAATACAGTAAAAAATACTAGAATACAGTAAAAAATACTAGAATACAGTAAAATATACTGGAATATAACTGAAATCATCCAACTCAACGTCCTGAAACAATTCTCTGTAACATGTAAGCAGCTTTCGGAAAGGTTCAGCAGAAAAGCCGTTACATTAAACCGAACCAATTCTAATTGCAATAAGCCAGTGCTTGTTACTGGCATACGGCCAGAAAATAGCCGGGCCAATCGAAATGACTAAAGTAAACGGGGGGGGGGTACCGTTTCCATCGGCAGCGTCTGTTCACCGGTGCGACAGCCGGCGGAAAAATCACGGGGAAACTGGGTGGGTTCAGCGCCGGGGTTTGATTGCCGCGGAAAATGCGGCTGGAAATGAAAAGCTCCCGCGAACTCTTGCCCCACTCGCTCCACAGAGAGATGATGAAGACGGGCATTTGTACGTGTCGTCGAATACATATATATATACCAGGCAAATGGAACGCGAAGAAAGAGAAAAGGGAGGAACCCTCTTGTCACGCTTTTGCCTTATCTGATTTATTCCGCGGACAAATTGAGCATGCCGGAACTCGGGACAATTGAAAATCCCCGCTCCCACCACCCCCACGTCACGGAATTTAAAGGTGGAATAATTCACTATTATATCTCGATTCACGGCCCGTGTGTATGTAATCCTCGCTTTTGCGAACGGTGAAAAATTGCTGCTTCAATTATTGTCGACAGGTTCAGAAGTATTGGAGGGCTTAAGAGTTTGTATTCATTTATTTGATTTTATCATGGTTTTTTATTGTCAATGAATCGAGATGGTGTTATTAGCACGTGTACTACTAGTGCGTTCTACTAGTGCGTTCTACTAGTGCGTTCTACTAGTGCGTTCTACTAGTGCGTTCTACTAGTGCGTTCTGCTAGTGCGTTCTGCTAGTGCGTTCAACTATGCTAGTATTTTCTAGCATCTATGATCTACTATGTCCTAGTATGTCCTCATATGTCCTAGCATGTCCTAGCATGTCCTAGCATGTCCTAGCATGTCCTAGCATGTCCTAGCATGTCCTAGCATGTCCTAGCACGTCCTAGCATGTCCTAGCATGTCCTAGCATGTCCTAGCATGTCCTAGCATGTCCTAGCATGTCCTAGCATGTCCTAGCATGTCCTAGCATGTCCTAGCATGTCCTAGCATGTTCTCGTATGTCCTAGCATGTCCTCGTATGTCCTAGCATGTCCTCGTATGTCCTAGCATGTCCTAGCATGTCCTCATATGTCCTAGCATGTCCTCATATGTCCTAGCATGTCCTAGCATGTCCTAGACTGTCCTCACATGTCCTAGACTGTCCTCACATGTCCTAGACTGTCCTCACATGTCCTAGTATGCCACAGTATGTCGTCGTATGTGCTCGTACGTCCTAGTATGAGTGTTCTAGTATGTTCTAACATGTTCTAGTATATTTTAGTATGTCCTAGCAAGTTCTAGAATATTTTAGTATGTCCTCGCACGTTTTAGAATATTTTAGTATGTCCTCGTATGTCCTCGGACGTGCTCCTATGTCCTTGTATGTTCTAGTATGTCCTAGCTCGTCCCAGTAAAATCCTGCACGTGGCAAAATAATAGCATTTTTTCATCGACATCCGATGCGACAATATTTTCCTTTTTAATCACGTGGACGTCGATAATTAAAACAACGTGTCAAGCTTCCGAGGCGTAACGGAGAAAATGGCGGCCGCGTGAAACGCAAAAAACAGAGCACGCGCGCGCCCTAATTGGAACGCGTGCAAATGAACGATTAAAAACACCCGCTGTACAGATCGTGTTTCTTCTTTTTTTTTCTCTTCACTCTCTTTTTGTTCAACAGGGAACATGATCAAAGTATTATGGGTGTGTTCGAGAATTCTTCAATCGGAATTACCGGCGGCAAGTTTATAGTAAACATCGCATCGATTCCCGCGGTAATTAGGTTCGATCGGATGCTGCCCGGTTGCTATTAAGAGATCTCTCTTGAGTCTTCTCAACTATTGTATTGCTTGGAATAGTTTTGTCCAAAGTACTTACTCTCTTGGTCGTAATTTTACAATATTCACTATGCAATCTTAATGGAGCATTCTGTATTTATCTGTTCATATTTTTTATCCGGATAAATTTATCTGCAGAATGATGGAAAACATTTTATTTATTTATTTACTAAGTCGAATGATTATTGTAAACCAGTTCTGCAAGATTTTGAATTGGAAGATTTCCATAGATTATGTTTGACAGAAAATTTTATGCAATATTATAAACTGAATTCATTATTATTCCATTTAAAGGTGGGGTTATACAAATTATTTTCTACAAACAATTTTTTTAAATTATTTTTTGCAGAAAATTTTTTAGTATCAATTTTTAAAGAAATGTACCTTTTTGTTCTCTGTGGTGACAATAAAAAATTGTTGGACCATACTCTGTAGTATGTTCGTTTTATAATTGTTCAAATGTGTATTGTTAAGTAGCCGATTGTGCAGTCTAAAACTCTTATTAAAATCTGCAGTCAACATTTTCTATCCAAACAAAAATATCACCGCCATTGTTCACCCTCGCCATTTTAATCATGCTAAAAGGTAGGGAAGCATATGTTGAATCCATACGTCGCCATTTTGGTAAAATGTGAAAAATAAATTACTCACTATAACGAGTGCTGAATATTTCATCAGAGAATAAACAAAAATAATTCTTCGATAACCTTCATTCGGAAAAGAATAAATAAACTGAGGAATGGCGGGAAATTTGAATTAGATAATTCAGTTTCTGTTTGTAGGATTCGAGTAGAAACTGTAATGGTCCACATTTTAAGCGAAGTATGATTGCAATTGATTGTACGACCAACAAACGATGCTTTTAAAATAAAAATGTTTGTTGGTTGCATTATTCTCAGCAAAGTGTTCTGATTTCTAACAAGGCAACTGACAGGGGATGTTCGATTGTAGGGATCTGGTGGTGATAGTAATTAAGAGAACTTTCTCGGGTTCGTGCCAACGAAGACTATAAAGCGACCAGTGATGCCAGAACAGTTGAATCGAGGGAAATATAGTTTACCACCTCTCCGGTGACCAGAGTAATATGTGATACGTTGCGCGGTACGTCACGTGATCAGTCTACGGTCTTAGTGGGGGGCGTTGGAGTGTGCTGAGGTAGTGGAAGGGGAAAAGTAGGAGAGTCCCTTTCATGCTTTATACTTAACATAAAATTAATGTTGCACTCCACGGACAGAGTAATGTGCTCCGTTTCTATCGTCAACCATCGTCTACTCAAAAATATGCTTCCCTCAGAAGTAGACAGCCTCATCATTTTCTCAAAAAAATAACATAAAATAACATAATAATTATCCATAACATAAGACATTATCCATAGTCACCAGTATTACATAACAATGTGCGCTGTATATTTTAAATAAAATATTATATGAGTAAAAGTGATCTATAAAATGTTATACAAAATATAAAATAAAATATACCCTCAACTAACCTTCATAAATTTTCTATAAAATATGTACATAAATATTCTACAAAATTGATAAGAAAATATAAAATAAAATGAATAAAGGTAATATAACATTTTGAAAAAATCCCCGGTTAAATGTAAATGTTTCCGAGCGGGAGTTCTAAAGCTCCCGAAGAAAAATGGCGGGCCACACCGTGGACCATTAGCATCCCTCAAGTTTGCGCGAGACACTGCGGTCAGGTAATTCGATTGCCGACTAATGGCTAACGTCAGATGAAAATAATTATACTAGCGTGTAATAAAGCATCGATAACAGGCCGCGCGTGGGACGCATCAGCGGCATCCATTACACGTGCAGGACATGATACATATGTACGATACATGCTGTACACGGGAACTTTCGGCAGAAATTGTCTTATACGGAGCTGCCTTAAAGTAACGTTATCGACCAACATTTTGCAGCTTTGTTTACCTCTGGCAGACGCAATTCTAAGCCGCCATTGCGTTTGTAAACGACCAGCATCTTAAGATAATATTTGAATAGCGAACGCCGCGGTGCATTGCCCATCACCAATCAAAATGGCCGACGCCATTTTTGTGGCAATTCATAAGCAAGTTTCCAAAGTTTTGGTGTTGTTAAGAGTGATTGTTTAAGATTTATTATCGCATCAACATAGTTAAAATCAATTTTACAGATTGAAAAATGTCGTACAGCAAAAACAATGTAACAATCAATGTTACTATTTTAAAAATTTCTAAGAAACACAACTTTGTATTCATTGTTACCGAATTTATTTTATCGCGAATTTTTATTTTCGATCAGAACAAAATAGTTTTAATAAAGTTGCACAATTTTGTAATCATTGTTCTTGAACTTCTTTTATCATTTACAAACTTAGAATTAAATGTTTAACAGTTTTTGAAAGTATACTTTGTTCCAAAATTGTACCATTAATTTAGTACCATTAATATAGATTTGTGTAGATTGTTATTGGGATAGTATTGTAGATTTTCGATAATTTCAGCAACAGTGTGCCCGCATAATTGACGAGCAACGTTTTGCAGCTACAAGAACAAACCGAGCGCCATCGGTGATCCATTAGTAAGCACAAAAGAGTACGAGACAAGCAACCAGCTCAATGCACACTTAAACAGAATATGGTTGCACTGGAAAATAGTCCGGAATTTTCAAAGCGTTCCAGGGAAAACGGATAACGACCGTTTATACTGGAAATGCAAACTCCCACGCAACAGTCCGAAATATGTTTCCGAGATGCTTTGTGACGGTGTAGAGTGTAGAGCGTAGAGCGTAGAGCATGTCGGGTAGTACACATTCAACGACATCCTTTGTCACTAAACGTTCTAAAATGACTGATAAAAATAATGTCTTATTTCCACATTTTTATCAAAACGATTATCAAGTTCACTGATTCAAATTTTCGCGCCACATTATTCCATGGAAAAATTATGAAAAATTCTAAAGAAAACTAACAGTATTTTCTCGACAAACTTTTACTTAAAAATAAATTTAGAACCCCCATATTAATATTCCCAATAATATTAATATCCCCATATTTTTTAACGTTTTCCTCAGGGACAACTTTATGCATAATATAGCTACTTTTCATTTCTAACTAAACTTGCAACAATGGCCTCCCAAAAAAGGTTAAAGGGAAACAATTAAATGAAATGGATTAAAAAATAATTAAATGGAAAAAGCGATAACATTTTCTCGGGGAAAACCGGGTCGCGTCTATGGCCGATAACGTCACCGATTAGGCTAATATGTATGTTCGGAGCAGGGTATATATTTCCAGAGGGATAATTGCGCGTCGAAAAGCGCGGGAAGCGGATGTTCGACACCGTCGAAAATTTATGCAACTCATTAAAAGTTTTCCTCTGCGCGGCGCATCAATTTCGCACGCATAATCGCGACTGTAATATTATTATTGGATCCTTGGGAAGGGAGGAACGTTAAAGTTGCAATTCAGCCTTTATCCATGCAATTCAGTGACCCCTCCTCCCGGTGACCGGGTCGATTTTGACCCGGGGCAACGAATCTCAATTAAATCATTATTTTCGAGATTCATAAAAAATTGAATCTGTAACACGATTTTTTTCGTTCCGTGTTGTATCGAAACCGTGTTAAGCGAAACAGTATGTTGTGCTATGTGGAAACCGTGTTATAAGAGGCTGGACATTCCAAAGACAAGTTGGATCAAAAATGATTTTTGAAAAATCAATTTTTACCCTGTGACAAGCACAGTGAATTGTGTGAGGGAAAGGAAATGGCAGTCGAAGGAGACCGAAGGAACGTACGAAGCACTTTTTCCACTTTTTCATCCCCTACAACCCCGCGAACCCCCGTGAAATGGCCTCGGCGATCGATCGATTTAGTTTTTCCTTTTGTTCGAACGCCGGCCTTCCTCGCTTATGCATTTCGCATTGCTCCTATCGCGAGACTTTCTCTCCGATGTGTGGAACAATCTGTTGCTCGCGCGAGCGCAACTTGTGCGAGGGGTTGCGTCCACAGGGGCAACATTTGTGTCATAATATCCCTCAAAAAATATTGCAATGCATGCCATCTACTTCATTCCTCAACCCAATTGTTTATCAACACCACAATTCAATTTTAGTGTCACAATGTTCAGCCCCTTTGTAACAAAAATCAAAATTTCTCTTTTTCGCAAAATATCTGACGAAGGCTGAAGATTCTCCAAAAATAGTTCATACAAAAATTACACCTTCTTACCACGTTTATTAAATCCCGTGAAAAAATTTTCAAATCATCCACGATTCTCGAGGTACCCCCCTCCCCAATCGCCACCCTGTAAAATGAATTCAAAATTGTCCATAGATTACTCGAAATTCGTGGATTTTAGAAAAAAAATTTACACACAATTTAGAAGATAGATTGAAATGGTAAAACTTTCGTTTAAATCCTCTATAGATATCTCTCACCCTTCTTCAGATATTTCATGAGAAAGTCACTTTTTCCGAGGGGTGGTTTCAACCCCGAAAAGAGGGTCGCGAACCAAGAAAGAAGGTTGGCAAATTATGGCTCGAGCGAGATGGTGATTCTTCGAAAGCGAATGGCAACGTGTAATCTCCACCCCGCGGCCACCCACATCGCGATTGTCACGGAAGCGTGGGGTGGAATTTCTCGGAGACGAACGGAAGCGACGGAAGTTGTTTCAGTTTGTCGGCGGGATGAAATAAGGACGATGGGATCAGAGTCTTTGTGTAACTGACTGAAATCACTTCGCAGAGCCGACTAACAGGCTGCTTATGTTGCATTTTTTTTAATGCACATTGTGCCAAGAATTGTCGCAATAAAAGAATATAATAAAAAATTGTCTGCGATCAAAACATGATTTTTATTCTTTCAGGGCGAGAGCAAACACAATAGAAACATTTAGAAAATTTAAGAACATTGTTTTAAGCATTTATGATTTTTAACAATCTAGTCGAATTTTAGACCCAAGTTGAAAATACTCCACTCAATCTTCCTACAACACGCTTAATTTATTCCGTGTTATATCGAAACCGGGCTTTCAGCGTATCGTGTTATATAGAATTGTATTAAGCGAGTAACATTTGTAGACCGCAGATTTTATGCATTTATGGTAAAAAAGAGTAGGTGCAAATTAAAGCAGAAGATAGATTAAAAGAATTTAAAAGCTTCAGCGTATTGGTCCGAGCTTATCAAAATCGTTAAAGGAAGAAAGAAATTTCCATTTGGCTCCTGTTCATTGTAATCGATGCAAATAATTTTGATTTTGCACAAAACTCCACAGTCTAATTATTTATCATGTAGCAATTTATGCACCATGTTATATCGAAACCGTGTTAACCCTTTGCGCTCGGAAGTATTTCAACTCCATAACCAAACTTTTTTTTTCGATCAAGAATATTTCCATTCTATATGATTTTTATCATTTCGATGAAATGAAACTGATATGATGCCTCATAGAATACTTAAATGTTTCGTAACTAATTTATTGAATATCAATTTAATAGTATAAACAATATTTTTAATAATGGTATAGCAGTATTTAGTGGTGCCTCAGAGTCACCACTCGAGTGCTAAGGGTTAAATCGAAAGCCAGGGTCGTGTTACTCACGGGCTGCATTGGGTAAGCTGCGCTACCGACGAACAAATCCCATGCCCAGGCGAAGATTCGCGCGCAAATATGCATCGACGTCACAGCCAGGTTGTAAGGCTCAGGTCCCTCGTCTCCAATACCGGGAGTCCCCCGAATCCGTGAGTTATGGTGACCACGTGACGACCTCCCCACCACAGTCGCGTCTTCGTTCAGTCGAACGGAATTTCACAGATCGCATAGCTTCGAGTTCAACTTTTCGCGCCATTGGACCTACATGTCCCTCAGAGGATCCTCTAACTTCGTGCACACTATGGTGTCGGAGAGTCTACTCGTACCGGAAGAGGTTCAGCTGAAGGCTTGTCTTCTTAGTCCCCAGCTTAGGGCTATAGAAAGTCCTGACAACCGATTCATCAAACCTCCAGCTTACTTAGGGGATGCGATGGGGCGCGTTTGATCAATCGATCGGATACCCGTAAATGCTAAGATCCTCTGCTGGTGTGGTAGATGGGGTTTAGTCAATGATGATCGCCTGGATTCTTCAGTTTTGAAGATGGCACGCTTTGCAAGGTGCAAGACAGAGACGTGAGCTGGGACTCACTCAGTGGATCACTTGAATCCCCTATTTTTGGAGATGACACGTTGGTTTGCTAGGTC
Organism: Sphecodes monilicornis; assembly: GCA_913789915.3. NCBI lineage: Eukaryota > Metazoa > Arthropoda > Insecta > Hymenoptera > Halictidae > Sphecodes > Sphecodes monilicornis. Next base: position 14,642,366 of record OU565299.1, on the reverse strand, counting down.
CGGATGTTGTTCAGACTGCAAATTCCTTGTTGGATCATCTTAACATCTCTTCCGGGTCCTCCTAATGTGGGTCCAGCCAATAATGATCACTTGAGTCCTCTAGTTTCGAAGGTGGCACGTTGATTAGTTAGCTACAGACTTCACTGAGTGAATTGTAGTTCGAGTCCCTAAATGCTAGTCCTCTTTGCTGGCTTTCCAACTGGTTCAGTATATTACTGATCACTGAAATCCCCTATTTTTGGAGATGACACGTTGGTTTACTAGGCCTGGGTGATGTTAAGATTGCGAATTCCTTGTTGGATCATCTAAACATCTCTTCCAGGTCCTCCTAATGTGGGTCCAGCCAATAATGATCACTTGAGTCCTCTAGTTTCGAAGGTGGCGCGTTGATTAGCTAGCTACAGACTTTACTGAGTGAATTGTTATTCGAGTCCCTAAATGCTAGCCCTCTTTGCTGGCTTTCCAACTGGTTCAGTATATTACTGATCACTGAAATCCCCTATTTTTATGACAACACATTGCTTTGCTACACCTAGAACCTAACACCAATCCACCTCAAACACGGTCAACACTGGCCACCAAAATCCTCTATTTCCAGAGACGTCATTGCTGGTCTCAGAAAATCACACAATAGTCTGTCAGCGGCACTATCTCGATCCTTGTCCCGTCAGTCACTCACTAGATAATTACCAGCCCCCGCAATAAGAAAACCCACACGGTGCTAGCTTGAACAGCGCCCGAACCTTAGCAACCGGTGCTACCGGCCTATATACCCGACGAGCTACTTGTTGATCGACACGAGCACCACACGAGCGTCCAGCTGGGACAATTTCCTCGGAGTCCAATTTGCACCGAGATTTTCTGTCACCGATTCCGGAATGTCTTCTGGTCAATGATCGCGAGGCCCGAGATCGATGAGGATCGTGTACGGTGTCGTGTGATCTTGGGATTGGTGTGTTGTGCGACGTGATCGTGATGTTGGGTTAAGGTTTGATTTACGGGACGATGATTGTTGGGTTTCGGGTTAGTTTATTGGGTGGATAGAGAGGTGTTGAGAGGGAATATCTTCCGGAACGACCGGAACACACCGGAGTACATCCTCCTCGGAGGGACTGGGCGACACTGACGGAAGAAACGTGCGCGTGCCGCTTAGGAACACATAGGGGACGCGGAACGCATGTCAAAATGAGTGTCTACGGGGATGGTACACAATCCTTTTCGAGTGGACCCGCTTAGGCGAGGAACGAAATTGAAATAAAATATTGGAACAATCCTATCAGGCCGACAACTGAACTTCCCTCACCCCCTGGACCATTTATGGTACATAAATTAGACTACATCCAAATGGAAAGAAATCACTGGTCTTTCTATCAAATTTGAACCCCCTGGGTCAAAGCAAGCTGCCCTCAATAAATATTTAAATAATTTTCATTGAATAGCAAACAGGGGAACTTACCAAACTTAGCTAATTTCAAAGATTCCATAGGAAATGTACCAGGATTTTATTATTTTAGTGCTCAACGTTATTGAAGACTGGATTTTCTATCGGATTGAAACACTCAAAATTAAATTAATCTATTGTCAATAAAGATTTGAATCATTTTCATTAAACAATAAATACGGAAATCTACAAAACCTAGCTAATTTTAAAAAGTTTAAAAAGTCCGATGACAAAAGTACCAGATCTTCATTATTGTAATATTCAAAATTATTTAAAGCTTGTAAAATATCACGTTGAAAACAATGTATAACCGTACTAAAAATGATGTCATAAAATAATAGCTCTATTTAGTCAATTTAGTCGAATATAGACGACTTTTGTTTCAAAGAACGAAAGAAGATGGAAAAGTTGCTCTATCAGCGTTCAAATATTCGCGCCACTGACTTTACCCAGCAAGTGCCGCCTCTATCTGCAAGATCAAGAACGAAGTCTTTCAATTCCATGTCAGACATACTTATTCTCATTAATACTACTTCTTTACTAATCCTCTAATTCGATTCTTTATCCACTTTTCTATTCGAATTCGTCGAAATACCACTTTTAAATTCAAAATTAAAATGCGCGAATCGTTTGAATTTCAAATCCTTCTCACAGATGGTGACGCAACGGTCTTCCACGGAATCCCCATATTTCTGAAGGCTTACCAACTGATGGTACATTTAATTTCGAAAATACCATCACTTGAAATTGTCGAAACGCAATTTACCATAACAATATTTCGTTTTTAAACATACCCTTGCTATGATTCACTCCTATAATCAACTTTTAATCTCAAATGTTCTGAATTATATCCAAAATATGTTATGTAACTTAGGTGCAAAATCGTCTGCTAAACCAGCAGACTAACCTAACCTAATTTATTCATGCTTACAGCTGAGAGCCTGCAGATATATCTAAATATATCTATATATTTGAATACTGCGATGCTGAAACATTTTATTTATTAATCCGCTGAAGTTCGTCGATCTTCTGTTGCAGCTGTTTTTTCAGCCGGCCTTATCTAACGAAAATAAAATAGTCTTCTCCGTGTCGAACAGCTGATTAATGAATCGAAATTCTGCGAAACAAACAGGGCACAGTTATCTGAGATCCATACGTGTGACTGTGTTTCGCAAGTTTTTGAACGTGACTGTAAAATAAATTTGAGGCGCTCGAATAATTTTTATCAAAACGATGACGCGTTTTCTTAATTTATTTGCCAAAGGAAAGTGTTCTGTGATTGGAATGGTGCACGTCGGTGCTTTACCTGGTACAGATTTTTCCATAATTTACGATATATCGTAAGATTCATTACGGAAAATATTCTAGATTATACAAATTTTAAAATACAATTTATTCTGCTAGATAAGATTGCGAAAAAACTTATTGACTGGAGCTCATTATCGTTTCTGAAGTGCCACTGTATGACTTATCTTTATTCCTGATACAGGAGAAAATATCTGTTGTAAATAACGTTCATCGAAAACAGCTTATTTTGCACATTTTTAATCGTACTGTTTTCATTCTTCCGAGCAAGTTAGTTACTTCACTTAATCACCAAATTGTTTGGCTTGCAAATGTTAAAACAATGTATTTCAATTGACACATTGCAGGGACTCCCCTACATAGACATCCTGTGACAAAGATCATAAGCGATGCAGTCAGGGATGCTGAAATTTACAGGGACTGCAACATTGTAAGTTTGATAGTAAAATGGGATTTACAGTACAACTAACCGTGCAATCTGTACAGTGACTTTATTTTATTTCAAGGATGGTATCTTAGTGGAGAATATGCACGACATTCCCTATGTAACAGCCAAGAACATACTCCCTGAAACCACAGCACTCATGACCAGAGTGTGTGCAGAAATAAAAAGAGTATTGCCTGCTCATATACCTTGCGGCGTGCAGGTACTGTAAACTGTTACACAAGTTCCAACTCTACAGCTGTAGGAGTAAATTGAAATAGATTTTAGCAGGTTGCAACAAGGAAGCGATCGCAGTAGCAAAAGCTGCAGATTTCCAGTTCATCAGGGCAGAGGGATTTGTCTTTTCACATGTTGCAGACGAGGGTTTCACAGACGCATGCGCTGGTACTTTATTGAGGTACAGGAAACAGATTGGCGCAGATGACATCCTTATTTTCACTGACATTAAAAAGAAACATAGGTGATTTGTGATATCTGAACAATGGGGGAGACCAATTTGACATTCAGTGCTTTTGTTAACTCTGCTATCTGCCTGAATAGTTCACACGCGGTCACCTCGGATGTAAGCTTATCAGAGACAGCAAAAGCAGCAGAGTTTTTCTTGACCGATGGAATTGTACTGACAGGAACTGCCACTGGCGAGGAGGCTAGCACGAAGGAGCTCGCAGGTACTTCCCTTTTGGTATTCAAGCATTATTGTAACCTTTACATGTAAATAATGTTTAGAGGTCAAGAAGGCTGCTAAAGGTCCCGTGCTCATCGGTTCTGGGGTCACGATAGACAATATAGACAATTACTGTTCCTCCGATGCAGTGATTGTAGGGACCCACTTCAAGGTCAATGGACAGTGGAGCAACAAAGTCGATAAACAAAGGGTTCACGATTTTATGACGAAAATAAAGAGGAAGTAAAAAGTCTCTACCATAAAAATACTATATACTTTCCACAGTATCTCTGGGTTATTTTTAATACACAAGTCATTCACTTCTTCCATTCTTAATCGAGATGTCAGTGTCATTACGGCAATTAGCGATAATGGGAGATTCGAGCGTATGTATCGACAGAAAAAATTAATTACATAGCAAAGCGGAAACGACGTGCCTTACCGAATAAAAAACAAAGCAAACGCATAATCTTATTTTAATATCGGTGATATGCGATTCTAGATTGCAGAAATCTTGGCAAAAGGGTTCCCGCGTTTTCAGCTGGTATGTGCCAAATGTGGACGCGCTGCTCGTGATGCCGAGAACATGCCAAGGGGAAAATCAGTATGCGTCCTCGCATTTATTAATGACAAATATCCGCACAGTACTTCCGCGATGTACACGCTCTATATATACGCAAACAATGTTTCTGCGAAATACTCGGGACGCCAGAGAAACACAGTTGCAAGTCCGAAATTCGAACGTTGGAGACACGCGATTCGAATTATTTTGCCATTTTATCATAATTTTGTCGTCTCATAGAAACGCAGCATAGTCGTGCCATTAAAAGTCCATTATCTCCGCGTTCCCCACTTATCTCGACGATCGTTTGCGTTTCATAATTTCGTGAGCATTAACGATTCTAGGGAAACGATGTTGTCGGTATGGATGAGATTGCATTGGTCTCTCTGTGCCGAGTAATATCTTTCGACCGCGCCGACCGAGGACGGAAAATCAATTCGAAAAGTGGAGTACACCACGATTACTGGGTCGCTGGAAAACAAAAAGTTGCACACTGTCGTGCATTGACTCGTATCAATCCGGCTGGAGGGATCCCCCAAACAGTAAGTATTGACAGGGCTGACTCGCGCACGCGTCCTTCTGGTCTGTTCTGGTCGGACTGTCACTATGCCATGTAGAATGGTGGTGGCCCAATTTTATTGACTGCTATACCGTTCTACCCGCAGAACCCCTCGCAAACGGCTCTAGTAAACGCTGTACGACTCGAAAGCGTGTGGGATCTATCGTGAACAAGGCCTGGGTTAAGTTAATTTCATATTTTGGGCGGGCAGGAAGGCTGGAGCATGATCACAAGCATTCAATGGGTTTTCTTCATTTTTTCCGAACCATAAAACATAGGGGTTACAGGGGAAAAATATGAGGGTTTCACCGAATTAGTAGAACCCTTGGAGCAATCTTATGAAGAGTCACACCCTGGGTAATGGGATTTTGTTTTGTGGTTTGAGAGGATGAAATACAAAATTGTGTTCTATGTTTTCTAGCTTTTATGCTTCTACACTTTTACTTATTTTTTTAAAGCTATGGCGGTTTAAAAGTTTCTCCAAGTTAGGCAGGTTTTATGCTTTGGAAAGCTAAAATTCAGTAACATAATGACAACCATTACTTCCCTATACATTTTCATATAAATAGAATAGTATACAAAGGTTGGGTGTTGGGTGAACCCTATTTAGCTGCAGTTGTGCTATAGGTGATCCCCTAAGTGAGGCGGGTTTTATATTTTGAATAGCTGAAATACAGTAATATGATTACTATACTGCGTCAATTGCAACAATCAAGAGCCAAATAAAAGCTTCTTTCTTCCTTTCACAATGTTCGTAAGCTGCGACTAATATATCGATGTTCTTGAATTTTTTAATTTATCTACTGTTTTAAATCGTAGATATTCATTTTTGTCAAAAATGCATAAATCCGCAGTCTAATGATCACAACCATTAGTCCATAGTACATAGTACATAGAGGTTAGGAGCTATTTGAACCCCCGTATCAGTTAATCCCATAATTTTTTGTCGTGCATTGAAAAGATGAATCACAAAAACGTAGTCACATTAGATTACATCATTGTATAAATCCTAGAAAATCAGAGTATAGCAGACTAATTACATGATTACGTTCCTCCTCCCAAAAGACGTAACCCAACTATATACAATGATCCACCTAACCTCTCCCATTCATCAACAACAATAGACCCGGCGAATTTCAACAATGTCAATCGAAGTATTCTATATATTTACCTCGACATCATCTATACAAGTTAGAATCATTCTACACCCCTAGCGGGCCAAGAGCCATATCCCCTAGGATAGATAGCTAGCAGCCTAACTCGCAAGTTCAGTGACTCTATCCCCGTTTCTTATTTCGAGAGGCACTGCTACATACGATGCCATCTTGTTGGCGGTGTCGCTGCGAGCTAAACAAAACAGCTTTGTGCCTCAGCAGCGTAATGGCGGTGATAATTAGCCGGCGGGGTCGATCCCGAAAGCGGGGCCCATTGTCTCTGGCTCGATCGTGCACCGTGGCTTTTTCGCGGATGGTAAAAAGGAAGTTTTCCAAGTGTCGTCCCGGCATTAACAGCGGGCTAGCAGCTGTCCGCCCAGCTGAGCGTTCCCCCACCACTATTCCTGCTATTCACCAGTGTATCAATGAAACCCGGGGCCCCCCATCGGATCCGATAAAAATAAGATCGTCCCACCTTACGAAACATTGGAGTTACGCCGGCGGATGACGTTAGCGGAACTATTTCGGATCCGCGAGTGAACATCCGAAGGTCAGTCTGTAAAAATAAAAATAAAAGAACTTCCCCTTAGTTTCCCATCCCTCTAACGAAACACCCGAACAATCGTCCGCCCTCGCCAGGCAGCTGTGCCCACACCATTCGATAACGCAAACAACGACGCTCGGAATTATCGACTACATATTTTATATAGCGTCGGGTGCCAGACAGTTCCCAAGTCAGTCGCGCATCGATTTTCCGCTTCCTGCGTTTTCCAGCGATTTCGCTGTTGTGTGGCTCCTTACCCCTGCCTCTAAGAGGCGAATCGTTTTCAACGGTAAGATCGTTCCTACATTTCCGAAAATAGCTGATCGACGTCGATCGACTGACGTGTTTCGAAAAAACAAATATCGCAAGAAACGGGGAGGGGTTACGCGGCACAGATAAACAATGCTCTCGCTTGTAAACAATCGCGATTTATCGGCGATCGATTTTCCTTTCCCTCACGGACGCGCGATGGATCTCCGAGATACGGCCAGGTGATCGATCTACGCACAAGGGTGCCACGAAGTAGTACGGCCCTGGTATCGCTATGAAAGCCTCCCCACCTTGGCGACACGGTACGTCCCCTTCTCCCCGCTCCACGGCAAAGGCTTGACTGCCCAGCCAGCCAGCCAGTCGAAATCAGCTGACGACTATTACAGCGGGCAGTTGCTACCACGGCTCCTCAAACTCAACACGGTTCAGGCGAGTGGCTCTTCCATTTCTCTTCCATCCGCAAACATACATACATACACACACACAGGCGCACAAAACACAACACACACACACCGTCGATCGATCGTCACCGATAACGATAGCGACGACGCTGTTATAACGCAGAGCATCTTTTTTGTGTATTTCTTTTGCCTGGCGTCGTCGTTTACCTGTTAGTAGTGAGAGCCAGCGTCGATGGTGACCGTGTGTCGAGGATGGCATCTGTGTGAGCGAGAGTGAGTGAGAGAGCGAACGAACGAAAGAACAAAAGGAGAAGAAAATAACACGGGATATCTATCGTGGAGCAACGGCGGAGAACGCATCCGTCCCGGTGCATGAGTGTACACTACCGTACACAAACGGCATCCTTTCAAAAGCAACACCTTTTTCTGTGTGTACACGAAAAACTACTCTCTAAGCTCTTCTCCTTGTCCGTTCCTTCGAGGATCGAACTCAGTGAAGAGAGAGAGAGAGAGAGAGAGTGCGAATTCGAGATCAAGGTCGCTGTCGCTCGAGTCGAGTAGCATTACTCCGAGTTTCGGCTATTTTACATTGTGTGGGATGCTTAGCGACGAGCGATGGACACGTCTCTGGTCTGATTTACGCGGTAAAGCGATGCCCCGCCGAGTTGGGCTCTAGGATGAGGGACCGCGGGGTGGGGTGGGGGTGGTGTCAGGAGAAACGAAAGGAAAAACCCGTTTTTCGGATCGTCTGACAACAGGAATGGATGGCGTTGCGTGTGTTGACAGTCCTCCAGAAAACGAAACACGGATTGCATCTCACTGTGTATAAACATGATCTTTCCAGTGGTGTTATTATATATGTACTTTCTATGTACTACTCTATTGTGAGAGTAGAATAGCCCCTCTCGTGCTTGTGAAAGAGTGATATTTGGGAAGATAGTGTTGTATGGCGGCCTTGCACCGCGGTCAGGATCGAACTGAAGGGTAGAGAGAGAGAGGGAGAGAAGGGGGAGAGGGTGTTGTATGTGAGTGTATGGTTCGGTGTGCGAACAGGAAAAGATATTTTGAAGGAAAGAGTGTGCGAGAGGGAGAGAAAGGGAAAAGATGATGTGGTAGTGGGGAATTCGATCGAAACAATGCAGCCGAGCGCTTGGTAACCGCTTGATCGACGCGCGGGATTGTTAGAAGTGCAAGGGCAATGGCACAGTGGTTGTCACCTATCCGGACGTACGTACATTGCGAACACAGTTGTCGCACACACATATATTCGGATTCAGAGTCCGCGCGCGATTTTAGTAGAGAGGTTCTAGTTCAGGGAAAACAGTTGGACGCTCCCTTTGCACCACAGGGCAGAGACAAGGCTGGTGCGGACGTGTTCCTCGCCGGAAAATGTCAATTGTGCAATGTCGCCGATTCACGAACGGGTGCGCGAGCCAACGCTGCTATTCTCGGCCCCGAATTATGTATACCCGTTTTCTTACCCGCCGTTTCAGACCGGGGAGAGCGTGAGTTAACACCCCCCCCCCCCTTGGGTCCGCCACCCCTCCTCCCAATGCCGAATATACACACACCATCCGTTTCTTTCTCCCTGATCATCTACCGGTCTCTCGCGACTCGTCTGCTTCTCCGTGTTTACTTGACGAGGAACGACCAGGTTAGAGAGGAGAAGTTGTGGGAGAGAGAATGCTCCCTCTCTCTCTCTCTCTCTGATTTTCTTCTTAAGTATCCTCCTTGTTCCGCATCAGGGAACACTGTTTATTCGCGAACACGCGATCGTTCTGTATCGGTCTAGCTGGATCACTAGATCTAGATCAAGTGGATCGGGGATGGATAAGAGGTTCGATGAGTCATCGACGGTTTCCGCGACGAATGCTGGTTAGAGTTCTCGGTTAGGTATAAGGGGTCCCCGATGCTGAAAGATGTTAGGTTAGTAATTGGAGGGATCCCACGGTGAGTCATCGAGGTTTTTGAATGTTGGGAATTTCTTGGTGTCGTGAGAGTTTGTGTGCGGGTTATGTTCGTATAAGGTTAGGTCCTTAATGGATCTGGATAAGGAAACAGGGATTTAGCTACTGGATGTTAGGTGTCTCGGGTATCCTCGGTGTATACAATGACTCGTGTTTTTGGTGGATATTAATGTGTCAGTTGTTGCAGCGTCGTTCTAGGCAGTGACAGATGAGGATTGCAGTGCGCGAAGTATGATATACAGCGCGAGGAAATTCGTCGACAAATTGTCTGACGGTTATGAGTTAGACAGCGGTAGTTAGACAGAGTTTAGACTAGGTGCTGTATCAAACTTGGCGTATTGGATTCTGTTGTGTTTGGGGATGCAGAGCTGTTGGCTTCTTGTTGATGAACGCGTGTCTTTTTACAAGTTTCTTCGGTACATATTGATGTATAAATATTGCTGTAGGTATGATCATTTCAGGCAACAATTAATGAGAATTGCAAATTTGAGTAGCACGCAGTAAGGCAGGAAGCTACGGTGCACTGCGTTTGTCTAAATTAGGCCTTGTCATTTCAACTGACGTCAAGTTAGGGTAATACATTTGCCGTGTCTAGCTGATGCAATACTCAAAGCAGCTATTCCTTGAATTATAATTGCTTCAGCAGCGTCGTCGATAAATATCAACTCGTCAACCTTTCTACAAGTCGATTTCTCGACAGTATTCGATTGAATAGTGGTCCTTAAGTAACTCAAGCCCCGAATATTATGCTAAGCTAGCCAAGTTACATTTTACGGGGTAGGCAACGCAAGGTTAGGGTCTTCACTCGGCTGACGCAATCCCCGAAGCGTCAATTCCTTGTTTCGCACTATCTCCCACGACATCTTCGTTAAATACTAATTTATCTGAAACCTAATTTACACTGTACGAATCGCTTTGTCGTTATGATTTACGCTACCGGCTAGCATCGTCTAGCCCTGACTTGGCTGTTGTAAACCTAGGTGCCATAAAGCTCGGTTCCGGGGAAGTTGAACTGTCTAAATACACAGCGAAGCTTCTTGGCAGGTAAAACCGATCGTTGTGCTTCGAAATGCTATACTAGTCCCAAATATTTTACACTCGACTCTTCTGCAACACGGTTCATCCGTTTCGTGTTATATCGAAGCCGTGTTCTCAAAGTACTGTGTAATATTAAAACCCTGTTACAACAAAACTTAGTGTGCTTGTCGCAATTTTTTGAACCGTGTTTAATCGAAATCGTGTTCTCGGCGTACGGTGTTATATCGATACCGTGTAACATCGAAACCGTGTAATATCGAAACCGTCAAATATCGAAACCGTCAAATATCGAAACCGTCAAATATCGAAACCGTTTAATATCGAAACCGTTTAATATCGAAACCGTGTAATATCGAAACTTGGAAGTTGTCGAAATTGTCGAAATTTTCGAAATTGTCGAAATTTCCGAAATTTTCGAAATTTTCGAAATTGTCGAAATTTTCGAAATTTTCGAAATTGTCGAAATTTTCGAAATTTTCGAAATTGTGTTTTAGCGAAGCGCGCTGTACCGCGACCGTGTTTTCCGGGCACCGTGTAATAGGAGGGACACGTAATCCGTGGTTGGACGAATCAATCGATGGATTCGAAAGTTGCGGCACGATATCGGCCCGCGGGTCTTCTATTTTGGCCTTCATCGATCAGCGGTCGTATTATTAGAAACCCTCGCGAACCTGTACACACAGAAATTTCATCACGGTCTCGTCTCCTCCGTCCGGCAAACTGGTTTCCAGGCGATTCCACCGTTCCGGAGCATCCCCCCCCCCTCCCCTCCCATCTCATCCCATGGGTTGGAGGAGGAGGAGGAGGGGAGAGTGTGTTTCTTTTCTCTCTCTCTTTTTTTTTCTCTGTTTTACTCTTTTCCATCGTTCGCCGTTCCACGGACACATTGACCCCATTGTCAATAGGTTTTGCCCGCCGATTTCACGCGACGAGAGTCGCGGAGCGCGCGAGCGCACGATCCGGATCGTCGCTCGTCGTTTTGACGGCGAGTCGGATGCCAACGAGCTCTCTCGTCGGGTTGTTATGTAAACTATCGTCGTTGTCGTCGTCGTCGGCGACGTTACATAATTCGCCCGAGATAAAAACGGGAATGTTTCTTTTGGCACGCGAGCACCGCAACGGACGGTTGCGTACCACCGCGCAGACAGTTGCATTCATTGATTCCAGCAGTATCCACGACGATTTCGCGGGAAACCGACACGACGCGTTTTAAGGTTCAACTATACTGCCGGGACGTGATTTTTTTTTACATAGGATGGGGTCTAGAGAAAACCCCGACCGTAGACCCCATCCTATGTAAAAAAAAAATCACGTCCCGGCAGTATAGTTGGACCCTTAAGGTCGGGTTATACATGTCCGAAGTTCGGATCAGACCGAATATTGTTACCCAGGTTTAAATGAGAGTGTTCGCAATCGGAAATCGGCGTCCGACTTCTCAACGATTCTTTTTCTTCGAGTCTGGGAGGCCCTTTGGGCTCCACAACTCCTTTAGCTAAACTATCGGTAGCTCTCCTTTACATCTCGAACGCATCACAAGTTACGTCAAAGTTCGGACGGAAATGTATAAACAATCTAAAAACGCGTCCGATATCGGACGAATGTGTATAACCCGACCTTTAGTCGGAGGCTGACCTGAACGGACGACATTGTGTTTCCATGTTCGTTCCCTCTAGATTTAAAAAAAAAATTATTTTGAGGTGATAGGAACCTATCTGATGCAGTGGGACAGACAACGAAGGGCACGAGTACGATTTCTGTGGACCCTCGCTTTGATCCGCCCCCCTCCACCACCTAACCACAACTCATTCTATTCACATGATTTTTCCATTACTAGTTCTAATTCTGGATGACAGCTACAATGTAAAGATTATGCGAATAAAATTTCATTTTCTACAAAAAAGGTCTCTTGATATTTTGCCATATTTTGCATAGTTACCGAGATATTTGCAAATTTATAAAAAACAGGAAATCTACTTTACCGACTAAACCAGGCCAATTTGACACCATTTTATGTATACATTTTTTCTTGAAATAGCTCCAAGAACACAAATATAACCACAAAACTAGGGGCCACGGAAATCGTACTCTCTCTCAACGAAGTAATAGCAGCTACAGTAAGTCCACGATCTAAGTCCTTTTCCGGTTCTCTACCAGGACTTAGATCGAGACGGAAAACTATTCTATTGTGACCGCGTCGAACGTAGAAAAGGACAGCATGTAAACACGGACCGCTATCCTCGTCTACGTCCGAAAGTCACCATACATATCGTCAATTAAACCACTAAATACAGTTGAAATTATTTAGCGTTTAGTGTCATTTTAATCAAAAAAATTCCAGAAATGAGTTGGTGAAAGTTCCATAAAAAAATAGTGAAAAATAAATAAGTTTTATAATTGGACCCAGGATCAAATTACGCGGCATGTTTACACTGCTCGGCGACCGAGGCAGCTCGAGCTTCTGCGCCCCTCCGGGGATACCCCGCAGTGGAAGGAGTAGACGAAGGGACATAGATCGCAATGTTCCTCTGGACTTAGATCGCAATGTTCCTCTGGACTTAGATCGCAATGTTCCTCTGGACTTAGATCGCAATGTTCCTCTGGACTTAGATCGCAGAGTTACTGAATTAGGATTCTTTTAGTGTGCCCCAAAAAATACAGAACGCGTAGAAAGTCATTTCTGACCATCTCCACGCTCCAGAATTAATTAAAAAAATGATGAACAGCTGATATGGCCCTCTCTAATGCAGTCAATATTTAGTCGGACAGAAAACAGAGTAGCACCAGCTACTAGGAGTCTTTTAACATTAGATTTACGGGGCCCGTCAAAATGGCGGATTAAAAAATTTTCAATTTCCAATTATTAAGAGTGTAAGGAGGCATTAGTGAGGAATTATTAAATAGAGTTGTTTTTTTGTAGTACATATTACACTAAAAATCGCTAAAGATCTAAGTAAATACAATTTTATTATTTCTATAAAGCAATTGTAAAAAAATCAATTTTAGTGCTCCGTAATCCTAGTGTTAAAGTGTTCCAAAAAATACAGAATGTGTACAAAGTCATTTCTAACCATCTCCACGCTCCAGAATTAATTAAAAAATCGCCTCTCTAATGCAGTCAATATTTGTTCGTACAGAAAACAGAGTAATTTCTAGGATTTTCCAAATGTGTTCGTAGAAAATCTGGAATGCGTAAGAAATTCCTTTCAGGCGATTTGCTTCTAAGGAGACAAGATTGGGATCTTTCGTGTCAGTAGAGAGTTTTACGGTTTTGACCAGGTAGCAAGTCAGGTACGCGCTACACTGTGTCTCCTGAATCCCCCCAGTTAGTCCGTGTCCGTCGTGGCTCGTCGATGCTCGATGGAAAAGGTTATGGGAGTCCCTTCTTCTTTGTATTCCGTATAAAGAGGCTATGCGGCGGAAAGAGAATGTCCGCCGCCAGCGATCTTTCTGTCGAGTTAACTCCGCCAGCCTGACTCCCGAGAGCTATCATTCGTTTCTGCGGATACCGTTAGATGTGAATCGATGATTAGGGGGAGCCGCAGAACTTCCTCTCAGGCACCCAGAACACTTCATCGGACTTCTTCTTTGTTCCCGAGTGTCTCCGACGGGAAGTCGCAGTCGGAACATGCGATCGGTAATTTAATTTTGATCTTCAAGGATACCCGCTACATATGTCGCAATTTTATTTTAAGTTCTTCCGCGGTACACGTGCTGCCTTTCTTCGCAGCAATTGTTCCCGTCATTCGTTTGTTCTGTCACATTCCTTTCTAAATTGTACCAGGCGTTGCGTTGGATTGAATTGAATAGTATTTTCAACGGTTTCATCAAACGTGGAATTTGAAAATTTGGACTTGGAGTGTTCTGGCAGTAGGTTCGTCAACACTTGGTGTTAGTTTTAGTATGTTCTTTTTGTTGTGTTCACTAGTTTAAAGGAATTTATTTTATACAGTATAAGCTGTAACATTAGAAAACTTTTTCTGAGGTTTTCCAGCACTAAATTCTTGAACTATGAATATTTCTTTTCGTTTTTAGTGCGTTCAATGTAATGTTTATTGCATTTTTATAGCAATCTTTGACCAGTGTTATTTGTAAGGTTAAAAGAAATTATTTTTTCGGTGTTCAAATATTGAATTTTTGAACTGTGAACATGTGAACCTTGTTTTTAGTTTTCGGTACAGATATTTATAATTATCTGTGCTATCTAATTTTTTCCTGGAACTTAAGAAATTTTTCTATAAACTTTTCTGGAATTTTAGAAATTTTTGAAATTTGTTTAATTCGTCTGTGATTATTTTTAATTAATTATAGAGTTTGTAATTATTTGTAATTAATTAGTTTTCTATAAATTTTTCTGGAATTCAAGAAATTTTTGAAATTTGTTTCATTCGTCTGTGATTATTTGTAACTAATTATAGAGTTTCAAATTATTTGTAATTAATTATAGAGTTTTCTGTAAATTTTTTCTGGAAATTAAGAAATTTTTCTATAAATTTTTCTGGAATTCAAGAAATTTTTGAAATTTGTTTAATTCGTCTGTGACTATTTGTAACTAATTATAGAGTTTGTAATTATTTGTAATTATTATTTGTAATTAATTAGAGTTCTCTATAAATTTTTCTGGAATTTATAAATTTTTGAAATTTCTTTAATTCGTCTGCGATTATTTGCAACTAATTATAGAGTTTGTAATTATTTGTAATTAATTATAGAGTTTTCTATAAATTTTTCTGGAATTTAAGAAATTTTTGAAATTTGTTTCATTCGTCTGTGATTATTTGTAACTAATTGCAGAGTTTTTGAACGGTTGGTGAACATGTTGATTTCAGCGTTTATTTTCTGGTGCGTTCACTGTACAATATATTTATTGTGTAAAGTATATTTTTATAATTTGTCCCTGAAGCGTTCACTTATCGAGTTTCTCCGACGTGTGACATTTAGTATGGTCTCTGTCAGGTTCCAATAGGCGCCTAGAAGAGCCCACGCCTCGTAAAAAAATTTAGGTCGTAGAAAATGATGGCGCAGCAGATCTTAGTATGCAGAGGATCTCATATTCCCCCACCACAAATGAATGCCAGTCATTCGATCATCTTCTTCCTCTTCTTCGAAAAGTATTCTACAAACAGACTATGTCTTCCTGGAGTAATGAAAAATATAAAACCTATAAAAACGAAACAGAGAGCTTTGATATCTTGAGTTGGAAAAAAGTCATTTTTGCGATAAGCTGAACCTCGGAGTCACGCATTCGAATAAAGTTAAGTTAACAAACGTGATTCCATCGTTTCTTCTTGTAACATCAATCTGAAAGAAAAGTGATACCTTATCTACGAGGAATAATAAACAATCTTTATCGAAGAAAAATGGCCGAGAACATTATTCCGTCGTTTTATTGTGGAACTCAAAAATTTGTATTAATAAATAGAATTGACATCATCGTTCAACTTTTGCAATAGTTTTTTAAAATAACAAACGGTGCTCACCTTTCTATTAGATAATAAAAAATTTAATGTTTAAAGAAAATTATAAAAATAACTATACGATAGTATTATTTTACTAAACAAAATTAATTTTTGTGATAACAAAATCTAAAATCTAGTCACAGTAACATTTCTTTTCAAATTTTATTTTTATCAATAAAATGATTAAAAAATCATATTCAAAAAGAATCAATAAAAATAATTAATGCTATTTATTTTCCAAATAAAAGCATAAATTTTTAAAGAAAATTACACTGACGCAATTCGATTCTTTAAAAAAAAAAAAATTAATAGGAAACTGTCATCGAACGTAATCGTTTACTCAATTTATGGAAAATTGAGTTCCAAAGGAAGCTAACAAAGGAAATGGATGGTTAGCATTTTTTCTATTAGCGTTTCCTGAAGATTAGGCCAAGAATGATGAAGAGAAGGCTTCAGTCATCTGTCACCGGTGCTTCAAAGTGCACGGCCAAGTGTAACAATGGTTCCCAAACATTTGCCTTTACAAATCGAAACACGCCACGCAATCGCTTCTTGAATCAACGACTCGCTGACTCATGACTCGTTGCATTTTGCGTTGCAGTCGAGTCTGCGACTCACGGTTACCGTAATTGTGACGAGGAAAAGTTCCTCTTCGAAAAAAGGAAAGAAACGGTGCGAAGCATTGGCAACGAGGAACTATAATCTTTCGCAAATCCTAAGTCATTTTTATATTTTGATAAAAAATAGTCCATTCTTATAGATTTTGATGCGCTGAATCCGAATCTGAAAACTTTTTTTCTCTACCATCCTCCGTTTTTGAGAAATTCGTACTTTTCTGAAAAATCGAATTTTCAACTTTGTCAATTTTTTTCTGACCCAACCGTGGGAGTTACGTGAATAATTTATTATGTAAAATTGTTCGTTAGACTCTACCAAATACGGTGATATTATTTAAAATAATATTATGGACAGTTGTAGTTGTTTAAAAAATATTTAAAGACAAAGAGACACCTTGAACGCAACAATTGAGTTCGACAATTCTTACCCGATTTTGAAAATTAAGGGTCAGAATTGAAATTTAATTGCAGCAGGTGATAGAGCAGATCTTTTTCTTCGGGAAACCGTGAAGAAACCGATGGACCATAAGTTTCGTTTTCGATTAACAGAATAAAATAGGCAAAGTGATTGTTGAGGTTGAGACTCGCTGGCGCTGCCTCGTGTCTCGCGGAAATATTTTATTTTGTTAATAAAAAACGAGACCTGCGATTTAACTTTCCTCTGTGGTATTCTACGTAAAAAGATCTGCTCTATCATGTGGTTTAATTAGATTTTCCTTTGGGCCCGTAATTTTCAAAATATATCAAAAAATGTTCAACTCAATTGTCGCGTCAAAGCAGTCGTTTTGTCTTTAAACATTTTTTTAAGAAACTCCAAGTGTTCAGAATGTTATAAAAAATTGATCACCGTATTTCGGAAAGTCTACAGAATAATTCTATGTAAAAATTATTCCCAAAGCTTTCACGGTTAAAGCAGGAAAAATTGTCAAAATTGAAAATTCGGTTTTTCAGAACAATCAAAATTTCTCAAAAACTGGAGATGGTAGGGAAAAATGATTTTCGGATTCGGATTCAGCAATATTCTGTAAGCGATCGTGTGTCGGTTATCGAAACGCGAGATTGGTGTTGGAAAGTGCAATTTACCAGAAGCTCGTTCGCTCCGCGCTGGTGATTATGATTATTATTATTATTCTGCGGCTGTGAATTAATCGATACGCTTCTTCACGCTGTCTCACGGTGATCGGTGATTTATTTGCGCGGGTCTATCGCGCCAATTAACTTGCCTGCCCCTCTCCCCACGATAATTTGTGTGTTCCGAGAGTCCGATTGCAAGGGCAGCAATAAAAAAAGAAACCAACAAACGAATTAATGAAGACGCTGATTAGTTCATTGTCCCGGCATCCGCGCTCTGATTTATAGGGGAACGATGACTATTTCGAGAGCGAGTGGTTTATTCGTGGATTCGTCGAAAGAAGTAGACAGATTCAATTATTTATAAAAATTATATATTCGGTTTAATATGGAACTAGATAGTGTATAGATTAGGCATAAATTGCATCTAGATAGGGTCCAGATCGGTTACGTGTTTGGATTCAGTATAGATTGGACCTAACTCGCATTTAGATTAAGTGTAATTGTGGGTTAGGCTTGAATTGCATCGAAATTACATCTTCGAGTGTACATAGATTTTTTTCTTGAAAATGATCTAAATCCAGATCGAAACGTCGGAAAACTTGATGTAAATTTGCAAAACAGCTTAATTTGTCATATATGATCGTACCAGTGCGCCAATAACATAGAAAAAAAAATTTAAGTACATAGATTATACCTGGATTATACCTAGATTATACAAAGATGTTGATAGATTAGGGTTTCAGTTGGATTAGACCAAGCTAGACACAGATCAGGTAAAATTCTGCATTAGGCTTGGGTGGAATCTAGATTAGACTAAAAAAATGGTTTTGAACTGGACATAGATTAAGACATAGATTAAACACAGAATAGACAAAGGCTTGGATTGAGTCCAGATTGGACCTGGAGCATGTGCAATCTTTGTTTCGGTCAATATTAAATATAGTTTCAGCATAGATTGTGGATAGATTAAAACCAAATCTGGTGCAATTCTGATTTACACCAGAGTTAGGTCTATTGTGAAGACAGATTTGGAATAAATTATAGATTGAATCTAGAGTAATGTCAAGTCTGATGGGATTTTAAGTTGGGCCAGAGGTGGGTCTAGTGTAGACATAAATTGTGATTCAATTATTACAAGATTGAATCTAGATTAGACACAGAACATATGCAGATTTGAATTGAATCTAGACCTAGATTAGGTATAATTCTTGACTAGATGTGAACCAAGTCTCGTTTAAATATAGATTAAGGACAAGACATTTGAGAACAATCACCATGCCTAGATTGACCATAGATTGTACATAGATTAAATGCAATTCTGATTTAGACCAGGGTTAGGTCTACTGTAAAGCTAGATTTGGAATGAATTATAGATTGAATCTAGAATAAAGTCAAGTCTGGTTGGATTTTAAGTTGGGCCAGGGTTAGGTCTAGTGTAGACATAAATTGTGATTCGATTGTTACAAGATTAGACCTAGATTCGACACAGAGCATATGTAGATTTGAATTGAATCTAGACCTAGATTAGGTATAACTCTTCACTAGATGTGAACCAAGTCTTGTTTAAACATAGATTAAGGACAAATCATTTGAGAACAATCACCATGCCTAGATTGACCATAGATTGTACATAGATTAAATGCAATTCTGATTTACATCAGATTTAGGTCTATTGTGAAGCTAGATTTGGAGTAAATTATAGATTGAATCTAGAGTAATGTCAAGTCTGATGGGATTTTAAGTTGGGCCAGGGTTAGGTTTAGTGTAGACATAAATTGTGATTCGATTGTTACAAGATTGGACCTAGATTCGACACAGAGCATATGTAGATTTGAATTGAATCTAGACCTAGATTAGACACGGAACATATGTAGATTTGAATTGAATCTAGACCTAGATTAGGTATAATTCTTGACTAGATGTGAACCAAGTCTCGTTTAAATATAGATTAAGGACAAGACATTTGAGAACAATCACCATGCCTAGATTGACCATAGATTGTACATAGATTAAGTGCAATTCTGATTTAGACCAGAGTTAGGTCTACTGTAAAGCTAGATTTGGAATGAATTATAGATTGAATCCAGAGTAAAGTCAAGTCTGGTTGGATTTTAAGTTGGGCCAGGGTTAGGTCTAGTGTAGACATAAATTGTGATTCGATTGTTACAAGATTGAATCTAGATTCGACACAGAGCATATACAGATTTAAATTGAATCTAGACCTAGATTAGGTGTAATCCTTGACTAGATGTGAACCGAGTCTCGTTTAAACATAGATTAAGGACAAGACATTTGCGGACAATCATCATGCCTAGATTGACCATAGATTGTACATAGATTAAGTGCAATTCTGAATCAGGCCAGGGTCTGACGAACACCTAACTTAAACCTAGATCGAATCGAGATAGAAATTGGATAGATTAAACATAGATTAAGCACACATCTATCACTGTCAAACATTTTTCTTTTCAATGATCGCTACTAAACCGTTTCTTACGACGTTCCAATTTGAATTTATACATTTTTTTTTCGCTACTCTGACGAATCTCTGGTGACACACTACCATTCGCTCTACGCGCTAACAGACCGGCGGTTAAGCTATTAACGCGACCGCTACTGCGTCGCGGAAACATGTAACGAAGTTAATGTGTTGCGCGCGAGTATAGATATCGCTGGGCTGATAGACGCACGTGGTGAACACGATCTCTCTCTCTCTCTCTCTCTCTCTCTCTCTCTCTCTCTCTCTCTCTCTCTCCCCTCTCCCCTCTCCCCTCTCTCCCTTCCTCTGTTTTCCGCGGCCGTTCACGTCCGCCTACTTAACTCCAACGTCTGGCCAACCTTACGTGTATGTCAGGTCTGCATCAATTTGCGGTTCCTGTCCGATTGTAAAACAATTTTCTATGCCGCTGTCCGCCGTCTGACGCAGGCCAGGCATAGACGCAAATTTAGATTCGAATGCAATTCCGCTCGGGACGAATCGTTGTCTGATTTCGGTGCCTCTGAATCGCTGTGCCGAGCTCAGGATCATATAAATTGTCCGCTGAGCATTTATCTACCCCGTTAGAGACCTTTTTTTCAATCTACCCTGTGGGAGCTGAGAATTTTCACTTTTTTCTGCTATTTGTAAATTGTTAGTAATTTTAACTGATTTGACCATCCTATATTTATCATTTCAAGCCGCAATAATAATTTTCCATCGGAAACCGATTTATTTCGCTGATTCGCCGAAAAAACCGAGGCAATGTTTAACACTTTGACTGCCAAAGCAGCGACCTCAAAAATTTCATAAAATCGAAACAATATATTTAATAAAATAATGATTACAGAATTAAAATGTGTGACACTGAGTAACGTTTTAACCTTCTTGATTCCAATGATTACATTAGCGTAATAATTCATTTTTAAATACGGACAAATAATTCCGTCACCCATATATGGGTGACACGGCAGTCAACGTGTTAAACCATTTTTGCGAAAAACTTGGTAAACATTTTCGGAAATTTGTCAATGGATAGGAACAATGACTCCTTCTACCGGAACCCAGCACTTTGCTTTTTTCAAATTATGCGTTTGCAACATCGCTGTCGCCATATTTGTAAAACAATGTTCCTAAACGAACAGGCTCTTTTAACGTCTAAACGAACAATTTTAGCACACGAGTCGCTTAGTACTTTTTTATAGAGAATAATAAGCTGCATCGAATAGTGTATCAGAATCTATAGGGTGTCTTGGAAAAAACTGGTGCAGTTGCATCTCTTCGATGCACCGTTGCACATAGCTGCATGAAATTAATTTTGTTATACACTCCGTGTAGAACCATGCAACTTTGATACAGGATATTTTTGTCTATGTTGTATAGTTTTGGCGATATTGCAGGTTTTAGTTGCGCGCAGGTTGGACGGTTTCGAAATGACTATAAAAAGATGATTCGGATCGCGGCAGGCGGCCGTTGGTACACGATTGTTCGTGTGCCGGTATTACATATCCGAAAGGCGAGCCACGGTTCCAGCGATGAAATCAGAGAGTTTTCTGACGCAACGATAAGGCTAGCGTGATTAATTCGATTACGATTCACGAGGAAGCGAGCGCGCGCACGATATCCGCGCGAAAAGAAATAGAGATAGCGCTAGGTATATTTGTATTCGAACGGTCGGGGGAAACGCGACGCAGAACAATACCAGCTCGAATACAATAATTAACAATAGACAGCTATTTTACAACAAAGACAGCTACGTGTTACAACGCCTGGTGTTGTTCCGATCAGTTCATTCGATTGCTCTGCAATTTTCTTCGTGACATTTTCACGTTGTACATCTTTTTCAGAACGAAACCGAGTCTCATCAATCAGTCGAGACAATTAATTTGCTTAACGAACGGCCCGGAGAAAAATTCTGTGACGTCTAACAGTTCGAGTGAACTTTAAACAAAATTCTTTTTCAAGACGCAAGCAGACATTTTTGATTTTCTTTTTATATCGATTAACTTTTAGAATTTTGATAACAGCGATCCGGAAAAAATTGATGGATGTAGTTTGGATATGTGCAAAGAAGCGTGTAATTTTTCGTAAAAATCCGTCGTTTGGTTTGTAATTAACAAAATTGAATAGCGTGTTGTAGGCGAGAGGTGTATTTTATAATAGTCGATGACGAATGTGAAGAAAAATGGCGTTCGCATTTCGAAGCTTCAAGGATCCGCGTTTTCCACGGACTGCAAAAACCGAACCGTGTTGTCCATTTACGTGATTACGTTCAGGGTTACTTGGCATAATTAAACGGTGCAACAACACGCTCGCGACATAGCGATTGATCGCGGCGCGAAAAGAAAAGTGGGAAAGTTCCACGAGCATTTATAACCGCGCGTTAGGAGTGTGTACCCTGGCTTTGGACTTTCAAAAATTACATTTTATTTTGCAAGCTTAACTGTCGCAGACCTCGCCAAACCTAGACAAACCTAGACAAACCTAGACAAACCTAGACAAACCTAGTCAAACCTAGTCAAACCTAGTCAAACCTAGTCAAACCTAGACAAACCTAGACAAACCTAGTCAAACCTAGCCAAACCTAGTCAAACCTAGTCAAATCAAGATCATAAGTAAATAGATGTAACTTGAGTTACACTACATATACATACCAATGCATACATACCACATACATACATTGACCAAACTTAATCAAACCTAGTTAAACGTAGTCAAACCAAGTCAAATCGAGATCATAAGTAAATAGATCTAATTCGAGCTACACTACATATACATACCAATGCATACATACCACATACATACGTTGACCAAACTTAATCAAACCTAGTCAAATCAAGATCATAAGTAAATAGATCTAACTTGAGCAAAACTACATATACATACCAATGCATACATACCACATACATACGTTGACCAAACTTAATCAAACCTAGTTAAACGTAGTCAAACCTAGTCAAATCAAGATCATAAGTAAATAGATCTAACTCGAGCTACACTACATATACATACCAATGCATACATACCACATACATACATTGACCAAACTTAATCAAACCTAGTTAAACGTAGTCAAACCAAGTCAAATCGAGATCATAAGTAAATAAATCTAACTCGAGCAAAACTACATATACATACCAATGCATACATACCACGTACATACATTGACCAAACTTAATCAAACCTAGTTAAACGTAGTCAAACCTAGTCAAATCAAGATCATAAGTAAATAGATCTAACTCGAGCTACACTACATATACATACCAATGCATACATACCACATACATACATTGACCAAACTTAATCAAACCTAGTTAAACATAGTTAAACATAGTCAAACATAGTCAAACATAGTCAAACATAGTCAAACATAGTCAATCATAGTCAATCATAGTAAAACATAGTCAAACATATTGAAACATAGTCAAACATATTGAAACATAGTCAAACATATTGAAACATAGTCAAACATATTGAAACATAGTCAAACATAATCAAACGTAATCAAACGTAGTCAAATCAAAATCGGACATGAACAGACCTAACTAAAGCTGCACATACAAACCGTGTGTGTTGTCCAATGTTTGAGGATTAAACGATTCTGTTGTAGCAGACTGTTGGGAATGCTTATCAGATTTGCCTAAATGATTTTGCAGCTGTGTACAGTATATTTAGTTGAATGATATGGTCTCGATGGGTTATCGTCTGCAATCCGATTGTAGAGTGAGTGAATGAGAGCGATCGACAATATTTTCAGTATTAATGATATAAGGTGTTTGCGATAAAAATCGACAAAAAGTCGATAATTTTAGAAGTAATCTCGAACATTGAAAAATGAAAACATCATCGACAAAATGTTTAATCCCTGATATTTATCAACGAGACTACAGACAATAACACTTTGTTCAGTTTCCAAGAGGAACAGGAAGCCAAAAGCGATAAAACTCCAAAAATAAACTGATATTGTATTCAATAATCGAATTAACGATAAAAGAATCGGCGGCAATATTAACACACATAAGAAATACGATTAAGAGTGCTGCGCAGACAGGTGTGCCATTGGCGTAGACCGTTCCGCTCGCTTTCCATTGCGCAACAATCGCGAACTACTCGCGAGAGACGATCGTCACCGATCGTAGCTCTCGACGGTTTCTGCGTCGCGGTTTTCACGCAGAGATTCAGCATAAATCCCCCGTGGCGCGCGCTATCCGATGTGTAACAAACTTGAAATAAT
Source organism: Sphecodes monilicornis (assembly GCA_913789915.3). Classification (NCBI taxonomy): domain Eukaryota; kingdom Metazoa; phylum Arthropoda; class Insecta; order Hymenoptera; family Halictidae; genus Sphecodes; species Sphecodes monilicornis. The sequence continues at coordinate 14,618,159 of OU565299.1, read as the reverse complement.
TATAACATGGTGACCATGGACCCGATTACGCGTTCTTATTGCGACGCGTACTCGAACGCACTTCTTCGCGTGGACAGTGATAATTACGGGAATTGCGCGACGATAGCAAATCAGATAGAGCACAGATCGATCTCTCTTCTACGGTATTCTCTGTAAAATGACCTCCTCTAACCGGTGGTACAATTAGACTTCACCTCGGATCATTATTTTTCAAAATAAATCCAAAAATGTGCAACTCAATTGTTCCTGCGAAGGTGTCCTGCTGTCTTTAAACAATTTTTACACATGTTTAAATCCTCGTAAGATTATAAAATAATATATGATCGTATTCGTGAAGATCTACAAAACAATACTACGTCAAAATTATTCCAATAGCTTTCACGGTTCAAGCAGGAAAAATGGTCAAAGTTGAAAACGTGATTTTTCGGATTCATGTTCCGCGCATCGGGATCTATAGGAGGGGAGTTTATTCAAATTCGTAGCACAACGTGATTTTCTCAAATAAACTTGTTGCTTAGATAAATATTATCTTCGGAGTATTTTTTCGAGTCGAGCAGGAGCACCCGATCTTGCAGATTAATTCATGGCTGATGGATACTCTTTCAGTAGCAGGCATTTGCGTTTGAATAGGTCCGACCCCATAAACACACAAACACACGCAAACTTATACAAACGTACACAGACACGTGCATGGTTGAATCCTTTGATGGCGGGCCATTGAATATTACGTTTCACGGTGGAGCATTTTATTTGACCGATGGGGGTGCGTTGTCATTGCAGGCACTGCAGAGTAAGAAGGAACGTCAGGATGCTGAGCAGCTTAGCAAACTACTTACTCGGAGGCAATATCTCCGCCGCGCAAGATTCCCGGGATGGGTCCAATAACGAAACCCCGGAGTCCCTTACAGTAATGGCGAGGCTCAGCCAAGTGGAGGTCGAGGGCGATGACTGGATCCTCATTGACCGTGCAGGTACGTCTGACCTTTTCAACGGGGGCCCTTTGAGGAGGATCGAAAAACCTGAACATCTCACACCATCCCCGACGTCCGAACTCATTCGAGCCTGTGAAAAGGGACACGTGTTTGGACCACGCATCGCCAGACTCCAACAAGAGCATACTCCCAACAGCCACGATACATTATTCATCAAAATAAACCACGCAACCTCGCTAACACCCTTCGCTACACCCACTATTACCATTCATGATTTTTTTGCAACCGAGCCTTCCGATCAAAAAATCTGAAAAAATTTCCAGACGCATGCATCGATACTGGTTACATATCAGAATTTTTTAAAAAATTTTCGTTGTCGCTAATTCGGGAAAATATAGGGGAACTCGATAATTCGGATTTACTTTGTAATTTGCTTCTCGGTTAAAATGGGGGGTTGAAATTTGGCATGGTCGACTTCGTTGGGTTGGCTTATATATCAGAATTTTTTCAAATTTTTTCGTTGTTGCTAAGTGGGGGAAACGGACAGGAACTCGAAAATCAGTATTTTCTCTGTAACTTGCTTCTCGGTTAAGATGGGGAGTTGAAATTTGGCATGGTGTACTTCGTTGGGTTGGCTTATATATCAGAATTTTTTAAAAAATTTTCGTTGTCGCTAATTGGGGAAAAGAGAGGGGAACTCGATAATCCGGATTTACTTTGTAATTTGCTTCTCGGTTAAGATGGGGGGTTGAAATTTGGCATGGTGGACTTCGTTGGGTTGGCTTATATATCAGAATTTTTTCAAAATTTTTCGTTGTCGCTAAGTGGGGGAAACGGACAGGAACTCAAAAATCAGTATTTTCTCGGTAGCTTGCTTCTCGGTTGGGATAGAGGGTTGAAATTTGGCATGATGGGCTATGGTGTTTTGGGTTTACTGTAGGATTGGTTGTTTTAGGCGACGAGTTAACGTTTTTGCGATTTTCATATGGCAGAAGGGTGTCCAGAAACGACTGTTGAGTCAGATCTGTTTGAACCCGCAGTTGAGGGCGCGACAGCACTGGAGGAGTCGTGGTATGTAACACCACCCCCGTGTTTCACACGGACGACACCCGTCACCGTAGAAATATCACCGCTAGAGGACCTGCTGATCGAGCACCCCAGCATGTCCGTTTACCGAGCCACAGCTTCTCCGGTCGAACTTGACACTCCACTACCCACCCCGGACGCGCCAGAAGAGCGGAACGCCGAGAACGACGTTTTTCCTCCTCTCGTTTCCGGCACACCGCCGGCAACCTCGCTAGAACGTAGCCCGACAAGAACCCAGGACGATCGGGCGGTCCGAAGACATATCCCAAGGATAGTACTTATGTTCCGATCGTCGCAGAAGGTACCTATCACCTAGCCTCGGAAACGCCTAACTTGTTAGTAGTCTGCGCACTTTATGCACTTATGACAAGAAAGGAATAAGTGTAATTTAAAACAGGAAAATGATCGCGAGAACTGAGGAGCGTCGATGTGTTGTTACTTTCAACTGATTATTTGACTTCTACCTTTCGCAATTGATGCAAAACATTTTTATTTTGCATAAAGATGCGTGGTCTACTAATTAGGAGGGCGTCTAGGTAGCAAGCTAGGTTTATAGGACTCATAGCACCTAGAGGACTAAGCACACCTATTGGCCTTCTAGTTCGAGAGATCAGGGACTACTTAGACCCCCCCCCCCCCCCTAGCATGTGTAAAACAGTGTATCAGTGCCCCAACTCACTTCTGTCTTCAATCTTGTAGGTTCTGGAAAAGAGGACTACGCAGGCGCTGAAAAGAAGTCGCCTGGAGAGGAGCAACAAGCTGCGCGAAGTGTTCGGCACGAAGGGCAGGCAGGACCGTATGCGCATCCACCACAGCGGCGCGAACAACAACCGGAAATTCCACTAGTCATTCGATCTCAGGCCAAGGTGTACTCGAGTACCTTCTTCCTAAAGCAGAGAAAAAAAAAACAAATCTTAACAAAACGAAAAAAAAGAAGATAACACACGTGACAAGCCAGACATACACACGTACACAGGCAAAGCGAAAAGGACAAAAAAAAAAGTATGAAGAAGAGTAAACAGTCAAGAACGCGGAGCTAATCTGTTTAACCCCTGTCGCGTTCTTGCTCGACGTGCGACGATGTATCTTGTTCATAGACGTGCGAAGGCGTGGTCTAGCCGCCACGTGGGCGTGGCTTAGCGAGCTCCGGAGACATGTCGCCGTGCATCCACAGCGGTGTATCTCGCACCGGAGGATGAAATCCCAGACAGAACTACGAAGCAAAGACCCCCTGGGTCTATCGGAGGAGTTCTAGGAATCTTTAGTTGCAATTCATTTCACTGTCCCCGAAACGGGGAGCCTGTTCAGACCCAAGTTCAGTGCTCGATTGGGTCTCGTCGATGATGCCGATCCTACGGGGGCCGACTCCAAGCTCTCTATGCCACGCCCACCGACCATAGACTGAAGTTCGACGGTCGCCCAACTCCCATCGCTCGGGGAGCGTAGTTTTATCGACTCGGAGGTCAAAAGCAACGACCGCTTTTCCACCGGGTGACGCCAGAGGCACCACTAGACTCGGCGCGGACAACGGTCTATTCACACAAGCCACGTTACCCGCCGGAAAAGCGATAGTCGACCGATCATCCAACGAGCGACGAGGCTCTGAAAAGCATTATTGTGCGCGGTATAGTCAGGCTCCTGGGACTCGTCTATGGTACTCTATTCGATCGCGTGTATATATTTTTAGCCTCTATTTAGTGTGGGCAAATGTGTTTCTTACTCATACTCGTTAACTTTTAATTTTACGTAAGACTTCTTAGCCCTGCCCCCCCTCGTTCTGTCCTCGCCCCGCCCAGGACCCGCCTACCCACCGTAGCGGACAGGAATCTAGGCGTGACCGACGTCCCCGCCCCAGCCACGCGAACCAAGCCGGTCACGCCCACGCGCTCCGATTGGTCGAACGGGCTCGAGCGGCGGATCCTCGGTGAACGGACCAACGTGTGTACGTCGACAGGCGTGGCCGAGGTGGATATTTATTTAGCGGCACCAGTCTATATGATAGCCGATCAATATTTGAACGGTAATGCAGATTAGTAGCGACTAGTTAAGTAGGCTGTCAACGGGCGCAGCATAAGCCCGCGCGCGTGCGCGGTCCCGACGCGGGACTATGCTGTGCGCCAACAAAAGATAAGCTTCGCGAACTTTATAGCACATTAAACGAGAGAAAGCAAAGGCGAGAGAAATACAGAGAAAGGAGAGAAAGATGGTTTTGTCTCTCTTCCTTGATCCAAGCATACAGCCCGCACTGTCCGGACGAATCATTCCCACGCGGCTAAGCTCCTCCCCCGGACCAATGGGGGAGGCCGTAAGAAAGATTCCAACGAGAAAAATCTGTTTCTATATTATATAGTTGACGCGCGTTCTAGCGCGTCCGTGGTTTCAATGCGTTCCGAGGCGGCGTACTGTGCAAAGCCAACCACACACACACACACACACAAACGCGCGCGCACGTAAACTCGGAAAAGGAAAGCACGATGAACGACACGCTGCGTGATGATCGTTTTATTTTAGCGTTTTTTCCGGTGGGTGCAGGTGTCCTAGCAGACAGGAAGAATTTTAAACTATAACTTTTGCTAGAAAATTCACGACTTTAATCTGGCTGCCTGAAATTTCTTCTGTGAAGAAAAGCGACTAGGAGGTTTCGAGATGATTACGAGTCCTGACGTGCTCCGGGGTTTGATGTGGGTCACCAATTTGGTAGTCGTGGTTGAGTTCATTATTGAAGGATTAAATTGTTGTTAAAAGCTAGACAACTTCTAGCCCTGGGTCAGTCTAAAGGGCACTCATGAAAGTGGTTCCTGATCGGGCTGCTCTCAGGCTGGCCTAGGATGAATCAGTTATGTCATGGGGATCAATCTAGCTGTAGATCTCATCTTAAAGGATGAATTATCCAGGGTTTAGACGACGCAGAAGGTAGGTCTTAGTGTCAGATCACCTGTTAAGTTGTTGTAGACCTGAATGATTTAGGGGATGGGTTATTTAGCTCCTTGCAGACTTCTCGAAGACTAAGTCTTTCCAAAGCTTGAGTAACTTAGGGTACAGGCGGATCTATAACTAGGTCTGCCCAGAACTAAGTTGCTTCGGACCTGGATAACATAGGGTATAGGTCAATCCAGCCCCAAAAGACGATCAATTTCGGTGGCCCAGACTAAACCCCGGACCCAGGCCCCCAATTTCAACGAATCCAAGGCATCCGAGCATGCCTCCAGGTGTCTCTCTTCCGTCTCCAAGGACTCCTGCCCCCAAAAAACTGAAACCCGTCATCGTCCAAGGCTAGTAGCAATAGTCTGGTCCGACGTGTGATTGGACCCAACAAAACTCCTGTGATTCAAACTGAAATCATCGATCCTTGGACCGATCCTCGTCTCGAGGAGAATTGTCCCCGTTGAAACAGGGACTCGTCGTGGTCCAGGACCTTCAAGGAGACGGTCAGGATCCTCGCTGTCCCAGTCAGCCTTGCGACTCTCTCGTCTCCGGTGAACGATCAAGTAGCCTAAATCAGTTTAAACCGAGGATAGCCGAGGATCCTGCGTGTCAAAGTGTGTTCAGCCGCGTCCGACCATGGGAGGAAAGGGTGTCCCATGGTGTCAAAAAACCCCTATGGACCACGACGGTCTCTCGGTTGCCAGAATTTAATATGTACCGGGTCGGGCTGCACAAAAACTAGTTGAAAGTGAAGGATGAAAGGGGTCTAGCAGGACGAGAGGTCCTGCGGACCGAGCGTGCGGTTCGTAAATGTGTATTGTACATGTATATCTGTAACTATACCTCCTCCCCTCCCCCCCCCCCCCCCGTTTATCTCGTTAGGGTACCAGGGGCCTAAATCTGCGTCCTGGTCGACAACGTAATCACCCTGGACCCGTTCACTTTAGTTGTGATAGTTTCCGAGTTGTTTCTTTTCCGTTTCCTTTTTCTTTCTTTCTTTTAGTCCCCCTCTTTTAACTCTCTCTTTACCTCGTTTTCCTTGTCGTTTACACCTTCTCGGTTCGTTTGTAAACGATCGATTGTATAAGTTGAATGTGTATGCTCGTACACCTTGGCCCATTATAACTGATGATTAATAAAAATATTTTATGTCGCTAACCGCGTGGAGGCGTTCAGTGACCATAAACGGACCACTCGCTGTCTTTCATTGCTTACTGCCTTGTGGATCGGAGCGCCAGTGGAATGTGTTCTGTGCTATTTGAATGAATAAATCGATTTTCATGATAACATGGGAACACTACGTGATCTCGTGATTGAACGTTGTCTAAATGGAGGGGGCAAGATTCAGCGTCCTTGAAAAGATTGTGGGACTTCTGACTATTTTTTGGGACCTCTGCTACACTTTGGATTAATTGGAAAAGTTGTTGGGATCTTGGAGAACGTCATGGGACTTCGAAATATATTTTGGGAAATATGATACAATTTTCGGAAAAAAATTTTTGGGATCGTTAAGAATATTGTGGGACTTGTGACTCGTTTTTGGGACCTATAATATATTTCTGGATCAATTAGAAAAAAATTAGAAAAATCCGATTACGATATGGGACTTAATAATTATATTTTATGACATTTCTGGGGCCTCCAAAAACATTTTGGGACCTGTACACAAAAATTGTGGGTCATATGTAAATATTCTGAGACCTGTGTAACGATTTGAAGATCAACGTGGAAGCTTCTGGGGCCTTAAAAAAATTTGTGAGACTTTGTGGGACTTGCGACTAATTTTTGGGACCTATAATACATTTCTGGATCAATTAGAAAAAAATTAGAAAAAAATTAGAAAAATCCGATTACGATATAGGACTTAATAATTCAATGACATTTCTGGGGCCTCCAAAAACATTTTGGGACCTGTACACAAAAATTGTGAGTCATATGTAAATATTCTGAGACCTGTGTAACGATTTGGAGATCAACGAGGAAGCTTCTGGAGCCTTAAAAAAATTTGTGAGACTTTGTGGGACTTGCGACTAATTTTTCGGACCTATAATATACTTCTGGATCAATTAAAAGAATCAGAAAAATCCGATTACGATATAGGACTTAATAATTATATTTTATGAAATTTCTGGGGCCTCCAAAAACATTGTGGGACCTGTACACAAAAATTGTGGGTCGTATGCAAATATTCTGAGACTTGTGTAACGATTTGGAGATCAACGAGGAAGCTTCTGGGGCCTTAAAAAAATTTGTGAGATTTAATAAGTAAATTTTGAAGTAAGTTTGTAGATGATGGAAGATTATTAAAAATTTTTTGCAATTTTTATTGTTAGGTCAATTTAACTAAATTTTGTGCAGACTATGGATTTTAGTCTAAATAGGCGAGTCTCACAAAAATTATTTCAATAGTTAAGACAACAACATGATAATTTAAAGACACAAAAGAAACCAATTTTTTCTTACATTTCTCATATTTAAAAAAATAATAAATAGTCAACCTAACGAAATTGTACCTTAAATCTACCTTAGTACTTTCTGTATTAATAATTACTCAAAAACCAGATGCTTCAACAATTAACCAACTTTAATAGTAGTCTCTAAAAGACAAAACAACTGTTTCTGTGACATTCTACATTTTCAAAAAGTCCATACACATAGACACTGTCTCGCAGTCTACTTGTCAAAAATAGGTACAGTTAGGCAGTGAGCCATTCTGCCGTTTGTCGTTGGCCTAATTGGTCAAGTATCCGCTGAAATCGTCGTCGTGTCTCTTGAACTCTGCGATGTATCCGCAGCTGTGCACCGAATGTGGTATCTTCTCCTTCGGCGTGAGGACCAATCGCAGGTTGTTCTCGCAGTTCAGGTTCAAGGACACTTCCCTCATAACGCCGGCGGATCGAGCGACCTCGTAGTCAGTGTCGATCTCTCGATGTCTGCGGCCCTTCGAGAACAGTTGCTCCAGGCTGTAAATGACGCTGACGAGCTCCTCCTCCAGCTGTGGGTCGCACGAAAATGAGACCATGCCTGGCTCGCAACCGGGGGCGCCTGTTCAAGCGGTGATTTATGGGACATTAATGGGCCTCATAACTCTCGGTAATTTGGGATCGATGGGGAACACCTTTGGGACCAATGAGAAAATACCTGGCGCTAATGAAAACATTGCGAGACATGTAACTAATTTTTGGGACCTACGGTATGCTTTTGGGTTAGTGAGAAAAATTTCGGGACCGTTGGGGACATCGTGGGATTTAACACTAATTTTTGGCACTGTAGAGAAGACCAATGAAAAAATACCTGGCGCTAATGAAAACATTGCGAGACATGTAACTAAATTTTGGGACCTACGGTATGCTTTTGGGTTAGTCAGAAAAATTTCGGGACCGTTGGGGACCTCGTGGGATTTAACACTAACTTTTGGGACTGTTAAGAACATTGTGGGAACTAAAACTAAATTTTGGGTACGTTGTGGGACTCACAGCTTAATTTTGGTACCAGAGATAAACTTTTGGATCAATGAGATTGGATTATTTACAAAATTTCTGGGACTTTTCAAATAAATTTTGGGCCCAAAGATACACTTTGGGGTCAGTAAGAAAATTTCCGAGGCTTCCAAAAACATTGTGGGACTAGGAAAGTATTGTATGAACTGTAGAACCCTGTTGGGACCAATGAGTATATTTTTGGGGCCTTCATTAATACTGTGGGACCTACACAAAAATTGTAGACTATATGAAAATGTTCTGGGATCTGTGTAACGATTTAAGAATGAACGGGAACACTCCAGAACCTTGAAAAAATATATCGGCCTCGTAACTAAATTTTGGGTCCTATGAAATATGTTTGAAGGCTATGAAAAATTGTTAGGTCTCCGAGAAATTGTAGAAGCTTTCAAAAACATTGTGGAAGTCCTACTGAAAATGATGGGGTTTACAAAAAATTTTGGGGGCCCACGAAAAATGATGGGCCCAAAATTTTGACGCCTCTCGGAATGTTGTGGGACTTCGCAACCAAATTTTGGGCCCAAAGATACAATTTGAGATCAGTAAGAAAATTGCCGAGGCTTCCAAAAACAATTTTGGGTCCTTGAAAAACGTTTTGTGTCCTATGAAATATGTTTGGAGGCTATGAAAAATTGTTAGGTCTCCGAGAAATTGTAGAAGCTTTCAAAAACATTGTGAAAGGCTTACTGAAAATGATGGGGTGTTTACAAAAAATTTTGGGGGCCCACGAAAAATAATGGGCCCAAGATTTTGAAGCCTCTCGGAATGCTGTGGGACTTCTCAACCAAATTTTGGGCCCAAAGATACACTTTGAGATCAGTAAGAAAATTGCCGAGGCTTCCAAAAACAACATTGGGTCCTTGGAAAACGTTTTGGGTCCTATAAAATGTTTGGAGGCTATGAAAAATTGTTAGGTCTTCGAGAAATTGCAGAAGCTTTCAAAAAGATTGTGAAAGGCCTACTGAAAATGATGGGGTGTATACAAAAAATGTTGGGGCCCCACGAAAAATGATGAGGCCCCATAATAAAACGATAACCTTAAGATGAAGGTAACCTTGAGTATCCTGGACGGTCTCCCAGCGAATCAGTGCTTCCTGCAAGGGTTTGTATAGTTGTCTTCTGTTAGGACAACACCAATTTGCCACTTTAGCCTCTAACTGTACCCTATCTTCGGTGGCTAGCTGGCACCAACTTAGAAACAGCTGCTTCAGCCGCGGTACTGATGCGATATTACAATGTTTATAAAAGTAGTGTGCATTAATCGTCGAGTTATTATCGATATAAAATTTTATACAACATAATATGTCCTGTCCATTTTCAAACATAGAATATTTTCAAAAAATTTTATTTTTGGGAAAGAAATATTTATTCGAGAGATGGAAATAGGATCGTTGAAAAGAATTTCGTGTTGCGTTCGAGGAAGGTATTTTTAGGTTTGACGTACACACCTTCGGGGATCAGAACGAATATTGTGTCGCATATCTGTTCGAAGACAGACTCTTCCATCAACTCGTCGACGGTGTCCCCGTTGTTCACGGTGCTCGTGGATTTAGATTGCATCGCGTATTTTCAGTTTCGCCGAGTTGCCTGTCATTTTCGGCGCGCGAGTGCACGAATGCGGGGTCGAAAAACAAAATCTCACAATCTTTGCGTTTCGCAATAGACAACTTCTCGATACTGCTCGAAACTGTTAAAAAATCTAATTTACAAAATTTTGTTAAGCCGTCATTCTTTTAGAAATTATTTTATTTATTTCATTCATGCACAATTCAAGCATTTTACAAATAAAAAATTACCACTTTCTTATCAGTATTGAATAATATTAGGCTGATTCTGAACAAATTGTGTGTTGAATAAAAGGTTCGTGTCTAAGCTAAATCTGATTTTCTAATTCGCTAATAAACATCAAAATTTGGGAATGCTCTCTGTCAAATAATATTTCTCTATGTTCTTAAAATACAGGAACAATTTTTGATTTGCTAAAAACACTCTGTATTAAAATTTTGTAATTTTTATCAACCATTGATATTTTCTGTTAGTTCAGACACGAACCACGGTTCGTGTCCGAGGCTCAGAATTTCAAAATGAACGACAAGGAGCTTCTGAGTCACGATCTGCAGACTCTGGTCGACGAATTTTCAAGAATCCGAGACGTGCGTCAACAATTAACAATTATTAAAAATTATTTGCATGTTTCTGAATATTTTCATCTTATAGTTATTGCATTTTGGTATAAATTTACAGGCATATGTTGCTCTGAAAGCTTTCTGCGACATCCAAGAGAAGACATTAACGATGGAAAAATTGCATTCGGACAGAATGAAGGAGAATTTGGAAAAACTTTCGAAAACGTATGGTCTTCTCGAGAAACGATATAAATCGATGATCGAGGAATTCAAAGGGGAAAAAGAGAGACTTCATAGAACAATAGAGGATCTTAAAGAACAGTGTGACCATTTACGGCTCGTTGCCGCGGACCATAATGGCGACAGTGGGCAAGGTTGTCTAATTTTTCTTAATTAAAATTATTTTTATTAGAATCGAGGCTGCATTTGAAATTATTTTATTTTAAATTGTATATTTAAATGGTTTGGAATAATTTTAAAATACAGTAGACCAGGCGAACATTTAATTAATTAAGTTAACTCCAAAGTTATACATTTGTTAGTCTTTCTAGGTTAATCAATTCACTGATTTGTCATTAATTGTTAAATTAATGTTATCCAGTGTACAGATTGGAGAGCGAAATTGCAGACCTGAAAACAGAGTTGCTAATTCAGACAGCAAAGCACAGCGAAGACGTTGCTGTACTAAAGCAGAAACACTCTGACGAGTTGCAGAGGTACAAAGTGTTGTTGCAGAACGCCAAACTGGGTGCTGCATCGGTATTACAATATTTATAATACTATTAACATAGTTATCATAATAATTGTAGAAAAAGAATTAGAAATTGAAAGTTCTAATCATCATCGATTTTTGTTTTCAAGTAACATTTGTTTTGAAAATGCAATAGTCTTGAAGTGAGGCAAGAGCGCATAGAAAATCCAATATGGCCGACTCCAGTATTCCTTTACACCTGTTCACGTCATTCTTTAATCTTTAATCCCAAAAACAAATGGTTTAACAATACTGTTTAAATGATATTTTATTATCTGTATTTAATTGTAATGTTAATTACTGCTTCCTATGTTATGAAACATCTTTTCTACGATATAAAATAATGTTTTTGTAGAGTGAAAACAAGAAAAAAGGACGACCGAAAAAATCGGCCAAAGAGAAGGAAAATATCAACTTTTTCAGGTACCATTTTTTCGTTCATGAAGTAGTAATTTTAATATTTTAACAATAGATCTACGAACAATTTAACAAAGAGTCTGCGAATTATCATTTATAAAATTAAAAATTTCGTCGTCCTCGAAGCGTTTACCAAAAGTTTGCAATTTAATTATAATATTGATCGACATGTATGTTTCAAGATGGCCGGAGTTGACAATCGAGAGAATCAGCAGCGCCCCCGTAGACGCTGAAGACAATACAACCACCATAAACAATGGCAACAAAAAAAGAAGACTGTTTTGCGAAGAAAACGATGATGCAATTAGCATAGTTCAAACAGGAAACTAAATAAAACGATAGGTGATTAACAAACATATGTTTGGTCCATATAAAATGTATAATTAATAAGTAATTCACTTTTGTACAAACATAAGTAATTAATTTTTGTACAAATACAAGTAATTCACTTTTGTTCACTCGTCAAACTAGCAACATTTTTTGGTTCGATTTCGACTTTCTTAAATAAAATACATATATATATAACATTGATCGAAGATTTTTCCATCGGATAAATCTTGAATTTTTGAGACTCTCGAGGCTTCAGACCTGTTTGGGAAGCTTATCAAAATCATTTACTGATCTTGCGATTCAGTGAGTTCCAACTGTTCGTGTAATCTATCTTCAGGTGGCCATATGTGTTCAAGTCGAGGTGCGGGGGTGGTATTATTTGCACCATCGATCGGTACTCTGGCTCTGGATGACGTGCACTGTCTGCAAACAATTCATCATATCCCCTTAATGGATATTACAATTTTAGAACTCACTCTAATTGCAATCTAATTATAAAATTTTGATTGTAATTTAAATTAGTAATTTAGTTTCGGTAAAATTATATGAGGGTTAGAATTTTGAATGAAAAAAATGGGTAAAATAAGATAGATATATCATATTACATTGAACTAACAAGAGAGAGGATTTTTAATATAAATTAAATAATCTAAAAGATTTATAATATTAACTTATTTGGTTTTTCGAAAACACTAAATAATAAAAAAATGAGGAAGCTAATTTTGTGTAAAAATTATGGGATAAAAGTTATCTAAAAAAATGTAGGGGGGTTGGTTAGATAAAAATTTAGAAGTTATTATAAAATTTTGATTGCAGTTTAAATTAGTAATTTAGTTTCGGTAAAATTATATAGGATTGAAATTTTTATTTAAAAATATAGGGGGTAATTAAATACAAATAAAATATTATAAAATTTTGATTGTAATTTAAATTAGTAATTTAGTTTCGGTAAAAGTATATAGGATTGAAACTTTTATTTAAAAATATAGGGGGTAATTAAATAAAAATAAAATATTATAAAATTTTTCTTTCTAAATATACTTCAGTTTATATATTTTTATTTTTCTTATACTTCAGAAGGATGTAGTTTCGCTATGAATTGTATAATAAAATTAATATGATTTACAGAAGGATAATATCACAATTTAGAAAATTTTGTTATTATACTCGAAAAGTGATTTTAATACAACTAAATTTTCTATTGTTTAAGATTAACAGTGAAAACAATTCTATTTTAGGTCTTACCTAATTCTGTAGGAGTGGCAGAGGGCACATGAAGGTCAACGATCTCAAGCCTGACCAGAAAACATTTTATCGTTATTAATTATTCATTGATTAATAAGGGTAACAGGCAATTTTATCAACTTTTATTCCTACCTGTGAAGGTCCCTCATCGATGCAGATTTACACCTGTGCCTGAACCGTCTGTGGTCCTCCATGAATTCGCTACCATGCCCCATTTCTGAAATACCCCCATATCAACCATAAAAACATGATCAAATTCAATCTGCAAAAATGCAAAACAATAGAAATCAATTTTCAATACATTGGAAACTTCTAAAAAAAATTTTAATGAATTTGTTTCATACATAATAATCTCCAAAATATTTTTTAACGAATTTTTATATAATGAATTTTTTAAATGAATTTATGTGGAATTTTAGAGAAATGGGAAAATCAGTGGAATATTGTGGTTCAGAGATTTTCAAGCAAATATGAACGTAAGCATTTCTATATAATAAATTTTTTAAATGAACTTATGGGGAATTTTAGAGAAATGGGAAAGGGTATAGCCGGATAAGATGGTCAAAACTGCCCTTGAGCCGAATGATATCGCGGATGGGTCATTCGATAGGGCATCCAAAAAAACCATACTGTGTAAAATTTTAACCCTATATCTTGATCGGGAGGGTAGTAACGGGGTAAAATTGAAAAACCAGTTTTTGGCCTATTTGCCCTAGTTAACGGAGTTTAGAAATTCTGAAAAAAATCTGAGTCATGTCAAACACCCGAATACATATTCTGCAATTCGTTTTAGATTTTGAAATTGAAAATCCTGCTTGTAAAACATCAAAAACCTCAAAAAAATTGAAAAAATGCAGATTTCACATGGAAGTTCTAGAGTGACTAACTTTATATTTTTACAGTACCGATATATTATTATAAGTATCACATATGAATTTTTTCACATTTTTCGGTTTCTTGCGTCGTTGTTAAAAAAAGTAAAAACCGATTTTTTCGCCATTTTTTCCGTGAAGAACGAAGCTAACCTTCAAATTGTAACATTTTCTATACAATAAATTTTTTAAATAAATTTATGGGGAATTTTAAGGGAGAAAGCAAATATGAACGTATGCATAAACGATCAAAGGGCGATAGTGATAGTTATCGAGAAAGTAGTAACGGATGGCCGATGGTCAGACGGCTCGTCCACTTTCTCCGTTGTTTATCGGGACCTCGTGCTAGAGTATCTACTCGCTTGAGTAATCCCCCTGCTTAATATAATAGAAGCGCAGCAGAGGTCTTCGCGTCTAATAGGCTTGACTTTAATCGCTCGATAGATTCGACGCCCACCGACGCCTTCGGTCTCGCTTGTCGTGAACCTTGAACGAGACGCGTTTACGATTCGGAACAAGGACGAGAAAATTGCTGGTATACAGGGTGTTACACATTTCTTTTGTTAAATGTGTAAAATGTTCTCTAGTTAATTGTATAATTCCAGCCATATTCTACTATCCCCTATAATATTCATTATAATTATTTACATTATTTACAGTTTGAAATTCCTCGGTGAAAACGAACATCCAACAAATTCGGCTTCTTCACTTCAACATTTTTTAAACAAGTTTAAATGTTCATCACCTCATAAGAAATATGTTACTGTATTCAGGAGAGTCTGGAGACTAATCCTGCACAAAAATCATTTCCATAACTCTTGCAGTTGAAGCACAAAAAATGCTCAAACTCAAAAACATACGTTAAAGGCACCTTGGTGTCGTTAAACATTTGTTAAACATGTTTAAACGTCCACAGTGTAAAAAAAGAAAATACCATTGTATTCGCGAGAGTGTGTAGAACATATTTATATAAAAATTATTCACCCCCGACTCTCATTTTTCAAAATATATCTAGAAATGTCCAACTCAATAGACGCGTTTAAGGTATCTCGCTGTGTTTAAACAATTTTTACGCATACTAAAATGTTTACAATATTGTAAAAAAATATAGCATCGTATTTGGGAAAGTTTACAGAATATTACTGTGCAATAATTATTTAGATAGCAATCTCGGTTGAAGCAGAAAAAATTGTCAAAGTTAGAAATGTGATTTTACAGAAAAATCAAAATTTCTCAAAAATTGAGACAAAAACGACTTTCATATTCGCATTCAGAGTATCTAAATCTACAATAATGGTTGATTAGTTATCCAAACAGAAAACTGGTATAAAACAGTGAAATTCTAAGAGAAACGACCAACGCGCGCGAGAGAGTATAATGTATAGTCATTTGCCATGCAGATTGTCAGTCATCTCTGTCAAAGGAAATTAAAAAAGGTATTCTCCGACTGTTTAGGAACGTTTACGAGCGATTTGACGCGTCCAGGTGAAAGCGAAGACGACTCGAAAGCCGATGGAAATAATAATCACGCGCGTCGAACGTCATATCTGACGCCGCGAGCTGCGCGTCTGCGCAATATCGACGTGAAAACCCGCGGGAAATTCGACTTTCTAGGCTGCGATAGAAATCGCGGGCGGCCTGTCAGAGAACGCGTGACAAATCGCCAACTATTGCGGCAGAGCTCGCGACGCCGATTTCCCGCGAAATCGATTCGTTCTTGTCCCGTCACCGCGCGATTATTTCTAACGTTTTTGCGACGAATGACGTCGACGGTGAAACATTTGTTGAACTGCTGACTGTTTCTAACAGTATTGTCAGCGAATGGTCTGTTTCTGGAAATAGAGAACAAAGGAAAAAATTGTTAATTCGAGTATGGATTGAATCGTACTCTGTTAAATGATATCCAATATATTTATCTGACTGTCTCCAACCGGTGACCGTCACTTTACAAACAGAATCAACAGCTGAAGTAACATCTAAAATCTCAACAGACGTCATAAACAAAATACAGATCGCTCTAATTGAAATTTCACTGACGGTCACCGGTGACCGTCACTCCATAAACAAGATAAAAAGCAGATATCTCAATGGCGGTCGTAAACAAAGTAAAAGTGGTTCCAATCGAAATGTGACTGACGGTCACCGGTGACCGTCACACCATAAACAAGATAAAAAGCAGATATCTCAATGGTGGACCGTAAACAAAGTAAAAGTGGTTCCAATCGAAATTTGACTGACGGTCACCGGTGACCGTCAGTCAAATATGCATACATTGGGCATATACATTGGACCTCCGGATTTTGCTTCCGGTTTGATGTGAGGGAGGAAGTGAACAGCTCGCGATTAAATGCGTGCGGCACGCGCATGCATCGCATCGATGCAACTGCATCGGAATTGCATAACGATTTCGCGGGCTTTTCCCATGCGGAGCACGAGGGAGTCGTGCGCGCGCGTAATCGTGTCGCCGCATGCGAGAATATCAATTAACGCAGCTCGGGCGATGAAGAGAAAACACGCACGGCCGGCACATTGTGGCTTTTGGTCACGAAGACTCCATAGCGAACCGGTTTAGACGGGTCGTCGCCGTCTTGGTTTCAGGAGAGAACAACGTTACGTCAGCTCATCATGCCATCGATGTGTTTTGTCACCTGCCGCCTGCGAAAATTTCTTCTCGAAAATTTCTAATCCTCGGGCGATAAAAATTTCTCTTTCTTTGGCCTCGAATATATTCTCCTGTTCCTAGAATGTTTAGAAAAATTTGTACCTTTTCCTAACTCCATTTGGTTAAACCCATCACTCGTGAATTTTGTGCGATACAAATTCATTTAAAAAATTTTTTGGAGAATTTTATGTGATACAAATTTATTTAAAAAATTTTTTGGAGGATTTTATGTGATATAAATTCGTTTAAAAAATTCTTTGGAGATTTGTATGCATTATAAATTCGTTTAAAAAATTCATTGAAGATTTGTATCTATTATAAATTCGTTTAAAAAATTCTTTGGAGATTTGTATGTATTATAAATTGTTTGAAAAAAGTGTTGGGGGATTGCAGTATATTAAAAGATTGATTTCTATTGTGTTGCATTTTTGCACACAGTTAATTTGAATCCGCGTGACTTAATTGTTCCGGCAAATTATCATAGAGCTTCGTGCGCGAAGAATGCATTACACCGTTGGTCTACTGCGAAATCATGTAAAGAATGTCTGAAGTTATGCGAAGCTGCGCGATAAAATGAAGTTCCTTCCTGCAGAAGTCATCGCTCCACCAGGAAAATGCAGTGAACTGAATATTGACTAGGTGAAAGCGTAATAGAAAATCCATATTACGGTCTTCTGATCACGTATCGGTCCCAAATAATTATAGTTGTGCGCAAACATTGGTCTATTAGGGATGCAAATTTCTTTTGTTATTTGGAAACTTGTGAATAATGTATTGCAGCATATTCACTGGAGCTGATCGTGCATATTTCATTGCAGTATCAATTTTGCTTTCAACTATGCAAATTTCCCAAAATATAGGTTATGTATAAATTCCAAACTATTATAACACAAAATTGGATATTACCAAAAATTGTCATTCGCAATTTTCGAAATTCTAATATATGATCACACAAAATTGGAAATTACCAAATATCGTCATTTGCAATTTTTTAAATTCCAAAATATCACACAAAATTGGAAATTACCAAAAATTGTGATTTGCAATTTTCGAAATTCCAAAATATCACACTAAGTTGGAAATTACCAAAAATTGTGATGTGCAATTTTCGAAATTCCAAAATATCACACAAAGTTGGAAATTACCAAAAATTGTGATGTGCAATTTTCGAAATTCCAAAATATCACACAAAGTTAGAAATTACCAAATATTGTGATTTGCAATTTTCGAAATTCCAAGATATGATCACACAAAATTGGAAATTACCAAATATCGTCATTTGCAATTTTTTAAATTCCAAAATACCACACAAAATTGGAAATTACCAAAAATTGTGATTTGCAATTTTCGAAATTCCAAAATATCACACAAAGTTGGAAATTACCAAAAATTGTGATGTGCAATTTTCGAAATTCCAAAATATCACACAAAGTTAGAAATTACCAAATATTGTGATTTGCAATTTTCGAAATTCCAAAATATGATCACACAAAATTAGAAATTACCAAATATTGTGATTTGCAATTTTCGAAATTCAAAAATATGATCACACAAAATTGGGAATTACCAAAACTTAGTATTTGCAATTTTTGAAATTCCAAAATATCATCACACAAAATTGGAAATTACCAAAAATTGTGATTTGCAATTTTCAAAATTCCAACATATGATCACACAAAATTGGAAATTACCAAATATTATGATTTGCAATTTTCGAAATTCCAAAATATGATCACACAAAATTGGAAATTACGAAAAATTGTCATTTGCAATTTTCGGAATTCAAAAATATGTGATCACACAAAATTTAAAATTACCAAAAATTGTAATTTGCAATTTTCTAAATTCCGAAATATGACCACACGAAATTGGAAATTACCAAAAATAATCATTTGCAATTTTCGAAGTTGAATTAGTGGAAGTTTTGGTTATCCTGTGACAATTTTTAGAATACATTAATTTCTATGGACCATTTTTGCTAATCGTTCGTTTTTGTTAGATGTCGGTGACAATTAGGCGTTCTCATAGTCGAGTTTCGAAGTCTCGATACGATGCATAACAAAGAGGAAAGTAATTAATCTTACCAGAGAGAGGCGCGTAGACCGGAAACGGTGCGACGTAATCCGGTACCTCGTCCTCGTAGATCGGCTGGTGATAGTAGCAACTATTGTTCGCTGGCCTAGGTGGTCCACAATACAATTCTTCCACGAAAGCTGGTGCGTCGTAGCCCGGTTCTCTCGCCGAGGATGAATACCTACAATGTATCCCCTTATTCCAGTTCTTTCCCATCGATTGTTCAACGTGAAATTGTTATTTAACGTGAAAAACACCGTGGGCTGTCCTTGGACTCTCCTCGTTTTGCCAAATATCAATCCCTTAAAAATCTCAAAAATCACAACTTTCAAAAAAGGAAAACAAATTCTATCACTGAAATAACAACCAAAATATTTAGCAAATTATTGCTTAATGCAAAATGTATTTGTAAGATATATTAAAAATTGACGATTTAATAACCTGAAAAAAATGTCTTCCACGAAATCAACCATGTTAATAATAATTTCGTAAAAAGTTTTCGTTCAAATGTCCATTATTGACACAGTTAATAGGTAATAATTAAATAAAAGTCTAACGAGATTTATAATATTAATACAAGAAGGTTGCACGCGAGTTTCACCGAGCGGCTTATAATTTGTTAACCGCCATTTCCTCCTGTATTGCAAAACATTAAGGTAACGTTAAGGCAATTTCCATGAATAGTTGAATAACTAAATCGCTCGCGATCTGGGACGGTGAAATTGAGCAAGAAACGGAAAGAAAACCGGCTATAAAGACAAATGGAACTAGAAAAACTAGAAACAAATAAAAAGAAAAACAAATTAGAAAACGTAGAAAAAGATGGCGCGCAAATCGAGGAATCGAATTAGCAAGAAAAAATCGGTCAACGAAACGAAAAATTTCGAATCAAACGGCGGAACGACATCGAGCCCCTAAAATTTCTAAACTTAGATCACCGCGAAACAGCTGATAATCGATCTCGTCGCGGTTGCACAAAGAAACTCGGCATTGTTTACAAGCCGAGGTACAATTTTTCTTTTCCCGACGACGTTCACAGTCTGTTTAACCCAATATATTTTTCACGGCTTGCAGACTGCCAACGAAAGATCGTATCGGTGGGCGCGAAGTAGGGCACGCTGTTCTTGAGCGATGCGCTTAGCGTGCTATAGTGATTATTAATATGCACCTACAACACTGTGCCCCTCTATGGCAAGCAAAAAAGTGTTTAGTGTCGACTTCCTCGAAAAAACGCCAGACCACATTTCGCAAGCGAGAAATTTCATTGAGAAACAATCCTATTTTGCTATAACAATGGCACTCAATTTTTTATTTAATTTTACAGTGCCCCATACTGCAACAATAATATATTCCATTCTTAGAACTAAATTTTTATTCTGCAATAACAGCGACACTCAATTTTTTATTTAATTCTACAACACCCTATACTTCAATAATAATATTCTATTTCTTGCATTAACAATAATATTCCATTTTTAATATCAACTTTTTCTTTTGCAATGACAGAGACACTCCATTTTTTATTTATTTGTACAGTGCCCTATACTTCAATGGTAATATTTTCCATCCTTAATATTAAATAACAACTTTGCATTTTGCAATAAAACAGACACTCATTTTTTTATTGAATTTTGCAGTACAGACAATATTTCAATAGGTTCCATATTCTTAATATATATTCTTTATTTTGCAATAACAGTGACGCCCATTTTTTAATATTTAATTTTGCGGTACACCAGAGTTGGGCAATTTTGCCTCAATTGAGGCAAAACCGTCCCCACCCTAGCGCTAACTGTCCCCTTCCAGCAAGCGCCGTACGGCGGGGCAACGGAGACACGAGATATCAGTGAACGCGACGAACGTGCGCGCTGTATGAAAAAGAGTGGGGGAAGCAAGTGTTTGAGAAGCCCCAACCGTGCCCAGCTCTGTAGTACACCATATTCCAATAATAATATTCCATTTTTAGTATAAATTTTTATTTTCCAGTAACAGTGACAAGCAATTATCTTCTTAATTTTACAGCACCTCATTTAAAAAAAGAATATGGCCTGTTGCCACGATATCGATCCTCCTGCTGACCAAAATAAAGAAAACCAGGAATTACGTTAATCGGTATGAATGTGTCTGCTGTCTGGACCAAAAAAGATTTGAAATCTCGAACACCCAGTATATTCTAATACATTTTGGAATATTCAAGTATATTATAGTATATTCTAGTGTATTCTAGTATATTCTAGTATATTCTAGTATATTCTAGTATATTGTGGTATATTCTAGTATATGCTAGTATATTCTAGTATATTCTAGTATATTCTGGTATATTCTGGTATATTCCAGTATATTCTGGTATATTCCAGTATATTCCAGTATATTCTAGTATATTCTAGTATATTCTAGTATATTCTAGTATATTCTAGTATATTCTAGTATATTCTAGTCTATTCTAGTATATTCTAGTATATTCTAGTATATTCTAGTATATTGTAGTATATTCTAGTATATTCTGGTATATTCTAGTATATTCTAGTATATTCTAGTATATTCTAGTATATTGTAGTATATTCTGGTATATTGTAGTATATTCTAGTATATTCTAGTATATTGTAGTATATTCTGGTATATTGTAGTATATTCTGGTATATTCTGGTATATTCTGGTATATTCTAGTATATTCTAGTATATTCTGGTATATTCTGGTATATTCCAGTATATTCTAGTATATTCTGATATATTGTAGTATATTCTAGCATATTCTAGTATATTCTAGTATATTCTAGTATATTCTGGTATATTCTAGTATATTCTAGTATATTCTAGTATATTCTAGTATATTCTGGTATATTCTAGTATATTCTAGTATATTCTAGTATATTCTAGTATATTCTAGTATATTCTGGTATATTCTAGTATATTCTGGTATATTCTAGTATATTCTGGTATATTCTAGTATATTCTGGTATATTCTGGTATATTCTGGTATATTCTAGTATATTCTGGTATATTCTAGTATATTCTGGTATATTCTAGTATATTCTGGTATATTCTAGTATATTCTGGTATATTCTAGTATATTCTGGTATATTCTAGTATATTCTGGTATATTCTAGTATATTCTGGTATATTCTTTTAGGATCAACGCTATGGAATGAATGCAGTTTCCAACCCTAAATTTCCGCGAGTCCTTGAACGGCAATGGTCGTAACGGGTTGCACAATAAAGTTGCTCGAACGGGACACAATCGCGCGGCAATTTAATTGCCGGAAAGAGACACTTCCTTCGATCGTAATGGGCATCCATCAACGATCCGACGCACACGGGTGCACTGAACCCCCTAACGACGACTTAAATCGATGACTCGGATCGAACCGGTAAAAGGCGAAATCGCATAAACCGCGGCACGCGAGACGCTTAAACGATTTTATGCGAACAACCCCGCTGGTAAATCAAAGAGGAAGAAAACAAAATGGAAGAAAAACGCTTAGAATGCCACGCGCGGCCTTCCGACACGCTCCACAGAAATCGAACTGAAACATTGATAAATGGAGATGTTCGACGCTGATCATCGAGCAGAAAATACACTAACCGTCACTCGCATAAATCAGACTTGGAAATAGAGAAATGCTTGGAGATATACTAGTATTCGAGAATGTGTGTCAAAATGTGGGACACCTTGTATTAGAAACGTGATTATGTAGAATTATAGTAAACTAGGGCAGAGAATGATGACAAATGTCAAAATATAGAATAATGTGCAGAATTTGTTAATAATTGTGGGTTTAAGGAACACAGGTACTTGACCCAACTCAATGAAACCGAACTTGTGAGGACTTAATTTAAACCTAACTTTAGCTGACTCAAATGATCGGAGTTTGTTACAGGCCTAACTGTGTGGGACCTAACAGTGGGAAACATGTCCCAATCCTACCCTAATCGCTAGATCAAACCCAGCAGGTACGTAACTTGTAAAAAGTCATCTTGGACCTAATCAAATACCTATCACTGACAGGTTGGTTTAGACTCAACTAGATCAATCCTAAGAACTACCTAATTCGTCAAGGACCTAGCAAGTACCTAATTTTTCCATAACCTAACCTTGATCAAATCCTTTGTCAAGGACCTACCTTGGACCAAACCCGAAAAAACCACCCACATATGGATGTGGAGGTACCTAACTAGATAACGCCTAACAGGCACCTAATTTGCCAGAGACCCAAAGTGTTTGCACCCTAAGTTACCTAAATAACGCCTAACAGGCACCTAATTTGCCAGAGACCTAAAATGTTTGCACCCTAAGTTACCTAAATAACGTCTAACAGGCACCTAATTTGCCAGAGACCTAAAATGTTTGCACCCTAAGTGACCTAAATAACGCCTAACAGGCACCTAATTTGCCAGAGCCCCAAAGTGTTTGCACCCTAAGTTACGTAAATAACGCCTAACAGGCACCTAATTTGCCAGAGACCCAAAGTGTTTGCACCCTAAGTTACCTAAATGACGCCTAACAGTCGCCTAATTTGCCAGAGACCCAAAGTGTTTGCAGCCTAAGTTACCTAAATAACGCCTAACAGGCACTTAATTTGCCAGAGACCTAAAATGTTTGCACCCTAAGTTACCTAAATAACGCCTAACAGGCACCTAATTTGCTAGAAACCCAAAGTGTTTGTACCTCTCAGTTACCTAAATAACGTCTAACAGGCGCCTAATTTGCCAGAGACCTAAAATGTTTGCACCCTAAGTTACCTAAATGACGCCTAACAGGCACCTAATTTGCCAGAGACCTAAAATGTTTGCACCCTAAGTTACCTAAATAACGCCTAACAGGCACCTAATTTGCCAGAGACCTAAAATGTTTGCACCCTAAGTTACCTTAGCACCCAGGTCCCTAACTCTGAAAAGGAGCCCCACATAGCTCACTGGAGTATACAGACGAGTTGATTATCAACAAATTGGATGATAACGGGAACCCACTCACCAATATTCAGATTGAGCACGAGCCTCCTGTGGAAGATGATAGCCATGTCGTCGATGGCGTCGCGGCGCCTGTTGTTGCGTTATGCCAGCGACGCTATGGCGTCGCAGGTACGCATAGTTCTCCAAATCCCACGGGTCTACGTAGTGCCTGCTGGCACTTCCGGAGCTGCAAGCGTCTCCCGAGCTGCCGCCGGATGTTGAGCGCTGGGAACCCACCGAGTCCCAATATATCGAGGATTCCGCTGGCATTCTCATCGCCGTCCGTCTTCCGGTTCCCCTTTTGTTCAACTGTATCAATCGGTTGGTACGGCTTTATCAAAATCCCCCGATAGCGATCGCGATTGTTCCACAACGGCGATCTGCCTCTTTAATGCCGTGGGAAGTTTCCTCTGCGATGGAAACGGTCTGCAATAAATTCGGCTGCTGAACAAATTAATGTTATGTTTATGTGTTCCATTTTAATATGGTCTTTGCCGTTTTTTAATTCGTTCGCGAACATTTTGACAAAAATACATAAAAAATATATAGGGGAGGGGGGAATATTCATTTTTAAGAGGAGGGTAACTGAAATGTAGTGAGGAGTACCTGAAATCGAATTAGGGGTGTCTGAAATGTATACAGGGCTACGCAAAATCTAATGAGGGGTACACGAAATATAGTCCGAGGTATACACATAATATAGAATATGTAGATATAGTGAGGACCACCTGAAAATTGGTATTGATTACCTAACATTTAGAAAGAACGCCGAAAGTTTAGAAAAGTGTGTCTGAAATTCTGTACGAGGTATCTGTAATTTAAGAATGATGACTGAAGTTTAGAAGAAGTATAACAAATTTTATAAGGGTGCCTGAAATTTAGAAAGGGTGCCTGAAATTTAGAAAGGGTGCCAGAAATTGATGAACGGTGCCTGAAATTTATGAACGGTGTTTAAAATTTATGAACGTTGCTTAAAATTTATGAACGGTGCTTAAAATTTATGAACGGTGTTTAAAATTTAGGAGGGGTACCTTCAAAATTTGAAAAGGACACACAAAATTTAGAAATGGGTAGAAATCTAATGAGTAGTGTTGAAACTTAGTAAGACTGTTAAAAACTTAACAACAGGCTTTTCAAACAGTCGAATAAACAACAATCTATCATCAAGGTCCAAATATGGGTTTAGCCTTATTTTTACAAAATATTCGGAACCATAGTATTTCAGAAAAATATTTCCGAAAAAATTTGAGATAGTACAAATACTTTGTTATAAATTCCAGATAATTATTAGTTAAAGTATTTTTAACGAATATCGTTCTGGTACCTGTAACGGTTCAGCAACGTGTCACGACATTTTTCATCGGACTGTTATCCTCGAGTTTGACATTGACATTCCGTTTTTCAGCCACGTGATAAGCACTGTTTCCTAAGCGCGGGAAAATTTGAATTCGAAAAAGCGCGACCGTTTTTCGTGCACAGTTAGAGCAGAGACTCGTTTCCGGGGTAAGAAGCACACAACGCGCACCGCGAGCACGATTTCGCTTCTGGATCTGTCTAAGCAAAGCACAAACTGTGGTTCACTGTTCTTCTCTCCTACTACCGGTCAGGTGTACGCCGATCTCCTCGAAGACGAGTGAAACCGAAGACTTTCACGCCTGCGCTACCGTTGGCCCCACCTTCTCCTACGGGCTGGTGCATCATGCTGTTGCACCGTTGCACTTGCAATCGCCGGTACGTCATCCGCGCGTACCAGTGACCATTGTTGGACAGTTGACATCAGTACCGGGAACTTCTTCGTTGATAATGGGTACTGGATAGCTATAGAATATCACAAGTACCTGATCCTTACTTACTATGGTTATTGAGTGGTACTGGAAACCTGGAACAGGCACCTGTGATTTATAGGATGCTGGAAGTTTAGGAAATCTAATTGGGGTACCTGAAATTTAGTATGAGGTACCAGAAACGTGGAAAGGGTACCACAAATTAGGAAAGGTACCAGAAAATTCGGGTAATGGTACCAGAAACATACAACGGAAGCCTGAAGTTTGGGGAGGGTGCCAAAAACTTGGGAATGGTACCAAAAAAATAGGAATGTAATTGTTGTTTAATGCTGAGTACCTGAATCTTAGTATTGGGTATCCGTAATTTAAGGAGAGTACCAAAAATATGTCAAGGGCAAGTAAAATGAGAAATGCGTACCGGAAATTTAGTGGAGGGTACCTGAAATTTAGTATGAGGTGCCTGAAATTTAGAATGAGGTACTGGCAACTTGGAAAGGGTACCACAAATTAGGAAAGGTACCAGAAAATTCGGGTAATGGTACCAGAAACATACAACGGAAGCCTGAAGTTTGGGAAGGGTGCCAAAAACTTGGGAATGGTACCAAAAAAATAGGAATGTAATTGTTGTTTAATGCCGAGTACCTGAAACTTAGTATTGGGTATCCGTAATTTAAGGAGAGTACCAAAAATATGTCAAGGGCAAGTAAAATGAGAAATGCGTACCGGAAATTTAGTGGAGGGTACCTGAAATTTAGTATGAGGTGCCTGAAATTTAGAATGAGGTACCAGAAACTTGGAAAGGGTACCACAAATTAGGAAAGGTACCAGAAAATTGGGGTAATGGTACCAGAAACATACAACGGAAGCCTGAAGTTTGGGGAGGGTGCCTAAAACTTGGGTATGGTACCAAAAAAATAGGAATGTAATTGTTGTTTAATGCTGAGTACCTGAAACTTAGTATTGGGTATCCGTAATTTAAGGAGAGTACCAAAAATATGTCAAGGGCAAGTAAAATGAGAAATGCGTACCGGAAATTTAGTGGAGGGTACCTGAAATTTAGTATGAGGTGCCTGAAATTTAGAATGAGGTACTGGCAACTTGGAAAGGGTACCACAAATTAGGAAAGGTACCAGAAAATTCGGCTAATGGTACCAGAAACATACAACGGAAGCCTGAAGTTTGGGAAGGGTACCAGTAACCTGTTACAACATTCAGAATGGTGCCTTAAATTTAGGAGTGGTACCAAAAATTTAGGAGTGGTACCAAAAATTGGAATGTATTTGATATTCAATACTGGGTACCTGAAACTTAGTATTGAGTGCCTGGAACTTAAGTAGAGTAACAAAAATTTGTCACGGGCAAATAAAATTAGAAATGGATACCAGAAATTTAGTATGAGGTACCTGAAATTTAGAATGAGGTACTGGGAACTTGGAAAGTGTACCAAAAATTAGGAGAGGTGCCAGACAATTCGGATAATGGTACCAGAACCACACAACGGCAGCCTGAAGTTTGGGGAGGGTATCAGTAACCTGTTACAACATTCAGAATGGTGCCAAAATTTTAGGAGTGGTACCAAAAAAATAGGAATGTACTTGATATTTAATACTGGGTACCTGAAACTTAGTATTGGGTGCCCGGAATTTAAATAGAGTAACAAAAATTTGTCAAGGGCAAGTAAAATTAGAAATGTGTACCGGAAATTTAGTGAAGCGTTCCTGAAATTTAGTATGAGGTACCTGAAATTTAGAATGTGGTACTGGCAACTTTGGAAAGGTACCAAAAATTAGGAAAGGGTACCAAAATTTAGGAAAGACACCAAAAATTAGGAAAGGTACCAAGAATTTAGGAAATGTGACTGAAATTTAGGAACGATGTCTAAAGTATTAGAACCACCGCCAAAATTTTAAAAATGTTATTTGGAAAACAAACAGGTACCAAAACAGAAATCACGCAACTCACAATCGTAGCAAAAATAGATAGTAAAAGGTAAACATCGTTGAAAAGTAGAATGGAACGAAGAAAAAGTTCTGCTTTTTCCCATGCTTATAGTAACCATAAATCATTGCGAAACTTCGCTGAATTGTCCATTATGGTCTAACCGGTGGTTCTGAAAATATGCTCGACCAAAAAACGAACGGGTCGCGACATTCCAATGGCTCGTTAGTTCTTCGAACGGTTCAAACGTCTATGCTCGCGGGATGATTGCGCAATATAAACTTTCATTGGCCTTTTGAAGGAACGCTCGTCAACCTGATTCCGCTTAATTATATCGGCCGGACGTGATACCATTTGCTACCGTTTGCTTTGCCCGGCGCCGAATAATACCTCGGGCGTGATCAATTAGGTTTGCGAGAAATATTGCGGTGCTCCAGGCCAACGAGCATAACCGGCCGACCATTCTCACCGGAAAAACCTGTCCAATTGTTTTGCAAAAATAACTAACCCAATAAACTAAAATACATAATTGGAAAAACTGCATAAAATAAATTGAAGCAATTTGTATTTAGAACTAGACAATTAAAAATGAAACGTTTATTTTTTATTATTAAAAATTACTTGACCTATGTGAATCTGTAAACTTTTTATAAAACTTGCATATAACGTTGGATATTTAGTACATATTCGTTATATATATTTTTAACGATTATTATTTATATTCAGGGGGTGAAAACAACCCCCAAAATAATCAGCTGTGTATTTTCGAAGGAACATTTGCAACCCTAACTTTAAGGGTTGTTTTCATCCCAATAAAATATAAATGTTATGCTTGCAAAAGAATACAAAATTTGGTAAATATAGCTATGAGGGGACCCATCTCGGATCACCTTGACCTTGACATATGTTGTCAAGGACAATATTCTGAACAACTTTTGTCAATATATCTATCCGTCGCTCGGACTTAGTTTCTGAGAAAATTGCAAAAAACTATTGCTAGTACTGAATTAAACTTTCCACCCCCTCCACAAACCTAACCACAACTCATTCTATTCGCATAATCTTTGCATTGTAGCTGTCATCAGAATTTGATCTAGTAATTAAGACTAACCTAACCCAATCCTAACCTAACAATGCAAAGATTATGTGAATAGAATGAGTTGTGGTTAGGTCGTGGAGGGGGCGGAGGGGACCGACGAAAATTTAACAAAGCTTTTTTGTAATTATGTCGGAAACTAAGTCCGAGCGACGGATAGATATATTGACAAAAGTTGTTCAGAATGTTGTCCTTGACAACATATGTCAAGGTCAAGGTGATCCGAGATGGGTCCCCTCATAGCTGTATTTACCCAAAATTTAAGGTCAAGGAACTTTTATTTGATAATGGAAAACAGACAACACAGCATATAGTAACAAACAAGTATAAAATACAAGTTGCAAAATAATGCAACGATTAGACTGTTATTTAAATAACTATATGGAGTACACAGATACTATTAATCTCCGTACAGCAAAATAAAAATGATTATTACTCCGAATTGATAAGAAGTTGGATTAAAATATTTTCAGCACAAAGAATCTACAGAAGGTTCTATCTTCGCCATACTACACGCGTTCCTTCATCTTGAATCTCTTGCGCCCGAGTACCACTAGAGCGTTGAGATAAACGCAATCGCGGTTTACTGACAGCTGCAAAAATACCAATCGAACGATTTTGCTTTCCGGTGTACGCTGAATGAATGTTCATAGCATACCATACGATCCGGTCTATCGAAAATCGAACGGGCTAGAAAGTCGGAATCGTTCTGCACTTTCTTCCGAGTCGGTACACAATGCATTCAAGCGAACACAGTTCTTTGTCCCTCTGTTGCTTTCTAGCCGGAATGCGTGCAATCCTTCGTCTGGCCTCGTGTTCCTATTTCAATGTGAAAATCAGATACATAATTGCATCTGTTCTGCAGAATCTGGGTACTCTTGGGTCACAGGCCCCTGGAATCCTAGCTTCACAGAAATCTCAGGGATTGCCATAGGTGTCCTCAGTGCAAAAGTTCATGTACCCTAAGTGCATTGGGTGTTGGTACTATTTAGCTCATGATAATGGAAGCTTCATAGATTTATATGCGATTTTTGAACGTCAGGACCTAGGGAATCAATTGAAATCCAGATAGATGGCCTAAGATACCGCATACTAAATTTCAAGCACCTCCCACTACGCTTCAGGTACTCGTTTCTAATTTTAGACATCATTCCTATGTTTCTGATACCTCTAATCAATTTTAAGCATCATTCCCAGGTTTCAGGTACTCATTACTAAATTACAGGTATTTCTCACTAAATTTCAGTTTGACTTTTTCGCAGCCTTTCGAGATTCCAGGTATCTTTTCCAAAAATTTTAGACACTCCTAAATTCCAAATACACGTTCTAGATTTTAGGTACTCTTTCCTGAATTTCAGGAACCTTTTCTAAATTTCAGGAACCTTTTCTAAATTTTCAGGCACTCCTTAATTTTAGGTGCGCCTTTCAAGTTTCTGGTATTCTTCCCAAGATTCTAACCTAGTCCTAACCTAGATGCCTGAATATCCATGTACCCCAAGTTCCTAGGTACTCAAAACCCCACGTACCCCAAGTTCCTAGGTACTCAAAACCCCACGTACCTCAAGTTCTTAGGTACTCAAAACCACAAGTTGCTCAGTACTCAAAACCCCACGTACCCCAAGTTCTTAGGTACTCAAAACCTCAAGTTCCTCAGTACTCAAAACCTCACATACCCCAAGTTCCAAGGTACTCAAAACCTCACGTACCCCAAGTTCCTAGGTACTCAAAACCACACATACCTCAAGTTCCTAGGTACTCAAAACCCAACGTACCCAAATTACCTAGGCACTCAAAATCTCACGTACCCCAAGTTCCTAGGTACGCAAAACCCCAAGTTCCTCGGAACTCAAAACCTCACATACCCCAAGTTCCAAGGTACTCAAAACCCCACATACCCCAAGTTCCTAGGAACTCAAAACCTCACATACCCCAAGTTCCTAGGTACTCAAAACCTCACGTACCCCAAGTTCCTAGGTACTCAAAACCACAAGTTGCTCAGTACTCAAAACCCCACGTACCCCAAGTTCTTAGGTACTCAAAACCTCAAGTTCCTCAGTACTCAAAACCTCACATACCCCAAGTTCCAAGGTACTCAAAACCCCACATACCCCAAGTTCCTAGGAACTCAAAACCTCACATACCCCAAGTTCCTAGGTACTCAAAACCTCACGTACCCCAAGTTCCTAGGTACTCAAAACCACACATACCTCAAGTTCCTAGGTACTCAAAACCACAAGTTGCTCAGTACTCAAAACCCCACGTACCCCAAGTTCTTAGGTACTCAAAACCTCAAGTTCCTCAGTACTCAAAACCTCACATACCCCAAGTTCCAAGGTACTCAAAACCCCACATACCCCAAGTTCCTAGGAACTCAAAACCTCACATACCCCAAGTTCCTAGGTACTCAAAACCTCACGTACCCCAAGTTCCTAGGTACTCAAAACCACACATACCTCAAGTTCCTAGGTACTCAAAACCCAACGTACCCAAATTACCTAGGCACTCAAAATCTCACGTACCCCAAGTTCCTAGGTACTCAAAACCTCAAGTTCCTCAGTACTCAAAACCTCACATACCCCAAGTTCCGAGGTACTCAAAACCCCACGTACCCCAAGTTCCTAGGTACTCAAAACCCCACGTACCTCAAGTTCTTAGGTACTCAAAACCTCAAGTTGCTCAGTACTCAAAACTCCACGTACCCCAAGTTCTTAGGTACTCAAAACCTCAAGTTCCTCAGTACTCAAAACCTCACATACCCCAAGTTCCTAGGTACTCAAAACCTCACATACCCCAAGTTCCTAGGTACTCAAAACCTCACGTACCCCAAGTTCCTAGGTACTCAAAACCTCAAATACCCCAAGTTCCTAGGTACTCAAAACCTCACATACCCAAAGTTCCTAGGTACTCAAAACCCCACTTACCCCAAGTTCCTAGGTACTCAAAATCCCAAGTTCCTAGGTACTCAAAACCCAACGTACCCGAATTACCTAGGTACTCAAAATCTCACGTACCCCAAGTTCCTAGGTACTCAAAACCCCATGTACCCCAAGTGCCTTGACTCTATCTATCCTTTAACCCACAAAATTAGAAGTCTAATACATTCGCAAGTAATTTCTAAATCACATAACCTGGAAAACACACTGAGTCCCAGAATCTACATACCCTAACTATTAAAACACCAAAAATATATCTATGTGTCCAACCAGCACAGTTCCCCAGCTCTAAGAAAAATTTCGAATATAGAGAAATTGAATATGAATAAAAATCATTTAGAGCATCAGGATGAAAAAAAGAGGCACATGATCTCCTTACGTATGTTTTATTTGTGAACATCGAACATCTCCTCGGTCCATCACGGAGGCCAAGATATACGCACGCTCCGTTGTCCCGAATACGTAGTCACGGAACCTAAGAATAAGGGGGGATTTAGGAAATAGTCTGACTTCCGTCGAATAAATTAGGACTAATGTTACAGGGTACTGAGAGAGAATACTTTGCTCGATCCGTTTCGTATTTTCTTTTTCTATCTGTCGGTTGTTTTGTGACACGTGCGTCGTGGACGCGCGGACTATCCCTCCAGAAACAGAACTCGTTCGTTTTATCGCTCATCGCGGATCATGCAACGAGCTGATGCGCCCGTTTTTTGTGCGCACATGTTCTGAACGGGACCATTGTCTCCTATCGAGTAAATCGATCCAAGGAAACACGCTGTGTCCGCAATGAAAACAAGAAACGACATTGGCTCTGATTGCCTTTTTCGAAAACGGTCGTTTAAAAAATAGTCTCTTGAGCGATTCGATAAAAAATAGCAACCCACGACAGCCATGGCGTTTCCCATTACCATTCCTCTACAGCAAACACCAACGGAATCTGACATTGAGAGCAACTCCCCGCCATAAAATACACAAACCAACCAGGCCATCTTTAGGAATTAATTACAAAAAAGAAGGAAGCGACGCAGAACCAAAAATCTTTTTCTAATGTGTCCACACATGATTCAACATTGTAATACCCTGTACCCAACAGTGTTCATTATACATTGTATTGAGTGACTAGTGGACATGAAGAATCGTCTAAAATTAAAACAAAAAAGGCTCCGAAAGAAATACTGAAACATATTGTATAAAAAAATAGTTGACTAAAATATTATGACTCTATTTCACCCTGTGAACGATCTAACACACTCCAAGAACCTTTTTCAATTTTTAATTCGACACAGTCTAACTGAATTCGTGAATTATGCGTTTGGGAGTTTCCCGTACCAACAGGCCAATCAATCCAGTGTACAATGATCGCCATCGAGTACAGTGCGTAACAAAAATTTATACACAGTACTGAATCATGCCTGAATACAATGCAAAACGTTTTTAGGACGTATGTTGTTTCATTTTCCTGCAATAAAGTCGCAAAGATATGTTTAGTCTGTGACTATATGGGCGCCCTAGAACAAAGAAGCTAACATCAGGTTTTTCCTCCCCATGTCTCGTGGACGTCTTATATCCTGTACAGCCCCGGAATTAGGCGAAAGACAATCAGCACTCGCACACAGTCTAGTTACAGCTTAAACTCAGTCGCTAATCGGCTATGTACACTCCCGTCACGCAAATAAACCCTACTCGTCGGCCTACCCCTAAAAAGGACAACGCCTCTACCTCCGACAGTACCGCCTAGAGCCTTTAGTAACGCATA
Organism: Sphecodes monilicornis; assembly: GCA_913789915.3. Taxonomy (NCBI): domain Eukaryota; kingdom Metazoa; phylum Arthropoda; class Insecta; order Hymenoptera; family Halictidae; genus Sphecodes; species Sphecodes monilicornis. Next base: position 14,584,783 of record OU565299.1, on the reverse strand, counting down.
TCACAGTTACAAATTGAATGATCCGTCATTTGCCACGTTCACATTCCTCGCAGCGCAAGCTTTCCATTCACCGTGCTACAGAATCGTGTTGCAACGCTTCACCCACCCTCGGTCAACCTTCGACACTAGAAACACCAATCAACCAAAATCAACCAAAATCACCAAAGTAAAATCAACCAAAACTTTATCGCAATTGACTTTTGATGGCACGCACTTTCAATGATAATCACTTTGTCATAAATGGACCAAATGACTTCAATTTTTATTGCCAAGCTAGATAGATTAGTTTACTAGATGATATGTAATAAAATTTTTTAGGAAAATTGCGTTCAGCCGGAATTATGAAAATTATCAATAGAAGTTGCTTTCCACAACTTTGTTATTTCGGCTTGTTGCGAAAATTTACAAAATGTGTTTTGTATGTTCGTATAGAATCTATTTTGCAATGAAATTTTAGGAATTCATTTCCACCGAAACACTACAAATCACTTCAAGCTTTTTGGTAATTCTAGTGTCGAATTAACACGAACAGAAGAATATTCAATATTGTACGCTATCCAAAAACAAAAAAATGGACGAATTACCACCCTCGGGAACGTTCGAGGATGAGCTAAAAGAGAGCAACCCTCGCGAATATTATTTTCTTGTGTTTCGTTTAAACAGAATATTGTTTATGTAATTTCTCGACCGGCAGTTCAGACGTCAGTCAGTGATCAGACTTTTACTTTCTACTAGAAAAGTAAAGTTCGAGAGGAGTCGGATCCTCATTGGAGGATCCTCGTTAACCCGTTTCGTTTCCGGTCACGCGGGCCTAATTACGGGCCGCGTAATTATCGACAGGTTCCGGTCATTAAACGATAGTACATTGCTATTTTAGTTTGCGCGAACGAATTTCTCAACGTTTGCCTTTCGACGATAGGAAGACGCTCAATCGTTAATCCTTTTTTCTAATTACCGCCAGTGGTGGATTATTACAAAACTGATGGAACCAGGGACCCGGCTATATTTTCATCAAGTATTAGAAAAAAATTTGTTCAACCACTTTTCTTCTGCGACATTAGATTTACGGCGCAATAAAACTGATTATTTTACAATACTTTGTAAAAATAACAAGAATGCATCTATCCAAATTTTGTAGGAATTTTTTGAAATTAAAATAAATTTGTTGAATAAATTCTTTCCATCTTTACGATCTCAAGAATCGTCGATTAAAAATATTAGGTCGTCCCATAAGTTCGTGCCGTTTACTGTTTTGCTATTTAAATTAATATTTGAAACATAGTTTCAAAGTTAACGAAAAAAATATAACCACCTTCTCTACAACCTCGTCCCACTTTTTTAGTAAAGATATTATACCGTCACTAAAAAATTTCTGTGGTTTTTCATTAAAATACTTTTCAATCCGCGGCACGAACTTATGGGACAACCTAATATTAGAACGCGCCCCGTAAATCTGGTGTTAATTTTCAAAAATATAAAATTTTGGGTGAGGGCCCCTGAAAAGCATAATCCGCCACTAATCGTCGCTTACAATTTAAATGAAATACTGTTACGGTACTCGCGCGAAGACGTTTTACTCGTCTGGACACCGGTATAAATGAATGAAAAAGTATTCATCGAGGCATGATAAAACGGCAGAAGAAACTGTCAATTCGTTTTTTTTTTTCTTCCCCACCACTCGGATAACGACATCGCAAACTACAGAGTATTATACGTTAAAAAAATAATACGAACAATCTCTGGAAATTTTTCAACCCCCTCCCCCTCCCCCCCACCCAGTCTGTCATACCTAAACGCTTGAAAACAATCGCACACGCGCTGGCTCGAAAGCGATTCTTGTTTTGCTCGAATATACACGCGACAATACGCTACGGAAGCTCGCGTCGTTCTCTGGAATGCAATATTTTTTTTAGTTTACAATCGGATTACTTTTGACAGTCGACTATCTCGACTTGAGAAGAGATTGGCCCTTGATTTTGAGAGAGCCAATGCTAAGGTTCGCACGATTTATTCAGCATCAAAGATTTACGGGGTGAAAACAATTTTTGAAAATTGTCACCTAATCTTGCAAATAGTTATAAACCGATAATAATATAATTTGGGTAGCAACTGATAGTACAAATAATTTTTTAGTGTACAGAAAACTAAAGAGGAAGGTGACTACCCTTATTTACATTTTTTTATACACTAAATGATTATTAAGATTTTATCTTTAACAGTTTCCTAAATTAGGTATCGGTAGACTGCGGATTTCACGCATTTATGGAAAAACTGTATAAGTGAAATTTAAAATAGACAGGGAGCTACAAACGGTAGCTTCAGCCTTGAAATTTTAATCTTTGCTGCTGAGAAAATCTGTGTCCTTTGTTTATCCAAAGTTTCACCAAAATCGTAAGGGTCAGCCGGTTCTGTTAATATGTACATCGTTTGAGAGAAAAAATACAATGTCCATGCTCGTAACCGTAGCTTCGTTTGCGCGTGTATGGCTGTCGCTTATAAATACATTTCTATACGTGTCGACGCTACAGTTATTTTACAACATCTCCAGTAACAATGACGTCTCAGCTTCGCAATCGTTCTCATCTAACCTGGTCCAGCAACAGGGAAGCTGCAAGGTCTATATCGTATTCAGTCCGCTTCAGAGCACCCTCGCACTCCTGTCTGCCTGCCAAGCCCAGTCTGCAAGGACAACGTCAAATTCTTTAATAACAGTCATCAAAATCATTCATACACTACCACACAGACGTTAGTCCAGTTAATTAGTCTATGTTCCATCTTTTAAAAAATTGTACAGAACTTAATTTTTAGGTTAGTTCAATCCCACAGCGTTGCCATATACTCAAGCTATATTGCCCAAATTCAACTGGTACAATTAACTCATCCAGTAGACCCTGATTTGTTTATTAAACCTATGAGATCAATTAACACTTGGCATTATAATATCAGGTCATACAAACAAACTCTAATCACCATAAAATAAATCGTAGTACAGGTGATTAAGAAGCTCATAAAAGATCCTCGGTACAGTGTCAACAATTAACAAGAAAAATATAAGCTCACCTAACAAGGGACTCGATCTTGGCCTGCCTGTCTTTGAGGATCTGCTTGGCGGCCTGGTTGGTGTCCCATCCAGTGGCCTGCAAAGCCGTGAGTATCTCCTGCTGGGAGGCGTCGTTGGTCTCCCTCTGCACCTTCATCACTTTGCTGGCGCGGAATTCGTCGTTCAGAGACATCACCAGCTGCTGTGAGGCGCCGGTGAGTGGAGGGCTAACTCCGGAGGGGTACGCGGAGGTGGATGGGGCTAATTGAGTATTAACAACGGTCTCGTTCATCTGCGGTGGCATCGCGGAGCGCACCGTGGGGGCTTGTTGGGGCACCATGACAGCCTCCTGCGGCTGATTCGTGTGTGCTAGCTGCAGTAGATTGGGACTATTCGGCAGATTGGATTTGATTACAGGACACTGACTCTGCAGGCCGTTCTGTACAGACTTCATGGGGCTCCATGCCGGCGGCGGAGGATTATATACCGGCGGTTGCTTCAGATGAGGACTAAAATCGCAAGGGTGTTGCTGAGCGGAGAAACTCCTCACCAAGGTAGCTGCTCTCGGTTGTTGGTGTTGTTGTTGCTGCTGCTGCATCGAACTGGCAGCGGCAGCAGCGGCGGCTGCCTCCGAATAATGACTATGACTTAGATTGCTGGAGTCGGGGGCGGACGAAGTGCTCGCGGCGAAGTAGTTCCTGAGGATATTCTGTTGGACGGTCTTGTTGTACAGGGTGTTGAACTCGTTCTGGGATAGTTGGTCCAGGTTCGGCACCGTCTGCTTCAGCTCCGCGTACACCTGCTCCGACAACACCGCGCTGGCCGGCTTCGGGACCACGCCGCTCGGCTGTTGAGCTGGCTGAAGATCGTTTTGAATTTGCGTGATCCCGTGGCTGGAGGCCGACAGAGGAAGACTGGGCAAGTGGCTGGCTTGGTTCGCAGCCGCTACCGGGAGCGGCGGAGGCGGTTGTGCGTGGTTTATGTTTGGTTTGGGGACGACGTTGCACGGGCTGCCCAGGTTGCTCGGCGCGATCTGCAGCAGGTTGAGATTAGCCGGAGGGTTACCAAGTACCCGGTTCACATTCGCTTCCACAGGGTAAGCGTTCTGCTGAGACACCTGCACCTGTTGCCAGATCTGGCCGACCATCTGGTCAGTCGTAGTCTCCAACATCCGCTGCTCAGGCTGCGCGCGTGGCTGCTGGATGTTCGTCGTCTTTGACTGCCAAGAGTTCTGCACCTTGATCGGTAGATTGCTGGCCCTGTGGTCGATCTGCGGGGACTTTGGCTTGATCGATTGAGGCGGCGGCCTTAGAGCCGGAATCGCGTTCTCCTGGAGCTTGTTCACCGACGAGTAGGGCTCGGGCAATCCCGCAGCTTCCTGGCTGGCGTTCATGTTTTTGCTCGCCTCCTTCTCGCCCAGGTGTTTCTCCAGCTCCGCCAGGAACGCCGGATCTAGCTTCTTCGGGGAAACAGTGCGAGTGTTGATGGTCAACTCGTTCATGCTCTGGGCCAGATCGTGGTTCGATTTCGGCTTCGGGGAGATCTCGTTTGGAGCGACAGGTGGAGGAGGAGGTGCATCAGGACTTTGAAGGTTGCGAGAGGCTACGTTCACGTAGGTCTGCTGCGCTTCGCTCTGCAAGTCCTCGGGCCAGGTCGACCAGCTCGCCATGGGCGGGCTGGGCTTGTCAATCTCGCTATAATGATTCTGCGAGTACACGCTACCCTCCTCGGCATCGACGTTCACGTTTAAGTTGATATTATCGTTCCTGTTCTCCTTGTTCAAGTTTATGGAATAATGGTTCACGTCCGGCGGAACTTCCGGCGCGAAGTAGTTCGTGCTTTCTTGACTACCAGCGGCGTCCTTGTTCTGCACGTTGCCATAGGTCTGGGTCTTGAAATACCGACTGCTCATGTCTGACGGCACCTGACTGTAGTACCTCGAATGGGGCAGCTTCATGAACACCGAGGACGTGTCGAACGGGTCCGAGTAAGCGGGGTCCACGTTCCCCGGGAAATTCGCGTAGGTTCTAGGGTCATCCTCCTGCCAGTTGGCCTGTTGACGATCCATGTCATCGATGGGCTCATCCAGGATGTTGACCACCCGTCGACAAGCGGTGTCCTGTTGCGCGACGCTGGTGTTCACCATCTCCTCGGGAGACAGATCGATCAGGCTACCTTCCTGACTGCCCGCAGCGCCGATCGCGTTCGTCGACTTTACCGGGCTGGCTCGGATGTCGTTCTGGAACCTCGTATAGTTGAATTGTTTGCGCGATCGGGGCGTGCCGCTGAAAAACTTCTTCTTCAGGTGGCTGTCCGCACCAGGGGCAACGGCTACTACATCGGGAGGCTCCATCGGGTTACGCAGATAGACGTCGTCTATGTAGATGGGGCTGCCCCAGCTTTTACCAAATGGTGCACCGTGGCCAGTGTGGATAAAAGAGTTCTCCAGAGGCTTGCTGATATCCTCGGGCTGCCTGCGCCTCATCGGGTCCACCAGGCAACGGGGGAACAGCCCAATCTGATAGGTGCGCTGGTTCTGACCCTTCCACCAGTAGTTCTCGGGTCGACCGTCCAAGATCACTATCTGATCGCCCTGCTCGATTGTCATCTTGTTGGCCTCGTCGAAGCTGTTAACCGCCTTCATCACGGCCGGCACCATTCCCGTCAGCGACGTCTTCAGCGACGCGAACATCGGCCTCTCCGCCGGGTCTCGGGACCAGCAGCGCAACATCAATTGGTACATGACCGGTGGAGTTGCATCCGGCTCGTGCAGCCGTTCCCCTTCTTTTTCGATTTTTCTGAGTATCTCCGAGCCGTTCAACCCGACCCACGGCTCCTCGCCGAACGTCAACATCTCCCACAATGTCACACCGAACATCCAAACATCCGACGCATGGCTGAACTGCCGGGCTTTCAACGATTCCGGCGCACACCAGGGGAACGGCACTCTCTTGTGCTCGGTCATCACGTAACAGTCTTCTTGCTGAGGCAGAGCCCTCATTAGGCCGAAGTCACCGATTTTCACTTTGTCAACGGAGCTTAACAACACGTTCCTGCACGCCAAATCCCGGTGCAGGAAACGCTTCGCCTCCAGGTACGCCATCCCCGTGGCGACCTGCAGCGCGTAGTTGCACAACGTTAATACTGAAATCCTGCCGGACTGTTTCCGCAGATAGTCCAACAGTGCTCCCAGAGGTGCCAGCTCCGTCACCATCATCATCGGCTGGGACAGTACGACACCATATAGTCTGCAAAGACAAAACGATTAACAAATGATAAATATGACAAAGATAATTTACAAATACTTGCTTTTGCTTTGACACATACCTAATGAGGTTATGATGATCCAATGTATGCATTGACTGGACTTCAGACACAAAGTCTTCTATCACACTGGGCTGCGTCAACGCGTCTGCCTTAAGAACCTTCACAGCCACTGGCAACACCCTGCCCGAAGGCGAGGTCCACTCTCCTCGTCTAACCACACCGAAGGTCCCATCCCCTAACTTGGTTGACAACGTAACGTCCTTGTCCTGGATGAGACAGGTGAGACAGGAGGTGCCTTCGACCGGCTGAGAAGATCTCTTGGTCGTCTTGGTACTGCTGCCAGGCCTGATCTTGGTGATCAGGTTCTTCTTCCATTGCGTGTTCCTTTTTTTCTTAACAGCATCCAGCAATCTTCTAATCCCGGGCTTGCCCAGCCCGATCTTCTCCAAATCCTCTGGCTGCACATAATCGAAATGGTGCAGTCGAGTGACTTGCATCTCATCCCGTATCCTTGTGAAAAACTGTGACAGCTGGACATCGTGCAACAGTTCCTGCAGCCATTCCGTACCCTCATCCTCTGCCATGTTCAGTTAGTCTAATTCTCTAGAATCGATAAGAGAAGTCAAGTAGTAAATAGTTTGACGATTATAAATATAAGCGAAGGAAGGTCAAGAAAGTAACGCATATCAGTATTTAGGGAACAGCTTTATTATTAAGAATCAGGAAAAAGTCAATCAAAGAACAACATATCCAAGGTACATGCAGATACAAAGTTTGATTCAATTAGTACATTCACTGATGTTACGGAATCACTTTGCGGGCACAAAGGGCCCCAAACACGGTGTTTACCATCAAGCGAGGCCCCCCTCAAACAGGAAATGGAACGTCTAATAGCGAAGGGAAACAGAGTGAGCGCATGCCACGCGTCATGCATCGTCAAAGCAGAGATACTGGTTCTACACATCAAGTACACCACCAATATGTTTCTAACGGTGTACATTGATAGAGTAACCGAAAGAGAACAAGCTAAGTTGCTCGGAAAAATTGATCGTCGACGAGCAATAATAGCAGACAGGAAAGCAGAGGGGGACAATAGAATTCGGCAAAGATCAAAACAGATTAATTAGCGCTCGGGGTCCGAGAGGGGGAGCAGAAAAATCAGGTAAGAACCGGTCGAAGGAGTAGAATAGCGTGTCTCTGGTCACCTTTCAGCGGAAGAAGCAATTAAGCCTCCATTCTGTCAGCGCGAGGAGTCTGTTGTTCCTCGAGACGTGGTCGGGGAAACCCAATCCGGCGAAATTCGGGCGGAATCATCACCGCAACATTCTCGTCGTCACTGCTGGTTTTATTCGGGATTTTCGCGAACGCTCAGGGACACGGGACGCGCACTAAAACGCACGAGAGACGCTTCACGGAACAGGCCCTTTGGGGCGGTTGCGAAAAAGGGCCTCAAAGAAGGGCCTTAACGCGAAAGCCGAGAAAATCACGGGAACCTTCGCGTCCGAGCTTGAACCGCACGCCGTCCGAGAGACTTTCACCATACGAATTTCTCACGCAGCGCATTGTTGTGCACCTTTAACCTAAAACGTCCCGTCCGCGCTCTGTACGACCACCCGTTGTGTATTCTCGTTCACCAAAACAGATATATACAATATATAGAGACACACGGGCCAGCTTTTTAACGACAGCGTCGCCCCGACAATAGCTCGTTTCTCACATCGTGCAACGACCCCCCCTGAAAACGAACACCGTTTGCCCGCCCCCCTTTCTTTTTTCGCTTATTTGTCAGATTTTCGTACGCCAGCACTGCTTGCCAGTCCAGAATGCAAACAAAAAACCCAGCCGCACCACGGGAACACTATTTTGCTACTGCCACGGACCACGCAATGGATGCAGCCGAACGGCCCTGGCCGAGATGCCGCGCCATCTTGCACCGTTGCAGAAATCGATGCGAAACTACGAATGCGGATTTCCCTTGAACCTTACAGTTTTCAGGGTCAATTCCAACGGATTTTGTATCTTTGGTTTTTCGCTGATTTTTTCTGCGGCGGTAGGATAGGGTGAAAAGATCTCGGGATGTATTGAGCAGATGATTTGCGGAGCCGGTATAGACTTTCCAGATGCTGCGGGTCTCTAGATCTGGGCGACCGTTGTCGAGCGCGCGAATATTTGAATCGAGGACGCGGTATTTGTGCATTTTTATAGTAAAATAAGTATTTTACTAATTCATTTGATAGTTGAAAATAACAAAAATGACGACGTTTGTATGAACGTTGTATCCATTAAGTTCTGTTTATATTCAATCTTTGACGCTGGTTTAATTGTTAATATAAATTTAAAATGTATGGAAAAGAGAATGTATTTTCAAAGCGGGATTTTTATTGTTTGTTACAATTAGTGTTATAATTTGAAACTAGTCTTGTTCAAGTCAACGTTGTTAAAATTAATCACAGAAATATAAGATTATTTTTCTTAGTGTTTATTTTAATGTGTAAAGAATGAAGATGCTATTGTGATGCTTATTGGCAGTTCCCCCTTCCTCCGCGTTCTACTTGGTGCATTTCCTGTCAGTTTGAGGGCGTATGAAAGTATATTAATTGTATGTTTGTCCGCGAGCTCGTTGAATGGTTTCTGAACGGTGAAGACAATAATTATAAACTCGATAATTATCATTATTGTGTCACCCATATCTGTAGCGCAGAATTCCTCTCTCGCATTTTAATGCCAACGTACAACCGCCTTTTGTATGGCATAATGCAATCGCAGCACGTTCCATCGAGACGTCGTTGCGTCACTCTGTTCAATAATTCAAAAAAGTTTTGCAAATTCGCTTATTGCATTGTATTGGCATCGTTAACTCTATCTTAGCTCTATGCATTTTTAAATATGTTATATATATATTATATATATATATAAATATTAATAAATATATCTATATATTACATATATAAATATTAATAAATATATCTATATATATAAATATTAATAAATATATCTATATATATAAATATTAATAAATATATCTATATATATATGTATATATTATTGTTATCTGATAAAATATTGTAGATAATAAAATGAAAATTAAAGAATGAAGAAATAAAAATTGGCGAGTATCATTATTTTTGTTATTTCTATTGTTGCGTTATTATCGTGAGTCGTTGCAGAGTTCTATGCGTGACTTTCCAAGATTACGATAATGACGTGAATTCACAATGACGGCGCATGCTTGATATCGACTTGTAGCAGCAACAGCCTCGTGAAACGCAGTCCTAGCCGCAGCAGCAACAGCAACACAGAATGGGGATAAATGGGATGGGGAATAGGAACTGTTCTGATGGTAAGACATAAGAGAAAATATTTAAACACCTTGCCATTTCACCAACTTCAAAATTTAAGCTCGAATAAATGTTTTGAACATACAATTTCAGTCTTCGAATTTTTAAAATTACACTCCACAATTTCTCAACTTGAAAACATGTTAATCACTTTTAATCTTTCAATGTTTAAAATTGTACTTTTAAATTTCTCAACTCAAAAACGATACTGAGCTCCTTAGAATTACATTTGAAATATATTACAAATCTTTAAATTCTTTAAACTGAAAATAATTTTGCAGGATGGTGTAAACTTTGTTTATACTTTCATTTTTAAATTAGACTGTTATATGAATTTTCTTTTTTAACTCTTGTTCATACATTTTCTTCGTTCAATTTAGCAGTATTTTTAAATTTTAAAATGGATTCCTAACATGTAGCAAGCGGAATTTTAAATTCTTCTTTCATTTTTGTACCTTTTCTGGAATCTTTTTAAACAATCAAGTGAGCGATACTAAAAATCGGTAGCGAAAAGCATGTGCTAGTCAAAGAGATTAAAAAACCGCGTTACCTGCTCGTCAAAAATATACATAGAAAAAAGAAAGAAAAGTGCGCTGTCGCTTTGAGCTTATGCTAGGGGCGCAGTCGCGCTGAAATTCCCTCAGTATAGCATTGACCGTCGCTCAAGGGAAAATAAACAATTCATCCCGGATGAAACGATTTTCCAAAGAAAATCCCCAAAACGCGCCAATCTGTCCACTGGACAACCCTTCTTTGGTAAAACACAGCATGCTGCACATTTTTTAAAAAAATTACACAATATTCCATCAAGCCAAATCGTAAAAAGATTTATTTGTTACATCCCATTTTTGTTTTTTGGTGACGGTTAATAAAAATTTCATTGAAGTTAATTTTATTGTACAGCGAATTTTCGAATATTCCGACGCGTTCAATGGCGTGGGACGAGCCGACAATCGTTCCGGGTCGACTTTTAATAAATTCCCTCTTGTTTTATGCTAATTGTTTGCCGTAGTAATTGACGGAGGTACAAGTGGACGTTTGTTTGAACACGAGAGGAGTGTCGCCGGAAACGTGAGGCCGCTTGTTGCATATGTGACGGCACGTAAACAATTGGCGGCTGGTCGAGGGGGATGGCTTTTGTTCGCACCACCCTCTATTGTCACCCTTCCGTCCACTTTTCCACGGACATTTCAATGCGCTGGAATTTACAAATGTTTTCGAGCACCGGAAACCGAACGCTTCACAAGCGAGCTCTGTAACGAAATAAATTGTTCGAAACAACCCCTATGCCTTCAACCACCCCCGTGAGCACGTAGATTTAAATAGAAATATTTATCCAATTTATTTATTTGTTTGATCAACAATTTATTTAGCTGATAATATTTATCTTAGTGTCATAAGAATTTTTTGAAAATTCACGACAACCCTTAACAACCCCCTGGAGCATTTCAATTTAAAAGAAAATATTTGTTCAATGTGTTTATTGATTTGGCCGCCAATATTTATTTGTGTTAGTAACATGCTAATTTATTGAAAATTTACGACACCCCTCTAACTAATTATTGTATAACAATATTCTGCATGTATATTTTGTTTATTGTCTGCAGTTTATACTTAAGTATTGTTTCTTATGATTCATCATTGTTCTCTACTAAATTCTGAACGTACATTTAGCTAGTGAAACTTACTGAAAATAATTATTATGCTACATTGCATCATGCTGCAACATTCCTCGTCTGCCTCACCCGCGTTGCATTTATGTCCGTAAAGTGCACTGTAAATATTCAACCGTGATATTGCATATAATAACCGCTTGTTGCACGTGTGACGATGGTGCAGTAATAGTTGTGGTATTTGTTTCACATTTAAAAATTGCCATGCACAATTATGTATGGACGATTAAATTGAATTTCATACATGATGTCATACACAATTTATCCAAAGAGATTAAACAAATTTTAATGCAAATATAAATATAGATAAATCAAATTATATTGTAAATAGACTTTCACATACATTAAACAAATTATATTATAAATAGAAACTGATATGCAATTTATTTAGTGAGATTCAATTTTTATTAGCGTTTTGAATAAATTATTTAGATCTTTTAGATTATTTTATGATCCATTTTCATTGAATATATGAATTTATTTTTTAAGGGATGGTTTTTAGGGGCTGTGATTTTACCGCAGAGACTAACGTTTATAAAAATTGTTGTTCAGTAAAAATTTTGCAAAAGGCAATTGCGTTCATCCACTGTCATGGTAGAAAATGTGAATAGTGGAGGGGAGTGGGATGATCAGAGGGTTGAAAGGATTTAACAGTCGAATAACCCCCTTAGCCACGTAGAGCGGCGCTAAAGAAACGTGAATATAATTAGTCGGATGCATCGTGACTAATAAAATCAGTGCTTGTTGTAAATAATTTATTTTGCGTCGACAGTATCATTTACATACATTTTTATCTAATAATTCATTTTATTAAATCAAAAATGCAAATCCTCGATTACGAATCATAACACATTAAATATATTTGAACAATTCATACTCGATTTTTATGGAAATAATTCCTCATTGATATTTTGAAAAATCATGATAAAATGAATATTTCGATTTTTGTGTAAATCGAATTTTAAGGTTTCTGTTTTAATTAATGTTCTTAGTAATTTATGGAATGCAACGAGAACTAAAATAACCTCTTTGTATTACAAGAATTGATATAAAATAGAGATACTTATTAATAGAAAATCCGAGATACCGATCAATACGGGACTGATAGAAGACTAATAGAAAATATTTTCAACTTGCCATCGACATTGAGCGCTTAATAACAAATAAGGACTACCATTATTATACCATAGCAACAAGATATTTAAAAAAAAACAATCTTCGACTATAAAACTGTTTTAAATAATAATATAAATATATTTCGTTATTATAATTGTCTTTTACCATATTTTGCCATAAAATAATATCAAAGTACCACATTACTACAATTACATTTTACAAAAATTAAAATAGAAATATAGTTTTTATCGTCCACTGTAAAATTATTTAAAGGAATAATATAAAAGAACTTCTTGTATCACAATTCAAATAAAATACTATTTTAAATAAACAGTAAAATTTCTGCAATAAAATATTTTCATTTTAATAATCTCAAACACAAAATGAAATATTTGAACTTTGCGTTAAATAGTATTTAAAATATTTCTTGACGATGAAAATGGATTGAGGAAACCTTCAAATAAAGTAGTATTTTAAATAAACAGTAACATTTCTGCAATAAAATATTTTCATTTTGATAATCTCAAATATTTGAATTTTGCGTTAAATAGTATTTAAAATATTTCTTAACGATGAAAATGGATTGAGGAAACCTCCAAATAAAATACTATTTTAAATATGTATTTAATCTATCTATCTATCTATCTATCTATCTATCTATCTGTCATAGTACTATTACATAATACTATGTGAAACTTTTTCCAAAAAATAAAATATTTTATTTTGGAAAACTGTACTTACGATTTCAAAGAAAATAGCCTACTATTTACGAGACAGATAGATTTATCTTTCATCCTCTCGGCCATAAAACTGACTCGGTTTACAATAATATTTTCCCTAAACTTCGGTCATTGGTATCATGCAATTTACAATTTCCTATTTGAAATAGTATTTCACCCAGCTCCAGTCGTCAATCAAAATCATCCCTCACCCCTAAATCAAAGCGTTCGACGGTTCAGTTTGAATCGCGTGCGCGATCGGTGCCCGTCGCGTTGCACATCGCGTTACATCGCGGAGACAATGCACCACCTGTCAACCCCCTCCTCGTGAGATAGTAAACAAAACGGAGGGTTGCGAAGGGTGAGGAAGGCGGAAGTGGAGGGGGAAGGAACACGACGAGGTGGCGCGAGACTGCGAGGTGTCCGTGGCACTCAGTAGCACCGCGGTCACAGATCCTTTCGGAGCTGAGAAGCCTCTGCTTCGCTCACCAATCTCTGCACGCATAGCAACGTGACGATCCCGTCACCGCAAATCATACGATCTCCTCTAATTTCTCGGAAACTCCAAAAATCAACTCGATAAATCTCGGAAGGAAAAGGTGTCCTTGATGACCGAGGAAAAGTGAGGGTAGATGACCACGAGTCGCGAGTGAAACGGTTCCGAGAGACGTATCCCATTGATCCGAGTGGCTGAGACCGCCTTGATCGTGAGCAGCCGCGATGTCAACGTTACACCGGTCGTTGACACAGTTCCCGGGTTGAGAATCGGACGTTTCACCGACGCGTCGCTCCAGTTCGGGCAGAGGACCCCGGGGAACCTCGGGGACCGAGGATGAAGGCCGAGGGCAACAACGGATACATCAGGGCGACCGTCATCAACGAGCAGATCGGGGCCCTACCTGGCCCGAGCCTGGAAACACCTGCCGCTAATGCTATTCAGGTAGAAACCCCCTTGGGCTAGTCCCATCATGGTCGGGGATTGAGGATTCGGCTTTGAGTTAGGGTATGGGATGATAGATTAGGGATTTTGCGGGGTTTGAGGGTGTTTGTGGTTGGGGATGTGTTTGTTAGATTGTGGGTGCTTAGATGAGGATGTGGTTGTTTGAGGATTGAGTTAGGCATGGGCTGGTTTGGATAGATGTGGTATGGGAAGATGATTTTAATCTGGGTTTGAGGCTGACCCAATTGTGGATGTCTGATGTGTCTCTGAAAATTAGAGGTAGATGATAACTTAGAGGTTGAGTTAATTTTTCTATCTATTTGGATTCTGTGTGTAATCAAATTAATCTATCTAGTTGGAGTACAAGATCAAACTGCTGACCCATGTATGCACAGCGGATCCCGGAACCAATCCCAGATCTATCTTTTTTAAATTGTAGAATTGATGTCTAATCTATCTATATCCTAGACCTAACCCGTAATCTATTTTATGTATTTGACTATTGGGGACCAATCTGTTTCCGATCATGAACCTAATCTTCAACCCATTTGTTTATGATCTATCGATTTTAGAGTGTACACCTAACGTCTAATCTATCCTTTCCAATCTAGCTGTATCAATGTCCGTGTAAATCCATTACTATTTTGGTTTGGACCCTAACATCAATATCCAAATCTATCTGTCTTAAATTCTATACTTCACCCTTAATCTATCTACTGTAGATCTTAAAGTTAACCCTTAATGTATACACTTTCGATCCTAAAACTGATCCCTAATCTATCCAATCTAGATCTTAAACTTAACCCACCGTCAATTTATTTTAAAATTGATCCTCAATCTATCTACTATAGCTCCTAGATCTAAATATTACTATTTCAAACCTGACCCACAGGTGACCTAAACATGATCTAAATCTATCCCAAACCTAACCAAACCTAATTCCACGGCAAAATGTCTCTCTTCTAAAATTTATCTCAGCCTGGCGACCAACATTTCCTCTCATAACACTTCAAATCTACCCGATACCAATCTCACCTTTCTCCTAAATCTATCTCAAATCTATCTCAGACCTAACTCCCGCCCGAAACGGTTCTATTTCTCCATTGTGATCCACCTAACAAAGATTACATCCGCTGCTGATTTGAACCATGTCCAACGATGTCACTGAACCCACCAGCTAACAATCTGGTACAAAAATGAACGGTAATCTATCCGATTGCAGGTGACCTACGTGCCCCATGGTAACACCACGATCACAGACCTCCATAATCCTGGCAACGATCGAAGGCCGATCACGAGGGCCGCGTCGATCACGCGGCGATGGCGAGAGCCGGTGAACAGGCAACAATTGCTGCTCGTGCTGGCCATCACGCTACTCGCCACTTGCGTCTTCATTTTGCTGCTGCTGGCGCTGAACACGAGCCGCGAGTGCGTTCAGGAGGAACGTAAGTTGAATTAACCCTAAACGATGGGCCGGTTACAGTGATTCCGGTTTAATTGAGCGGCGGCACGGCGGCCGATTGCCCGCGCGACGCACCGCGCCGTCTTCGAAACAGGCAGAGAGGTGTCAGCGGTGTATAACAGCCGTTGGATTAGACTATTAGACGATGAGACGCGTGGGTGGGTTAGATGTCGGCGGCCAAGTAGAATGGGATGGAATTAGATGGCAGAGATCGCTGCTACGAAGTCCGATCCCTGGATCTGGTTATTGAAGTTGACGGGAAACGATCTAACGGGCAGTACGAAAATCCAGCCACCAATTATGCTTCGACTTCAGTTTAACCGGGAAAATTAAACTTGTTTAATAGACTTCAAGATTTATGATAGACAAAGGATAGCTGTGCTTAATTTTGATGAAGATGAGAGTAAATCTACCGGGTAGCACGAAAATCACGGTACAAATATTTTTTTGGACTTCAATTTTAGATAATAAAGTTTACATAAATTATATTAAGGCTTCTGGTAGATGTTTTTAATGTTGATGTTGATGAGAGTAAATCTACCGGGTAGCACGAAAATCGGGGTACAAATATTTTTTTGGACTTCAATTTTAGATAATAAAGTTTACATAAATTATATGATGGCTTCTGGTAGATGTTTTTAATTTTGATGTTGATGAGAGTAAATCTACCGGGTAGAACGAAAATCGGGGTACAAATATTTTTTTGGACTTCAATATTAGATAATAAAGTTTATATAAATTATATTAAGGCTTCTGGTAGATGTTTTTAATTTTGATGTTGATGAGAGTAAATCTACCGGGTAGCACGAAAATCGGGGTACAAATATTTTTTTGGACTTCAATTTTAGATAATAAAGTTCACATAAATTATATGATGGCTTCTGGTAGATGTTTTTAATTTTGATGTTGATGAGAGTAAATCTACCGGGTAGCACGAAAATCGGGGTACAAATATTTTTTTGGACTCCGATTTAACCGAGAAAATTAAATTTATCTAATATATTTTAAAACTCTTGATAGACAAAGGATAAGTGTATTCAATTTTTATGTAGATGAGAGTATAAGGTGGGACGAAAATCGAGGTACAAATATTTTTCGGACTTCAATATTAGATAATAAAGTTTATATAAATTATATTAAGGTTTCTGGTTGATGTTTTTAATTTTGATGTTGATGAGAGTAAATCTACCGGGTAGCGCGAAAATCGGGGTACAAATATTTTTTTGGACTTCAATTTTAGATAATAAAGTTTATATAAATTATATTAAGGCTTCTGGTAGATGTTTTTAATGTTGATGTTGATGAGAGTAAATCTACCGGGTAGCACGAAAATCGGGGTACAAATATTTTTTTGGACTTCAATTTTAGATAATAAAGTTTATATAAATTATATGAAGGCTTCTGGTAGATGTTTTTAATTTTGATGTTGATGAGAGTAAATCTACCGGGTAGCGCGAAAATCGGGGTACAAATATTTTTTTGGACTTCAATATTAGATAATAAAGTTTATATAAATTATATTAAGGCTTCTGGTAGATGTTTTTAATGTTGATGTTGATGAGAGTAAATCTACCGGGTAGCACGAAAATTAGGGTCCAAATTTTTTTTGGACTTCAATTTTAGACAATAAAGTTTATATAAATTATATGAAGGCTTCTGGTAGATGTTCTTAGTTTTGATGTTGACGAGAGTAAATCTACCGGGTAGAACGAAAATCGGGGTACAAATATTTTTTTGGACTCCGAAAATCAAGCTACCAATTTTGTGTCGAGAACATTTTATTTAGTATTATGATAGATAATAGATAGCTGTTTTTATTTTTAAGTTGACGAAGACTGATCTACCGGGTGAGACAAAAATCAATCTAGAACTATTTTGTTGAATTTCAAACAACCCCACGAATTTTGGATAACGTAAAATGTAACTAGGTTTCTGATATATCAAGTGGTTTTTTAAATCCTAAAATTGGTGGGAATATATCCAACAGGTGAAATGAAAGTCAAGCTAAAAATTTTTCTAAACTTCAATTTCATCTTATAGACAGTGTAACAATTCTTCTGACATATAAAAAATAGTATTGTTTAATTTTGAAGTTGGCGATCAACCTACCGGGTGGTCCAAAAATAAATTTCTCTTAACTTCAGTTTACTTCGGAAACGATAAATATATTCTAAAATATAACAAATGCTCTGATAGATAAAACATGATTGTTACTAGCTGTATAAACGAATTTATGATAGAATAGCAATAACAAAAATCCCTAAATGAAACGGTACGATAGGAACAAAAATAAATTAGTCGAAAGAAGAAGCGGAGTGATTGAAATAAATTGAGAAACGAAGTAATATGAAGTCGACTTCGTTCTACGAATGTGTGTCCTCGCTTCTGACCCACTCAGTGTCGTTTGAATACGATTTATCACTAGACGGGAATAGATCAGAATAGACCGTGGATCTCTGTGAAAAATCGCAGAAGAAAAGACCCGACAGAAAATCATTTTTTGAGATAATAGCGTCTGGATATGAATAACGATGACAGCTTGGCATAAATGATGGTTCTGAAAATAAATACATCCCACAGAGAAGAGTAGTTATCTTTTCGTAAAAAGATCTACAGACTTCGCTGGAGAAGAATTTTATTTAAAGAAAATTTTTTTTGGGTTTCGTTTACTGATACACCACCTTGTATACAAACCTCGGTGCTTGACTATAAGTAAATACAAAATACGATTGACAAGTGTCTAGTCGGATGGTGGCACAAAAGCAGTTAAATCACTAGTTATTCATCCACGTGTCATCGCATTGATAAATTAATTCACAGCTGGCCAACCGGTGTGACAATTTCTATTAGATCACGAGTCTTAATAGCATAACAGTGTAGACTTTGGTTGGGTCTAGTTCTTCCCCCTGCCACGAGAATGATGACTCAATGACAGCCCTGCCTGCCACGATTTCTTCGAATAAAGCTATTGATCAGTCTATCACAATTTCAAATTTGACATCATCATACTAAATCTCTTCCCCATTCCAACTTCAATAAAATTGATTATAGAAGTGGAAATTTGCATTGATAATCTATAGACTACGAAAGTATCAATAAATATCAATCACAAATTCGAAGTATCAATAAATATCAATCACAAATTCGAAGTATCAATAAATATCAATCACAAATCCGACGTATCAATAAATATCAATCACAAATCCGACGTATCAATAAATATCAATCACAAATCCGACGTATCAATAAATATCAATCACAAATTCCACGTATCAATAAATATCAATCTACAGACTACGAAAATATCAATAAATATCAATCACAAATCCGACGTATCAATAAATATCAATCACAAATCCGACGTATCAATAAATATCAATCACAAATTCCACGTATCAATAAATATCAATCTACAGACTACGAAAATATCAATAAATATCAATCACAAATTCGAAGTATCAATAAATACAATCACAAATTCGAAGTATCAATAAATATCAATCACAAATTCGAAGTATCAATAAATATCAATCACAAATTCGACGTATCAATAAATATCAATCACAAATTCAACGTATCAATAAATATCAATCTACAGACTAGGAAAATATCAATAAATATCAATCACAATGCACCGGAAATTTATTTCATTTTTAAAAATGATCATACAAAAATATTATGAAAATATTACTATCCCCAGTGCAATAGTTGAGCACAAAATGCTCTCGACCAATCAGAAATCGTAGAATCGCGTCCCGTGCTCGCTATAGGTGCACCGCCGGTCCCGAACATGGTAATTATAGCGAGGCGATATTGTATTTACTATAAAAACACCTTTCAGTGACGTGTAATAATAATTGATAATTTGTTATTTCTGTCAGAAATATTAATTTCGATTTTGTGGTAGTTTTGTATGATTTATTGAACGATACAAATTTGATAGAATATTTTTTGTTTAAAAATCTATCGAGACGGGTCGATGTGAAATTGTCTGTCGAAGCATGACGAAACACGAAAATCGTCGAGCGTTTCAGCGGCGCGTTCGTGTCAGAAACGAACATCGATCAGCCGAATCGAATCGAATTGAGTCGAGGCTATCAAGTTCCACTCGAAAAGGCCGCTTCTCGCCGTGTTACCTCATAGCCACCGGCAGAATTAATCGAATCACCGGCGTCCATAAGCGCTCGGCGAAATGAGATCGTAATATATTTATATTGTCCGTTAAGCGATCGATTAGGCGCGCTACAGCGAAAATTCGATGTCCCTACGAAATTTAGAAATTGGTCTCCCCCACCACAATTCTTAATCGAACACCAATCGATATAATTCTTTGAACGTATAACTAAATGTCTATTAACAGATATTTAAAAAATTTCAACGCAGCAACAGTTTTTATAAAATTTATACATAGTCAAGATTAGCACTAAAAATCAATAAATACCACAAAGTATCAATAAATCGCAAATTCAGTATATCAATAAATATCAATCAGTAATTAGATATTATCAATAAATATCACTCATATTTATACGGAGTATCAATAAATATCATTCATATTTATACGGAGTATCAATAAATATCATTCATATTTGTACAGAGTATCAATAAATATTATTCATATTTATACGGAGTATCAATAAATATCATTCATATTTATACGGAGTATTAATAAATATCAATCGCAAATTGGTAGTATCAATAAATATCGATCGCAAATTGGTAGTATCAATAAATATCAATCACTAATCCGAAATATCAATAAATATCAATCACTAATCCGAAATATCAATAAATGATAATCAGCAATTCGATATTATCCGTACATATCACCGAGTTATGACAATTATCAATAAATGTGACAGTATCAATAATTATCAATCACATATTGGAAGTGTCAGTAAATGTCAATACCTAGCGTCAACTACTAATCCGAAATATTAATAAATACCATTGAGCAACTAATAATTGATCATTTAAACAATTAGTGAAACGTCATATTCTTATTAATGAAAATACAACAGCAATCTACCAAAATTTGACTGCACTGGCTAGAGTAAAGAATTGTATTACTTAAAAATCAGAATATCTGTGAATAGTAAAAATAAGATTTTAGGACTAGTGGCTTTTCCAAGAAAAGAACGAGCATAATATATAATAACTTAATTTGCAAGAAATTAGTGGTTGGATTTTCCAGGGGGGTAGGGTAAAAAATTGAATGACATTTCAGTAAAAAATGTTTCATTACTATGCAAATTGCGATGCGACAGTAATGGACAATGTATCTTCCTCGGACATGAAACAACAACGTGAGACGTTGGTTTTTCCTGTTCGTGCAGAACGTTGCACGGTGGCTCGACTTTTACAAGAGCGCAAAGACACGGCACGTGACACAATGGCCCTTTATGTTAAACGGCAGACACGGCCGTGAGCACGTTTCGTGCTGCAGAAAATTACGTTCTCGCGGCAGTTTTACGTAAATTATAGTCCCCGATGGGGAAACCGAACATATCTCTCTCTCTCTCTCTCTCTCTCTCTCTCTCTCTCTCTCTCTCCTCCCCTCCTCTCTCTTTTTTTGCTTGGTGACTTTAATGCTGCGACTGGATAGAGACTTCGTTCTTCTTTCAGGTCTGAACGTCTGCATGACGGAGGAATGCGTCAGAACAGGTAAAATTATCAACTTCTTACTAATAATTTTCTCCTTCGTTTAAAAAAGAATTGCTACCCATTTATAAATCTAGTTTATACATTTGCGGTTACTGTGGCACTTTTAAAGTTGAAGAGACAGTTTTATTTCAAGACATTTAGATACATCAATAAATACCAATCACGTATTTGTAGTATCAATAAATATCAATGAATACCAATCGGATGGTCGTATAGTATCAATAAATACAAATCACATGTTGGCAGTATCAATAAATATCAACAAAAATCATATTGGTAATATAACATATTGGTAATATATCAATAAATACGAACCATATATTGATAGTATCAATAAATGTCAATAAATACCAGCCATATATTGACAATATTAATAAATGTCAATATATATCAATAAATACCGATCACACGTTGGTAATATCAATAAATGTCAATATATATCAATAAATACCGATCACACGTTGGTAATATCAATAAATATCAATCACATATTGGTAGTATCAGTAAATATCAATAAATAGCAATAAATATCAACAAATATCAGTAAATATCAGTAAATATCAATAATTATCAATAATTATCAGTAAGTATCAATAAATATCAATAAATATCAATAAATATCAATAAATATCAATAAATATCAATAAATGTCAAGGAATATCAATAAATATCAAAAAACATCAATAAATATCAATAAATATCGATAAACATCAATAAACATCAGTAAACATCGATAAACATCAATAAATATCAATAAGTACCAATAAATATCAATAAGTACGAATAAATATCAATAATTACCGATAAATGTCAATGAGCACCTGGAAGTATGAATAAACACCATCCAGAAATTAGAAGTAAATTAGTTTAACAACTGAAATTATGCAACTAGCTGGATAGTAAATTTGGGTTAAATTGTTTAATTAATACCGGATCAACAGTCGGTCAGACGTCGAGATTTCTGCGTGATCGTGAATCGAATTTGCGGTGGTCGGTCAGCAAGCAATTCCACGGGGATATCGTGTAATGCGATTTGCAACGGTGGCGGCGGTACAACGCAATTCCTGAAGACCACCAATCAGTTTTCGCCGATCTGATTACGTTTTCGTCCTCGACCGACTCGGACGTTCGTCTGATCTCTCGATGTCCTGTGTACCTGCCACGATAGAAAGTCCGGCAACACACGTTTATTTATTTACATGAGGTCGAATTCGAAAATTTAATTAACCCACCTACAATTTTTTAAATAAAAATTTTTTTTCCTCATAATTTAAAATAAATTTACCTTCGATGCGGCTGTGTAAATTAATTATTTAGAAAAGTTTACCACATTTTATTTTGTCTTCAGTTTTTTTTTTCTTTCTCATTTGATATTCAAAATTGTAGTTTTAAGCGCGCGTTCGATATTTCGAAGCGACACTTTCGATTGATCTGACTGCGTTGGGTAATCCCGTGGAAGTTTAATATCTCGATAAGATCATCGAGCGAGGACGTGGCTCGCTCTTCGATCTCAGGATTAATTACGGATGACAGGATTCCCGTGCAACATCGATGGTTTCACAATTTTAATACCTTCAATCAATATCAACCCATTTTTCCCGTTATAATCACCGCTCGAAGATCCAACAGTTAAACAAAACGTTAAAAGATTCACTCGTCAATAGACTGCGGATTTTATACGTTTACGATAAAAATGACTAGATGAAATACAAAACTTTAAAAAAATTTAAAGAAACTCAAAATCCTTTCTGTATTATTGTCGGGTCATTAAAATTATTGCAATTAATACGGACAATTTTTGTCCTCTCGTCAAGAACAAAATAAAAAATTTAAATATAATATAATATATGTCATATAAATCATATATATATATATATAATTAAAAATATATATATATATATATAATTAAAAATATATATATATATATATAATTAAAAATATATATATATATTTATATATATATATATATATATATATATATATAATTAAAAATATATATATATATTTATATATATATATATATATATATATATATAATTAAAAATATATAATCTACTCGTCAAGAACAAAATAAAAAATTTAAATATAATATAATATATAATCACATTTATGTCATATAAATTATATATATATAATTAAAAATATATAATCTACTTGTCAAGAACAAAATAAAAAATTTAAAAATGACATTTTAAAAGAACTATAAACGTTCCCTGATTTAATCATTTTTATTTTCCTCTGTATAGATAAACTTTTTTGTACGAACAGAATGGTTGAATAATAGTCAGCGTTCTGAAATGTAAATTTGCGAATTCCTACAGTGCTTTTCAAACACATTCTTTCGCGCGAATATTTTCTCAAGTTGCTGTTAATTTTTCTTTTGGTAGAGATAGTTGGTGGAGTTGATTTTAATATTTTTAAATTAAGTCGAGAGATGCGTGTTTTTAGTATTGTGGAAATTATTAGAGGAACGTGTTCTTGTTTCCCTGCTTCAATGTGCAACCGCGTGAAAGCTGCCTTTTGCATACGCGACGCGTTATTTTCTCTACAATTTTAAAATTCAGGTCGAGCATACCGTTCTCTTTCGCCTTGTTCACGTAGAATCCGAGCTTAATTAATGCTCTGTATTCCCGACCGGATGATTTTGCATTTTACACTCTCGAGAGTTGCTGGCATTTCGTTTCCTAA
Source organism: Sphecodes monilicornis (assembly GCA_913789915.3). NCBI lineage: Eukaryota > Metazoa > Arthropoda > Insecta > Hymenoptera > Halictidae > Sphecodes > Sphecodes monilicornis. The sequence goes on along the minus strand of OU565299.1, from coordinate 14,560,876 downwards.
TGTTATTTACACTGCTGCAATATTAGCATTAAATATTCACCATGAAGATATTTAAAATATTCTACATTGATCCGACCATTCTTTAAAATTTAATTAAATCAGAAAATTGAAATCCGTTAAAAATGATTTAAAAATACCACTTATATGTTTGACCATTTTTTTTTAAACAAACCCATCAACCTTTTTACATGAAACGTACTGGATCTTGTAGAGTACATATTTAACAAATACCAGTAATTTTATTAATCAATATAATCGCCTCAAGACAAAACTGTGCAACTTAATACATAAAACGACCGTTTCCTAAAAACGACTTAAGGCTCACAAACACTTCCAGGTTTGAGAATTTTTTGCAACCAAACGCGTTGATCTTCCGCAATGGGACTTACTGGGTCTTTTCAAGTACATGTTCAGCAAACACCAGTAATTTTATTTACCAATACAGTCGCCTCAAACATAGACTGTGCTAATTAACACTTCAAGTGATCATTTTGTTTGAGGTTAAAAAATTAAAGAAGCACCTGCAAGTTTGAGAATTTTTTGCGACCAAACGCGTTGATCTTCCGCAATGGGACTTACTGAGTCTTTTCAAGTACATGTTCAGCAAACACCAGTAATTTTATTTACCAATACAGTCGCCTCAAACATAGACTGTGCTAATTAACACTTCAAGTGATCATTTTGTTTGAGGTTAAAAAATTAAAGAAGCACCTACAAGTTTGAGAATTTTTTGCGACCAAACGCGTTGATCTTCCGCAATGGGACTTACTGGGTCTTTTAAAGTACATGTTCAGCAAACACCAGTAATTTTAATTACCAACACAATCACCTCAAACATAAACTGTGTTAATTAATACATAAAGTGGTAATTTTGTTTGGGGTTAACAAATTAAAGAAACACCTGCAAGTTTGAGAATTTTTTGCAAAAAAACCAACCGATGTTTCGACATGAGACTTTCTGGATCTTATCGAGCACACATTCAAGTATCACGTGTAATTTTTGTCGCGCAAACTAACAAACTTTGTAGAAGAAAAAAAAACCTCAAACGCAACCGGGTTTCAGCTGCGAGTCTTCTGTCAGCGATGGATCGTACCGCATCGCCATGCGAGAACTTCTTCCAGTACGCATGCGGTGCATGGAACCAATTACACGTAATACCTGAAGACAAAAGCTCGATCAGCACGTTCGAGGTGCTAGCCGATCAGCTGCAAGTGAGTCTGAAACGAGTGCTCGAAGAACCACCTAACAACAAGGACAACGACGCGACCTTGAAGGCGAAGAGGTTCTACAAATCGTGCATGGACATCCGTGGGTACAACGAAAATTTTTCTCGGACGCGTCCTCTTATAGAACTTTTACCCCCACTTCTGTCAAACTGCCCTAAACGGATGAGCAATTCATTACTGTCTCCATTGGGGACATGTACCCCAAAAGAACTGGTACCTTAAGAGGGTATCCTAATTTCTTATAATTCTTCCTGTAATTTCGAGTATTTTTAGTTAAAAAAAATCACACATACAGGGTGTCTCACATAAATGGGAACACCTAAATATCTGTCGTATTTACAGTACTATCAGAAAACTTCAGAGGACAAAGTGACACTAATGCAGGGGGCAAATATAATGGTAAAGAAAAAAAATTTTTATCTCGTGCTTTTTAATGAAATTTCAAGGTGTTTTTTTTAAATGGAATAGTATATATTTTTTTACGATAGCATGATAGACAATAAAAAACTGAATTTAGTGGATACCACCTTTTTGACCTTGAAATGACCTTGAGCAAGAATAATCATGTTGGAGCGGATAAAACGTGGAAGTTTAAAATTTACGTGTTTCAGCAAACATTACGCGTTGTTTACGGCGGGTTGACCTTTACATATCATAATAACTGTTCGAAATGTTGACCATCCTCATTTATGCAATATTGCAATCTTGCATTAAATGATCTGTAGGCGTTGTCGATTTCCTGAGACGTAATTGAAGCACATGCTGCAGTAATTGTTACGATTTTTAGTACTTACACTACCGGTATTTTTAAATTGTTTTACCACAACGGAAAATGCGTGTAACGAAGGACAAATACGATTCACAAATTGTTCACGATACAAATGTACTGCTTGCCTCAAAGATTTGTGGCTTTCGCCATAAGTGAAAACCATATCGATTCGTTCCTTTACAGTATAAGGCATTGTTATCACTTTCACGTTTCGAATTCCAATAATGCAGAAGGAACAACGTACTTATTCTAACGGATTAACCTTCTGTTAACGATCTCAATGATACATACTCTAACATAAACATACGCTGTTTACTATGAAAAATATTTCAATCACATATTGTGGTTTGTAAAGGTCAACCCGACGAAAACAACGCGTAATCTTTGCTGAAACACGTAAATTTTAAACTTCCACATTTTATCCGCTCCAACATGATTATTCTTGCCCAAGGTCATTTCAAGGTCAAAAAGGTGGTATCCACTAAATTCAGTTTTTTATTGTCTATCATGCTATCGTAAAAAAATATATACCATTCCATTTAAAAAAAACATCGGTGACCTTGAAATTTCATTAAAAAAACACGACATAAAAATTTTTTTTCTTTACCATTATATTTGCCCCCTGCAATAGCGTCACTTTGTCCTCTGAATTTTCTGATAGGACTGTAAATACGACAGATATTTAGGTGTTCCCGTTTATGTGGGACACCCTGTATACTTCAAATATCAATAAATACGTGTGCAAAAAACGGTCTCGAAAACCAAAATGCCCCCTCCACAAATAAATTGCTCGTCAACGGGCCAGCGAGATGCACAATAAGCGCGTGAATCTTCATCTTGAGTGTTTAAAATGCCTCTAACAGCTCGGATCAGGGAGATCGGCGACGCCCCTTTGAAGGAGACCTTGAAACTGCTTGGGGGATGGCCAGCGGTGGTTGGTCCAAACTGGAAGCCACCGTCCTATCCGATCGAGGTCTTGCTAGGTCGACTACGTGCCGAGTATAACGAGGGTGTCCTGCTGGAACAATGGGTCGGCCCGGACGACAAGAACTCCTCTGCCAACATCCTCCAGGTGCGCCGGCAAAGTAAGGCCCCTTGGTCGACGTCTACACTGTTTGAGAGTCGCGATGGGTAGTAAACAAGACTAAACTGGCATCTTCGATAGACATCGAATCAGTTTCTTCGTGGGTCACCTTGCTGGGGACATGTCCTCTTAATTGTCAACATGTCTGGTGTTCACAGTTAGACCAGATGCAGCTGGCTCTGCCCAGCAGGGACTACTACCTGAACAAGAGCAGCGAGGCGGCGCTGAAAGCGTACCATCGTTATATGACCAGCGTCGCTGTGTTGCTTGGAGCGGACCCCAAAACTGCGCCCAAAGAGTTTGAGCGAGTTATACACCTGGAGCAACAGTTGGCCAATGTGAGCATCCGGTGGCTTTAGATTGGTATCCTCGAGTGGCAGAGGATTATGTTCGCGATAATGGTTTGGGCTGGGCTCGCTAGCTCACTCATTTTCTGGTTTTTCCATAACAATTCTAAGTCTCCACATATTTGAAAAGATTTGTCATTTGGCCGCCATTTTGTGACGTCGCGGTCCTAGTAGACCAGGCATGTCCAGAAGTAGCTCACTTGGAGGCAAATTCGAGGGACACGCAGTGATGGGAATGTTGGCGCTTTTCACGCGCATGAGCGAGTTTCGGCAACACCGAAGCTACGTCCGAAGTTTGTGGGGTACTATTGGGGCTAAAGTAGTGGGTTTGTTATTACTCTCTGTTATTATATATTTAGTTTAAAGTTATTTTAGTATCCTTCCCTTCCTTATTCCCAAGATGATGATGAAGAGTAAGTTATATTATATTGTACATAGATTCATAAATATTATATATTTATATATTATATATTCTATGTACGTATGTATACAGGGTGAGTCACCTAACGTTTGTACCTCAAATATCTTTGTTGTTTCTAAAGATACGTAAAATATGGTAAGGACAAAGTTGAATGGTACAATAGGGCTGACACGATGCAAAAAAAAATTTTGTTTTTATGTCATTTTTTTAGAGATATCAAGGTCACCTTGACTTTTTTAAATGGAACCACCCTTTATTGAACACCTACAATGATAGTCCCTTTCATTAGGAATTCAGTGACTATAATTAGTCCAAGGTCATTCAAGGTCAAGGACAGAGAAAACGTATAAGATTTAACATCGATACATGCTTGTAAACGGGCTTTGAAGGAATGTTGCACTCTGTCTGCGACCTTGAATGACCTTGAGTAATTATAGTTACTGAATTCGTAATGAAAGGGGCTCTTATTGTAGGGTGAGGCAGTAACTATTGCCACCTTAAATATCTTTCTTGTCTTTAAAGATACGTCAAATGTCTGAAGGAAAAAGTTGAATGGTTCAGTGGGACTCACACGATACCAAAAAAATATTTGTTTTTATGTCATTTTTTAGAGATTTTCAAGGTCACCTTGACTTTTTTAAATGGAACCACCCTTTTTTAAACAATTACAATGATAAAGACAAGAAAGATATTTAAGGTGGCAATAGTTACTGCCTCACCCTACAATGAGAGCCCCTTTCATTACAAATTCAGTGACTATAATTACTCAAGGTCATTCAAGGTCACGGACAGAGTACAACATTCCTTCAAAGCCCGTTTACAGGCATGTATTGATGTTAAATCTTATACGTTATCTCTGTCCGCAACCTTGAATGACCTTGCGTAATTATAGTCACTGAATTCGTAATGAAGGGGACTATCATTGTAGGTGTTTAAAAAGGGTGGTTCCATTTTAAAAAGTCAAGGTGACCTTGATATCTCTAAAAAAATGACATAAAAACAAAATTTTTTTTTGCATCGTGTCAGCCCCATTGTACCATTCAACTTTGTCCTTACCATATTTTACGTATCTTTAGAAACAACAAAGATATTTTAGGCACAAACGTTAGGTGACTCACCCTGTATATTACATTTTAATACATATATATGTATATATATATATATATATATATATATATATATATATATATTTTGCGAAATTAGCGGGGCGACCGAGGTACCCGATTTTCGTGCTTGACTGAGGCTAAAATCGCCGCGCATGCGCGTGAAAAGCGCCAACATTCCCATCACTGGGCACGGGTCTGAGGAGCTCGGAGGACTACGGCCGCCACGGGGAGCGAGAGGCGCGATCGGGAGAAGTAGGCGTCTCCCTCGAATTTGCCTCCGAGTGAGCTACTTCTGGACATGCCTGTAGTAGACTGCGGGTCTTTGTGCAAAATAAAAATGTTCTTGATAGATCGTAAGAAACAGGAGCCAAATACAAATACCCTTTTGATCCTTGAATAATTGTACACAGTTGAAAATAATATATCGACGTCCTTAAATGTTTGCAATCTCTCCACTGTTGTATATGTTGTATAATATTATTTTTACGTTCCAGGTGTCCCTGCCAGAGGCAGACAGACACGACACATCCGCAATTTACCGGAAAGTGACTTTACGAGAGTTACAGGTTGAAATACCGCAATTGCAATGGAAGATCTACCTGCAGGAATTAATCGACGCCCCTGTGACAGAGGAGGAGCCCATTGTGGCGTATGGAATGAAGTATTTTGTGCACATGGGTCGTATCATAGAGAAGACAGATCGCAGGATACTGCACAATTACATACTCTGGCGACTGGTCATGTCGATAATCCCCCACATGATAGACGACTATCAGCAAAAAAGTGTCGAGTTCAGGAGGATCCTTTTGGGGATACTGAGCGAAAGGAACAGGTGGGCCCAGTGCGTTGAGTGGACCAATAAAAAGCTGGGAATGGCTGTGGGCGCACTGTTTATACGTGACAACTTCAACCATGAGAGCAAGGTAACTGCTAGGCCCCTTTATCTTTAAATAATAGTATGGCAATTTTTAGTGGCGCCTCAGAGTACCTTTTCGAGTGCCAAGAGTCTAATCTTCAGACTCAACAGTGTTCGCATGATTTTGTACCCAGGAAACAGCTCTGGAGATGATCCACACTATACGAGAAGCGTTCAATGAACTGCTGGCAGAGAATCACTGGATGGATGATGAGACTAGAGCGGTGGCTAAGAGCAAAGCTGACTCCATGATCGAGAGGATCGGGTACCCTGAGTTCCTCAAGAACCCCGTTGAACTTTCCAAGGAGTACGTAATGGTGGGTAACTCTGCTAGAACACTGTTGTAGGATCTCAGGAAAAAGGAAGGCACCGCGCCGGGAATCGGACCCGGGCCCTCGCGGTGGTAGCCGATCGACTAAGCGTCTCTGCACACCCATCCGGGACGGGCCGGACCGGGATTTAGCTAGTTAGTTTAGATAGTTTACTTTAAGGAGGTGTGGAGTCCCTGGAAACATTGTTTTTGTGCTATGCACAGACGGGACTGTCAACGCGCGCTCGAAAGTGCAAGAATTATGGCTCTCCGGTCGCGCGAGGGAAGAATCGGTACCACACCGGATCAGACATCCCGGAGAGCCCTGCCTATGTAAAAAAACTCTCCGGGGCCCGTCCCGGATGGGTGTGCAGAGACCCTTATTCTTTTCCATGTCTCTCTCTCTTTCTCACTCTCTCTCTCCCTCTCTCTCTCTCTCTCAGCTACAAACCTAGTCGCGTCACGCGACGAGTTAGGGTCTCTGCACACCCATCCGGGACGGGCCGGACCGGGATTTAGCTAGTTAGTTTAGATAGTTTACTTTAAGGAGGTGTGGAGTCCCTGGAAACATTGTTTTTGTGCTATGCACAGACGGGACTGTCAACGCGCGCTCGAAAGTGCAAGAATTATGGCTCTCCGGTCGCGCGAGGGAAGAATCGGTACCACACCGGATCAGACATCCCGGAGAGCCCTGCCTATGTAAAAAAACTCTCCGGGGCCCGTCCCGGATGGGTGTGCAGAGACCCTAACGCGCTCACCCACGGAACCCTCCCGCCTTCTTCCTAATTTCCTACGGTGTTTGTGGTCTGGGGGGTCCTAATTCCACACTGTTTAATAATGTTCTTGGTCCCTCAGCTGAATGTCTCTGACCACCATTTTCTGGAGAATGTCCTGGCAGTCCTGAAGTATGCAGCTTATCATAATCTGAGAGAATTACGGAAGCCCGTTGATAAGGACAAGTGGTCCACCGACCCTGCCATTGTCAATGCCTTCTACAATCCCAATAAAAATGACATTGGTGAGTGTTGCACTAGGACTACATAGTCTAGGGGAACTATAAACAACCACAAATATGTTTTCGACCCCCAACTCCGAAGACTGGTTCCACCCCTTCAATATGAACGATGGCCGATAAAACGAGAAAGTTTCGTTAAATTACTCACTGTACTGTTTTTGCTATAGTCTTCCCAGCAGGGATACTCCAACCCCTCTTCTACTCCCAGCACTTCCCAAAGTCGCTGAACTATGGGGGCATCGGTGTGGTGATAGGCCACGAGATCACTCATGGTTTCGACGACAAGGGTCGTCAGTTCGACAAAGACGGGAACATAATGCAATGGTGGAACAACGCCACTGTTGGAGCTTTTCGAAAAAGGGCCGAGTGCATTGTGAGACAGTACTCCAACTACAAACTGCAAGACATTGGTCTGAACATCAACGGGAGGATGACGCAGGGGGAGAACATTGCGGACAACGGGGGCCTCAAGCAATCATTCAGGGTAATCGCACAGGACAATTAAAATCCAATACATTAACACTAGATTTACGGGGCCCGTCAAAATGACGGATTGAAAAATTTTTAATTTACGATTATTAAGAGTGTAAGGAGGCATTCGTGAGGAATTATTAAATAGATTTATTTTTTTATGTACATATTACAATAAAAATCGCTGAAGATCTAAGTAAATACAATTTTATTATTTTTATAAAGCAATGTAAAATAATCAATTTTAGTGCTCCGTAAACCTAGTGTTAAGCAATGCGATTAATAGACTGCACCTTTGATGCATTTACAATAAAAATTAACAGTCGAAACCTCAAGGCGTTACCACCCATTTAGCTAACCGCTTTTGACCCCTAATTTTAGAATTTTATTTTGAGAAGGGGGAAAAAACAATTAATTAAAAATTCATTCGTAGATCTTTTTCACACGCTGTTCGAGAGATAATAAAGACTTCTAAACGAATTTTTAATTAATTTTTTTCAATTCCCCAACAAAATTAGAATTTAAGAATACGATAGTAATATTATCAACTTATTAAAATGATTAGGAGTCGAAATCGACATTTATTTAACTACATTTTATTGCAATCGATGCTCAAGATTTTTCGTTCATTTGAAGGCGTACAAGAAATGGGTGTCGATACACGGAGAAGAGCCTCTGCTCCCTGGCATCAATCTCACACACGACCAACTGTTCTTCCTAAACTATGCCCAAATCTGGTGCGGTTCTATGAGGCCGGAGGACGCTCTAACCAAAATCAGAAGCAGCGTTCACTCTCCGGGTCCTATAAGAGTCTTGGGACCCCTCTCAAACAGCGAAGATTTTGCCAGGGCCTACAACTGTCCTCCAGACTCTCCGATGAACCCGAAACACAAGTGTAGCGTTTGGTAAGTTCGCTATTTGTAACCGGCAGTTAACACGTTGACTGCCAGGCGCATTTTCCATGGTTTGCCCAAGGCGCCAACTTGATTTTGCATTATGCGATGCGTATTATGTTGAAATATTATTTGCAGCAAATAAAGGGAGTTATAAAATCATGCTTGAAGCATTTTTCGTGCATTAATTTCTTCAAACCATTATAATAACAATGGTATTATTGAAAAATTTATCAGTATCCATATTTACTCTAATTATGTACTTTTATTATTTGCTGCGTCGCCGGTCACCGGTGTCCCCCACGGCGCTGTAGCCAAGTCGAGTGCCGGTCACCGGTGACCCCCATGGCAGTCAACGTGTTAATAGATCTTTGAATAAAAAATATCGAAAATTTTATCATAATTCTATCATTCATAAAATGATAAATATTTCGAACAGTGCAGCCTTAAAAAATTTCTCTTCTTGTATTTTTCAATTTTTTAATCCCGTCATCCCTCATATTTATTATAAATTTGTCGTTGCAGGTAAATGCTGGAAAGAAACAGAAGGCGCAACAATTTTCGTACTGTGAATCGTTAAGTTAGAACTCTATAGGGAAAAATCATCATCATCGTCAGCCACGATGGGACCACAGGAAACAGAATTTACATCGTCGTGGTACACCGTGGATGAGAGTATTGTTTTAGATAAAGATAAAGAGAATTTTGGAGGGGATTGTATCAGTGTGAGTGTACGTTTCGAAAGTGTGTTTTAACATTACAGCCTAAAATCCCGTGAACGAGAGTAACGCATGTATATAGGAATTGTTTCGATCGCTTGTGGCATCCGTGTATGTTTTGTATCCGCTCGTTCTCCACCAACGAGCCATTGTGTAATTTTTAAGATAGCATAATTGTTCTTGATTATCAAATCTACGTGGAAACAGTCGAGGATACGTCGCCGGAAAATCGACCCGGTATACATAAAAGATCAATAGATTTAGAAACGTGTTTAAGGAATATTTGCTTGACTAATTGAACGTTTATTTAATGAATAAAAACTTTAATATGGAATGCTGTAGTTTTTTTCAAGTTGGTGGTGGGGAGGAAGATACCTGTAATACTGAAATAAATACTGGTTTCAATACTAAGTTAGTATTAATTTATATATCAATCTTTCTCTGAAATCATTTTCACAAATACTGAACGGTGGCGCCATCTAACAGTGACGGGAATAGAAAAATTTTAATATCTCGAAAACAAATACTTCAATATTGATGGTTTTGGTCTTAAAATGCTCTCCGTGATTTTTTGCATCGAATCCATACCATATATAGCCATAAAAAGGCTGGTTTTGATTTTTACAAAAATTGCATTTCGAACAGGTTTAGAAATTACCGACAACAGTCGGTAAAGTCGAATACAACCTAAAAATGTTAAATTGCGGCTCTCCCTTCACAAACATATGAAAAATGAATATATATTCTCATTAAAACAATGTAGGTCTGCATCTCGCCTGTTTAGCTGCGATTAAAGAGAATTAGGAATTTGTCTAATCTCTTTAGAAAGATTACCGACTGAAACGACGATAGAATTTGTTGAATTTGAGGCGTGCGCGTAGCAGACGACCAGCCATCGCCATTTACAAAGTGCCTGCCTATTTAGAACCCTTTTAGTTGAGAACGTGGGATCGGCTAAAGTTATTACAGAAAAATGTTTTCGCGACATGTAAGGACCTTCGTGACCAGTGCTATAAGGAGAAGCGACCACGGACCGGAAGGTTTCCCCAGTGCTGTGAGTACAAAATAACAATCCACAATTGCGTAATTGTTATACAATAATTATGCTACATTTACGGTCGAATTCGAATATTCAGACGCAACATCAGAATACGCATAAATCGAATGAACATGTCAGTCCTCCTAGTTCTAACTGAACCGACGTTCCATCATTAATTTCATTAATTCTATCCTTAAGTAAAACATTTTAGGTGTTGAAGAGGTTAGAATCGTGAAATTGATTTTTACAGAATCTTCCCTTCGGCATCCAGAACAGGTACAAGCTTACGGCCGGCTTCATCTTGTTCTTCGGCAGCGGATACGCCATTCCATACCTGATCCTTCGTCACCAAATGTTGAAATAAATTATGTAAGTTATTTTTCTCTTGACCCCTGCGTGCATTGGGCTCGTTTATTTATTTTGACCGTCTCTTTTGCAGCTGCTACCAGTATTTATTTTAGTCAATTACTATGTAGCTGCTTCGTATGGAACGTGGTCTATTTGTAATAAGGGGATATTAAATTAATGTGATCAAATAAAAGTCTTTGTTTCTGTAACCCTTAACCTCCGTCACAATTTTCAGTTACAATAATGAATTGCATTTTTATTCGAGTTTTAATCCATACGACTGATTGTAAGTTAAGTAACAATTACAACAGTACTAAAACATAATTCTCTCTCTCATCAGCTGTTACGAAGCCATGGTGCGTTTCATTGAAAACCAAAGGGGAGCTAATGAAAGTCATTAGCAGAGAGGACTCTGTCTATACAGCTTCGATATTCCGCCACGAGTGTCGCCATAGTTCTCTGACATCAATGCCACGATACCCGGAAAAAAATTCAATATTATCTGATATTATCAAGTTACGGAATACTAAAACTGGCTATTTTACATTACTTTATGCAAATTACATGAATGCGTACATCAAAATTTGTAGCCTTTTTTCACAATATATACCCACAGAAAAATGTTGAATAATTCCTCAAGGATACATCTTTGTAATCTCAATAATCGTAAATGAAAAATATTAGAACGCGTCCCGTAAACCTAATATTAACAAACCCAGTAGAACAGCTGTTAGCCTACTCGGTTCCCAAAAAAATTCGAACAAAAATTCTAATCTCATTTGTCAACGTCTCTCTACTCTACTATCAGTGTAGTACATTTTCCGTCATCCTCCACACTCGAAAAAAACCATAGTGTAATTTGGCCTAGATCATCAGCGCAATCCAAAGTCATAATTCATGTCAATAATTTCCCCCTTACGTTCCATATCTCTTCCATAATGAAGCTTCATCGTGAGACCGTGTATTTCCATTAATTATAAATAATAATGACTTTTTTACTGATGATCTTAACCGCGTTACATAAACGCCACTCTCAACATCGATTACCCTTCGCTATTCCACCTATATAACAACGGGCATTCAGTCAACTAGTTGGCAGCGCATCTGGCACAGGACATTACAGTTCTAATCGCTTATCGGGGGTAGACAGCTACTAGACTATAAATTTCAGGTGCCTTCGGCGAATGAATTAGGTCTTAAAATAGAAGTCGATAGTTCTTGGCGATTGAATTAAATGAAAAACCGTTACATTGGAAACGAAAGAAAAACTAACGTATCTACTAGAAGTAGAATATGTTTAAAAAACATTGATAAATAAAGCCGCAAATAATGCTAAACATCATCAACTACATATATGTATACATGGTTGTAAGAATAGTGCGCCGTAGAAGCGCGTCAGCATGATTCTCTTTTCCCCATGAATTTACCTGTCGCCCAAGCTGTGACAGCTATTAGACTATAAATTTCAGTCATCCGTTGAAAAACTAGGCTACAGTCCATATTGCAACGGTCGTCCATCTAACAGCTCATAGTATTTACTCGTTTTCATTTCCCCATGAATGTATGGGTTGTCCGTGCTATTGTATGGACGACTGTAACGGTCGGATTTGAAATCCGGCACGCCTAACTTATTTGTTTATCGACGGGCCATCATTCGAACACTTTACCTCTCGAAATCTTATTAGATTTTCAATAATTGTGCCGTACAAGAAGGAAGCTTAAAAATATTTTATATTATAGGCCCAGACGAAATGATTAGATGACGTTACTGGGAATTAGTGAGGGGAAATTGTTGTTCCATTAAAAATTCTTTAGTCACGGCCGATGGACTTATAATCGCCGGTAGGCAATGTGTTAAGATAATGTCTACTAAACCGGTTCGATTATCTCCAATATATCTACCGTAATTGTGCCTCACGCAATAAATGTCGTAAGTGGTTTGTTGGTGTATCTGCAGCAGAGAATCGGGCCAATTCAAGAGTGACGCGCTATCAATGCGTAGTTCCATGCAGACACGAGTCCGTTGGATGAGTTGGAGTCCGTCTTGTGCCATGCTTCTGCCTCTCTCTCTCTCTCTCTCTCCCCTTTCGATTTACACAGCCGGGGCTGGCTTGCTTGGGAATCGATCGGTCGACAGTCGCGCCGCGTTTTCTCTCCCATTCGTTTCTGTCGGCAGTATCGTCGGCACGTGAGAATCGGCCTTCAAATTGTCTCAGACTCTTTGCTGGACAGTCACAGTTGTGTCGCAGTAATCGTCGTCCATGCAGCTCGGTTGCCACCATGAATCGACGCTGAACGCTAAGCCACTCGACCCAGGAGCACGTGCTCGGTCCGCGACTCTCAGTGCCTTGAATGCGGACAGGCCCGACTCGCGGCGATTTTCATCCGGGCAAGGCCCAATGAGCTGAACGATCACGCCTAGGCTCGAGAACCGAGAACGAAATCAAGCCTCTCTACGCTGCGCCCAGAGACACCCACGCCGGCCCCAACATGTATCGGAAACTGGGCCTCGAGGTCCAATACCTCACCGACCAACATCTCGCCGGTTTCGAGAGCTACAAGGTACCTGGACCCTTCCCTTGGCTCGCCACTCCTGTCTCCCATGCTGACTAACGCTCACATTCCGTGCGATTAGTCGGTAACTACTACCTCGACTACCTTCCGTCGCCTCTTTTAATTTTCCCATACAACGTTTACTCTCATCGTCAGCATCTTCGCCTGATTGTAGTCGCGTATGCTTGCCCCATCCTGGCGACTATGGTTACCCATCACATGCTCGCTTCGTCCTATTTTGTACCCTGCTATCAATGTGGGGAAAAGTGACCTGATTATATTGCATTGAGGGATTGACCATGTACTTCGTCCAACGAATCGAGCCAGTAAAGATAAATAAATGTCACTTGAGTATAATAGAGTGGATGTTACATTTCTCGGATAGTTGGCAAAGGATGCACATGTTTTGTTTATTTATACCGTCTATACTGGTTTTTTTGGGTCGAGTAAAGACTGCAGCTCAATATGCAAAATAAAAATTATTGGCATCGATTGAAAGAAAGAGTAACTATATAAACCTTTCTTTTCTTCTTTAACAATCTTAATATATATTAAATTGTGCCAATCCATAAAACCCACAGTCTGCTGTTTACCAATGGAATAGAACAGTTTCTTAAAAATTTATGAGTCGTCCGCTTCAGTGGAATAGGTTCAATAGGTCTGTGTTTGCTTTCCTGTGATAAACATATCTGGAAACATATGAGGACAGCATTATGTCATATAAACAGTTTTCATTCAATGCTTCTCTGCTACTCAATGTTGACTGATTACACAAGTCAAACAATGCAGCTTCGAGAAAGCACAATTAAAATTCAATAACTTGTTGATATTTCTTTCCAGTACTGCTCTGTGGATACTAGCCCCCTCAGTGTGTATATTATGCACCCATTTTGGAACAAAGTAGTGCAGGTACGTGTTATTCCTAAAAAATCTAATCTGTAATCAGTATACTACAACCATTATTTAATCGTTTGATATTTTAGTATTGTCCAAAATGGGTTGCTCCGAATATGTTAACTTTCTCCGGATTCCTCTTCACCGTCTTCAATTTCGTAATGTTCGCGAGTTACGATTATTACATTTATGCATCCAGCGATGATAAACCACAGTATCCGCCTATACCGCGGTGGGTGTTTGCATTGGGTGCATTTAATGTATTCATGGCTTATACCCTCGGTGAGTACAGAGACCATAAACCACTATTTTATCACATTTGCTATTGGCCTTTATTTCAGCGATAGCCTTTAAAGTTACAATATTCTATTATATGTAATGTATCTTCTTGTCATGATCATAAATAATGGCATGTGTAAATAAACCAATCAAATTTTCCAAAGACTTCTCATATTCAATTTCATTACAGATGGGATAGATGGAAAACAGGCAAGGCGCACGCAGACATCCGGTCCCTTGGGAGAGTTATTCGACCATGGACTGGATAGTTGGACAACAATGTGGATCACTGTGTGCATGTTCTCCGTGTTCGGTCGCACAGATCACAGTGTGTCCCCAATAAGGATGTATTTCATATTATGGAGTGTGTTTGTAAACTTTTACTTGACTCATTGGGAAAAGTACAACACTGGCGTGCTGTTCCTTCCATGGGGATACGATTTATCCATGGTGGTAAGTATTAATAACATTGCGTTGTTGTTCCAGTGCTTTTAACTAAGAAATTTGTTTAATTCTCAGGGCACTACCACAGTGTTTATTATATCTAGCATAGGGGGACACGAAACCTGGAAATTCATGCTGCCCGGCGAGATATCTGTGGGCGTGATGTTCGAGATTTTACTCTATGTCACCGCAATTGTGACCAGCTTACCCGTGGTGCTTTGGAACATATACAAGTGAGTACATTCGTTTAATAAATTCCAATAACCTTTTTACTAAAAACATCTTTCCTTTTCCAGATCGTACAGGGACAAGACTGGTAAAATGAGAACATTCCTAGATGCCGTAAGGCCTCTGATACCTCTAAGCATGCTCTTCGCGATCTCGACAGTTTGGGTGATGCATTCGCCCAGCAACATTGTAGAGAAAGACCCCAGGATTGTTTTTCTGACTGTCGGAACCATGTTCTCCAATATATGTGTAAGATTCTCTTGACTTAAATGGCACAAAGATCCGCGCGATCTATCGATAATTAACCTAACGGAGCCTAATGTTGCGTTGTATTTTCAGTGCCGCTTAATCGTGTCGCAAATGAGTAACGTTAAATGCGAAGTATTCTCGTGGATACTGGTTCCCATGGGGGTAGCAGTGGCCGTCACCTTTGTCTTGCCTAGCAGTGATTTGATATTCACCTACATCGTCGCTGTGATTGCGCTGTTATCGCATATTCATTACGGCACCTGTGTGGTAAGCATTATATTGCAATAAAAAGAACGATTAACATTGGCATTAATATCTAATCACTGTTACTTGTTCCAGGTGCGTCAAATGTGCCGACACTTCCGTATCCATACGTTCCGCATCAAGGATCGCGTCGATTGACTACTTGCCGACGATACATGTTAAAAACGAAGAAAAAGAAAAAGCGAGTCGGAGCCACCTACGAATCAGTGAGTACAGAGCAGACAAGGGCAAGAAGATGGTCGCAGCTTCGGAGATGGTCTCCCAAGGACCAGGGAGATCTCGAGTGGCGTTAGAAAAAATCATTCGTGCATTGAATCATTGCTGATCACATATCCATGAAAGAAGTACCTGTTACGTGATCTTATTTATTTCTTCGCAGAGGCTAACAAAATCGTTCGAATCCTCGTGTCGCTGTGATATACATAGCCGCGGAAAATCACGCTTTTTTCGGTACCGGTCGATACGCGCATATACTGCTCCCGGTATTCATGGTTTAGTGCATTTAGAGCAATCGATACAGATAATGAAGAAAGGAGGGGAGACGAGACGAGAGAGAGGTGTTTAGCAAGCACTCTATCGACTTCTGTATTGTCTTTTTGTGTTCAGTTTCGTAAAACTCTGACTATGTATACGGAGGGAGGTTTTTTCGTTCTTCGTTTTTAACGTGTATTGTCTGTATAGCTAATCGACTAGGCGAGCTCGGTGTGGTTGTGCGCATGCTGTCAACTGTCAATAATGAACAGTATGCTGGTTTATGGAGGTAATGACACAGCGAGGTCTTCACAGTACAAGCTCAGAAGTGACCATTGCTGCGAAGAGGACTCTGGTCCTTTCAACTCTGCGGAATGTGTTCAGCCATTCAATATAATATTCAGAGCAAAAAAGGAAAGCAGTAATCAGAAGAGCGAAAGGCTTCCTCTGACTTGACGATGATTGAAAATGAAGATTAATCTAGAGGCTGACTGCTTTGAAGAGCATAGGACCATCTGTCCTAATCCATGACACTTTTCGTTGGATCCTAGAGACCTCGACACCTCATCATGGTTGGAACTGTATCGATGAGATATAATGTAGACAGGGTCCATTTCGAAAATGGAATGTGACTGCATCTTGTCCACCGATTGCGAGTGGAGCTGTACGAGTGACAGTTGATCGACAGTCGCATAACCGCCGAGTTAGCTTATGATAGTGGACTTTAATACGGATCCATGGGAAGCGGGGGGGGGGGGGGGTTGAGCATCGGGTTTCATTAGCAGCCGCGGTGAGGCCCGTGTAAAGAGACATTATTTATTTTCGTGTAAGGATGCATGTGTATGTTATGTTGCATTTGACGAGGACCTAGCGCATCAACCGCTAAATCCACGAATTCCATAACAATTTAGGCTAAAATAACAACCTAGAATCGTCAATTCGAGCGGGAACCAAGAGGGGGATTCCTCTGTTGTTCCTCCTGTAGCGAAAAGACTATTCTGTATATAATATACATATTATATATACATGTATATATACATATATTTTCTTGGAAACGAATGGAACGCGTGATATACTGTATACTCAAAATTACACTACGCATTTACCAGCTTTCCACAACGTGGGGAAAATGTTTCCGGCGGAACGGAGTGTCGTGCAACGTTACTCTTTTATTCTTTGTTTTAATGAAAAATGGGGGAACGCTGCTCGACGATTCGTCTCGGATCACTCTGTGTCAATTCCTCAAGTGATCAATGCTCTTGAAATTATCTTTTACGCTGGAAAGCATGTCCTTCATGACAATAGTACATAATGTACAATACGTAGACGGTAATTATTGTTTAAGTTATTTTTTAAACCAATTGTTTGGGGGGATAAATCGCAGACTCGGAGAGAACACCAGTAAAAAAACACATGATCAAAGTAATGCATTTGAGGCTCGAACTCGTCTGAAGTAACGTAAGTCGTAAAATTGAATATGCATCAGACTTCTTTCTTTTGTTAAATTTTTATTACAATGATTTAGCATGATTTTTTGTTCGACATACTTCGCTAGTCTGTTTTTTACATTATGTGTATGAGTAGCTGTAACTACGATGATAAGATGTGCTGTTATTTGTAACGAGAAGTTAAGTGTTTTGAACGTTAGCGAACCTCCGAATTTTTGCAAAATTTAGTCTCTTGTATATATAATATAAATGGTATCGAGTATAATGAGGGACATAGTGTACGCATAGCTGAATTTTGTTAGATGGTCAATGTAATCACACACTACTCTCCAAATATTTGTTTCTGCCAAAGATATTAAAAACATTTTATGTACGCAGTTTTTATTCTCCCTGTTTACCTTCAAACATACACGTTCAACATTCTTTACTTCGCGGGAAATTCATTATTAACTGTACAACGATTAAAAAGATAACACAAGATCTACATACAATAGTTTACGGCACGAAAGTCTTCAAGTACTCTGCTTTCACTTTGCTTCGTTCCTCCGGCAAAGGAAGCGGCGGTTCGATTCCCTTCGACTTCCGATCGGACATAACGTAGCTCTGAAATTATTTTTTTAAACATTTTTTTTACCACTGTAAACTAATCAAACGCGATTAGATAGTTACCCAAAACTTTTTACACAGCCTGTAATTCTCGAAGAAGGGCTCGCACCTGTTCTGCACATAACTGTTATTGTCAAGGCACTTCAAAGACAGAAAATGCTCCTGTAACAGAAACAAATAAAGAAAATGAGAATCGAGGAGCACGGTTTGAGGTTATGAAACCTAAAGAACTAACCTAAAAAATCATTATGTCGTTAATACCTCAAGACAAGGGTTGCTTAATTCTTGGTTCCTCTTCATCTCATTTTCTGGCAGCGCTTTTTTCGTGTTCTGGCCTTCTGAAGGGTCTATTTTAGTCATTGTTATGTTTATCTAGACGAATTTCACTGAACACCTAACCTATGAAGCAATAAAACTACTTGCATTGAGCATAGAATTCACAAGATGTTTTAAATGATTTTTATTCTGAAGCAGTCCAATTATTGCGGGCAACATACTCTTATCATAGTCACACCCAAGAACGAAACTATCCAGAGTAAATAAATAGTAAATACGATTCGGCACCGAGCTAGTCGGTTCACGTGTCCATTTAGTGATTTGTAAGGCGATTATAAAGACGCAATGCTGTATATATATAATATATATGTATTTCGTTGACGCTGTATTTACATATCATTACAAAAAAGAAGAAACAGTTCCGTAAAGCATACAATCTTACAAACGAATTCCCTCAATGATACTGACCTTCCTACGGTTCGTTTAAAAAATACTCTAGCTCTGGAAGCATTTAAGCACGATCTCTCATTCTCGCCATTCGAATAACATCGATAATTGTTTCACTTAAATTAATATCTTGGTTCATATATATGTATATAATATAGTAACTATATATATTAACCAGTCGATCTAACATTTAAGTAGCGCTTCTCTCGAATACAAAACAAAAGGCGCGCGATATGTACAACGTGGTGAACGCAATCCTGATTGAAACCCGGGGAACAATAAGTAAATGCCAGTGAGCAGCGTCGTGTGCGCGACCGCGAACAATGCGATAGTTGTTCCCATTGTTCCTATTCATTGCCCGATTTCAAACAGTAAAACCGGGGGGAGTTGTAACAACATTAACTGCAGGTACGAGAACACTATACAGGCGATGGTACAGTGCGCTATCAACTTTACAACGTTACATCTAGAAAATACAATTCTCGAACGACCTTAAGAGTCTCGTGTGGTTCTTGTATCCAAGACCCCCTTGGATACCGACGAGGACACTCGAGCCAGCCTGAAACCCATTATTTTGTACCTGGTGCCCTAAGTGTTCTCGAAGTTTTGTTGCACCTTCTGCCACTTGGCTACCATGCTGGACACCTCTTTGTGTTTCTTGCTGATCCCGATCCTCGCCTAGAACATTATCCTTTAAACTTACCCTTCCCGACTCTTGTTAACTATTAGACCGCGGATTATAAACTATACCTTCTTTTTCTTCTTCTCCTTCATGCTAGCCTCAGCGTGTAGAGCCTCCAGCTCCATGTCCACCTTAGCTTCTTCCACTGGCAGGGACGACTCTGTCGTCACTGCATCCTGTCTTTGCGGCACTGTCTCAGGCCTGCTGTTCTCTATGCGAGCGATGTCACTGTAAAACGAGTCCAGAGCAGACACCAGTGACTCCTTCGCCGTTTTAACAGGTGGTTTCTCGATCACCTTATGATTCGTGTAAATGGGCGTGTAGTCCGGTATAATTTGAATCGTCGGCTGTACACCGTGCTTGTGGGGAAGTACTAAGGCTGCTGACTGCTCGAACAAAACACAATATTAATAGCGCTTATGAACATAAACCCCGGTTCTGTAGAAACTTACGGAATGCAAGTGCTGATAGGCTGGATATTGAAGGTAGTGCTCCTGAACAATGGCTGCCGGGTGACTCAAGATAGGAACCGTTGGATCCCTGACAGCAGCATCGTACAACGCACTACCTTGAGGCTGCACAGCACTGTATATGATCCTCTTCAACGCGGTCGCTGGCAACTCGTAGGGTGCTTCTGTTAAGTCTACACCAGGCGGCAATGGTTCTACGTTGGTCACGTTAGCTATATTTGTTAAACTGGTGGCCTGAGGTGACAGCGAAGTTGCTGAATGCGAGGATATGGCTGCGTTCTCCAGGTGGTTCACCTCCGCGATCCCATCTGTGGAAGATGAAACCGCTTTAGTCGCAGTTGTCATGAATAGACTAGTCACGAAGTAGTAGACCACTCACCTTTTACTACTCGTTGCTTTTTACTGTCCAGAGTGTCGCTGCCTTTGTCTCGTTTCCTTTTGTCCTTCTTCATGTCGTTCCCATATATTCTTGGCGGAGGAGGTGGGCTTGGGTTCGAGATCTGTGGTGGTGGCGGAGCTTCTACGTCAGGGTTCCTTGGAGCTGCGTCTTCGCTCGTGTCGTTGTCTTCTGGTTGCTTCTTTGGTTTCGACTTTAGTCCTTCTTCTTCTGCTGCTGCGAACACCATTTTTATACAGAAAGACACTTAATAATAGAGTATTAGTGGGCAAAATTATTTCCGTCAATTGCGAATCATGGGAACCAATCAGGAATTAATTACTCTCTTTAATAGTCCTAACAAGTTGCGAATAACGTCTCAATACTCTCAAATTCCTTTAATCTTTGTATCGTTCAAGGTTATGTCCACCCATTTTTGTCATAAAGTTCCGCAGTCTAATGAGGAACAATGATCGTACCTGTGGCAATCATTTCGTCCTGCTCCATCGGTGGGGGCGTCGAGCAAATTTCCATTTCCTCTGCGCCACCGGCGATACCAGTGTCCGGATAGATCCATTGGGTCACTCCGGTGGCAGTGTTCTGGTAATAATATCGTTTATGCGACCTGGAAAAAAGCCCACCGGGGAATGTAGAACAGCTGAGGCGCAGGGTGAAGGTTACTTGCATGTGTTACATTGACAGACAAACTTTCGAGGGACGTTGGTCCGTGAGAGGGACGTCCCAGCGAGTTTTCTAAAGCGACTTACTTGCTAGGAAACAAATATCTGTTAATACTCCTACCTGCGACTCGGCGTGGCATTTACTCAACTCAGCGAGACCCCCTTTATATTACATAAAGGATTAAGAGTGTTACTTAGCAGTTTACATAGCGGGACGCTCTCTTCCGCAACACGAGCACCGAGTATAACACAGTCGACAACGTCAGCGTTACGCTATGGCGAAATTAAGCGAATTGGTTATGAGTATTCGAGGGAGTTGTGCGAGTCGGGACAATCTTTTATTTTCTTTTCTTGCTTTCGATTTTCTTTTCCACATTCTCTCTTTTCTCTTTGCCTCTTTCTCTGTCTCTGTCTCCGAAGACAGGAAGCACTTGGAGAACTGTCACGTACTCTTTACACGGAGAAAGAATCTTGTCAAATGCTTTTTTAATAGAAATGCTCCGGGTGGCAGTAAAAAGTAAAGATAGATAACACGTTTACAAAATTCGATAGCTGAACTTGGTGGGTTCGTGAGATATTTATAAAAAAATAAAAGAGAAAAAGAAGAACATATGTAACGTGTGTCATGGATCTCCAAGCGATCGTTATTTTCAGCTTACATTGACTGCCATGTCAGGAACCGATTCCCTTCTGTCCATTCTTGGCAAGCGGCTTCTTTGCATTTCAAGTTTTCTTCGGTAACTCCGTACAGGCACATGTGGCAAAATCTCATAGGGATTATTCTCAACGATTAGTCTCCAGCTCCAGAAACCATTGAATGGTGGTCCTGGTAGACAATCTTCGATTCGAAAGCTTGAAATCCTGGTGCGATCTTCTTTCGTACTGTACATCACAGTTCCTGTCTCTTTGCATAGCAATGCTGAACCGACTTTCTAGTTTCACTGACTCGATAGCTTTCTGGTTGACTCAATGACAAATTGGGAATGTCTCTACACTTTGTCTCATATTCCATGGATAGCTCTCTCTTGAATCTTCTACAAGGTTATTTGCGCACAGTTTGTAGTGCACACAGTGCGTACGGTACACACATCTTCTTGAAGGACCCGTACTGAACACATTTCTATCTACGTTACTGCAGTAATCGAATCGTTTACAACAAACCACGCGGTTTCTTCGTATATATACTTTTTTGTTCTAAATGAATAAAATTTGCAGTTACTATATAAGTCTACAAAAAATTTTCGAACGAACTTTTTATAACAATTACTCTGAAATTGATAAAATTATGTTGATTAACATCCCCGGTAGCGGTACGACTCATTCGATTCATATGTTTAAGAGCTGATAAGATGGCAATTCGATTTATGACAAAAAAAAAAGAAAAAGAAAATGAAACGTTCGAAACCGTATATATCAAAGTGCGAACACAGTCGATAGATTTTTCTACGAGAACTCGACAAATGGACCAAGAACCGACTCAGAGCAGTGATGTGTATAACATACCACGATGTATTGTATGGAACGAGTCATGTTTATTTGTACGAGATAATACACAAATTTTAGATCGTATACTATACCTATCCCACTGACAAAGCCATCCCGGCGGTGCCGCATCTTGTTCCAAGCGTTCCAGTTCGTGACTAGTGTCAGTCAACCACCTACGCAAGTAACTCTTTTCTAAGTAACCTCCTTCCCACGCCACAAACAATGTCTGCAACAAAATACAAATATAAGGGACTGCGAATGGTCCTAACCTCTATGATACCAAAGGAGATTAATCGTGAAATTTGTTGGGGGAATCCAACGTTATCTCCGAGTAAGGTGGCACCTCAATTGTGTTATCTATGTGAAGTATAGGGGATCTAAAAGATTTCAACGTGGAAAAATTGTGTTTCCTCACCTGAAGCTGGATAGACATCATCTGTACAGGGGACACAGTGGGTTTCCCCTCGGACAGAAATTTCAGTTTCTCAAGAATGATCTGCGACAGCAGCGCAACCTCTCCCTCGTCCTCCTTCGAGTCAGCAGGCGCCTCAGACGCCGCTACAGTCTCTTCTTCAGCCTTGCCAGACTCCGCCACAGGGTCCACAGCATCCTCTGTCTTGTCTTCAGCTATCACAGTAGTCTGTTCCTCCTGGTGTTCGGTCCGCGTTTCATCTGTTCTCTCAGTAATATCAGGCGTGACCTCCTCTTGTTGTGTTTCAGGCTCTGGTTTAGTCTCCTCTTTGTCCACCAGTTTCTTCTTCGTGGACGGGACTGAAAGAACCACTCCTCTTAATCCACCTTGACGATAGATTAACACGAGCATCCTTACCATCGAACGCGATCCGCTTTTTCCTTTGGAAGAACTTGCTCCTGCCGTGGAGGTTGTCCAAGAACTTGTTCGTCTTCTGCCCGTCATCCTCGGGCTTCGAAACCGACTCCTCACCGCTATCCGCTTTTTCCGAGATCACCTCGTTGTCCAACTCCTGAACGTTCCTCCTGTCGTTCCCATCGCTGTCGTTGCTTTCCGGTATCCGGTGCACCTTCAAGCTTAGGCTGTCTGCCGATTCCTCGGTCTGAGGGATTGGAAACAAAGCCTTCCTCTCCTGCCTGACCTCGGGCTCCTCCTCAGGGTCGGAGTCCTCGTCGTAGCCGGGTACCAGAGACACTCGGAATTCGAAATCAGCGTTGCTTTTTCCGCTACCCTCGTTCACCGCTGTCTGAGAGTCCCTAACAGGTCGACTGTCGCCAAGTCTTTCTATACACTCTTCAGGTTCTTTGACTTGACTTTTTGAGTACTTCGTGTCCTCCTCGACAGACTTTGTGTCTAAAACCTCTGTCTTTGGATTGTCCGAGGAGTCTCTGGAGTCTTGGTTCGAAGACCCCTTCAGCATCTGAGGGTGTTTCATAGGCGTCGACGAAGAGAACGCCTCGATTTTCGACTTCGTCGTTGAGTTTGCATTTAGCGATTCAACTGCAGATCCAGCAGGCACTTCGTCCTTCGACTGACCTTCGTCTGCAGTATCAGAGTCACTTTCCTCGGACCCGTAAGAGGTTATCATTTCGATTTTTCTGTAATAACAGTTTCTCGGTTATGAGAGAGTAACAGGAACTTGGAAGAAAGTATGGTGGTTTCACGTATATACCCGTCGTCAGACTCGTTGTCCATTGTGTCGGACATGCTCGTGATGTCCTGGTCAGCCGATAGTTCCTGTTTCTTGGTGGTTTCATTGCGAATGTACCTGTTACGGTTCCGAGCCACCACTTCTCTTGGTATCATACCCTCCGGTATGTTTTCGTGCGACTGGTCTGTAGAAAAATTGTTTTTCAGTTGGCGGGGAGGATTAGATTTATTTGTAAGCAGAAGACAGTTGGGTGAAGCGTATAGTTACATGCGACGGACGAGAAATCGACCCAATGAGGGTCTTGCATAGAATGAGGTTTCATGACAGAGTTTGTTTTAACATTGTTCTTCATATACCGCAATTCCTCCGGCATCTCCCACGTTACCTCGTTGGTCTCTATGTGCCAGTAGTACGGATAACCGGAAGACTCATCAATGCACTCTCTCCACACTAAAAGAACAACAGATTTTGAGTTGCCAGTTTCCGTATCATGGGAAAAGTTTCACAAAAGCTCACTTGATGCTTGCTGGCTGATATGGTGTGGCAACTGTGCATTCGAGTTCAAGACATTATTACCAAACTCGTTTGTTATCGGCTGTTTCGGGACGATAAGTTGTATTTCCTGAGAATTGGTCGTTTAGAATTACTTACATGAACAAGATAAATATTAAATTAATTTGCACAAAATGTACATACCTTGAGGAAGTTATTCACTTGATCGTCTAACTTACAAACATCCTTCTTAGTATCCTCAGTATCACTATCTGAGTTATAGTGGCAAAGTAGATTTGCCAATGGGTTTGCAGGTACATTTTGCCCGTGGTAATCAAGAGCTGCCTGTTTTCGCTTATCTAAGTGGGCAAATGTTTTGTTCCATGATCAACGATGTCTTACACAATTTATGTACAACTAATTTATTTATTCAACGGTTGCTACAATTAATTACTTTGTACATGTTCCCCGTGCGGGCCAGCTTGGGATTGATTAAGTTCTAAGACAGGTCTCCTTTGACGCCGCTTCATAATAAAACATAAGACAAGTTCTGTATGCTATACACAGTAATTATGTCTGAAAAGAAAAAAAGAATAGACAATTTCAACGATGTTCTTATCGAAAACGGTGCAATTTAATCAAAATTTATACAAGCAACGTAAGACACGGAAATAGACATAAATTAAAAATACATTTTCGTGGTAAATAATTCATAAAACTCACTCATAACCTTCAAATATCACGGATTAATTCGCTCGACGAGTTTCAGTATTAAGTACAATGTAACGGACCGAATACTGGTCGAGTCGTTCAACAGCGGTTACAAAACGTATAAAAATATAATGTTACACCCCTGTTGAATTCCCCTAAAAAATATTTCACAATTCGAAGCAAAAGTTTGAGGTTATGGACCACTTCACCAGAGAATCATAATGCCATTCGAAGATGTGTCTGTCTGCAAAATGCATTTCTACCAGCAGCTCATCTGGTCACGCGATTTTCCGAAAATCGCTTAACGGGAAAATTCGGAACCAAGAAAACCCTAAAAGCGCACTCTGGCGGGAAAACTCGGAACCAAGAAAACCCTAAAAGCGCGCGAGATTCAAATCCCATAAAAGGGGAACAAGTTTGAAGCACACTCTGGAGGGAAATTTGGAACTAGGAAGCGAGCGCAGGCAATTCATATTCTAGAAATTGGGAGAAACAGCGCAGTGCGCTTTGAAGGAAAAATTTTAAACTAGAAAACAAGAGAGGGTAATTTAATCACAGAAGAGGTATACCTCGTGCACTCAGACAGGACATTCAAACTTAGTCCTCACCTTATTCTTGCTTAAACTGTTGCACAGTTAAAACAATTATAAAATAGGGAAGAAATATAGTGGCAACGGGGACAAAGCAGTTACTTATAACATATTTATTCATAATGTTTTAGTAATATACTCCTTACCGTAGACATGTATTTATATCATATGGCAGCATAGTACTATTACATTGTATAATATAGGTGAGGTGACTGACAGAACGATTCACATTTTAATTCTCTCTGTTCCCCGGCGTGTAATCACGCTGGCGATTGTATTCTTTCGTTCGCACACACTCATGCACGCATCGTCACACGTTTACGCCCGTTCGTGCGGTTCCAGCCTCGTTTTGATCGCGTCTAGGGATATCTCTTTTCCCCCGTGGATCATTGTCGGCCTGCCCCGCGGTCCTGGATCGCGAATCGATCGAGACTGGAACTGATCTCGGTGCCTCTTCTCCTCCCGATACTACTTTTTCTCCGAGCGCGTTTCGTCGATTCTCTTTTTTCTTCTTCATCTTTTTTTGTTGTTTCTTTTTGTTAATTAGCATTCGCGTTGATCGCGGCGCGTCACGGTGCATCGACCGCAAACTACGAATCGGCATGGGTACAGTCGACCGTTGACGATCGCAAAACTTTGTTATCTACAATTAATTACTTGTCCTCCGTTTACTACGCTCGTAACATTGTCTCATACTTACTTCGGCTAGTTAAAATATCAATATACATTATAATATACTCTATGTAACGATAATGCAACATCTTAGTTAATTTATTATACTTTGCAACTTAGAAAAATAGTCCTGGCTAGGCGTGGCCGCGTCCCGTGGGAGCTCGCGATTAGAACTTTTTTTTAAATGTTCGCGCGGAATTTCGTGCGCTTCCGGTTCCTTCCTAGGTCGGTCGGTAAAACAGCGAGCTGCTGTACCGAGCGGCCCTAGGGGATTTATTGTATTCGGGAGTGCCAAGCCTGATTTATCGACGGAATACGCGTTGTTTGATTGCCGTTGCATTGGCCCGATCGACGCAATGCTCTGTAAACGAAACAGTGTGCGCGTTCAATCAGGAGGGTGTCTAATACTGATCAATTTTTTTTTTAAATCAATTGGACAAAAGATCTTACGCTTAAAGTCATCGCGATCGTTTTTAATTGACTGTGTCTCTCGGTTTCGTTCTAAAGAGGAATTTTCCTGATTCGGGAAGGATTGGACTCCTCGAATCGGTGAACATTTTTTTTTTAATTGGTACGCGTTTCAGGTTGGACGTCTGGTTATTTTTCTCGTCCCCCGCGTCGATTGATATCGGATCGATGGGGTACGACAAATTGAAACGATCAAATCAGGTGACACGAACGCTTAAAAAGCTCGCTAGGGAAATTTTGTTGTCAGCAAGTTAGTCGTTTATTTGTTGGAGCTGGCGGATAACCGAACGTTTAGCAAGAGAGCACGCGATGCGGTCACGGCACAATAAAATCTATGAAAACAATCAACGGAACAACGGTAGTACTACCTCTCTGAAAACGTTACGCTCTACTATCCTACTATTGATTTATAATCGACCGGCGACCGTCGCCGGCAGTAATTGGATTAGCGTGGACTTAACATCGGCTAGATCATCGTCAACCGGCGACGTTAGAACCCTACGCTCGAGCAAGATTCAACGGTTCGCTATCAAGCATCGTCCCACACATTGGCTGTCAATACGCGACCGACATAACTCGAGAACCCCTACCACAATAGAAACAACGAAAGAACTATGTTATCCCTAGAAATCCCTGGAAATACTCCCTAGATTCCTGTCTGCACAACGCGACGCGTTTAAAGTATTTCGTTGATTTAGACTCGAGTATTGGCAGCCCGTAAACTGGCAAATTAAAAAGACACTAGATCTCAACGAAGCCCCGGTTAATTGTTTAATCAATCCTCGTCGTTCGCCGTTTGGTCTGCTCCATTTGCGTTCGATCGTTATACGTTACCAACGTGTTCGGTATGTAGGGTCTTTTTCCCCTCTAGACGATTGTGCACGTGACTCGGTTGATCGTAGAGGGCGCTGGCTGGTTTGGGCACGTAACGTAACAAGGTTGGTGACCCTGTTCTACAGAAATAACCCTAGATCAACCGAGTCGCGCGCTTTTCGTTTTACCACGACGCATAGACGAAGAAAACCGGATTTATCGTTGGAACCGGGCGTTTTCCGCAAGCGCGGATAATCATTGAAATGATCACCGAACACTTTCACGGTCATCGGAAAATAAAATACCGGGCCGAGCACGACGGGTGAACGTATCCCTTAAACGATACTTGTATTATTATCATTAATATTATTATTAATGTTATTATTAATATTATTATTCTTAGCAATTCGAACGCGCATCGTTTTATATTATCGTTACGTAATATTTATAATATTATTATAGTTACCTTTATTCATTATTATTATTCTTTAGAACGACATAAAAAAGTCAGTCCTTGAAAGCGAAGATGCCTTGTCGCCCGGCGTGCTCGGCGCATGCGCGCGTCCCGGGGTTTCCCGAAGACGCGCGACAATACAACGAAACCAAATTCCCCTAGCGCCACTGGCGGGAACTTCAAAATTAACCGAAACGGAACGAACGCGACGGACACACGCGAGACAGCGAATAATTACGAATATTTAAATCTACCTACTGGGAGTCTCCATTAATTGATCTAATTGTTCTATTGCAGGAAATTCCAACTCGTTTCTCCGTTTCCCACTTCCCTCCTTTTCTTCCGCTTTGGTGTTAAGGACTACTTGTATTCTGTGCTCTTACACTTTCTTAGGGCTGCGTCGATTTTGCCGATCGCTTCAGCGACCTTCCCTTCGATTAATCGTTAGTAATTATTGTTATTATCATTAAAAAATAACTAGCGCTCGCCGCGAATGGAAGAGTCAAGTTCGAGTTTCTGTCGATTGTCGGGAGTGGTTTCTCTTAAACGCAAAGGTCATGCTGAACAGGGTTGCGACAGGCTGCCGGTCTAGGGAAAGTCGCTAGGCGACGGGCAGCACATTCGAACGCATTTACAATTGACACTGTCACTCGCCGGAAACACGTCTGTGTGTAATTTCGTTTCGTTTTCGTTCTCCAGACACGTTGTAACGCACACTTCACCCCCCTATCTCTTTTTTTTCTCGGTCGATGTTTCACCTAGTTAATTTATCCTGGTTCGCATAAGCGGTCAATGGGTATACCTAGCATCGACGCGCCGCGACACGCGTTTACAAATCGTAGTAATTATACCGACACGCTACTATATATATATACTTTTTTTTTCTTCAATATAATATATCTACTTGCTTGATATAGCGATCAACGATAGTTGCTTTATTCTCCTCCATTTTTATATGTATAATTTTTATATATATATATATGCTTTTTTTGTGTCATATGTATATATATATATAATATTTATAGTATCTCTGTCTCTCTCTATCTCTTCTTTTTTCGCATATTTTTAGCCGTGTTACGCGCGGTTTACATTCGTCCTTTGGACAGTTCAGCAGCTTCGATCGATGGATCCAATCGGTTCCGAATCGTCTAATCGCCATCGCTTTTTGTGTTTCTTGTTTTAATTAAACGCTTCGCACTAACGTCTTCTTTTTGATAGAATACTGATAGAACATACAGTCATCCGTCGTCTCTCTCTCTCTCTCTCTCTCCACACAACCTCCCCTCTTTTCGTTTTTCTGTCTCGTTTTCGTGTCGGAATTCATCCCCCGCAATATTTATACCTTCTCGTTAAACACGTACTTTGTATTCCTGCACTCACCACACTCCTTTCTCATTTTTAGTAGCTTCTGCTTTATTATACTCTCCTTCCGTCATTCGCACGCTCTCTCGTACACACCACTAGCACTCCCGGCTCTATAAACATATTTTATAGACTTAGAATTTTCAATTCTCTGGGCGATTTGATCGCCTGGCTGCTTCGTATCGTCTCCCCCACCTTCGATTCCTCCCAACGTTCACGCCCACGCATGCGCTCCTCCCTTTGCTACTTCGTTATGTCTCGTCCGCAACAATTCACTCATTCAAACTTCGCGCGCTTCGCGACTCTGTGGACGCTGCTCGCGCGCCGGCGCACTCTAGGTTGGCAAGACTGGCACGCTCAAAATTCAAGTCCGGGCAATTTGAACACTTTGAGAATTGTGATAAATCTCTAACGATCTTTGAATAAAATAAATGTGTACATTACAGATGACAATAAACTTAATAATATAAGTTACAAATTTAATGAATAGCCTTGTAAATCTAATAGAAATTTGTAAAATTGTAAAAATCATTTGTGCAAGACGAATACAAACCATGGTCTCCAGGTCCCAAATGTTTCTCGAGTAAATGTATAAAAATTGATTTACATCGAGGGAAACGTAGAAAAGACAATTGTTTTTTGTTGTTAGGGGATTCTCAGTGTTAGGCACGCGACCAGCGTCCCCGGCTATAGTGTATGATACAACAAGTGATTTGCGACTACCCACAATCGCGCACCATTCCTGCAAAAAAAAGAGTTTCACAGGCTCTCTCTCTCTCTCTCTCTCTCTCTCTCTCTCTACGTAATCGTAAGCTTTTTTCTTACACTCTCGTGATTCGTCACGCGTCGACGATGATACTATGTATAGGAATCCGATGATCTAAGCACTGATTATTATGTACACCGTCTATAGAGACTCTACATGATCTTGGTTAACCTTGTATAGAAATGATGCGATGCGAACGTCACGGAATCGTTGATCAATTCAAGAACAGACTGTTGCGAACGTGTGTCGAGAAGCAAACTCTCGCGGCTGCGCGCGCGAGCTTCGAATTTAAATTTCCCGCGCGCATCGCCCCGCCATGAGAAACCTAATCCTTGTGCAAAAAGAGGTCGACCACCATCGCCCGTCATCGGTAAAAAATCGTACAAAAGTGTACACTCGCTGTAGAAAGTCGAAGAGAACCGAAAAACAGTCATACAATTACACAGGACAAAGATATACATATATATATATATATATATGAGATCCGAACAAGAACAGCCCTAGATCCGTGTAGATCAGTTCGACTAGGAAAATAATTTCTCGACGAACCTTATTAGATGAGAACGCGCATGCTGTGTGTATGTGTAAGTATATCTTGATTTATGAAAATACGAGGTCAGAAGATGGATATGTTGAGAAACTGAATGATTCGATGAGCTGCGTCCCTCCCCTTCGTCGTCATTCGGTCCAGGGGTTCTCAACTTGTCGCCCATGGTGCCCGAAGTTGGGTCAGGGATGGGTTAAAAATTATGGAGACTCCTTAGGGCGGGGCAACGTTCTTTCAACTTGCTGTGAAGATGAAAAGAGGGTCGTTATGGAGTCAAATTGAGAACCACTGGCGCAACTAAAAGTCATTAGAATTAAATGCGAAATGAGGTTCAAGTGGACTGGTAATTTCTAACGAAGGGAAAGGACAGAACGTTCCACACAGTGCACGCAGCACAGTGTTTCCTAGTTTCACTTTCGGGGGCTAGGTCGAAGCTGCGACTAATCCTAAGAAAGCGTGTCTCTCGTCAGCAATTCTCGAAACGCGACTTCTATTCTCTATCAAATACTAAAGGCCCTCTTTATGTCATCGTCGTAATCATCTCTTCGTCCTCCGCTTTCGTCTACGATAACCCAAGGATCCCAAGAATCCCGTTCGTAGGCCTCCACGAAAAACAAAAGGGATCCCCCCTCCCCCCACCCCCGATCTCTATGATATGTAGGACAGTGAAAGCTTCTGGGTTAAAACATACGACCTAATTATGCTCCTGCACGATGAATGATGGAAACGATCAGGCGTATACCTTGATCGACAGATCCGTGTTCGTTTGTCAACCTCGCTGGGCCCTCAGCGTTGTCCACCTTTGAAGATAACCTAAAACCACGTGGCCTGTGATCTAGGTTAAGTTCAACAGTAGATTAAAGTCTTTTGTTGATCGTTCAAGTTTAGACTGTGTTCGAAAGTCGTCTATAGGACATACATTCAGCAAAGGGCCCAAACAGGTTCGCTACCCCCAATTAGCGGACCCAGACTGGAATATCATGGGAGTCCGACCCCTCTGAACTCTCCACACTCAACTTCCCAACAATGGACAAAAGAAGAGGTAGAAAAATAAGACTCAACTATGTTGAAGTGTAGACCATTTGAAACAAACTGTCCTCTGCCGATACCCCAAGGGGGGTTCGCGCCCCCATGTCACTCTGTACCCCCTCATCGGATCCGATGATGTCAGATATGTGTCCGCGGTGATTCTAGAAAAGACAGTGTCTCTCTTCCCCTCTCCCCCTCTATGTATAATTACATATCAAGCTACGTTCCTCTGGAAAATACTCGCGCAGCCCGTACCTAGTCTGGCAATGTCGCCAGTACCCGAAACTGTACATCTTCAGGCAAACTATGGCCACGGTGAATCCGCTTTTGCGATACAGTCGTTAGACAAGATACAGCCAGCTCTTGCGACCGCGACAGGTATTTTCGCGAAATTTTTAATCAGAAAGCTTGGCCCAAACCTGTTTCCATATAAAAATCATTGTAGGACACTAGCGGGGACTCTGGGCAACACCTGAAACCAGTGTTAAGGCTAAACCCCATAGGGTACGTCTTTGCTAAAATGGGTGAGGTACCTCCTAAAGGGTTTAGGATGGTTTCAACTGGCTAGCTACTTTGGGGGAGGTACTGAGACCAGTTTTAGAAATGAACGCCATAGAGTCGCATAGGGTACAGCCTTATTAAGACGTGCCTAACCTACACGATCCTATTGCCTGATCAATAAAACGCACCTGTGTGCAGATCCCAGCTTGAAAGTGAACCAGAACTTAAAAACCAATGGACGACACACCTCCCCAGCGTGTTTGAAGTGGTTTTAAGAGCTTCAACTACCCGCCAAGCCCAAAGGAGGCGCACCACATGGATTCTAGCCCCACAAAAGCCAAACCCCACTAGTTTGCTGTATCCTGTCCCCCGACTGAGCCTGTTTGCGCTCACCTCCGTTCTCCCCCCAAATTTTCAGCGATATTATGTCACACTTGCGACCGAACACGATGCGATCTACATATGTACAGGTATCCCATCTCTCGTAACACCTCTACACTCGGTCTCTCAGCTAGGTATTCTCTACCAAAGAACGCGCTTCGTACCTCGAATCCCCCGAGAATGTGGAGCTCGGAAAAACGATGGAGAGACGACAATCCATGCTCGCATCCTCGTCCGGCGTATGTGTGTCTGTGTGTGTCTCTCGATTGTGCCACCTCACACGATCCTCTTCATCTTTGTACATTATTATCGTGGTTCCGAAATTCGATCGGCTACTTATGTGTCGGTTGCTTGTCGAGGTTGGACACCGAGAACAGTGTTCTTCTGTTCGTCTCTCGGTGAAATCAGCGGCTCGAGGAATTCGATCTCTTCGTCATCGTCTGCATCATCTCCCTCCTCCTCTTCATGTTCCTCTTCAGGTTCTCGCAAGAGTGAAACAACGAAAATCGTTGGAGAATCGTTCCGAGGTTCCCCGAGAGCTCTTTCGCTCGCTCCTCTTCCACGGTTCCTGTTTTTTTTTTTCTTGATGACGCGAAGAAACAAGAAGAAGACGGGCTCTCGATAGAGTCGGTCTGAGGTAACACGTTAATACTGATGTCTCCGGAAACCACTGTAAACATGGATGACTCGAAATAGGACGCGGGGAACTCGCCGAAGAAAATGGCAAACTGAAGAGTACATGGTTGAATGCGAACCTCGCGACGATTCTGTGAAACAATACACCTGGTAGACAATCAATCATTCACACACGCACTCTCTCTCTCTCTCTCTCTTTCTCTCTCTTTCTCTTTTCGATTATCTGTTTTTTTCTCTCGACTACTATCTGCCTCTAAATCATAGAAAAATCATAGAAAAACTCTCTCTTTTTTTGGCTTTTTTTTTAGAAATATTTCAATATGACAAACGTGGTCCATATCGTATGTACATATAGTTGTTCGCGTTAGCGTTTAGGATTCGATTTTGTGACTGCTCAGAAAATTAGAGACGGCTGGTCGAAGAAGTCTTCTTCTTTGCGAAGTTGTGCGGCTTGGAGACCCGGGGCCGCCAGTTAATCAATCCGTTGATTACTCCTCTTGCACACCGCGATCCCTCTTCATCTTCTCAATCATCCACGGCCCCGTCTCAGCCTTCCTTAGCTTCTGAGAACGATCGGTCCAGAGAACATCTCGCGAGGTCGTTGTAAAGAAGACTAAAACGCTCGAAGTGTATGTGTGAGTGTGCCACAGTATAAAATATAAGCCGCTGGGTCAAAAATTTCTTTATTCGCGTGAAAAAGTTCGTTCGCAGTACGTGTTCGTGTATGCATGTCTCTCTCTCTTTCTGTGTATGTTCGTGTATGTTTTGAGTAAATAGTGGTTGCTCGATGAAACGCGATTGCACGAACAGAGAATCAGGTAATGCGAGCACGATAAAAAATTAGATTCTTATTATTACATGCCCCCTCCCCCTTCTTTTATATACTCTACTTCGTTTGTTCTCCCCTACTGTACGTGCATCTCTTCCACCCCAAACGCGGTTTCGTTGTGAAGCGAGAAATTACGCGAACACCACTGTTTCCCCCCCTCTTCGTGAATCAAAGCAAAAACTTAACGCTGCGGAGGCAATCGCCCAGGGTCAGAATGACTGAAACGGAAGAAGTTGATTTCATCCCCTCCCACCCCCCCTCTCTTACCCTTCGATGACGTTCGATTCGTTTTTGTCGATGAAGTGTGTGCGCTTCTGAACGAGGCAAGGAAGAAATTGAAAAACTCGGCGAAATAGGTTTCGGGAATGTCGAGAGCACGAACCGTGGCTTGCCAGGCTCTTCAATTCAAGGGGTTGCTTTTGAACGATACTATGTCTCTCGGAGGACACCCGACACTCCTCTCCAGACTACCACAAACGTTTCCGTTACCCTGGGCATGGACAACTTGCGGCACGCGGTTTCTCTCCCATCTACTAGTGACTCCTACCCCGAGTTGCCAGGCTGGCTTGTATTCCCCTCAAAATGCTTCCCTTTCTACTACTAAATGTGGTTCGATTTGCCTCTAGCGACACTAGCGGCGAGTGTGACGACTCTCCACACGATGGGAAATTCTCTTTCGTGCAAAGAGTCGCGAAAGGGTAATTTGATAGAGAAGTGCAAAGACTCTATGCTGGCAACTCTGCTCCTACCTATTCTGGTAAGCAGTGAGGAAGAGGGGAAAGAAATAGCACAGCAAGTCTTATATAGAGCAGACTTGGGCAACTGAGCTAGGCTCCATGAGTCGCTTTCGCAAGAATCGGCTACACTCTCATTATCGCGCTCCGGTCGTCCGACTAGCACGAGCGAGAAGAGGAGAATACCAGCTCGCACTGCTACAAGCTCATATTCCCCTAGTCTGAGTCTGGGTCACCAGAGCACGACAGCCGACTCACGGACCGCCAGTTGTCCAGGCCTGACGTAGAACTTGGTGGAGGAAGCAGACGTTCGAGGGGCCCCTACACTGCCCAGGCCTGCCCTAAACAGCTCAGGAGCACTCTCGTATTGGCACTGAAACGATGAGAAGCTCAGACTAACAGTGTACTATGTCTGTGTACCACTGTTATCAAGGTTTACCTTTCCACGAGGCTCCAGAGCAATTTGGTTCAGTGTATCGAGTAGTTACTGTGATCCACAGCTCTGTAACCAACCCATTGATGAACCCATTCATCATGCGTAACTGATTGTCACTGTGTAGTTCCTGCGAATGAACCTGGCACCGCAATGTTTAGTGTCGTCCTGAGTAATAAATGAATCGCCAGCTCAAAATGTGTTGTTTTGTCTCTGTTGTGACTCTGTTCATCGTTTCTGCGCCAAACTAGAAATAAATATAACCCCTCTGTTACTGTCTTTGATCATTTCATATGAAAATCCTTGCTCAGTGTGTAATGTTTGTATAATTCTGTTTGAGGAGCACACTGTTTTAGCACTTGTCTGTCCAATCACTCCGAAGACTTCTTCGTTTAGCACTGGACTCCCAGACTTGAGGAGAAGTCTGAGAACACTGCGAAGAAAGAAAGAAAACGCGTGAGCTGCATCCTGGAATCCTTCAACAGACATGTATCAGTCCTTCGAGTTGCGAGTGTCTCTATTAATAATTATGCATGGCGTAGCACAATATGTAGGTATAGGTATATATAATAACAGTCAATCATACAAAATTTGCGGCAGTGTGCTTTCACGTATAATATAATTAATGATACACGCCTTAGTTGTGTGATTTTATTGTTAATTAGTAAAATTAAGAACGCTAAGGAATGCTGGATACCATGGCAGCTTTCAATGGAAAATATTATTATTCTGTATACTTATGTACAACGATTAGGACAATTCAATGGGGCAAATGTGCTTTCAGTCGATTGGAGAATATAGAGAGATTGGCTCCTTTCTGAAGAAGGATGATTTGCTCAACACATTAGCCCGATTCTATTCTTTCTCATATTTTTTTTTTTGGAATTTGTACAATAGCAAACATCTCCCTTAATAATACTCTTATAGTTTTTCCCTTTACCACAATATTATTTTCTTAAATCTGCAATATCCTCTATTGCAATACTGTTTCTCGTTAATGTTAGTCTCTGTAATACTTTTTATATAATCAATGCTTCTCGTTGCGACCGTGCAAATATTGTTCTGTTCAATATTCCCTGGTTCAACCGGTTGTATAGTTCATAGAAATCTTATATGGTAACTAGCAGAGAAATTGATTAACAAGAACCAGGTATTATCGTTTTGGTACAAAATATATCAAATAATATAAATATAGAAAGCAGTAGTGTATGTCGTTTATAAAGAATTAACATTAAAGTATTTTGTCACAAGAAATATCAAAATGTTCAACAGGTTATATCGTTCCCGATTCCTCTGCGAGGTTTCCCCTGGTAAGACAAATGTTTTATAGTATTTTATTGAAATTAGAACACCATCGAACCTTATCCTCTCGAAAATTTTTGCAGCATCATTTCCCATCGATCGTTTGAACGACCACCAAATCTACCAATTTGACCTTTCACAGGAATAACAGGAAACAGGAACGACATGAGCAGTGATAGAGAAATGGCATCCGGCGTTCCGTCGCGTTTCAACATCGAACAATAATCAAATATTCGGGGTTCCATACGATTAGAGTGTGGCTACACGAATTATGGTACACTGAGCTATACAATGATCCACGATTCTCGTCTACGTCAAATAAACACCGTACCCGGACGACGTCCCTCTGCCGGCGACGTCGTTTAGGTTAACGCTGTGCGGAAAAAAGAGAGCGCACCGACATTATGCGCGAGTGCACAGAGATAAATACAGCACGCATACGGATATATTCCCACGTATCATAACAGCACTGTCCAATAAACCTGGTACGTTGTCTAATATTTCCATTGGTCAATGAGACTCGTTCAATTATTGTTCATTGTTCAAGTTTTCCAAACACTGTTACTAATTGAATGATCTACCTATCGTACATTACAGTTAGGTATCTTTAAACCCTGCTTGTTAATCGACAAGACAATTTGGGACTACGTAATTATGCTTGTCCTTTGCCTCCTCTCAGATGCCAGAAGAAGGTTTTCTATTGGACGATGCTGGTATACAAAAGATGTATTGTATGCCACTTAGACAAACTGCATTCTAACACGAGGACACGAGTAATGGAAAGCAATGGCAACAATGGTCAACCCTTTGAAGGCACGGGCATTCCCGACATGTACTTTTGTTAACGTTCAAGCTTCTCATGGTCGATGTTGCCTAAAAGACAAAGCACGCTACCTATTCGCTCGCATGTCCCGACACTGTGGAACTAAAATGAACAATTAATAGTTTCGAAGTAATCTCCTCTCCAAAGGGTTGACTGATACTCGGCAACCCCAGCTCGTGGAACAACGTTATTCATACACGATACATTTTATACATTATTTATAAGGGTTCGGCAACAACTTCGTCCAATCCAGAGTCTCTGTCACTTGCAGTGATATGGGAGAGGCTGGATTATATTAATCTCTTTGCAAGTGACAGCAACACCCTTGATGGACTAATTAAATCTTACCCTGCAATTCTCTGAAGATTGCCAGCTGTCATCCTCATTAAGATTGCCTTTTTACAATACAATTGACAAACCAGATAACGATACAATCTTCACTTTTTCCCATGGTGCTCTATATTCAGATTGACGAAGATGAAGTTCAGTTGACAAGCTCCAGCGACTTAGCCCGCATATACATAGCTGTTTCTTTACACACGTTACAAACTAACGGTAGTCAGTGATAATGATCATTACTCGTGGCCACGTCATCGAGACCATAGAACATAGGAACCCCGGATCGCCCCCATGACACGGTGGTTCTCCGGCTTGTCCCCCCACCCCAACCCCTGAAGTGTTCTTCCTTGCTTTCTCTCTCTGTTGCGTACACAATAATACTGGCTATGTTTTTAGTCGTTTACAAGTTACAATTAACTCATTACTCATAATTATTATCGTTTCTCGGTGAGTTTCGACTCCTCTTCTCTGTCCCCCGATTACGGTTTACGCATTCCCTCTTTCTCTCTCTATCACGCATACTCTCTCTTTCTCTCCCTCTCTCTCTCGCTCGCTCACTCTTTGTTCGTCGATTTGTTTTGCTATTGTCAACATGTACAAGTCTTGGAATCGGTTCCCCCGGCTCTTGCCGCGGTGAAAATTTATGTATATTATGTATAATCGTCTGCGTGCACATACACACACCATTGCATATACCCCGTGGAATGTATCCTCGTCCTCTAACCGTCCCCGACTATTTATTCTCTCATATGTATATGTGAACGCAACCGTGTATCGTCTTCCAGCGATAGTGTATTTCTGTATACGAGGGGGTGGCTACCCGCTACAAATAATAGTTTTTTATCAAAAGCACATGTATATCGTGGCTAGCCTATGTGTGTATATATAATATGTATATATATAATATATATATAGTATATTGTATATAAACCGAATGCCGTATCTGTGTGATTTGTTCGTTCATCTCATTCTCTCTTTCTTTCCTTTGTGTAGACACTCCTGTATGTTTGCTGTGTTTCGGTCTGCCAAACTTGGGACTTCTTCATTTTTGTTTTCGCTGGGAACTGGGTCCTCAGCCGGGTTCTGCGTCGTCTGGAAGTAGCTCCGAGAATTTACAGAGGCCTCAACAGGCCGGAAATAGCTTGAACTCTGGCGCAAGGTCGACCGAAGAGCCTCTTTAGTGGATCCCCAAAACTCCATAGCCAGCCCCCCCTCCTCCATCGATAAAATCGGTCCGGAGTCCTTTGTTCTCTGATGTGGATCGAGCGCGTTTCGAGTGGCAAAGACGTCGTTCATCCTTGGAATCTCGTTTTCTCGTGTGCGAAGAAAAAGCTCGAATGGGTAACGACTCCTCGGCTGCGATGTGTGTCGCCCCCCATAGGGGCCTCGTATTTTTTCGTATGCCCTCCCCATAAGAGGGCGTAGTCAGTCTAAAAGTCGAATTTTGTGCAAAAGGATTGCGAACTAGGAACCAGTTTTTTTTCTTCCGTGATCTCGTAGCAGTCTTTGGCGATTTCGTCGAGAGAACGATATTGTTGTTCGGGTTCTCTCGCAACGGGGAATTCCCATGACGATCCCCCATGGCAGTGGACGCGCGTTGCGGGTCATGTCAGATTTCAGTCGAATTTCAGCGTTGGATGTCGCGTTTCTCTTCGTGAAGGATTCAGTGA
Source organism: Sphecodes monilicornis (assembly GCA_913789915.3). Lineage (NCBI taxonomy): Eukaryota > Metazoa > Arthropoda > Insecta > Hymenoptera > Halictidae > Sphecodes > Sphecodes monilicornis. The sequence continues at coordinate 14,521,185 of OU565299.1, read as the reverse complement.
AGAACAGTCGCGGTGGTCCCATTGATTATGCGCGTTTCGTCGAGTGTTTCGTTCGAAAAAAAGAAACTCGTGATCGCTCTCTGTGTTATTGTGCGTCTGGCGACAGGATTTTCAGCCTTGAAAGTGGTACATGATTTTTTTTTTCTCACGCGATGGAACTCGACACGCCGACTACCAAAGCGATAAACATTTGAAAACACAACGTTACAACGAAGAAACATTTTTTTCTCTCTCGCTCTCTCTCTCTCTTTTAAAATGGTAGTAACAGCAATAATACTATCGAAGAAACCATTCGACTAGAAAAACGGTAAACACATTTAGCGACTAGATACTCAAGTCCAGGCTGTTCTACGAACAGCCACAAAATGGCAATTCGCCGAAGTATAGTGAGGCGTGTGTTGCTGTGTCAGACCTCCACGCTGACACAGCTAAACACGTTGCCTCAGGAAATAATTCATAAAAACAGAATATATTCTCTCTCAATTTTCATCAGGATCGTGGACGTGGAGATCGAGCTCTTAAAACAACTGTTAGAGGATTCCAGTTCCTTTAAGGCTAACCTCTCCGAAGACACGCTGCTTCAGAAATGAACAGCGTTACGCAATGGTGTATACGTCTGTGGAAAAGAATTCCAATCAGCCAGCAGTATCTCAAGAAATGACCCCCACGGCCCACCCAACAAATAGTTTAAAATAAGTAAGCCTACTATTAACAAAAACATTCCAACGCTTCAATAAATGCCTGTTTCGACAGGCTAGTTCCTCGTTTATAATACCTACGAGTAACACCTCTTAGGTTATTCGTACTCATGACTAGAGTTGGGCATGGATTAATGAACATTTTCAATAATTCGAGAACTAACAATATTGGTCATGGATCACCTCCTCAGGCGGTGAAACCGAACCTACTCTTACTCAAAATATAGAGATAAAAATGGACTAGAAAGGCAGAAGGGATTAATTCAACAATCAACAACCCATGACTAGCAATCAACAGTTTGGGTGCATCTGATCAATGATCAGGCAATTACCAACCAATGGAATCAATCTATATCAACAAATTATGGCTACCAGAGAGATATTCACTGTTCGATGCCCAACGCTGTGTCTGGTCTTAATTATGATTCCCATCAACTAATCTTTCACTTGAAGTTTTCTTTCCGCGTGAAGAAAGCAAGAGATTCTTTGAATGTTTTGGTCAGATTAAGACGTTCAAGCTATTTGGGGCGCACTGGATCCGAATCTACTCGCATGATCGATTTGTAGCACCTCTCAGTGTGTATTGGATACGTGCTGGTGTCGATCGTCATCGCTTGCCTCGGCGTCGCCCTCGACGCCTCTCTCGCCTTCTTCAGGATGCGGTGTGTTCCCCTCTTCTGTGTCAACGCTGCTGGTCGGTGTGATTTGCTCTGTCCCAGGACCAGCTGCGTCAGCTGTTACCCCGTTGTTGCCCTTCACGAGTCCCAGGCCGCCCAGCAGGCTCTTGTTAATTGGCTCTGGCGATTCTTCTGACTCCTCACTGCTAGGTGAACCGGGTGACGAGACTATCACCTGTGCAAACAGAGACGCCGCCAGGTCAGCGTCATTCTTCGTTAATTCTAGGGTCGGTCATTCATCTAAGACAGTGCTGTTCAGTCAGCTGTAGAGGCGAGAGTCATCGCTGCGTCTACTCTGACACAGTGTCGCCAGATCAAGACTCGTCGCCCACTCTACCTTACCCCTTCTACGACGTCTTGACCCCCATTCCCCGGCGTCGAGCATATTCACGATTCCACCATAAACCGATCACGTGACGTGATGCGCGCACTCAATTCATGATGCGCCTGCGTCTGCGTCGTGATTAAGCCGGTAATGGCAGAGAGAGAAGGTAACTGTATTCCCCTAAATTCCCCCGTCTGGCGACACTGCTCTGACACCTCATAAACTGTGTGCTACCAGTATGGCCAGATCAAGACTTTTTCTCCCACTCTATCTTACTCTAAAAACCCCTACTTTCGCCATGGACCGGTCACGTGACGGGTTACGTCTCCGTTGCGCATGTGTCACAATGTCACGTGACTAATCTGGTAACGACAGAGACAGAGGGTAACTCTATTCCTCTAAATTTCTCCGATCTGGCTACACTGTGTTCTGCGCGTGCACGTTCTGCACAAAATGCGGTGTGGACTCAGGGACAGGACCACTCGAGGACCCCTAAACGTGAACAGCACTGATCTAAGGTAATGCACAACAAGTCGTTAACTCTTTGCACTTTCTCGTGACTTTACTAGTCGGGAACTAGGTTGCTTGCTATTGTGCAAAGAGTTAAGTGGTCAGAAACTGTGAAGCAGGAGGAAGTTGTGATGTTTCGTAGTTCAGTGAGGTGAATGTGGGTGTTCATATCAGTGTCACCCAGTGTCACCAGATTAAGACTTGCCTCCCACTCTACCCTTCTCCTTCTACGACACTATTCCCCCATTTTTTATAACGGCAGCAAGAGGGCACCTGTATTCCTGCCAATTTCCCCTTTCTGGCGACACTGGTTCACATAGATAACTCCTTGCACTTGGTCAATTGCTTCACAGAGATCCCCAGGCATGAGCTGTACATAGGTTAACCTCAGCTGTGCAAGGAGTTAGGTGAACATAACGATGAAATTGTGATGTTTTGAGCTTATGTAAGGTGAATATAAGTGTTAACATCGCTGAAGAACTCGTTGCGCTTTTAATTGTTGCATGGGTATCCTAGCCAACTAGGGTGACCTCAATTGTGCAAAGATATGATTGTAGGGATATTGTGAGGCAGGACAAAATTTTGGTGCTTGAGGTTATGTAAGATGAATGTATGTGAATGTTAACGTGATTAAATGATTCCTAATGCACTTTAGAAGGTGACTGATGAATTAATGTTAACGTCGTTGGATGATTCCTGGTGCACATTATTAAGACGCGTACTGACCATTTGGTTTGTGTGAATGGAGAGTAAAATGCATCTGTTCTTGTGTATGAGTGCAAGTGTTTAGTGTTAAGTTTAAAAATATGAAGGTACGTAAAGGTAGCTGTACATTCGAGTTCAGTTCAATCGAAATAATGCATAGTGTTGTACACTCTGTCAAAGGGCTAGAAATATTTGAAGTTATCACAATGAAGTACTACGGCGACAGAATCATTGAACTGAATTCAAAATGCAACAGCCGTGATGCGAGTAAAACATGCTATGATACATTTACGATCCCTCAGACTGTCAGTGATGAAAGAACTGTCGTGAACCGAATGACCGTTTAATTAAAATATGAAGGAGGACTACTTGACCTGTATCTTCCTCTTACTCTGCTGACTAACTATGTAATCTGTCTTGTGATTTCAGACTCTACGTTGCATTTCATTAGCTGCTTGAACGACGAAGGCAATATCAAAGTTTCCATCTTATTACAATCAAGTTAATAAGTAATATTTATTGGAGATGTTAGAAGAAGTCTGTCCTTTGATTGAACATTCATTTAATGCGCGAAAGATAGAAAAGTCTTCTGTGAATATTAACGCTCTGTAATCTTTCAATTAGTTAGGAATACTTGTGCGTACGATCAGTATATTCCCACACTCAACCAAGGTAGCTACGCTATGGTTATAATTCATCGAAAGGACACAGAGTGTGCTCGAACGTGACGAAAAGGTGACAAGACGAGGTTGAGTGTGCATATCGGTTCTCTGACATCTGACATCGGGCCATGCAAGTGATAACGACAACTAAAGGCTGATGTAACGCGAATGAAAATGATAATAACGATAATACCTGTGCAAGAAGCGGCGTCTCTGTGCTGTCAGCGGTTTGGTAGAGCCGGCAATTTGCGCTTGCTCTGAAGAATACGTGCCCAAACGAAAAAAGATAAAGAAGACAACGTAAATCGTCACTATATAATGGAAAGACGTCGAGAGACTGGCGGAGCAAAAACAAAGAAAAACAATCACCCACCCAAGTAACGGACAGAACTGACATTGAGACATGCACGCAGGTGTTTCTGGAGTGCTAGATATATTTACACGGATTCGTTGAAAATACGACATTTGCAAATTCTTCGCCACGGTCAGCTTCTTTGCTTCAACAACGCTACGACCCAGGGCCAAAAATTCCTATAAAACACGGGGGCAATTCCCCTTAAGGGTTAGTCAGCTACTAACAAAGCAAATAAGCTGCGCGAGAAGAACTATTTGCAACGGAGCTTAATGAAGAACCGCGGTATAGAAACTTGTGAAACCGGCCACGATATCTCGGTGAAATGAATGAACATGAGTAATGAATGAACGGACGGTATCGTTGATTGTGACTTGACGTTATGGAAGCGCGTCAGGATTGTTGTTCTGCGAAGCGAAACAAAGGGGAGAAGAGTCGTTTACTTGGCCTACCATGCTGTTCACAATACGCTTCAAAAAATGGTGCATGTAGGACACGGATAGAGAAGCAGATATAGCGAGAGACATGGTAGTCGCGTTTGTCGAAACACGTTCCTCTTTACTTCAATTTTTCTGGTCCCTCTTGCGCCATGATTACTTAAGTTTCTTTATGGGAAGAACCAGAAAAATTTGAGACCTCGCGCTTCTCTTCTGCACACCACCTAACCGAGGGCGTTACCCAAATGAAGTTACGAGGTAGGTTGGACCCCCCTGGGTTAGACACCTCTAGGTTAAGGGTCTCTGTGTAAAACCTTCTTGCGTTAAACTGCCCTGGCCTAAATCACCCTATGTTAAACCCCCACGGTTTGAAGGCTGTTGTTAGGGGGGCGGATATTTGTGTAAGGACTCGCACAAGTTTCATCAAAATCGGTATCTCGAATATATCCCCTCTTCAGTCTGAAGTTTAGAGCAATTGTGAGAGGCTTTCCATGGCTTAATTGTTCTCGTAAAAGGCTAGAAGAGGTAGCTGAAGAGAAGCGAGAGATCGAAACAAACGTCGTCGAGATAAGGCGGGTACACCTAGAAGACACTGACCTGTCGAGGCTTGACCGGCGGCGGCGGACGAGTGGAGGGCGCGAGGGCTCCGGTTATTGTAGTTGGGGGCTGTTGATGAAGTGAGCGTTGCTGCTGCCAGGGCAGCCCTGTGCGTCCCAATGTTCCCTGCAGCTGATGATGCACCTGTTGTTGCACCTGTTGCTGCAGCTGCGGCGGCTGCTGCTGCGACTGCTGCTGCGGCTGCAGTTGATGATGACTGTTGCTGTGCTCGACCGCTGGTGTAATTCGAGGAAGCGCTGAAGCGACTGAAGAAATCTTCCGAACTGTCTGTGAAATGAGCGTCTGATTATTCGGCCCCTATTTTTCGTGTCTGGGATGTTTCATCACGGGCCATTCACCGTCAAGCAATGATGCGTAAGATCATAGCGGCCAGGAAGAGGTGATGAGGGACGGGGTCTAGAAAGAGTGTTAGTGAATGACGACATTACCTGACTTAACGGGCCAGATCTCCAGCAGGTACTTCAGTACGGCGATCGGCTGCTGGAAGTCCAGCGAGGGTCCACGTTCTTCGGAATGCAACATCAGGACTGGTCCGAAACAGACTGCCAAGCTGGCCGGGGACATCTTGTTGCATTGGGACACTACCATTGCCAAGTGGTCCAGTAGGTAAATCAGTGTACACTGCAATACAGGATGACGATTGTTATTGCGGTGTATGGTTGGTGTTGTTTTAAGGTCTGACTAGACACCCACCCTGTTCACATTCGGTAAACAGTCCAGTATACTGAACATCAGTTTCGCATTGCCTTGTGGGTCATCCGGCACACAGACGGCCAGTGCGTCGACCATCATCTGGTAGAGGCACTTCGTGAAGAGTGGTTGTGGAAGTTCTCGTAGATAGTCCTTTAGTACACCTGGGCAATCGAGGTACAATGTTTAATACCATGTCACATTAGAAATGGTTCACTTTGACCATCTAGGGTACCTGTTATGACATTGATGTCTGGTACATTGTCTGGTGACAGGTTCACCGACCGAGCGTTCCTTTCGAAGGCCTCCCTCAATATTCTCTTTTTCGTCGCTGACCCGCAAAGTCTATACAAACCTGCTACCCAAGAGTTATCATTGTCTATCCTCAATCCACTTACAAGGAACCTTCAGTGACTGATACACGACGATTTTGATAAAACACGGCTAAATTTTTAGGTAGGTCTAGAACGAACACTTGTGTAAAGTTTCATCGAGATCGGTGTGTAGCAGTTACCGGGGTTCTCTTGTTAGCTCTACGAGCACCTTCGTAGAACACAGGAACGAAGGTTGTGAAAAAGCACTAACCAATGATGTCAAGACCTCTTCTCTCGACCTCCTCGACGCACCGCCAGACGATTATGGGAACGTTTGGCACATCCATCGCCAGGGCAGTGGAGACCCCACCAGGAACTCCTCCAGTTTGGCTTTCTCGACTCACCTGGAGACACATTGGACTTTGAAGAACCCAATTCGGTACCGAAATCCTTGGGAACCGCCCCTTGGAGTTACTTACCACAGTGTCAAGGTCAACCCCGAAGAGTGGAGCCACTCTGGTGGCCAGGGATATCACTGGGAGTCCCCTCCTCCTGAAGGTCTGCTGAGCGTCGGTGTACCGTAGTCTCAGATAGATGGTGCCGCGTGGTTCGACCTTTACAGCCAATTGATGCACCGGGGACTCTTTGAGTAGCGTGGCCAGGTGCACGGAGCCCTTATAGCAGAGCTTGTGCCTGTACTGTGGGTCCCAGGAGTACACGAGCAGGTCCAACTGCCGGTTACCAACGAGGTCCAGCTCGAAGGTCTCGTCCCAGTCGAACATCAGATCGCCGGTCCTCACGACGGTCCTCGCCTTGTGCACCCTGTCGCACTCCAGCACGCAGTACAGGTCCCTCAACCCACAGCTGGCTGTTTTGCACGCGAGAATAGAAAAGAAATGTTCGAACAGGATGGTCTAGGTCCCAAAGCCACCGAGAGGCAGGCCTCTGGTAGACCGAAGCAAGACCTTGTACCCTAAACCGTCGCACAATGGGGTACCCGGGTACCAAGTGCCCCACGGTGCGCCGGCCACCCTGCTGACATTCGAGAGTTAGGGGAAGGTTGTATCTACTCTGCAGGCTTTCCGAAGAAGCGAAGCAATCCTTTCCTCGGGGTCTAAGTGGTCTGTGCAACGGAGATGCCGACTAGGGGATGTGCACACTCCCGAACGTACCTAAGTTAGGCTGACCTGATGGGGTGGAGGGTGTGGTGGCCGCTGAAGAGGACGTGGTCGACCTGAGGCCGCGTCCGGCGAGCAGGTGGACCCACAACAGTCCGCTGACACCACCCGCAAGGTCACCGCCGCTGGTCTCCCCTAGGGAACTCAAGAGCGAGCTGGTCGAGCTCGGAGTCCCTACAGTGGGGGGCTTCTCTATCTTATACTTGAGGAACTCTGCACACACCATCATCATTTCTAGCAAAAGACCAGGCTGTCAGTCACCCATTTGCATCTCGAGGACCTATCGTCCCCTAAGGGTGTAGGTGAACCACCCATAAGGGACCACCCTGTGCATACCCTAAACAATGCAAATGGGTCTAGCAAGGACATAATGTGTTTGCCCACCTGCAGGGTTAATATCTAACAGTCTTTGATCCTGAGTTCTAGTAGGCGTGGGGGTGGGTATGCTTCTCGTCGACTCCAGGTCCAGTATGTTCCTGATCCTCCTGACGGAGGTGGCTCTCTGTGCGGTGGAGCTCGACAACGACGGTTTCTGGTTTGTCAGGGACGTGCGGGCGCTCGATGCGACCGAGGCCGGTCTCGGGTTCGTCGCCCCTCGGTGACACGTGGAGCTGATGGCCGTCGACGCCCTCAAGTTCGCCAGGTTCACCTGTTGCGCGGAGGCCGACCTCGTTGACAGACGGTCGAGGGTGCTCGACAGGGGTCTGTAGGCACCGTAGCTGCCGTACTCGCCCTGCCAAAACGGAACAACTATTATAGCGCCCTTAATTCTCAAGACCAACGGCATCTTTCAGTGGCGTAGCACTTCTTGTACCTGATTCGCAGCTGCGTGGATGTTCTCCGCACTGTAAGTATACCGAGGTGGCCTAGTCGTGGTCGCCCTAATCTGCTCATACAACGCGCTGGTGCTCGGTGTTCGACTCAGCCATGCTCTGTACTCGTCCGATGTGAACACACTAGGTGATGACGGTATTCTCCCTTCAAGCATAGTTAAGTGTCCAATATAGCTCCCAGTTGGTTAACTTGGAAATTGACTGTGATTTTGTTGGAAAATCACGTTGGTACCTCTGTCACGTCGAATGGAAGGCAATTCGGGCGCTGACAACGCCCCGTCACTGTCCTCCTGGTCTATCAACCCTGATGCTACCGTGCTGAGGCCGGACCTAAGACCAGGCTGCTGGGGCAACGTTCTGCTACTGCGAGGCAAGGAGTTGGATCTCAAACCTGGAGTCAATAAGAGACGACTTTGTTACCGTTCAAGCACAAAAAAAGTGTGTTTAGGGTCGACGATAACTGTCCGCAACTAACCCGAGGAACTCTGACCAATCTGTGACCTGGAGAGTGTCGCCAAGTGCGACACAGCACTGCTTTGCGAAGGGTTGTTCATGTTGTGCCTGTAATAATAGTATGCCGACTTAGGCGAGCTGGAACACGTCGCTTCAGTGTCTGACGCGTAATCCAATGGCGGCCGGTGCCTCCTTGTTAGGGTGCCGAACTGGCCCTGCCTTTGGGTGCTGGTTGTGTCTGCTTGGGTGCCGTACCTCGTCGTGTATCTCAACCCTGACGTTCCTGGAAGATAGCAGGTCTCAAGTAGCAACAAAACTATACTACTTTTCAGCAGGACAAAGGCTATAGTCCTGGCAAAAACACCCAAAACGTCTTAGGACCAAATTATAACCTTAACTTATACTGAAGGACCTCCACGAGTCAGCTGTACATTTTCAGTTTTCGCGACTATAAAAATCAACCAAAAAATCTAAAAAAATTCTCAAATGTGGGCAATGACGTCAACAATATATCGTAATTTTTAAAGAAAAATTACTGTCGGTTAAGTGGGAAAAACGGGCCGAAACTCGATAATCCGGATTTTCCCTGTAGCTACACCCTCCCCGGCAAGAGAGTTGAAATTTAGCAGGAAATGTTCAATGTTAGTGAGTGATTAGTTCATGATTGATTCAATTTAGGTCAAGAACAAGTTGATTTTTTAATGAAAACGGAGCCTTTAGTGAGGTTGCTAACCTGTTTTCAAGCTGGATCGAAGTAGAGTATGTCTAGCCGGAGTAGTTATGCTCGTATAGTCGACGCGGGGCAGATGCTGATCTGATCCGCTCCTAGGCATGATCCTCCCGCTTCCAGTATGCTGACCGTAACCATAATGCGACGACTGTGTCTGTCCTGATAGTCTGCTTCCCACTGACTGCATCCCAGCGCCCGTTGACATTCGGCGACCGCCATTCGAGGGCATTACGGGCCCCGTGTAAAAGGAGTGTACCTAAATTCGTGTACCATCTTCAGTAATATTCATTCGCAAAAATGATGCTTTCGTCGGTTCTTCGTTCACAGTGACCCCAAATACTTTACATTTTTAATGATAGACTAGCCTGTGATCAAAGAAGCCTTCAAACGAGGTACTGAATCACGATTAATGGATCTCTCTGGATTGATTTAGATTTGTTTGGGGTTCAATACGTTTCGGAGATCCATCTGTCGTGACACTATGACAATCACGGATCGTCCAGGGCAGAGAATACTCGGAAAGAAAGAAATCGAAAGAACGAACGCATAGCAAAGCTGATGAGGCAACATAAAGAGGATCCACATTACCAGTAGGGACATACAGAGGCGAGTCAACTCCACGTGGACGTCGACAATCATTCGTCACTTTATTCCATCTACATTTCATGTGAAATAATTATTCTTTAAGTTCAAGGAAAAGATTTATATTTCAATTGAGGTGTTGTTTAACCATTATACGCTCTTCAGGGATGCACGAAAGATGTCACGATTTAAAATGGAATCGGTTTAAAGAAAAGAAGATGAGTGAATGTTTAGTTTGAGCAATGTATAGGGGTTAAATATTAGGCGAGTTATCGTGGACGAATGCTTGTCTGTCCAGGTCGGGCATGGTGCAGAATATTGCGCTCATACACAAGTCTAGATATCAAGAAAGAGTTGGTGGTTTCTTTACCTTTGTGAAATCCTGGTTAATATCAATGTAGCATTCATTCATAGAACCAATTAGTCATGTGAAACACGTCGTCGAAACACGATTGAAATCGCGATCCGTCCACTACCGAAGCCATTCGAACAATTCCTTCAAACAATCTCATCACATTTCTAACAAACTTGTCTTCGAACGTTCAGCAATTTAATTTGATTAAACCAAGGTTATTTTTGCCCCAAATGGTTTGGTCGGACGGCACGCGTCATAGCGATCTCTATCAAGAGTGTCTCGAGACATTGCCACGAATTCACCATTTTCTGATTAATCGCGATTGCAATCGAAGACAGAGAAAGGCAAACAAGTGTCAACTTGGTGCAAACAGGTATGTGAAAGGGTGCTCGATCCACATCGTCTAGAACATCTATGTGTGATCTACTCCTGACGGCAGGTGGAGACTCGTGACACTAAACCAAAAACCAGTCAAACATTTCTCAACGTTCTCCATCTTATAAAAATGGAGATACTATTTTTTAGATTTCGGGGAATATTCGCTTGGGCAGAGATCCCAACCTGCCTCAGGATTTCGGATAAAGATCAATTGGATCCTTAAAACTTACTTTTTCGGCCAAGCTCTCCAACGTTTTTGGGTATCCACGCTCGTAGGGCTGGAAGTGCTGCGTTGCCGAAGGTTTCGGCTGATGCGTGATGACCGGTGGCGGTGGTGGCTGGTACGACCAGTGTCCTTCCGGTCTGGAATTGTAGTATAAGTCGCCATTGCTGGACCCTAGATCCTGGCTGGACCCTAGACCCGTTAGTCCCAACTTGGACCTAGATGGCAACATCTCACGACCGTCCCCACGCCTGCGATTCCCGTCTCTGCAATCATCAATGGTTTTCAATTAATTTAAGGCTTGCAACAGTTGCAGTTTAGACCGAAGTTTATATTGTCGAATATTGCCTACCTGATGTGATTACTCGTTGCATGATCGCTCTCGTCCTCGTTCAGTTCCCTCTTGATTACCACGACTGGTGGAGCTTTGTGCTCTGTTTGGCGACTGTGAGAAACTGGCTGATGCTGGCCGTGTCTCGTTGCCAGGACTAGCCTCCTGGGTATCGACATTATAATTACCACGTCGTCCAGGCTCATGTGCGTCACGTCGACCAGGTTCACAGCCAGGATCTCATCCCCAACCTGATGGACACGGAAGCTTCGTTAGTGGCATAGCTGGTTTGGAAGACTGGAGTTAGATTCAGATATCTAGCCAAGTTTTGGGTGAATTTTAAGTACTTTGTGACAGAGAAGTCCCATTCATTATTAGCCCAAATTTAGTATAAATCGCAGGGATTGCGGAGGACTTCAGCGTGACTACAAATGATTTGAATCAAACTCTAAATGGACTTGGGTATGACGCGACCTAGAAGATTCACCCATCAATGATCCGAATTGAATATAATCCTCATTAATACTGTAGGATCTCAGGAAAAAGGAAGGCACCGGCGCCGGGAATCGAACCCGGGCCCTCGTGTTGGTAGCCGATCGACTAACGCGCTCACCCACGGAACCCTCCCCCCTTCTTCCTAATTTCTTACGGTATTTGTGGTCTGGGGGGTCCTAATCCCACACTCGGCCGTCCTGCAAATGACATTCGCCCTCGAATGTTCATTACAGCGTCATCTCGTCTTTTTTGCGTATGTTTGGCCTCAGCGCCATCAACACAACTTTCTCGTACTCGTCTCGTAATTCGTATTTTCGGAATTCGCACTTTTTTCTCGCTTCGCTTACGTGCGACCTCTTCGCTACGCTCGCTTTGTTTTCGTCTTCGTCCGTTATCGTCGCCATTGTGCGGTGATCGGTGCTCCCCCCATTCCGGACGAGCCCCCAAGTGTAGGATTTCAGGAAAAAGGAAGGCACCGCGCCGGGAATCGAACCCGGGCCCTCGTGTTGGTAGCCGATCGACTAACGCGCTCACCCACGGAACCCTCCCTCCTTCTTCCTAATTTCTTACGTGGTCTGGGGGGTCCTAATCCCACAATACCAAGGGTTACTAGGCCCTCACATCACGTATCCTATTCCTGAGTTTGACTTGTGACCTAGAGAGCCCGCATATCCTAACTCAATATTACACATCTTGACACCCGTGGACCATCCCCTCGCGGGGCGATCTAAGCAAAGCTTCCAGCGTCATACTGGTTGCCCCCATAGGTGCCGCAAGCCAACACGGCTCTTCTACTTGATCTAATGGCCCGGCCCCCCGATGGGAGTCGAGTTTTAATAAATTCCGAGGCCGAATTGGCTCGGTTGCAAGGTGCGAACCGCAGCGGCAATTAGGTTCTAACTCGACGCGAGTCCGGCGAAAGATAAAGAAGTCTCACCTTCAAGCAGCCGCTGTTATAGACGGCGGTCTCCAGGGCTATCCTCGAGATAAAGACGCCGTCGTTCCTGTCAACACCGTTGCCTTCCCGTATATAAAGCCCGAGCGTTTGCCCTGGCCTTTTGATTATCTCGACAAAGTGGATGGGCTGCTTCGGGTCCTGGAAACCAATGTCGCCCCGGTGACAATGTGCGCCGACAAATATTCCAGCGGAATTAAACGGGCAAATAAGAAAACGGGCCGGGATTGCCGCATTGTTCGCCGGGTAATTAGACCTGGCGGTCCACGGGGAGGGAGCATAATTCGCAGCAACAAACGTCGCGGGAATGGCCCTGGGATTGCTTTTGGCCCCCTAGCTACGATTTGGTCACTTTCTGGTATAGGTCCTATAATTTCAAGTATTTCCACTTCAAAAAATTCTATTGTGTGGTCCGAATAATAGAAAATAAGTATGCGAAACCCCAATACGACACGGTCGTCTGATATTTTTACAAAAAAATTCTCGAACAAGGTCTACAAAATGACACTCAAGATAGGAGACCCCCTTAAGGGATTAGTGATTGTGTTGACTGTTTTAACAGTGGTTTACCTGCATGGCAATGAACTTTTTCGCCGCTTCGGATGCCTTCCTGCCCATTTGTCTCGGCTCAATGACCCTGACGACCATCTCACCCCTTCGTTCGACAGCCTCGAGGGCCGCAGCTGTCGAGGCGTCATGATCGTTCTCGACTGTCTCGATTTGCTTGAAGATCTCTGTGCTGATCCCGCTCACCTGCAACGACAGGTCCTTCTACTTCAACGGGTGCAACGCGAACGCACCGAACAACGGACAACGTGAAACTGGTCCAGCTCCCGTTCAACGACTAAAAAGTCCCTGGTTCGAAACGCGGTAATTATCCGTAGCTGGAGCAGTTTCACGAGACGTCGGAACAGTCCGATGCTTCCTTCTAACTCGATTCTTCTTTCTAGTTTGTTGCTAATTGGATCGATCGCTTGGATATCTGTTCTACCGCCGCCAGGACAGCGCAGTTAGACAATCGAACTTCCGTCGAAATCGATTAAGCTGTCCCCCCCCTGTTGCGACGGGGCAAAAAATCGATTTTGAGTTCTTTTGAATTTTAGACAGCTCTGAAATGTTAAGCGTACTGTTAATGATGCAGTGAGACGGCCAATTTACTGAGAAATCGTACAAGAAATAAACCTTAACTTTGATCTCCAATTAGTATGTCTATCAAACTGTGACGAAGCAATCCAATTTAGAAGAAACCGTTGATTTTAATTATCCGATAGTATGTATAGTGGATCTCCGTAAGGAGTCAGTGAACAGACTGAATCAAGTGATTTTTAGGAATATTTTTCTCAAGAGTTTATTAACACTAGATTGCCCAAGGAAGTCATTTTGACTGCTTTTTAATTTCAATTAGAAGAAAAGTCGATCACCAATGATGAAAATGAAAGTGTCATCAATATTCCCAGGAAAAGTAAATTTTTTTTCTTGTTAATATTTACTAATAACTTGTTATATAACTGTAAATAATATAAAAAATATTAAAAATTAATTTTAAACTTTCTTTACACATTAGTTATTCTTTCACAATGCAGTCATTTTGACTGCTTTTGGGCAATATAGGTATATACTAAGTTTCAGTCTTTCTAGTGTTAAACGAACGTTTCTGCGTTCAAAAATTATAAACCATCCTTTTGGACCCCTTGCGGATTCGTTTAGGATAAAATGTTATGGGGTACCTTCCTGAAGTCTCCTTGAATGACCATGGGGGGTGGTTCCTTGGGGCGCAACTGGTTGGCAGGTGCCTGCCTCCCAGGACTTGCACTTATGTCTGTCACTTCTCCCCGGCCCTCCTGCAACGAAATTAACGGCACTGATTAGCACGACATTCTCTGCACTACTGTGGCATATAATTGGTCCATTATTCCGTAGCCGGAGGGATTTTATCTTGACCTTTATGTCGAGTCTTCGGGCAACCTCTAATTATCATTTAACCATGCATACGCACGTTGTACACACGTGACCGGAACGGTTCCACAAATTGCTACTGATCCCAGGCGATTATCAACCAACTTACGCCACTAGGGGTGAAAAATGATCTTTTCTAAATAAATTTGATACGATCCTCTCCGTTCTACATTTGATCATCTATAATAGAGTTAATTCGTGTTGTATTGAAAAGTAGGTGAATCGTCGTTGCGGAATCTTTTTAGCGCAACATTTTCAGATCACCGTCGATAATCGAATGTTTGCCGAACTCTATAAATGAGCGAGCAGATTTAAAAGCCTGGTAGGATTGGTTCTTTGCGGCGTGGGGCCGCGCGATATTCAATCGGCGGGCTGATTAAAGGCTCGTCAAAATTGCAGGCGCTTTTAGTGCGTTCAGCCGCATGAAATTGAGAGCCGCAGTAGGGAGGATGCACAAGCGTGTGTGTCCCAGACTCTCTGACGCGAGAATAGGGTAGGCGGTTATACTGTTTTAGCGATCACCCAGAATAACAGGCGATCCTAATCAGTCGTCCACGCGCGTGGAGCGTAAATAATTTCGCCGAATTCTCGAATCTCGGGCGCGCTACGATTAAAGAACGGTGGCTGCTTTGTGCGCGACCAGCCTGGGCATAACTGATGGCTCCATTCCTGGAATTACTGTGTTGTCCCGATATCACCGGAGACAATGGACGCTAAGCTACTTGGTCCCCTTTCAACCACTCGGATGGTAGCTAACAGTCCGGCACACGTGAAAGCCGTAAATACAAGTACGTTATCCGCGAGAACGAAGGAGCGACCGATTTAACGGAGACTACACTTGTACAATTCTACGGGACAATGGGTTCTCGTGGAATTGGGACGCGCTCCTTAAAATTCGTGTTCGAGAAATGTTCAGCGATCCATTGTCGGGCTAAGAAACTTGTCCACGGTTCCTTGCGACTTGGAACTGGTCATCTATCATCCTCAAAGTCCTGTGTCTACACTGAAGTCCAACACCATCGATTTAGCTAACTTTCGGTGGCCATGAACTGTAGATGAATAAAGCTAGCAACTATATGTAATAGACCCTTCTTAATCTGAGAAGTCCTTTACAGGATTGCACTGACGTCTAAAGCAAAGGATTCTAGAAACAACATTTTATCAAAGGACATGGCACTCAAAATCAATGATTCCATAAGAGTAGTTCACTTTAAGTGTTCACCAACTGATAAACCGGACCTAGCTCGCGTAAGTGGATCATCCGTCATCTTCAAAATCCCATGTGTTTACACTATGTCCTGACCGAATCGATTGAAGTCTAGAGCAACTTGCTTCAAAGAATCTGGACAAGATAGTTAACCCCAGGTCTGTAGTTGTTAGCACCTGTACCAGAGCCTCTATCATTTTGGCAATCCTGTACGTCTACACTACGGTCTAGAGCCAACGTCTCCAAGTCCAAGAATATCTGAATCACCAGGACATGGATCATAATATCCACTTTTCTATAAGGATAGTCAAACCCCAGGTGCTGACTAATTGTTCCAAAACCAAGCTATAATATCTATAGAAAACCCTCAATCATCTCGGCAATCCTATACATTTGCACCAAGATGCAGATGCAACGTGTTCAATATTTTCCAAATAACCAATATTCGATCCATATGAATACGGATAATGTTGAAATAAAGTAGTCACATTGTGGGTAAAACTCACATCCGGGAATGTCGGGACGTCGGCGCGGCGTCGCTTTGGCTGTTACAATGTAACAACTCGAAAAAAGGCTAATAGAGTGTGTGTCATAAGTCGAAATGACGATCGGCACGAGACGAGAGTGGGGAAGACGTTAGTTGCACGTCCGCCCAATGTTCAGTTCGACAGAAGAGTCGGTTTGGGCAGGACATACCTGGTATGTATATATATTAATAAGTTCATAGTTCCAAGTTTTTATATTAAAGAAAGTTCCTTATTCACTAACGCTATGCTTTATGATAAGAGAAACACCATTCGTATCATATCCTCAACAAATAATAATCCTCAAATCCCACACATACCCACAGGGGTATCCCGCAAACAACTCAACCCAACGTTAACCCTCTATCATCCGTCGATCACATCCACACCTCCAGTGAACCTACACACGCATCCGGTGGTGCGCGCACCAGATAGCCATTCCGCTATGCAAACTATCATCGTAGGGACACCAGGTCGGTCGGGTAACGCACCCCGTGCAGGCATGTGAAGAGCACGAGCCACGCGGCGGAGCCGCACATCCGGTCGCAGAGCGACAGCAGGGACATCCAGACTTGCGCGGCCGATTTGCAGCCCCGTTTGTTCGAGCCGTCCTCGCCGGTACCAGGGCCAGGCTCCTCGGGCTTCGTGCAGCCGTCAGCGCCCCTGTCCCTGGCCTGATCCTGCGTCCAACCGGCACACTGCTGGCGATGGTGGTCCTCTCTCTTCCTTCCCTCGATAGTGTCCTCGCCTATCCAGCTTCCTGCGCTTGTCTTGGTCAAGCGTATCGTGGCGGTCCGCGTATCCATGCGTTTTCACGGTTCGAGGGACTCGGGGATAGGGTGCTCTCTCACGGATAAACGACAACGACGTCGATGACGACGACGACACGGTCCACCCTTGTTGCGCTCTCTCCTTGTCACCCCTCCTCCTCCTCCTCCTCCACCTCTTCCTCCTCAGACCTCCCTTTACCGCTCGCAGCAGGCAGCCCTCTCTCACCCTTCAGAGATACCCTAACCCCCTGGCGGACCCTAACCCCGGCGGCGGCTAGTTTTCCACGGTGCCGTGGACACACCACGCGACTCGAGGACTACGGGTCCACGCGACAGAGTACGCGGATTACCTTACGGGAGAAGAAGCAGCCCGAACCACCCCTTTGTCGCGCATCCTACCTACCCCATGCTGGCTAATATGGCGGGAAGGAGCGCTCAGGAGCGTACGAGGCCGCGCCTGCGCCCCCCTGACCGGCTACAACGCCGGGAAAGGGAGTGTGGGTGAGTATCGACCCGACGTGACGTCACTTCAACCCCCCTCCTCCCCGTCTCCCTCTCGCGTTCCCCTCTACCCCACGGTCTATACCGCCCCCAAGCCACTGCTCTCGTACTCTGTCGCACGCGTGGATTCTCGGTTACGCTGCCGGTTAGTCTGCCCCCACCCACCCATCCACCCCCTTTACGTCGCTTTTCCTTCGTGTTCTCTCCCGTCCTCTCCCCACCTCCCTCCTCACTCGTTCTCTCTCTCTGTCGGTCTTCTTTTCCGCTCCGCTGCCACACCGCGGTCCGAATCGAAGAATTTAGTGACATTTTGCTGGAAGATCAACTTTCTCGAATCGATAACCACCGAGGGAGACGATAAGGAGGGAAGAGTGCGTGCTTCTCGTGCATCCCGTATATTAGATATGACTCCTATTACGTCTCAAGTTTGCGTGGCTGGGACTACTTGATAAATTATGCACAATAATGAAATGGCGAATTACCTCCTTAAGGTCTCGCGAAGGAGAATTTCCGTACAATTTTTTTTAATTATCGAATAAAAATCTCAAGTTCGTATGATATACATAAGAATAATAGAGTAGCGCTTTCTAATAGAATCGAAAAGCTATCAGAATATGTTCGAGAACCTCCGTAAGGTCTCGGGGGGGAGGGGGGGGAGAGAAGTTTTGCACAATTTTACGGAATAAAAATTCATATTATAAAATTGGTACGGAGTTGATCCGTCACCGAATTCTTAGAGCCAAGTCCCCGAGCGCGTCGACAATGCGATAGGACGCCATCCTCTCTTGTCCGTCCCTAGCGTCGCGTTGTAGGTCTTTTTCTGTACCGCCAGCTGAACGAAGCCCGAAAAGCGAAAGGCACGTTGCTCTGCAACATCGTCCAATCTGATCCGAGTCTCTTTAACCAGGATTCTCGGAGGATTATCAATACTCTCCTTCTCTCTCTCTCTCTCTCTCTCTCTCTCTCTCTCTCTCTCTCTCTCTCTCTCTCTCTCTCTCTTTGGCGAGTCGTACGATCGTTGAGTAGAGAGAACGTTCTTTCCCGGAGAGACCTCTCTCTTCGTTTTCCACGATTTACGAGGAGCACCGGTCCTCTTTCGCCCCGACACCAGGTGGTCCCCCGTATTTTGTATCTTTTTCCAACGCGGATCCTACTCATCGATCTCCTTTCCCTTTCCCTGCTTCTCCTCCTTCCTCTGCTCACTCGCCTCTCTCTGTTCCTCCTCCTCCTCTTCATCCTCCTCTCATTATTTTTACTTCGACCTATTTTACCCGTTCGAGGATTATTCATTTATCCCCCTTTTATTTCACTTCGCGGTTGTTCACCCCTAATTGCAACCACTCTTGACATCTTTCCACGTCTTGTCTCGCGACCAACGATTCCCTTCCCGAGCCAATGGCTGCCGCACCGGGTCCTTGAAAGCCACCGCGTTCGAAAATCTGCCTACTTTGGTACAGTATGATTCATAGTGCGTGGGATGTTGTCGAGGAATCACCTAAACAGCTCTAAAAACCTGTCAATAGACGTGTTTTAAGACATACAATTGTGTAAAGTACAAAATTGATTTTTACGGAGGGGTTAACAGAATTTGGAACAGCCTGTATGAAGCACAAATGCTTTTCCATATTTAAATAATCTTATTCTGTCTCGACCAGGGCTGGTTCTCACAATGGAAACCTGTTACTGCATCCCCTACGTCCTTTAATCTATACACCTTGTACAGGATGTTTCAGAATATGTGGGACACGAGGGTTGAAGCAACCGAACTGCGGTAAAAATTGTCCACAGATGTCTCTTCGCGTTATACGATTGTATATATTGTAAAATTGTTTTTCGAGGAAGGACCGACATATTTGGAACACCCTGTACAACAGAGAAATGCTTTGTATAGCCTCAGTCACTCTCTTGACATGTTTTTATCTTGTCACGACTCGCCATGGTTCCTACTATAGACTTTCAAAGCCACAGCTCGACCGCCTTTGTTCTTCTGTTTATCTGTTTTTGTACAGGCTGTTCCATATTTGAGAAACATTTCTGAAAAATCAATTTCAACGACCAAACTGTTAAAACAAATTTTATCATACACCCATAAAAACGTACACAACCACGAAATTGACCAATAAAAAAAATGTACCACACATTGTGAAACACCCTGTACAGAAGGAAAGTGGTTTCCCTCACGATTTGGGATACCGCTACCTATACCGAGTTCCCGCATCACGTACTTCTACATCAGTCTGTGTCTCTGTAACTCGTGCAGCTGGTATCAGGGAAGAACTGATTAGGTTCAAGAGATTTCACTTGTCTCGACGTACACGTTCAGCTAAGTTGCGAACTACTACTTTAAAGCATTCGCCAAAGCTTCGGAATAATCCTGTCATCTTCCGCCTTATGTATCCCATCCTCACTGTAATCATTCCCCGAGGAAAAATTCCGAAACATTCCTCGTACGCTCACGGTAACCCCTTGAACTGGCAACCATTCATACACCCACGAGCAAAAGTTTGCCATCACTGGGCGCTCCTCAACAAAATATTCCGTGTAACCATTTTTGAAACAGACTTCGTTCTGATCCCCTTATTCTCCTCGTTCTTACCCCCTCGATTTGGCAACCATTCGTACACTCACGAGCAAAAGTTTGCCATCGTTGGCTGGACAAAATTTTCTGTGTCATTTTTGAAACAGTCTCCTGCAAAACTTCTCTTGTTTTAATCGGGTCCGAACTGACCGAGTTTCCTGTGGCAGTCACCCCCAACGCGGATTCCTGAAATTTTCGACAGCTCCGTTTCCCTTGCCCTTATGGAGGGTGCGAACCGAGTGGTTCGGCTTCTCTTCGGTCCCTCCATCCTCCCCATTCAGTCTGAATGTTTCTTGACTGTTGTTTGGATACCCTCCTCTCTTTGCTACCCCGTGTGTAGTAGTGCTCCTACTAGTCACATGACCAACGACAGCAGCCAATCTCTGAATCCCCCAATCCTCACACATTTCGACGATCAGCAGAAAGAAAATATATAGCATAACATTTTCTGTTTAGACACTGGCAAATTTGCGATTCCGAATAAAATAAAAACAATGTGGAATAATGTTAACAAATATTTCGTATGGGAGGTTAAATAATTTCTCCCCAATTCCCGGGTAAATGGGGTTAAATTTTGGGGGGTAGTTTTGGCCCGCGCCGGGAATCGAACCCGGGCCCTCGTGTTGGTAGCCGATCGACTAACGCGCTCACCCACGGAACCATCCCCCCTTCTTCCTAATTTCTTACGGTATTTGTGGTCTGGGGGGTCCTAATCTCACAATACCAAGGGTTACTAGGCCCTCACATCACGTACCCTATTCCTGAGTTTGACTTGTGACCTAGAGAGCCCGCATATCCTAACTCAATATTACACATCTTGATACCCGTGGACCATCCTCTCGCGGAATAAAATAAAAACAATGTGGAATAATGTTAACAAACATTTCGTATGGGAGGTTAAATAATTTCTCCCCAACTCCCGGGTAAATGGGGTTAAATTTTGGGGGGTAGTTTTGGCCACGAAATTCTCAGAGGCTAGAAAGGACAAGTATCAATTTTCGCCGACCCTTCGCAAGCTGATCGGCAGTTTCCCAGGTCGTTAACGATCGCGAGTCCTTCGGCCCGAAATTTTCCAGCCCCGATCCCCAATTCTTCGTCCCAACCAACCCCAATGCCGCCTGTCTTCACCCTAGTCACATATTTGTCTCTTCTCTTTGATGTCTGCTTATCCCTCTAACCTCGCCGTCTCTCACTCCCGCCTTCATCCACAAGTTCATCAACCCCTCATCCATGAAACCCGTCGCTGAAAACTCTGCGTAAGGGGTTGTAACGGCTCGCAGCTATCCGATTTGCCGGGTGGAAACGCCAACGACGCCGTTAGCAACAAATAAACACTGTCGCAGCCAACGTGAACAATCTTTTTCGCGACAATGTCGGTAACAGTTAACACAAAATGAAACACAAAGCGGATCTTTGAGGAAGTCGTTTTGAGACCTTTTCAGAAGCTTTTGCAAACAGTGTCCTGGAAACAATATCGAGCTAATTCTGTGCCAAAGTCGTTTAGTTAGTCAGTTGATTTTTACAACGAAATTAGCATTTGTACTCTTGTGTTTTGCGACTTTCTTCCGGGATTACGTCTTCACAATCCAGGTAATCCTCTTTCTCGTCGAGTTACACTAATTGCTTTGTAATCCGATTAGATACAGCATGTCAGCCAAACGTAACTTAAAACGTCGTCTGATCGAGAATGATTTTGAAAAGTGACGAACCTTTCCTTCAAGGAGGTATTCTGGTATTGAAAGAACATAATAAAACTGTTTGATCGTTCCAAATG
Source organism: Sphecodes monilicornis (assembly GCA_913789915.3). NCBI lineage: Eukaryota > Metazoa > Arthropoda > Insecta > Hymenoptera > Halictidae > Sphecodes > Sphecodes monilicornis. The sequence goes on along the minus strand of OU565299.1, from coordinate 14,499,374 downwards.
GCTTGAAAACAAAAAAGAAAGTCTCGGATCCAATCTGACCCAGGCATCGTATACTTGTCAGAAAATTTACAAAATCTGATGAAACCTCCTCCAGGTGCTTAGAACCAATGTACCCTTTCTATTTTACCTTTATCTCTTTCCTGCGCCTTTCTATCCTCTTCTATCCACATTTACATCACCCCGATCCTCTAAACTGTATCTTATTGCGTATCGATATCTCGTAAACGGAGGCTTTAACAAGAAAATGTCATCAGGCATTTTCGACGCAGTTTCAATTGGAGATTCGAACAAATGTGTTCGTTTTTTGCTTTTCATCCAGGTTCTCGCGCATTGTTGCGAACAAAGTTTAATCGCGGGACCGTTTAGCGGTTGCCTCGGCATCGCCGGCCATTGTGAACGCTGAGGTATCAATTGCGCGGAGAATCACCGCGCCGATTTAACGGCATCACGTCGCGATGATAAAACGATCGGCCCCGGCATTAATCGGGACGCTAAACACACATAGGCACGCACACGGGTACACGGGTCGGGTACGAAGGGAATCCACGAGGGCGAGAAGCGTGGACCAGTCAAGACACGTAAAATCCGCCCATCTCGCGGAAAGGTCGTCACGCATGCGCCGGACAACACGATTCGAGGCTCAATGAAAACGCGCCACGCTCCGATACCGCCCGCTACTACCGAAAGAAAAAGTGGCCCCATTCAAATTAATTCCTCGCGAGATAATTCGTCCGATTTGACTCGTCTACAATAGATCCGCTGGCCCGTGCTTCCTACCTCGCTGTGCCGGTCTTGAGCTCTAGAACCGAACGATCGCTGAACGAGTTCGTTGCATCTGGGTCGATCGCCCACCAACTCTACAAAAATTTTTTGGGAAAAATTATTAACACATTTCGCATCGTGTTACGGGATTCCTAAACTGTCAGAATTAAAGGTATTGAAGTTTCAACAGCGTTGGTTGTTTGAATGTAACATGTAAAGGCTCAATAAATAAACGTACTCATGGACAACGTGCACGAAAGCAAGATTAGATTAGACTCTTTATAACAATGTAACAAAAACTTTGTACTGTACATTCCTGATCCAGTTTTACCAGTGCAGACCGGAAGTCCTCGTTAAGGGATTATTTATGCCCCTCTTCAAGGATTTGTAACTCCGATAATTTTGAATAATTCGACTTGAAATAATTCTACAGTATGGTCTAAATAATGGAAAATAAGTATGCAAAATCTTAATATCACACAGGCGTCCGATTTGTTTTAAAAAATTTCCAAACAGGGCTTACAAAAAGACACCTCGGATCAGAGGACTACCTTAATGAAAAAGCGAATTGTGCAGCGCGAATAGAATTATTTTCACGTATAGCGGTGGCAATTTTATAGCTTTAGGAGTGAAAGGGTGTGGGGAGGGTGTTTGGTGAAGGGTCGAGGAACGGAAAAGGAAGCCAGAGGGTCACCCTAATGTGTCCCGCTGCGCTGGATTTAAGGCGGCCGGCTCGCCACGGTTCTGTTTCAATTTGGCACCGCTCCATTGGCTCGACGTATACTTTCCCGATGGTATCTACCCCACTTGCAACTGGAAAAAGTCATCGTGCAGTATAAAACACGATTTGGGGCGGCCCGGCGCGGTGGCCCTCGTCGTCTCTCCTCCGAAATAAGCAGCCGCGATAAGAAACGCGAATTCATTCCCCGGGCGTTAACGTAAATATCGCTCGCATTCACCGCCAAGGTATTCAAGGATAATCCCGAGGTTCGACGGGGGAAAAAACTGGATGAAAATCCGTTGAACCGATCGGGGAGACGGCGAGAGAGACCCCCCATGTATTCCAAGGGTTCTCAACTTGCTCTAAAATCGCGTTAAACAAAATTGATTTCCAACCGAAAAGTTGGCGCAAACGTAAGGTAAATTCTATTAATCGTCGTAACAAGCAATGTACGCAATGGAATTTATTTTAAAAAGACGAGAGATGTCTAAACAAAATTATAAAATTGATTTTAGGTCGATGGGCAAAGCTAAACAATTTTGTTTGGAATTGTCAAATTTAAAGTAAGTTGAGAATTACTGTCCGCGGGATGTCACGTGTTTCAGGAATTCTCAATTCGTACTCAAACCCTATAAAAAATTATTTATCAACGTCTAGTTGACGGTCGAAAATTATGGAATTGTTTAGGGCAGTTTGGTAGCCAAAGGTGAATATTGATGATGAGGTTGTAACGTTTAAGATAAGTTGAGCGTCACTGGCTACGCGACGTTTAAGAGAGGAAAAATAGGAGACGAGACGTCGACGGAGATGGAGCCGGGCGACAGTATCATAAACTACGCTACTGCGCGTAGTAGCCCGGAAGTATCAGTAGTAAAACGTAGTAGTAAGTAGTAACGGCGTATACGCAGGCGTACGCACGTTCGGGGTCGAAAAAATGTAGCACGGTGGGAGATTCGAGGACGAAACAGAGCGAGACGGAAGATCAGTTTGCGGTTCTCCAGAAGGAGACGCGCAACAGCGATGGAGGGGGTTGCTCCCGGTGGTGGGGCTGACTCCGAAGGAGAGGAGGCGGTAGTGAAGTGGGCGGAGAGGGTGGAGGGGGGCTGGTTAATAAGAGAAAAGAAATATGGAGCACGGAATGATGAATATAAAATAAGAATGCGATGGACTGTGAATGAATGGAAACGGAAAAAATAATTGGAAGACTACGATGGGAGTCGGTGAGGACCGAAGGGTAGGCAAGTCTGTCTAAAAGACAGTCCAGTCTGTGATTCGCTGAAAAGATCGAGCCGGTAGAAATTACTTCGGGGTACCAGAGTACCAGCGGCCTTATGTTACCTTCATGACTAGAGAAAAATCCCTAGGAGATGAGGCGTATTAGTTTACTAAACCGTATAGCCATTAATCTCATGCCAACTGTTCGTTTTTTGGACAAAATTTCTGGGAGCTTCTAATATTTGTTAAAGAGGGTGTTAGAAAATTTTTGTTGAAATCCCTGGGCTTTATTACTAGAATAAAATCCCTAGAGGCTCACGATATTTGTTCAGAAGCTACTCTAGACGCCATCGCCAGATTAATTAATGTTTTCATTGCAGTCAAATCTTTTATATTTGTTTCGGATTTTTTGGTTGAAGTTCCTGGATTCTATCACTAGAATAAAATCCCTAGAGGCTCACGACATTTGTTCAGTAGGTACTCTAGACGCCATCGCCAGATTAATTAATGTTTTCATTGCAGTCAAATCTTTTATATTTGTTTCGGATTTTTTGGTTGAAGTTCCTGGATTCTATCACTAGAATAAAATCCCTAGAGGCTCACGACATTTGTTCAGTAGCTAGACGCCATCGCCAGATTAATTAATGTTTTCATTGCAGTCAAATCTTTTATATTTGTTTAGGATTTTTTGGTTGAAGTTCCTGGATTCTATCACTAAAATAAAATCCCTAGAGGATGATGACTTCGTCTAAACATTTATGGAGTGTACGCGCACATGGCTAAAGGTGCGCAATAGAGACATAACCTCTATAAGCACCACTATCAATCAAAGAATCGATTTTTCGAAGTTAGCAAACCGAGCTCCCCTCCTGAACAGTCTAGCCCCAGGGCGAAGCAGAGTCCGAACCAAAAGAAGCACCCTAGAGGGACGCAGGGACGGCTCAAGAGGGCGAGCAGGAAGAGCAGTCCAAGGAAAATAAAAGATTCGGGGAGACAGGGGTGGGGGGGGGGGGGGGGGGCTGCAATCGAAAAAAGTAAACGAGGCAAGACCAAACGTTTGCGAAAAATAGGAGGAATAAGACGAGAGGGAGTAAGACAGGGTTACACGAAAAATTCTGGAGGAGAAAGAGAGACGGTGAGGAAGATGAGGAAAGGGGAAGGGTCCTGTAATATGATGTTCAGCGCTGCGCGCCTGCGTCTCGCGATCTTGAAGTGGCTCCGACTGAACTGAATTCACTTGCTGGCGTCTGTGTGACCAGCGAACGTGTACGTGAATCCCCTCCCCTCTCGCCCCTCTCGGCCCACCCACTCAACTCGCCTCTTCCACCCCGCCACGTCCTCTACCAGCCAGTCAGGTCCTCCCATCCGCCCACTTTCACCCCCCACCCCTTGTTTCTGCCTCTCTGTCCAGGTGTTTGACCACATTTCCACACTGGGTCTGTGTGTGCATGTGTGCGGGTTCTCTCTCTCTCTCTCTCTCTCTCTCTCTCTCTCTCTCTCTCTCTCTCTCTCTATCTCGCTCTCTTGCTCTAGTGGAGGTCGATGCACGCCGGTGTGGACTCTATGTGTCTGCCGGGTCTATGTACATGCAGGAGAGTACGCCGGGAAGTATGTGGCGCCACCCCCCCCCCCCGTATGTATGTACCGAAGTACGCGGGGAATACGTGACATATATTGCACCGATGTACCGGCTTTTTACCGAGTTAATACGAACCGTTGATCGCAACAAAGCTGCATGTCCGATTTTTTCACGGATTTAACGCTAGAGACCCTGTGATCCGCCTTCCGCGCACGGCTAAATAGGGAGAGAGCACGATGATTCTAGAGATCTGGAGGATGGTTTAGAAGATATCGCGAATTTTCCGTCGCCTCTATACGGTGCCCGGGTCAGATTGGACCCGTGAATTTTTTTTACGCAATTTGGAAACGTCCCCTGGGTCGATCCGGAATAGGTTGATAAACCTAGGTTTACGGTTGATACAATAGACTTTGAACAATTATCCAACGGTGATTGGTCTCATCAATCTAACCTCACTTTTTCAATCAGTCCAGCGCAATCGAAAGAGTTCCCGTGTGCGAGTGCGCACACGGCGCGACATTAATGACCGGACCCGAGTGCGAAGAGGCCGTGAAACTTTCGTAATTAGCTAAGTAAATTGTCGGTAACCTCCGGAACTTCCGAAGGAGCGGCGTTTCCATAAATTAATAACGCGCCCGGGTTCTCGGCGCGGATTCTAATCCGCTCGTGAAACGGTGACGGAACTTTTTGGGTTTCGCCTTTTCGTCGGACTTCCCCGTGACGAAACTGGGGTCGAAATTCGCCGTATCAATCCCTCTGCGACACCCTATGCTTGACGCAACCCTGGTTAGTCAATAACAATCGCGCACATTATTATTTATTCAATCCTTGCCTTGGGGAACTCGATGACTTCAGCTGTGGGATCTAAACGGAAAATGTGTGACATTCCCCCCCTGTAAATTGTTTGAATTACGATTGCCCGAGTGAAACTTTGGGCAGTGTATCAAAGTGCAGTTAATGCTGAATTGTTTGGTGTAAGAAACATCTCGGAAAGTTTGTTCGTTTGCTTACAGGGCCTGATAATGTAAACTCAAAACGGGAAGGACTTCTCGTTCACTGCTTAGGGAATTTCGATGTTCCTCGAATTTCGGCGAATCTTTCGACAGGAATTTTAAGAACCAAGATCGAGAGAAGTCGTTTCAGCAAAATACAAGGTATCTCAGTTTCTGTATAACGTTTCGGGTGGGGGACAACGGGTTGGGCACTAGAGGCGTCACCGGAACGATCAAATTCGTATTCATTCAGCGTGGTATCTTCCTCCCGTTCCATTCTTCGGTCTGGAGCACCGGTAAATAAATCAATATAGAGTAGTTTCTGTGCTCCCGGTGGCAAGAGAACATTCAATATCCCCTTGTTTCACCGGCACCCCCGGAAGAACGTTTTCCCTTCACAGAGAATTAACGTTGTCGAGTGGCGCGACCGATTGGCGTGTGTGTGTGTACATGTGCCAGAGCGTGGGCGTGTGTATGTTCCACGAAAAGAGTCTTCAGAATGCGACTCCGATAAAAGGAACACTCTGGCCGGGCTTTTGAACCGGGCTTGCGGAAAGAAAGAGAGAGAGAAAGAACTTTCGACTCCGTGAAGCCGGAGTCGGTCACTCGGAAGATATCGCCCCGGAATCGGCCACCCTTCCCGAGGTTTTATCGGGAAAAGAAAGAGCCGCTTATTGGGTAATCCTGCTCGTCTCCGTGCACAAGCTTCGCCTATAATCCTATCGAAGAAAAACACAGGAATACCCGGGCCAGCTCGGGCTCGACTCGGCTCGGCTCGATTTGCCTCGCTTCGAGAAACCTTCGAGGAGCTCTGGATAGATTATTTCGACAATACCACGGTCCCTGTGCCAGCAGGAGCATCGCGATTGTGGCAAACACTTCGTTTCGCTATCTAATGTCTCTAGATCAGAAATCCCTAGGGAATCGACTTCTCGTTTAGTGAGCGCTACAGACGCTATGTCCGAGTTAATTATTGCTTTCTTTACTAGAAAATATGTAATTTTTGTTGGGGACGGCACTAGGGACTTTTGTCACTAGAATAAAAATTGTGTTTTACTATAGTCATTATTTCATAGCTAAGTATTGTTCTGATTTGGATGACGTTATCTCCGAGTTAATTATTGCTTTCTTTACTAGAAAATCTGTAATTTTGGTTGGGGACGGTACTAGGGACTTTTGTCACTAGAATAAAAATTGTGTTTTACTATAGTCATTATTTCATAGCTAAGTATTGTTCCGATTTGGATGATACCTTTGAGAGCTGCTAATGTTTGTTAAGAAAAGGAGCTAGGGACTTTTCGTTTGAAATTTATTGCTTTTATCACTGGAATAAAATCCCTGCAGACTTGCAACTTTTGTTTAGAAAGTGATGTAGACCTTGTCGCAAGGTTAATTAATGTTTTCATCGCAATCAAGTTTGTAAATTTTGTCTAGGAATGTTTTGTTGAATGTCCTGTGGCCTGTTGTTAGAACAAAATCCCTAGTGTATCGACTTCTGGTTTAGTGGCCGATACAGACGCTATCTCCGACTTAACTATTGCTTTCGTTACTAGAAAATCTGTAATTTTTGTTGGGGACAGTACTAGGGACTTTTAGTTGGCTTTGTCACTAGAATAAAAATTGTGTTTTACTATAGTCATTATTTCATAGTTAAATATTGTTCTGATTTGGATGACGCTATCTCCGAGTTAATTATTGCTTTCTTTACTAGAAAATCTGTAATTTTTGTTGGGGACGGTACTAGGGACTTTTGTCACTAGAATGAAAATTGTGTTTTACTATAGTCATTATTTCATAGCTAAGTATTGTTCTGATTTGAATGATACCTTTGAGAGCTGTTACTGTTTGTCATGAAAAGGTGCTAGGGACTTTTCGTTTGAGATTCGTTGCTTTTATCACTAGAATAAAATCCCTGTGGACTCAAAATTTTTGTTTAGAAAGTGATGTAGAGCTTGTCGCAAGGTTAATTAATGTTTTCATTGCAATCAAGTTTGTAAATTTCGTCTAGGAATGTTTTGTTGAAAGTCTTGTGGCCTGTTGTTAGAACAAAATCCCTAGGAGAAACGATTGTGGCGTGCCGGTTGTTTCGGGCCACCGGAAATTAGGCGAAAACTGATTCATGTCGAAGGACAGTTGTCGCTCGTTTCGCCGTCGTTATTTCCTCAAGGGCTCCGGGAACTTCGAGTGGACTGGGGTCATTTATGCGCTAGGTCTCGCTGAAAATCCCTGATGGCCAGCGAAGCATCTCGTTACAACAAAATTTCACTTTCAAAGCAATTAATTCTAAGTTTCTCCGTCAGCACAAAAATGAGTAGCAGCCTTCAAAAAATTTCTGAGTGAAGTAATACTTCAAGTTAAATCTCAAACCACGGCAAACTATGTCATACCTTTTTTCGAGAGTTCCAATGCAAGTTCCTCAAGATTTTCATTGAGAGCAGATACTAATGATGACACTAGAATAAAAATAGCAATAAATATTTCCGCGAATAGGTTACAGTGTGTCCTCAAACCACACTAAACAGTATCAAACATATTCTTTGAAGCTCAAATAAAAATTTTCCAACGTTTCCATTAACGGTAAAGAATGGTAATGGTAAATACGGCAAAAATAACAATAAATATTCCTCAGAAGAGGCAACAGCGTATCGCCAAACCATAGCAAACCGTGTCAAACATTTTCTTTGAAACTCAAACTGAAGATTTTCAATATTCCCATCTAGGGCATAAAGAAGCGATGACATAAAGATAAAAATATCATTAAATATTTTCTCGAAGAGATCCTAACACGTCGTCAAACCATATCAAACATTTTCTTTGAAGCTCAAACTGAAGATTTTCAATATTCCCATCTAGGGCATAAAGAAGCGATGACATAATGATAAAAACATCATTAAATATTTTCTCGAAGAGATCATAGCACGTCGTCAAACCATGTCAAACATTTTCTTTGAAGCTCAAACTGAAGATTTTCAATATTCTCATCTAGGGCATAAAGAAGCGATGACATAATGATAAAAACATCATTAAATATTTTCTCGAAGAGATCCTAACACGTCGTCAAACCATGTCAAACATTTTCTTTGAAGCTCAAACTGAAGATTTTCAATATTCCCATCTAGGGCATAAAGAAGCGATGACACAAAGATAAAAACATCATTAAATATTTTCTCGAAGAGATCCTAACACGTCGTCAAACCATGTCAAACATTTTCTTTGAAACTCATACTGAAGATTTTCAATATTCCCATCTAGGGCATAAAGAAGCGATGACATGATGATAAAAACATCATTAAATATTTTCTCGAAGAGATCCTAACACGTCGTCAAACCATGTCAAACATTTTCTTTGAAGCTCATACTGAAGATTTTCAATATTCCCATCTAGGGCATAAAGAAGCGATGACACAAAGATAAAAACATCATTAAATATTTTCTCGAAGAGATCCTAACACGTCGTCAAACCATGTCAAACATTTTGTTCGAGGCTCGAACAGAAGTTTTTCAATATCGAGAGCAGAGAAAAATGATGACGTTAAGATAAAAATAATGGTATAAATATTTGTTTGAAGAGGGCGGTGCCGCGACGCGTTCGAGGAAATCCCATTTCGCAGGCTGATCAGATAGGAGAAATAACACACGGAGATACATGGCAAGTTCATAAGATTACGAGTAATTGGACGAGCACAAGTAATTCAATACAGCCAGGCATCTCGGTCAAAGGTTATAGAATGACGCCGTGAGATCGATCGGCCGCTTCCCGGAGTGGATAAACGAGTAACTGCTCGCAGCCATGCCTCCGCTAAATGTCAAGCGTGTGTAGACCCCTTTGAAAAGTTTTCTGTGATCAAAAACTGGGGACAACGACCCGACTGGGATCCTGAGGAACCACCTGAGGCAGGGCTCGATCGGGCTCGCGGAACTTTTTCAATTTCCATGACAATCAATTCGAAAAATACATGCTACAACCACTGCAAACACAGCTACACATTTGAACAAAGAGAAAGAGACGTGTATTTGAATTTAACCCGTGTTCAAAATTTCTATGGTCCTAAATATGGAAGTGTACAATATTGCATACAATACCTACAGACAAGTAAAGAAAAAATAAATAAATAAAAAAAAGAAGTAAAGAAAAATTGATTTTATTAGTTCATTAACTACGATGCGCTTTATCAAAAAATCTGGAAAAAATTGAGAACATTGCTTTCTACAATGTCTCACCACTGAATTTTTATAAAACTGGTATCTCTAAAACTTGTATGAGAAATATGCATTTCTCTCGGATTTTTAGGAGTAAAATCAGCAATTTCAAGTTCCTGGAATTTAATAAAAATCGATTTTGCAGTGAAAAATTCGGAAAAAATTCACAGCCCTGTGCATTATTAGGTAGTATGTTCATGAATTTTCTCGTCGTCTTTTGTTGAACAGAACAGAAGAAATGGAGTATAATTGGATATGGACGAACGTTCATATTGCCCGCGGAGAGCACCAATCGCGACGCAGTGACATTCGGAGCCGTTTATGCTAAAGGAAAAATTATTTTTTCTCCTTTTGACGACGCTACCCTCCATGGATCACGGTTTTTCGCAGCGCGCGGCAAAGGTATCGAGCATAAAGCGAAATGAAACACAGAGCTCCTCTTCAAAGTCCGATACACAGCTTACTTACTATAAGCGAAAATCCATGCGCTGTCCATTCGTGATACCAATACCCGATGCTTATGCGGGATTACGGCCGATGTTTCAGGTCTACGCGGAATTACGACTCCTCAATGGAAAAATCATTGATTTCCTTCGTTGAGAGGCTCGTTCGTTCATTCAAACCGTGTCAAACATCATCACGCTAACGCTTTGTCGCTCAAATGCTTTCAGAAAATGTTTGGACAGGTGGTGGGGGGATTGGGGGCTCCTTTTGTGGACTCTGCGTCTGCTCAAACTTGTCCAAACTAGCTCAAACTTGTCCAAACTAGCTCAAACTTGTTTAAACCAGCTCAAACTTGTCCAAACTAGCTCAAACTTGTCCAAACTAGCTCAAACTTGTCCAAACTAGCTCAAACTTCTGCTTTAAGATCAATCATAAGTAGTTGTCATTCATAATGAGTAGAATCGCCTATTAAGCTGTTGCGCAGTAAACTGTAATTTTGTTAACAAGGTCTAATCAGCTACGTACTGTCTCAAACAACCTCAAACTGTTGCTATAAGAGGATTAGCCACTGCTTTATGCGTTAAGACGAACTTCAAAAATTTGTTTCTAGTACGTACAGTCGTCATAAATTATCCTATAATAGACCACCACATTATTGGCGAGCTGCAACAAGCTCCAAACCGTGTCAAACAACCTCAAACCATATCTTCTATGCGCTGAATGGCTGCTCACTATTCTCAACAATTTCCTACATTAAACAGAGAGCGTACAACCTCTTCAACAACCCTCAACGAGCACCCAACCATCTCAAACGTCCCCAAACCACCTCAAACCAACTGGAACCTATCTTCTTCACAAAATCATCGATCAGTAGCTACTTTTGGCCCGACAAACGTCGCCTATTACGATTGAAATCTCGCCGATTCGATCGCGCTCGACACGATGCAAAGCTCGCAAAAAGGCCGATGATCTCGAAATTGAATACCACCGTGAGGAGTTAGTCAGAAGGATTCATCCGGCGACAAAAAGCGGTGAGAGAGCGGAATCGAGCGATCAGGCTCGGGGGGGAAAAGGAGTGAAAAGGGGCGCAGCAAAGCGGCCGATAAAGGGGTTCACGAGTGGCCCCCTCCGGTGATTAACCGTGGCCTTCCGAATCAGTTTTTTTTTTTTTTTAAAAAGCTGCGTGGATGATTTTTAATGAGGCCGAATCCGAGGGCGTCGCCGCGGTGTCGTCTACCGACAAACGGGAGAGAGGAGTGACTCGAGCCTCTCATTCAGCTCGGTCCCCATTGTCTCCACGATTGCTACCACCGATCTCTAACCCCCTGCCTGTCTGCCCACGCCTTCTTCTCTAACCCCGCTGTTCGCCGTGGCCTCGGGGTTGGGATTCTTTCGCTTCGTCTTTTTCCGTGAATCTCTTCATGCATTTTCGCGGTGAGCCACAGAGCCGCGCGGGACCAGGCGGGAGAAAAAGAAAGAAAAAAAAAAAAGCAGGGAGAGAGGAGAGGAGAGAAAAGGCATCGTAACGATCCGACTGCTCCAGTTCCGGTATGTGGAACGTGCGAGAGGGATAATTGCGGCTCGTCTGAAAATCAAAGAGACTTCCTTTTGCGCCCGACATTCCCCCCTGTTTCGCCCTATTTTTTTTTCCTCTCTGCGCCCCTATCACCGGTCTCGCACCCCTCGTCCGACACGGCAACGTTTACGAAATTGTTTGGAGTCCAACGGGTGGCCCCCAAAACATTGTCGAAGTCATCTGTAGTGGATGCAACGGTGGATCTCCGGACATATCTTATTTCGTTCCAGGATCAAACCAGTCCAAACCAGTCCAAACCAGCCCCCACCAGTCCACGCCTAGGCAAAACTTATTCTAAACCAGGGTCATATTAAAGCAAATTCAGACTCAGTATAACTAAAATTTAGTTAAAGCCAGGCCAAACCAGTGTGAACCAGATTAAACCAGTCCAAACCAGTCCAAACCAGCCCACACCAGTTCACACCTAGACAAAACTTATTCTAAACCAGGGTCACTATTAAAGCAAATTCAGACTCAGTATAACTAAAATTTAGTTAAAGTCAGACCAAACCAGTGTGTACCAGATTAAACCAGTCCAAACCAGTCCAAACCAGTCCAAACCAGTCCAAACCAGTTCAAACCAGTTCAAACCAGTCCAAATCAATCCAAACCAATCCAAACCAGCCCACACCAGTCCACACCTAGACAAATCTTATTCTAAACCAGGGTCAATATTAAAGCAAATTCAGACTCAGCATAACTAAAATTTAGTTAAAGCCGAACCAAACCAGTGTGAACCAGATTAAACCAGTCCAAACCAGTCCAAACCAGTCCAAACCAGTCCAAACTAGTCCAAACCAGTCCAAATCAATCTAAGCCAGTCCAAACCAGTCCAAACCAGTTCAAACCAGTTCAAACCAGTTCAAACCACTCCAAACCAGTCCAAACCAGTCCAAACCAGCCCACACCAGTCCACACCTAGACAAAACTTATTCTAAACCAGGGTCACTATTAAAGCAAATTCAGACTCAGTATAACTAAAATTTAGTTAAAGCCAGACCAAACCAGTGTGTACCAGATTAAACCAGTCCAAACCAGTCCACACCAGTCCAAACCAGTCCAAACCAGTCCAAACCAGTCCAAACCAGCCCACACCAGTCCACACCTAGACAAATCTTATTCTAAACCAGGGTCAATATTAAAGCAAATTCAGACTCAGTATAACTAAAATTTAGTCAAAGCAGGATCAAACCAGTGTGAACCAGATTAAACCAGTCCAAACTCCAGCTTAACCCAAATCCAACGCATTTAAACACGAATCGAGTCACTATCAAACCCAGACCAACAAAATCCAACTCGGAAAAGGTTCAGCTTCGACAGAGACCCAACGACTAATCCAGACCCAACCCAGACCGAGGTGTCAATCGGTTAGCGACGCAGTGAGTCGTTTCCCGGCTCGTACCCCGCCGCCCCATGGTAACCGGACCGTCGCCCTATCCAGCCGATGGCGACGACCCTTCATCGGTTTAGCATCGACGACGACGACGACGACGACGACGACGACTACGCGAAAAATACATGCACACGAGGCTTTCGATAGGATACACACAGAGTCCCGATACAGGTACTGGAGAGGAAGGAACCACCGGTTGGGGTGTTGGCTGCTCGTGTGTGACACGTTCTCAAGCGGCCTACCCTTCTGCCACCCTTTCTTTCCGGATCACCCGTTACCCTACCGAGGGAGGTTTCATAATTGAGGACTAATTGTCGCGTCGCGGGACACACCGAGACACGAACCGAACCAGAGGAGCGAGATAAAGAGGCTGGGGGAACGAACTGGTGGAAACAGGACCATTCGCAGGCGTCGCTCAACCTTGTGCCAGGTCGATCATTAGGTTTTTTTCACAAGTACAATGGCAATTTTAATGCTCGAAATGTTGGGAAAAAAATTCGCAAAATTGCATGCCCAATATATGTTCTATCCCCGGGGCCCGATCGATTCCAGATACGGCCCTATCCGAGGCCTGGCGAGCCAACCAGAGGACCGTCACGTGACTACGCGCACCAATCCTGAGCCACACAAACTATACATGTTTAAACTATAGTGTTTCTGTGAAATGTCAAACTGGTGGATAATAATAATGTAGTGATGGTGTTCATTATCAATTTTGCATTAATTTTATTTAAGAACACGGCGATGGTTATTTAGATTTTTGTAATCATTAGTTGCGAGGTTTATTTTTAAAAATGGTTCATTGCGGAGTGGTAAATATTTTACAAAAGGTTCGACAGAGGGAAAAACTGAAACTAACATGGCCGCCATAAAACGGTGTAAAAACACCCGTCGGAGAATTAATCATGCTGCTCCCGATCTCTTTTCGCGGACACACACCGGAGAGTGATTTATAGGCGGGGAGTTTATATAGAATCGGGAGACACTCGAGGCTCATTCTTCTCAACGCGGATTGTTTCGGCGATCGCTGTCACCGATATTTTTTCCGCTCGCCGCGCCAAGTGCGTCGTCGCCCTTTCCGCTCGATTTTGTGGACAAATTTTATTCGAAAACAATCGTCCGCCGCGGCGAGCTGATCGATTCATAAAACTACCCCCCACCACCGTCCTACGCGTGACGTACACCTGCGGTCAATTGGAGAATACACACCAAAAAGAATTGTTTCAATTGACAGTTAACTGAAAATCGAGCTTCTCTGCCTGGCCGATCATTACGAGTGCACGAAGAATGAGCTGGATTTTGTCTGACCACTGCCTGCTTATTCTACTTACTCAGTAGAATATACAGTATTTCATCGATAATTGTCCATAAGACGGGTTCTGCGGAGGGACAATTATGCGCGAGGGATGTCATTGTTTGAGGTTTGCCGAACGTAGAGAAGGACAGCCGAGCTCGAGAGGCCTCGCAGTTAAAGGGGCCCATCTTTTGTGCAATGACGACGAGTATATTCGTCATGAGAGGCGCCAATTTACAGTTCAATGACAAATATACTTATCATATGGCAATTCTTTGGTTTAATGACGAATATATTCACCATAGAAATATGGACGTTTTTTCTGTTTAATGTCAAATATACGATTCACGGAGAATTGTAAAGCTGTAGGTCAGTGGTGGGCACGGGTGGAGCCCCTCAAATGCCTGTTTCTCCCACCAACCTCTCTTTCATGCAGCGCGCACGTTCGTTGCGTACGCTGATGTCTCGTGTCTTCGTTGCTCCATTGTAGCGCGCTTGCTGGAAGGGGACAGAGGGCGCTACGGTGTTGACGGTTTTGCCTCAATTGAGGCGAAATTGCCCATCTCTGCTGTACATAATATTAAAATTGTGTCCGTAAAAGCATACAGTATTTCATCAATAATTGTCCACAACACGGGTCTGCGGATGGACAATTATGCGCGAGGGATATCATTGTTTGAGGTTTGCCGAACGTAGAGAAGGACAGCCGAGCTCGAGAGGCCTCGGTCACCGAGAAATGTAAACATACCTAATCCGAATTTCCAACTTCTTTATTAATCATTATTTTTTTATGGGACTTCGATGACCATATTTGTGGCATTTTTCTAATAAAAATGATACCAAATATGATATAATTCCGATGATATTTACTTGTGTAATCGACAATTAAAGTTTCGGGCGCGAGGAAGGATAGCGTATGGGAAAGAAAGAGACGCGGAGAGTCGCAGTCGGCGGACTTCCTCGCGCCCGAAACTTTAATTGTCTATTACACAAATAAATATCATCGGAATTATATCATATTTGGTATCATTTTTATTAGAAAAATGCCATAAATATGGTCATCGAAGTCCCATAAAAAAATAATGATTAATAAAGAAGTTGGAAATTCGGGTTAGTATGGTCTCACCGATATACCCGAGCCGCATGGTGTCATATTTCTTGGCGACCGAGGCCTCTCGAGCTTCACGGCCCCTCAAGGGGGTACACCCCGCACTAGTGGGGATATCTCAGGGACAATTATGTCGGAGACATTTGGGACAATTACCGATGAAATAGTGTATAGTATAGTAGGATAGGTACTGATATTTGGTCCCCTCAGGGTTTCAAATCCATTTTACCATTCTCCCCCTTCTTCCACTTTGTCCACTCTCACCTAACGCTAATGTTCAGCCTATTTCAGCCTACTTTTCAGCGGGACCTACTGTTTATTACGGTGGGTTCCGAACCACCAATGGTCAACGACGCAGCATAATATCACATAGAAGAATATTTCCATTGGTGACGGCGGTGGGATTTGAACTCACGACCACATTGTTTGTAGTCGCGCGCTCTATCCACTGAGCCACTGCGCGCCCTTAGTGTATAGTATAGTATATATTATGCTTTGTCTTCGAATTATCTTTTCTGGACATATTACTGTTTATATAGTTCTGCTGTAATTTTGAGTATGTTTTTGATTTTTGCTAGATTTTTGCAACATCAGTCTGAATTTAGCTGAGGTTTCGACTGGTTTAAAATGGTTTTAATCCATTTTGAATTTGATTTAATATTGGCTCTGGTTTGATGTAAGTTTGGAACGAGGTAGGCTGGTTTGAACTGATTTGGTCCTAGTATGAGTTCGATTTTCCATTTCCTTTCTGAAATGTTAGTGCAGGTTTTGGCAAGGTTCGGACTATATGTGGCACATGTTGCAATAGTTCAGTCTAAGATTGGCTCGGTCTTGTTTTAGCGGCGCTTCACGATTCATAATATATCAATTGCATGTCCTAAAGGAAATTTCTGACGCGATATATCTGACAGGTTGATGATACCCTAGCTCAGAGGTTAATACTGGTTCGAGGAGCTAATAAAGAATGTTCGTTCCCACTGCGAAGGTGGGTGTAAGGTGGACTAGCGGGACGGGGGGAGGCAAAAAGGGCCGTAGAGAGGCTAGCGAAAGATAATTAGATATTGATTTCGCATTAGAGGCGCATTAAGATGGACGGCTATTCATTAACGTGTTATAAGGGAGGGTCTTCGTTCATTGGCCGATCTATTAAAATCAAAGGATAGTCGAGACCTTCTGCATATTATATCTGCTCGTCCAACCTTTCTACCTTTTTTTTTCTCCATTCTTTCGCCTACCTCTTTGAAAGGAGCTTCTCTCCCTCATTGTCTGAATGCTACTGCCTTACCAGTGAGTCTTGTGTCTCTCGCGATCAACCGTGAAAGAATCTTCGAGCCGCCCGGAATAGATCTCGAGAGACTTGCGTTTTGAAAATTCCGTCACCCACAATTTTACAGCTCCGATAAACGCTCGATAGATATGTTACAAAATAAAACCCAATTTTTATAAAAATATGCAATGCTAGAACCACCAAGCATTGGAAACATCTGTGCCATTTTGAAAAACTGAAAAATCCCCTAATCCGAAAATTGAAAAATTCCCTGAACCCAAAACTACAAAATGTCCTAACCCTCAAACTGAAAAATCCCCTAGTCATAAAGCCGAAAAATCCCCTAATCCGAAAATTGAAGAATTCCCTAAACCCTAAACTACAAAATGTCCAAATCCTCAAACTGAAAAATCCCGTAGTTCTAAAACCGAAAAATTCCCTAATCCGAAAATTGAAAAATTCCCTAAACCTAAAACTACAAAATGTCCAAATCCTCAAACTGAAAAATCCCCTAGTCATAAAACCGAAAAATCCCCAAACTCTGAAATTAAAAGATGTCCTAATCCTAAAACTGAAAAATCCCCCAGCCCTGAAACTACAAAATCCCCCAGTCCAAAAACTGAAAAATCCACTACTCCTAGACTAAACTAATTTTTAAACTGCAATTTGTCCACTTTGTATGCCGTTGTTTTCGATGAAGTTGGCAATAAGAAAAATAGAAGTTCCGTGCCACAGTTCCGCGAAAAGGTTGATAAACAAGGGAACGAGAGGGAATTCTCGGGAACATGACAAAGGCAAATAACGCGCATTGCATTGTGGGACGTTGTACTTCTTTTCTCGGAACAGCAATCTAATATTCAAATCTTCGCGGAACCGGGTAAGTAAGGCGAATCGAATGTTGGCAGCGTAACAGGGTTCAAGGAAGGAGATTATTACAACGAAAGAAATTCCCTAGCTCGAAATATCCCTAGGCGGAAAAAGCCACGGGGATGATTTATGTACAAAGTTTCTTCGCTTTCGATCGAAAGTGACGAAGAGAGATCCAGCGAAAATTTACAAACTCCTGTTCCACCGAACGGATAAAGAAAACCACCGTGGACCCCCCCCCCCCCCTTCGAATGTTTAGCACGCCAATTATCCCCGAATATTGACCAATTAACGGGCACAACGTCGGAGAACCGTGTGGCATGATGAAAAAGCGACATGTTCATTATACAGGACGCCGGGAATTTATTAGCCGACGCCGTATCTTTAATCGATACGACGCCATTGACATCGACGGCGGGCGAACGAGCAAATAATGGATCGGATGGAAAGAGACGTAGCCGTCAATTATTTCCGACGAGTGTTACGCGAAAAACCTTTCCCCAAACCGAGGAACTTTTCTGTGAAAAATCAGACGACACTGAGGTGTCAATCAGTGCGAAAAATTGTTCCGAATATATTCAGTTTAGATCCATCGCGAGCGACGCCTTTGCGCGAGTGGCGGGAAGGTGGGCCAAATTCAAATCTAGTTAGCGATCTATAAATGGAATATTTTAATTTAGATGACTCTTGAGAGTCGTCAATCCATGTGAAAATAGTTTTAAAAATGTTAGGTTTACGGCAATTATTCAAACCTGGTTACTGATTCAAGATATTGAATAATATAGCTTAGAAGACGCACACGCGTCGTCAGCCTATGTAAAAATTGTTTAAAATATATTGGTTGTAATTGTAAGACAGTCGTCGCTATTTTTAAAGTTATGGCGGGAAGATGGATCTAATTTGAGTTCAGGTACTGATTTTTTCACGTAGACTTTGTAGATTATACGTTTATGAACTTTGAATACTGAATCTTCGAAAGAGATTCTGATTTGCTGCAGTATGCCATTTCCAGTCGTTTCCTCGAGGAGAGATTTTCGCGAACGAAACAGCCTGGAATTTTGAGATGCAGATTACACGGGAGGGGGCAGAATCGTCCGGCAGCCGGCGCCATCAATCTTCTTCAGCAGCGGCGCAAAATTCTAGTTACAAAGGATTCATTCCGCGAACTGATAAGTCCGTCGACTGCTAATCAGCCTGATTTACATTCTTCCCGACGATTTCTTTTGGGGCCGCGGCCATCCTTGCGAAACATCCGGCTCGCGTGCGCCCCGGCGCGGTGCCCGATTGCACGTAAATGCACCCGGTGCAATGGTGCAATGGTGCAATGGTGCAACGTCGGACTTTTCGCGGAAGCATGCAAAATATCCGGGGGCCTCCGCCGACACGCGTGATACGCGGAAGGAACGTAAAGCCCCGCTTCCGGAAACCGGTTCACAACGGCCGTACTTATGCTAATATTGAACCGGAAGTCGCTTTTACGACGTCCCCCCCCCCCCCCCCCCACCTTCCTCTCTCCGAGCGCCTCCTTCCACCAAAGCAAATTGCAAATTATTCTTTCGGACCGGTTGCTTAAGGGCGTCACGGAAAATATCAAGCACCGTTTCATTTTATGCGATTCTTTTGTTTCGCGGACGGACATAATTGCTTGCGAAACCGTGACCAGGAAAATAGGTTATGTTCAATAGCGCTGGTTTTTTTCTACGTCTCCCTTTCTCTTTTCAATTTCGTTTTTACACCGTGTTCTAACCTCAATTGTTAATTTAGACATTGTTTACACCGCTGCCTGTTTTGTTTCATGTCGATTTTTGAGGTTATGTCACTGTCTTTTGTATTTTTGTGGTATACGGTTAATGAGTGGAACAAAAACAATGCTATTATTGTTCTTATTACTCCCTAGAGCCTGTAAATGTACAAAAATTACTATTTGCAATGTTTATGCCTGGCCATAGTTAAAATTGATTAACAATATCTTTTTGGACGTAAGAAAAGATTAAAAAATTGATTATCGATCGATGCAACAGTATTCTTCCTTGCCGATATTCCAAGGAACCCCGGACCAATACGTCGGAGTATTTTCGAATTGATTTTTTTTTCCAGATATAATGAACACGGAATTGATTTATTTCCAGATTTGGGATAAACGAAGAACGAACGCGTACACGAACTAATCTTGGTAAAAAAAAAGAAGTTTCGCCACATTTCTGGCCAGGCCCCGGGGAAGTTACGAACCGCAGTCTCGGCTTACATTCTGCCCCTCCCCACCCAAACGACATCGTTTATTATTTTAATGACGTCGTTAGTGGAATTTAAATAAACTTGTCTGCAAGCCACTTCGTACCCCCCCCCCCCCCCCCCTGGCGGGAGTTTTATTCGTTGTCGTCCCGTCGTTTGGCGACTCTTGCTACATTTACACTGCTATTAGTGTCTTATTTTTCGTGAAATATCGCGCGATGACGTTTTCTAATTTCCTAGAACGACCGGCCGATATTTCGCGAACATTCGCATCGATGCAACACGGTAGAAATATACGTGTCAATGCCGTATCCGCTTGAACACGAATTTTTGTCAACCCAGATCGACCACATTTAGATTTTTAAGAGGGATGGAGTTTTTTTTGCTCCGAGTTTAGCCGGAGCATAACCTAAATTGGCAAACCGCGGCTAAATATATTTTCAGCTTTAACTTATCCTAAAATTGGCCCAATGGAGACTTTTGAATAATCTAAAAGAGCGTACGAATATTTTTTAACGCCCATAAATTTGTCTATCCTCAAATCCAATAATGCTTCAACTAATTGAACAAATCTGAAGCATGTAGGAATATTTTTGTCGACATCTACATTTTTCCTAACCTCAAATCTGACAATGCGTTAATCCTACTTCGACCAGTTATACAAATCTAAATTTTTTTAAAGCCAAAAATTGCACAAATTTTTGTTTAAATTGATTGAAATGTGTAGGGTTAGGTTTTTTGAAAATTTTTTGTCAGTGTTTTGGATGATACAGGGGGAAATTTTGGGGTATTTTGCTATGAAAACAATATCAAAATACGTCGAACGACTTTTCGCGCAACGTTCGTGCCGAACCCGCGAACTTTCTGCGTCTTTGTGACACACGAAACGCCGGCAGAGAGTGGAGGGCTCCCTTCAGAGAGTGTTAAAAGTGCTACAGTGGCACAAAGAGGGACACTCCCTTCAGCAAGTATCAAAAGCATCGCGACATGGAGGTCTTCACGGTACCTGGGTGAAGCACAAAGAGCGAATTTTTAAGATTTTGTGCGGCGAACTTTTCCTACGATTCAGTGCCACTTTTACGTCGCTCTTTCGCCCACTATTGCTACATTGCAAAATCTTTTGTTCACCACATTTTTGGGGAAACCTATATCAACATTGTACATATACAGGGTGTCCCGTAACTGGTGGTACAACCGAGCAGGGAGTGATTCTACATGGAAAACTGAGTCGAGAATATAGAATAAAATTTTTTGATACAATGCTTTGTTTTCGAGAAAAATGAGTTTGAAAATTTGTCTAGTGCGCGTGCGCTCGGCTTACTTGCGGCTCGACGGATTCCACTGTCTTTGATTTTTATTTGTGGGGTCAGGTGAAATTGATTGTGTATCGTGATGACATCGAACAATTACAACAAAAAATTGTGATAGCGTTTGAACACTTAAAGCAACATAATAATTGCACATTACAAGAGGTTCGAAGGAATTTCATACGAAGAGCACAATTATGTCTACAACAACATGGACAGCACTTCCAGCAATTTATGAATTGAACGAATTCCTCAAAGGTAATTCTAACATTGTAACCTCGACCTTCGATTTATTCGATGTATACAAACCTCGAAAACCTTTGCGAAAAAATGTTCAGGTAACTCAGAATAAAGTCCGTTGAGCCGCAAGTAAGCCGAGTGCACGCGCACTAGACAAATTTTCAAACTCATTTTTCTCGAAAACAAAACCTTGTATCACAAAATTTTATTCTATATTTTCGACTCAGTTTTTCATGTAGAATCATCCCCTGCTCGGTTGTACCACCAGTTACGGGACACCCTGTATATAATGATTCACTTTTGAAACTGTTATAATTGATTAAAGAAGCCGGGACTAGATATTCATTCTGGAAAATTCAGTACCTACCATTCTATATTTTCTTTTATATTTAGCATTTTTTTTTAGCTTTCAAGCTTTTTATTCGATAATCATATTTGAATAACGAGGATGGTATGTTCTAAAATGATGCTGTAGCAGACCTAACCTAACTTATAGGTTGGCCAGACCGAACAAATTAATATAACCTATTTAAAGAAACTTATTCCATTCACGGCATGGAAAAGGTATGAATTTATAAGAATTACTAAGATATTTAGACCAATTATGCAGGATAATAAAAATATCTTTTACCGATGGTATTGGGTTGGCCAGCCTGCACAATGGAATTAATCCGACTCAAGAGGGTCTGCAGCGGCAGATCACCGCGAAATATGAACCTTCTCGCCTATGTTCAAACCTGGCTGGTCGACAAGCTACGAATCGCTAACTCGCCTTTTGAAAACGAGCCATGTGCGCAAGCTCAACGGAAGCGAGACAATGGGGACAGGCCGGAGAAGAAAGAACGTCGTCGTCGTCGGGCCTACTCGGCGAGTCCGCGTCATTTTTATATTGTTCCTCGAAAACAAACCCCGAGCCACGGCCTAGAAACGCTCCATTCCGAGACTTCGACATTTATTGTCGCCCCTTATTATACGCCATCTTTGCTACCTCTTGTTAACTTCCACCATACATAACGGGGAATCCCCACACAAAATGGTGCTGCCACCTACGAACAGATCTAGCACTTAAAAATTCCATTCTCCTACAAACTAATCATTTTTAACCCTCTGTCTACCGTAAAAAAAAAACTTTCATTATGCGATAGAAAATTTATACCACAGAACGTAGTAAATATAAAAAAAACTTTTAGCTTTAAATAATAAAAGATAAGAAAAGTAACAAAGTCATGCAACGACAAGATATATATAGTCGGGTCCAATGGACCCGCTTGGTAGACAGAGAGTTAAGCAATCTGTTTAACAATCGGCAATCTGTTTAACAATCGGCAAACAATTACGCAAAATAAAATGTCCCCTTCCTCTGATTTTCATAAATTATTATTGAAATAAGGTTATGAGTAACTGCAACCCCAATTTATTGAGGTTATCGGTAATCACAATTTAATAAAGTTAAGGGAATTAATACTAGTGAAGTATTAGTAGGTAAATAATACTAGGGAATCTCGACATCAAAAAACGTTAATAATGTACTAATATTTTTAATATGTTTCCAAAGAATCCATCAGTCAGAAAATAAATTCTTCCTCCCCCCCCAGATTTTTCTAAAGCAATCTATAAAAGTTTTAGTTTGTAAAAATTGTGTAACCGGCGAATGAAATACTTATAATTCATAAATAAATTATCCGAGGTGCAGCCAATCGAAAAAGGTGACCCATGAAAGGGGTATGTTTTCCATTGAAAGTTGGGAAAAGTTAGTTTCCTTTTTTGTCGTTTCAATATCCTGGCCAATAGTCTGCGGGGGCGAGGCAGAATTTTTGGCGAGCCTCGTCACATGGAAATCGAAAACGGTGAACGGTATCGGCTTGTTGTAAATCAATATCGAGATACGGAGCGGAACAGTCGGCTTTTATCATATATATTTGTCACCCGCCCGCCCACAAATATCCGGCAGCTTGCCATTATTTTCTATACTATCGGTGATACCGGATCGACGAAATAAACGCGCGTATCTTGCCATCGATTCCGTGTCGTTCCGCTATCGATTGTCGTCCCCGACGGTTTCGTCCGATCTCCGGTTGACTGTGGACCTGACTTTAACCTACGCGAAACTTTCCTGAACATGCTGACAACCTTGTAACGATGACCAGCCTATAGACGACGCTCCTGATCGAGCCTATGGCGCCCCTCTCTTTTATATCACGATTTTTTAAACATGTTTGAATATTTGAAATGTTACTAAATGATATATCATTTTATTCGGGAGAACGTGTAGAATCGTTTACAGTAAGCAATTTTTCCATAGCATTTACCGTTTGTCTAGAAGAAATGGTTAAAGTTGATGATGCGATGAGAATTAAAATTGAGTGTCTGCAGAATTTGAGTTTAGATATATATTTATAACTTTTGAAAGAACAATTTGTTTAAGCTCAAACTTTTTGTGGATGTACTCCATACTACTGTGTAAATGTCGGAAAAAAATAAAAATTTTCCATCGTACGGTTCAGCTGCAAAAAATTCTAGAAGAAACCGTCCAGCCACAACAAAAATGACTGAAAGTCTTAACTTGAGCACTGTTTTCAAAACAGGTTGCAGCTGCAGTGAGACTCAATGCAGACTCAAAAATAACGATGGGGTTACATTAAATGTTAGGTGGCAACGTATATGATCAACTCTGGACCTGATGGACGCTTGCACGAAGTGTCTCGCGCGTTAAACGGTGACAACCGTGCAGGAAGGTGTCACTGCAGCTGCACCAAGCATGCAACCCTTCGGAGGATGATGAGTACTCACTTTTCTGCGGCCGCAGCAGAGCATGGCTGCTGCGCTGCAGCTGCGGCGTGTCGTTGACGAGGGGAGAGGCCGATGACAGACGTAGCTTAGTCTCGAGCCCCCTTCCCGCTGCAGCTGCACCACGCGCACCTGCAGCTGCACCTGCTCCCGCTCCCGCTGCCCTTGACCGACACCGACTCGACCACCGTACTTGATGCGCACGTGTTTTCGCCACTGCATGAGTTCGGTGCGTCATGCCCTCTTCCTGAAATCAATTCGTCAATCACTAGGTAGTTCACCCCTGCACCTGCCAGGTATCCTAATCCGCAAGCTCTAGGCCCCCTGATGAAATTCGGACTGATCCCTGGTGGACATCAATGGGGGACCTTAGGGAACCTTGGGAGGGACCTGGTGGGGGACTTAATTGCTAAGTCCTGGGGTTCTACAGGTGGAATGGAGTAATCAATGTTTGGGGAAATATCGTCTGTTGGATGGGGTCTGTGGGGAACATAACCTATAGGACTAGCAGTTTAATCTTGATAGGTAAACGTTAATAGGTAGCCATAGGAAACCTGATTGAAATAGGACATCGGTGGACATCACCGATTAATAAAAATCCACGAACAGGTGGAATGGAGTAATCAATGTTTGGGGAAATATCGTCTGTTGGATGGGGTCTGTGGGGAACATAACCTATAAGACTAGCAGTTTAATCTTGATAGGTAAACGTTTATAGGTAGCCATAGGAAACCTGATTGAAATAGGACATCGGAGGACACCACCAATTAATAAAAATCCATAAACAGGTAGAATGGAGTAATCTGTGGGGAACATAACCTATAAGACTAACAGTTTAATCTTGATAGGTAAACGTTAATAGGTAGCCATAGGAAACCTGAATGAAATAGGACATCGGAGGACATCACCAATTAATAAAAATCCATAAACAGGTGGAATGGAGTAATCAATGTTTGGGGAAATATCGTCTGTTGGATGGGGTCTGTGGGGAACATAACCTGTAAGGCTAGCAGTTTAATCTTGATAGGTAAACGTTAATAGGTAGCCATAGGAAACCTGATTGAAATAGGACATCGGAGGACATCACCAATTAATAAAAATCCATAAACAACCCATAAGTTCCAATTCTTAACAAAAATAAATAAAAACTCCAAATTTTTAACATATTTCTTAAACAAATGGAGCTCTGTAAAATTCGCTTTCACAGATGGATTGCTTATTAAATCACACAATTATACCATGAATGAACTTTTTTCTAATTTTAACACCCCCTAGGATAACCCATCAGAAACATTTCTCACCCCCTAAAGAAGCTGCCTACCCTTCAAGCTACGTCGACAATCTAAAAATAGGATAAAATGCGTGTTAAAAAATTTCCCTGGAAAATTCCTGTCGACCAAAATTCCATCAAGACCGTCCACATTCACTTGTAAGTCACGTTCAATTTAGGGCATCCCTGTGAAGTTAATTTTAGCGCCCCCACCCCCATCGCCGAACAGTGTGGAATGACGAACAGCCGCGCACACTGATTCCCAATCGATATTGCGATAGCATTCACGTCAAAATATGCGGACAGGGTATATGTATGCGTGTATGTGAGTTCGGAAATAGGTAACGTGTCGTTTCTGGGACGGGTCACGATTGACCCGGCCGCCGGTGGCGACGTCCGCATACCGTGTTCGATGCAATCAACCTTGTCTAACGGCCCGCTAAAAGGGTTCTCAGGGTGTTGCCCGTTGCGGCTAATGCACTTTGTTGGCGAAGTAGCTCGGTAGTCAGAAATTTTTGCCGGCAGTAAGGATGCCAGAAGTTACTTCCCTTCGGGAAAGGAGGACGATCGATACGTACCAGGGGGGAGAATCCGCCGGTTTCACAGTGTTCGCCGCGCACGCCAAATGTCTCTATAATCTCGACCGAACACTAATAATCGAGCACACGGACTGGCGACACACTCCCTCAATTTGCAAACTTCCCGGCCAACAATTTCTCACGTCGCCGATCGCGACAATCAGCCCCCCACCCCATTCTTTACAAAACTTGCCAGTACCCAGTAAAATACCGTTCAAAAGAAATTTTTCACACACTTGTAGTCGTTACTATTTGCGGGTGATTTTTTACAAGGTAGTTCTAATGTTGAATTATATGCAAAAAAAATTTTCTACAACATCCTTTTGCCTAATAGTGTTTTAAAAAAATTTTCCGTTAAAATTTTGCCGATTTCTTAATGGGAAGTACAATCTTAATTTTTTTTGCAAACACTTGTCAATTCTGCTCAAGTATTTTTTATAGGGTAGTTTCAACGTTAAGTTATGTATAAAAAAATTTGCTATGACATCCTTCCAGTAATAGTATTTTAAACAAGTTTTTCAAATCATATAAGATTTTATGGGAAAACAGTTTTAATGTTTCTGTATGCTTGGAATATTTTATGGGGTGGTTGAATGTTGAATCGTATGCAAAACAATTTTCTAAGACCTCCTTGCATTAGTATAGGGTTTTAACAAATTTGTTTCGATATACTTTTATCTGTCAAATAAAATAGAAATAAATATTTGTCACATACTTACATTGGTCAAATAAAGTCTTCAAGCAATTCTCCATAAATGAAGGTGCTCCAACAGCAGTTTATAAAACTTTTACCCTGAACTGTACCCAACACTGTGCCATTGAACACTGAGCACACTTCCAGTTTATTATTTTCTTTAAAAAACGACTCGACGGTAAATAGTTTTTGTTTAGTTTAAAAACACGCCGCGGGGATATTTTCGAATAAATATTTGGATAGGTCGATGTATTAGGGACGAATGTTCGAGCATCGCGACGCATGGCGTCCGCAGTCTGCGACGGCCGAGGGTTGACTGGCCGAAATCAGGCGTCTTTTTACTATCACCCCTTGGATCGTTCGCCCTCAAGGTTGCCATCCCAGGAACCCCCTCGTTTCTTGCTCCCCTCGCCACGTGTCACCGGATCTTTTGTTTGTGTATACGCCTATTACCCCCGGAAACTGCGATGCTGGAATCTTCCAGGTCGGCGACCATAATCGCCGACTGGCCAACCGAACCCTGTATGCCCACCTATATTTTCTTACCTTTCAGAACCCTGTTTTTGTTACGCGCGACCCAATAACGCGAATAGTCGCTGTCTGTTAACCCATTTGTGTCGTGGCACTTGTACAGTCCACAGCAGAAGTCCGTCTACATCCGAGTAATTTTTGGGAAAATTTTCGAGCAGGAGAAAATTTGGAAGATGATTTTTGAGGTTAGAAGAGTTTCTCCTGTTCTATTTCTTTCGGTTTAAATTCAATTTGTTAACTCATTTGAGTCTGTGGCACCGGTACAGTCCACTGCAGAAGTCCGTCTATGTCCGAGGAATTTTTGGGAAAATTTTCGAGCTGAAGAAAATTTGGAAGACGATTTTTGAGGTTAGTAGAGTTTCTCCTGTTCTTTTTCTTTCGGTTTAAATTAAATTTGTTAACTCATTTGAACCTGTGGCACCGGTACAGTCCACTGCAGAAGTCCGTCTATGTCCGAGGAATTTTTGGGAAAATTTTCGAGCTGAAGAAAATTTGGAAGACGACTTTTGTGATTAGTAGAGTTTCTTCTGTTCTATTCCTTCCGGTTTAAATTCAATTTGTTAACTCATTTGAGTCTGTGGTACCGGTACAGTCCACTGCAGAAGTCCGTCTACGTCCGAGGAATTTCTGGGAAAATTTTCGAGCTGGAGAAAATTTGGAAAAGGATTTTTCAATTCAGTGGAATTTTTCCTGTTCTATTTCTTTCTGTTTAAATTAAATTTGTTAACTCATTTGAGTCTATGGCACCGGTACAGTCCACAGCAAAAGTCCGTCTACATCCGAGGAATTTTTGGGAAAATTTTGGATCTGGAGAAAATTTTGGAAAAATAATTTTTGTGGTCGATAGAATTTCCGATTTAATGTTCTTTTGGTTGTTAATTGTTATTCGATTGCAGAGTTTTGTAAATGTTCGCATTTTTTGGCAGACATTATTTATAAAATTAATTAGAAATTAATGAAATCACCAGCGGGGGTTAGGAGCCAAGGAAATACGAGGGAAAAGTCTGAAAGATTGAAGATACAGATTGGTATATGTAGAACGAGGCCATAGGGTGCAGGCATTACCTGTCGAATTAAAATAACATCATCGGGGACCCGAGGATGGGTCTCCGTGTGACATTAATAAATTAATATGCTGCCATATCGACTGGGGAATTAAAATACCAGCTCAGTTAAAATTTACCTACAGTCACCAGCCACTGTTTTAGTATTTTATAAAGTGATCCGGAGGCATTTGACTAACTGTCCGTAATGCATCAATATTGTAGGACAATTTTCAATCTACAGTTGATCCTCCTATAACACGGTGAATTTTATGCGTGCTGTATCGAAACTATTACAAGTATTAGAAGTAGAAGTCTATAGAGTCGTGCTACATGGAAATTGTGTTATCAGTAGATCTTTATGCAAAATAAAAATCTTGTACTTGAATTGCAACAAGCTGCAGTGAAATAGAAATTAACTTCCCTTCTTAAAGCATTCGATAACTGTCCCAAATATCTGGCCGATAATTGTCCCAGAACTATCCCCACTTCCGCGGGGTATACCCCGTCAGGGCCCATGAAGCTCGAGAGAGCTCGGTCACCGAGAAGTGTAACATAATACAGGTCGAGTACATCGGTGTGAGACCACTACTAATACTGTAACAGTATTTTTAAATTCCTCTAATGTTTCTACTGTTTTAAATTACATCTACACAATGTTGTCATAAATGCATAAAATGCGCAGCCCAGTTATAAGCATAAATTTTGTAGGAAGATTGTCGCAATTTTAGCACCGTGTTACAAGAAGATGGTTTGTATCTTAAAAATGTAGGTAAAATCTGACTACACCACGCAGTGCAGGGTACAAAAGTCAATAAAAAAACAATTGCAAGGTTAGAATTTGCAAGATAGTACAATCGATCGACTCGGGACAATTTCACGTCTTCGAACCGATTTCAGGAGACTCCAAAGGGATTGGCCAGGTGGCACAGGTCCGAAACAACCAGGAAGTAGTTGCGTGCAAGGGGGGGAGGGGGGAAGTCCCTTGGAATCGATCGCACGTGGACAGCCGGTAACAGTTGACCTAGGGCCGCGCGAGTTATGCGAGGAATCTCATAAGCGGTGTTCGTCACGGTCGGACGTCTCGGTCCGTTCAATTGAATTTCGGTGGTGCGATTCGCACACGGCATTCTGTGTCAAGCTCGCCTCGTTCCCTCGTTAAGAATCAATGAGAGAATGATGAAACGGCGCGGGTCGCGCGTCGCGACGCGTCGTTGGCTGTCGTGCCGGCAACCTTGACCTCTCCCCTGACGGATCTTCCCCTAAAAAGGGGGGCCCGCCACCGCCGCCATCGTGCACCATGACGATTTGTCGGATAATCTCGTTTCGCTCGAACTTCCTCGAGCAATTAATTCTCCGCGTGACCCAGTTGCCGGGATCCGGCTCCTTTGACTTCGCCGAGTCTCGCCTAAGGATAATGCTCTGGGCCATTAATTTAGGGCCTGGAGGATCGAAGGGTCCACGCCCTTTAACGTATTGACTGTCGAACAATTAAAACATTCAACGACATCGAGGCAATTTTCTTGAACTCGAGTTGACGGTTCGATTGGATTCGAAATTGAGTTTTACAAATGTAGTTCTAATTTTTGAATGGACAATTTGTTTAAGCTGAAACTTTTTTTTAGAGTGGTCCATACTACTGTGTAAATGTAGGAGAAAAATCGTAATTTTGTACCGCGCCGATGAGCTGCACAAAATTCCAGAGTTGAAGATTCGATCGAGACATATTTTGAAAATGTTAATACCAGAAGAGTGTTTCCAAGCTGCGTCACGTATCTGTGGTCGCAGGACAAAATAGGATGCACGCGGGATACTGGGGATTAGCATACGTGCCACATATGTGTGTTTAGGGCTTGGTCACCTGGGGTTGCGGTTCGGTCAGAATTTCGGTTCGCTCACATATGCTGGAATTGTACTGGGTTAGATCAGAATTGCATTGTATCTGGGTTAGGACATTTGTAAGTTGTTTTGAGTCGAGTCTTGTTGAATTAGGTGATGGTGTGTATGTTAGGGTAGGTTATAGATTCTGCCTGACTTGTTACACGGTGAGTTAGGTCTTGGATTTTCCTAGTTCAACCTGTTTTTTGGGTTAGGGTAACCATTTTAGAGGGTATTGGGTTAGGTCTGGTTATGTTAAAGAAGATTGATGTTGAGTCTGACTGTTTTAGGGTGCATTGGCCTAGGTCCGGTTATGTTAAAGTAGATTGAGATTAGACCTGATTATTTTAAGATGCTTTAGGCAGGTCTAACTATGTTCAAGTACATTGCGATTAGGTTTGCCTATGTCAGGATGCATTGGGTTAGGTCTGACCATGTTGGAATATTTTAGTGTATTTATGGTCATGTTTAAGGATGATTCTAATCACATTAAAATGCATGATGATAGACCTAAGTTACGTTAGAATGCCCGAGACACTTTTTCGTATATAAAAGAGCATTTTACGTTAGGTCTGGGCTACGTTAAATCACATTAGCTTAGGTGAAGTTAGGTATGGTTTTTCATCCAATTAACCCTTCCCCTGTTAAAATACTGTATCCCTAAGCAGTAGCACTTTAATGCATCGTCGTAAACAACGGCACATTCCCATACACCAAACGACCAATTGGTCCCTAGCGATATTTCCTGCGAGAGAATGGGAAGAAAAACGTCCAAGTCAATGATAATGATGCTCCTACACGACGAATAGTAAACTGTCCTCTGGAGAACCCTTTGGATCCTGCTATAAATTTTTCCAAGCTTAATTTCACTGCATACAAGCATTTTAGCCTGAGCTCTTCGGACAAAAATTGGATGATGTCTCACAGAGTTTGTCAGATTAATTAATTGTTGATTCTCAACCTGCCGAGTGTAATTCTGACCAGCATCGATGCCTAACTCTAGCCCAGTGTAGCCTTAGTGTTTGGCACCGTAGAGTTAGGTCTCATACATTTAGGCATCGTGGTGTTAGACGTTGCAGGTGTAGGGTCTTACAGAGTAATTATGTCCGCACTGAGTTAAGTCCCTGTAGGGTTAATTCCCTATGAAATTAGGCCCCCCCAGTTGAGTTATACCCATATTGAATGATGTCCCTATTGAGTTATGTCTCCCAATGAGTTAGATCCTTATTGATCAATGTCCCTACTGAGTTAAGTCCCTATAGAGTTAGTTCCCTATAAAGTTAGGCCCCCTATTGAATTATATCCATATTGAGTGATGTCCCTATTGAGTTGTATCTCCCAATGAGTTAGATCCATATTGATCAATGTCCCTACTGAGTTAAGTCGCTATGGAGTTAGGTTCTATATAGCTTAATGTCCCTACTGAGTTAAATCCCTATAGAGTTAGATCCCTATAAAGTTAGCCCCGCCCCCATTGAGTTATATCCATATTGAGTGATGTCCCTATTGAGTTATGTCTCCCAATGAGTTAGATCCTTATATTGATTAATGTCCCTATTGAGTTAAGTCCCTATAGAGTTAGTTCCCTATGAAGTTAGGCCCCCTGTTGATTTATATCCATATTGAGTGATGTCCCTATTGAGTTATATCTCCCAATGAGTTACATCCTTACATTGATTAATGTCACTACTGCGTTAAGTCCCTATAGAGTTAGATCCCTATGAAGTTAGGCCCCCTATTGAGTTATATCCATATTGAGTGATGTCCCTATTGAGTTATATCTCCCATTGAGTTAGATCCTCATATTGATTAATGTCCCTACTGAGTTAAGTCCCTATAGAGTAAGTTCCCTATGAAGTTAGGCCCCCCATTGAGTTATACCCATATTGAGTGATGTCCCTATTGAGTTGTGTCTCCCAATGAGTTAGATCTTTATTGATTAATGTCCCTACTGAGTTAAGTCGCTATGGAGTTAGGTTTTATATACGTTCAATGTAGTGAGTTAGTGTCAAGTCTCAAAGTGTCAGGACTCGCAGGGAATCGAATGGATCAACCGGACATTTAGGTCAATGTCAAGAGTAATTTAAAATGACAGCAGTTAAATAAAATTAAATTAAAAATTATAAAGAATATTAAAGAATGACACTCAACTACGTCAGTCTAACCCTGGCTCTAATCAAACAATGAACAAGTTTGTCATATCATATTGCAAGTTCATTGCCAAATGCTAAATATATAATAAACGAGTGTCACAACAATGAAAGTAATATGCGATCACATTGATCATTCAGCATTCGTTCGGAGGTCTGTTCGGAGATGCACGCGATCACTATAATCGTAGTAAAAGACACGCGCGTGTTTACTTTTCTTCATCGGATACGACCAAAGGAATGACAGTGGCAGGACTGCAGTCAATGATAACTCACGAGACACTATAGTATCGACAGCATAAGACGTCGCATGCAGATAATCTCGTATTTCCAGAGTAATTTCAAGGTGAAGCAATTCTCTGGGCACGCTTGAGAGCTGTGATTCAGCGAGATAGAGAATAGAGATAGATAGATAGATATATAGAGAGAAAGAGTTGATAGAGAAATCGAAAAAAGGGTTTACCTTCTAAAAATCATTTCTCGTGCCGAGGGACGTTGGGTCCCTGCTCGACCAGACCTTGCTGATTTCTCTCATTCTGGTCTACAGATCACCCTCGCCCGCCCTTCTGAAAATAAAACGAATGATCGATCGATTAGCCTACACTTGTATGCAATTCTCAAAATTAAATGCTGCCTCAGAAAAATTTCACACTTATTCATTATTTATTATTAGACCGAGGGTTTCTGTGCAAGATAAAAATTTGTTAAACACAAATTTGACACGTACTCCAATTATTTTAATAAATTCATTTCAGGCCCAGTACGAGTGTAATTCTTGTTTTAATCATTCTAATAGATATGTACTGGTAATACTGGTAATACTGGTAATACTGGTAATACTGGTAATACTTGTAGTACTGGTAATACTGGTAGTACTGGTAATACTGGTAATACTGGTAATACTGGTAATACTGGTAATTTTGGTAATACTGGTAGTACTGGTAATACTGGTAATACTGGTAATACTGGTAATTTTGGTAATACTGGTAGTACTGGTAATACTGGTAATACTGGTAATACTGGTAATACTGGTAATACTTGTAATATTGGTAATACTGGTAGTACTGATAATACTGGTAATACTGGTAATACTGGTAATACTGATAGTACTGGTAGTACTGGTAATACTGGTAATTTGTCTATGTGATACGAATTTCGTAACCTTATTTTTATTAATATATAATATATAATAATACTGGTAATACTGGTAATACTGGTAATACTGGTAATACTGATAGTACTGGTAGTACTGGTAATACTGGTAATTTGTCTATGTGATACGAATTTCGTCACCTTATTTTTATTAATATATAATATATAATAATACTGGTAATACTGGTAATACTGGTAATACTGGTAATACTGGTAATACTGGTAGTACTGGTAGTACTGGTAATACTGGTAATTTGTCTATGTGATACGAATTTCGTAACCTTATTTTTATTTTTCATAAAATATAGCACATTCAACCCTTTTATAACACGATACTCTGAAAACAAGGTTTCAATATAACACAGTTTCAATATGACGCGGTTCTGATATAACATAGATTAGAGTAGAACACGAATTAAGCGTGTTATAGAGGAGTTGTCTGTAATTGCATGAAATCAACAATTATTGACCAGTCAATCGCTTTGAAACGCGAGCTTGAACTTTCAATCCCATCTCATAGGTCGGCAAAGTTTCGCGGCTCATTTAGCTTCGTTGCTTCATTTTATTACAACTCGCTGCTCTCGTCCGTTCGCGGCATTTCATCCCAATCAAAGTTGAAAAAAACTTTTTATACCTCGCGCGCGCGCGCGCGCAAGAATGTTCAGCATCTGTACCCGTCGTTATTAAAAATAGCCCCACGATCACAAATATAGTACTTTCTTAATAATGGATATTCATTGTTATATCGAAACCGGGTTTTAACACTTTCATCGCCTGTCACCCACATCTGGATGACGGAATTATTTATACAGAATTGAAAATTAATTTTTACGTTGGTAGATTGAGTGTACAAAATTTCCGTACGATCTGAGGAATAGAAGAGATTTGAAACTGTAATTAAGATCACAAAACTAAACTTCTCAGTTTTTGGTTTTGTTAAATAAATTGCTTTGATTTTGTGGATTTTTTTGATTATCGAGTGGGCGATCAACGTGTCAAAGCACTCTGCTAAGCAAACCTAGTAATACAAATCAATGTATCGCGAACGACAAGGTTTGAACGTGTGATAAACATATCGTGTTATATCGAAACCTTGTTGTCGGAGTAACGTGCTATATCGGAACCACGTTAAGAAAAACTTGCAACACAAATCACTAATAATCACTATAATACAAAGACTTTGTACTATAATCACTATAATACAAAGTGCTGTATAGAAACCGTGTTATAACGAAACCGTTTTATAACGAAACCGTCTTATAACGAAACGTGTTATAACAAAACCGTGTTATAACGAAACCGTCTTATAACGAAACCGTCTTATAATGAAACCGTGTTATAACGAAACCGTCTAATAACGCAACCGTGTTATAAAGAAACCGTGTTATAACGAAACCGTGTTATAACGAAACCGTCTTATAACAAAACCGTCTTATAACGAAACCGTGTTATAACGAAACCGTCTTATAACGAAACCGTGTTATAACGAAACCGTATTATGAGAGGATTGATTGTAATTATAAACGAAATAGAAGCACTTTAAAAATAATTCCAAATTACAACTAACAATTTCAAATTACAAAACTCAAAATAATTTAGAAAACTTCCTAATTTCAAAAAATTCTCCCCAATTTAAAAAAATCCCTAGGACCATCGTGTACTCCGTACCGTGATTCCAGGCAGAGAAACGTCCGAATTCGCGGGTCTGTCAGGGAGGATCGGGCGAAACCGTGTGTCCACGGGATCGGCACGCGAGAGTAAGTACGCGGGCACACGCGAAGCGTGACTCAATAGCGGCGTGCACGCCACTTAACGCTTAGCGTCGCGAGGAGAGAGAGGACGACGATTTCCGTTGGGGCACGGCAACTGCGCGCCGGAAAATCGCGTGGCGCCGCCGAACAAAAGGGGGGGCTACTACTGCGCACAATCTTAAGGGGTGCTTCGATCGCAATCCGGTCCATGTGGTGTCAACCGCGATCGTACGGGGGAATGGGCCACGAACGTGGAGAGAGAAATAGAGAGGGAGAGAGGGAGGGACAAGTTCGAGGGTGAGGTTTGATCAGTCTCGCTCGGCGAAACAAAGATCCCCTAACTTGTTAATCCTTCCCCGCGCACCGAGGGATTTGGGGTACTTTGTCGCAAAGCTGGCCCGATTGTTCTTTAACCGCTTTGATCGCCAAGCCAGTTTTCGGTCAAAGTATACCCTCGGGTTGAGGAGATATGTGCAACTGCCGCGACTAACAAGCAGTGCGACCGTAAGCCTAATGTTTTTATCAAACTTCCTTCTTTTTCGGCGACATCGGAGCTGCGGATGTAGAATTTCATAGGGCGGAATTTTTTAAAACGAACAGCGAAGGTATCTAGTTTCGTATTCTAGATACACTATCTTGTAAAAGGAGGTTTGCATGATTGGTCCTCAAAGTTGGTCTAGATGTCCTAACCTAGAAATCCTAAGTATTCTAACCTAGAAATTGTTAATGTCCTAGCCTAAATATTCTAAACTACAAGCTCCATGTGTCTGAACCTAGAGTATCTAGGAATCTATAGGTTCTGGACATCCTAACCTAAATATTGTAAATGCTTTAACCTAGAGAATCTAGACATCCTAACCTCTAATTGTCCTAATTTAGGCAGTCTAATTATCATATCTTGACAAATCTAGTTGTCGTACCCTAGAAGCCCTAACCTAGTATTCTAACCTAGAAATTGTTAATGCCCTAGTCTAAATATTCTAAACCACAAGCTCCATGTGTCTGAACCTAGAGTATCTAGGAATCTATAGGTTCTGGACATCCTAACCTAAATATTGTAAATGCTTTAACCTAGAGAATCTAGACATCCTAACCTCTAAGTGTCCTAATTTAGGCAGTCTAATTATCTTATCCTGACAAATCTAGTTGTCGTATCCTAGAAGCCCTAACCTAGTATTCTAACCTATAAATTCTTAATTCCTAGCCGAAATATTCTAACCTAGAGTTTCCAAGTGCATTAACCTAAAGTTCCCACATGTCCTAATTCAAATGTCTCATTCTAAGTGTCGAGATGTCCCAAAAAGTTTGACATCGAAATAGCAGTGCATACAGTCTATTAATGAAGTATAAAACGCACATCATTACAGAACGCGAGTAATTGTACAATATTGATTATAGGCTTTACAATATTTAGAGGATCATCGGCTTCGGCGTGGCATTAACAATTCATGAATTCGATAACATTGGAATTGGAGCGGTTAGGGGATCAATGCAGGGGTTCGGTTACCGAATAGACTGTTGGGTAACAAACACGTGTTCAACAGTTAGATCATGCGGAGCACATAGTACTACAGGGTGAAAGAATGCCCGGTTATACTGGACATTCAACTGGTTTCCGAACCTCATTGTCCAAATCTGCTTTCCGTTTCATGTTCCGCTGGGGAAGGAGATCGATAGGACATAAGGAATGGGTCCCCTGATTGGGTATAAAGCAACAAAACGTGAACGAGGACAAACAGAGAGAACAACTATGACTCGGGCGAACGTCGATCAGAGGAAAAGTAAAAGTGGCTTGAAAATTTAAAGGGCTTCGGGATCGGCACACTTCACGTGTAACTGTTGCTGCTTTGGAAACAAAGTTATCGCACGGCGAAACCAGACATGCTTTGTACAACTTCTTGCCCCTTTTTACCACTTGACATTTGTTGCGAACACTCGACCTTGCTATAACGCGGCCAATTTGTTACGTGTTGTATCGAAACCGTGCTGTAAGGACAACTATAATAATAATACAAATCGGTGTAACGCGAAAGGTTGTACGAGGCTTGAAGTCTATGAAAGCGTGCTATGTGGAAACCGTATTATAAACATATCGTGTTAGATAGAAACTGAATAAACTTTCACACAGACCCATGACTACAAACAGTGGTTCACTCTTCTGAAATATTTTACTAGAAATCCCCCATTGCAACGGGGTAAAATTAACCGCCACAGTATTTCTAATGCTGTTAAAGCAAGAAAGTATTAAAATTCTCGAGTCTGTATGATTATTAAACCATACATGGATCTTAAAATTTCACATGGACCAAAACATTCCCTGCTATCAAACCCCTGTTGAAAAGGGGTGAAACCAACCTCCACAGCCCCTCAATTTTATTACAACTGGAAACAAAACTAAAATTCTTAAACCTAATAGCAATCGAGCCACGGGATATCCATCAAAACGAGGATTAGCAATAAAACTACATTCCCCAAAGCAACAAAAAGTGGTGCACGCTATCTCATCATCTAATAGACCCAGGCAAAGGTAAAAAATCTCAAGTCCTAGCAACGATTGCTTCAGAAGAACCCACGCTATAACCAAAGCCGAAGCTCTGAATGTACCGACCCGGCGTTTTCTACGATCGGAGATTGAGAGAGCTCGAGAACGAGGACATGGCATCGAAAGGAGGGTATCAAGAAAGCACGAAGACGAATCTCGTTCGAGGGTATCCAGTGGAAGGCAGAGATAAGGCGTCGTCGTAGGAAGACGCACACCGTCGGCCGGAATTTCGGATCGCGGCGGCTAGTAGCGTCGGGGAGTTGAGGGTAGAAAGTGGGAGGTTGGCGATCGATAAGGAATAGTTTAAGGGCGAGAGTGGCACACGGAGGAAGAGGCCAGATCTATCAGGAGCGGTCTGAGGCCTGTAGGAATGCCGGTCTCTCTCTTTCTCTCTCTCTCGGCAGGTCTCTCGGCGTTCAGGGGTGGCTAACGAGCGACACCTGTCAGTGGACTTGGCAAAAAACGTGGCAGAGCTGTTGGTCGGGGGAGTTAGGGGATGGGAAAAGAGTGACGGGGTGTTGGTATGGGGTGCAGGGGGAATCTGGAAAGGGTGTCAGACCTGGCCGGTCGACCCAGAGAGGAGAAACTCGTCGGTGGTTGCCGCGGCTGGAATAGGGGCTAGCCGCCCCGGGTGTAAAAGAAGCGAAAAGAGACACGGGGTGTCGAGAGCACGATGGCGTGTGCGGGAGCCCACGGTCCCGGCCCCCGGTCGATCGATAATACCCTTTTTCGAGAGAGTGCCAACCCTCCCTTCGAGCTCTCTTCCTCGAGGAAGAGGCGCCGCGTGCGAACCCGGACCATCGAAGACAACCCCGTCGTTGAACACCCGGGAGACATCGTGAGGTGGTTTAGATTCGGGTGAAGACGTACCTTGTCAGCGTCGACGACCGACGGCAGTCCTGGAGCCCTCCCCGGTGGTGGTCTTCAGGGTGGTCTTCAGGTTTCCCAGCGGCGCGGATTTTCCGGTTGCAGCTTTCTCACCTCACCGTATAACGCCACGCGGGAATCAATACGCGCGCCTGCCTCAAGCTTCCTCTCTCTTTCTCCCTCCCTCTATCTATTTCTCTGTCTGTCTCTCTCTCTCTCTCTCGCTCTTAGCCGCCCCTCCAACCCTGTCTGTCGACGCTTCTCCGCCCTGGCGAGAGAACCCACGGGCTGCTCTACTCTCCTCGCCGGCCTTTTACACTGCCTAACCAACGACCGGGAATCGACCCGCTGGACTCGATCCCGCGACTCGACTCGACTCGACTTTTGTTTCCGAGACCCGTCGACAGGGCCGGTTCCAAAGCCGGCCGATCAACGAACAGGGGCGCCGTCGACAAACACACACCCCCGTGCCACGCGTACTAGGGGCCCCGAAGTCTAACACCTGCGACCAGACACCAGCCGGACCGACGACCGAACCACACGAAAACCCCGGATTCGCCTGACCACGGTGTGCAACGCACCGCGCCGCAAAACCACGACTACCTGAAGCACCCGGGCGGACATCTTGAACGAGGACACTGCGCACACGCGCCGTCCTCCCCCGTTCTCCGCTTCCCCGCCTTCCAACCTCCGCCCCTTGGTGCCCCCGCAGCACCCTTTTTCTCGACGGTGCCGACGCGACCCGCCGGCCCTTGCACCCACAGACCGAGGGAATCAATTTTTACGCGGACCAGACGACCGGATTCGCCGGGGACACTATGGCCCACCTCCGCGGGTGACTGATAGTCGATGATTTTTTTCGGAGTTTTTGGATTCAAAGCTCGCCCGCCCCGGTTAAGAAGGCGTTGAGGTTAGGGGACTGGCGTTGCGGTGGCGTGACCAGTGCAGTCTGTCTTTTGAGAATTTTGTTTTTAATACCGATGCAACAGGTTCTTTCGAAGGAATTCGGACGGAGATGGGTAACGGTGGTTAAGGGTGTTTTTTTTTCTGAAATAACGTAACACATCGTTGAACTGGCCTTGCCAACAGGCGCAACACTACAGTGTCAAAAACATCGAGTATCGTTTAACCCTCGCATGAAGGATCGTAGTTGTCGTTGACTGGGTCTCAAGTGACCCATACGAGTGACTATGCATATAGTACAATTGTATAGTATATGTATACAGTAGTAGGGATCTATGTGAATGTCATGGGTCCCCGTACACCCAGCCATTGTCATGCGAGGGTTAAAAAAGATTTAAAAGTAATGTCTAAAAAATTGTTGGAGGATCTAAATTCGCGAATAAACAAATCAAAGTGTTTCAGTGCTTGAAACCAGACATTCAGGAAGGTATGTAATTAGAATGGTCGTCGAGCCCCACAGGTGGTCATTTTTTTTTGTTCACCCCTATTGGTGGTCGAAGGATTAACAAAGTTAATCATCGCGGAAGCACGGGGATTTCTTTTTCCGTTGTATCAACTGTTTCCGGGCTAGCCGAGGTGATCGAATTATCGGATGAAAGTAGAAACAAAGGATGCTTCTCCCGGGAACCGAAACACGCGATAACACTTGGCCAGCGCGCGCTCTCCGATCGAGGAAATACAATATATAGATCCGGCCTGGGAAATTGATTCTGTGCCGCCGCGAATCCCTGATTCTTCCATCTTCGGCTCGTTTTGCTCGTTTCTTCGCGAGGGCTCTGTCGAATCTTCGCACGCAGACGTTGAAATTTTTCCGAAGCCTCCCTCCCCCGTTCCTCCTTCAGAGTCTCACCTGACGACGACAGTGACGGAGCGCGTCCAACTATTTCGTTCGCGACGACAAGCGAGCATAATCGAGCCGATTTTGATGAAATTTGCCTGAAAGATGTTTCCTCGAAATATATTCGACTCGTACACTTTTTTTTTATAGAATTTGTTATTTTCATCACCCCCCCCCTCCCCCCAACAAGTGTTGAAAACATCTCCTAAAAATATTTTATCAATCAGTGAATACAAAATATTGGACTCAAACTGTACGTTTTCCAATGGGGAATCAATTCATACAAAATTATTTAAAAAAAATTTTTTATTTAAATACTTAGAAATTTATTTGTTACTAATAGTGTCCCTATCCTATTACTATGACAGTAGTATTACTATTTAATTTATGATATAATAAGTAAATTATTGAATGTGCTAATTCAATGACCTTCATTTAACCTTAGTTGCCGTTTTTGAAGTTTTTCGTGAGAGAGACAGTTTTAATTTTAATCTGACGAGTGGTTATCTTTTAATGGAACTCTTGTACAATTTTGGACGAAAATGAAATTAAAAAATCGTGCCAGAGGTTCTCAAATTTAATAGAGGAACTTTCTTAAAAATGTTCAACTTTTCTTGCCTGTTCGAAAATTTCGTTCGACTAATTACCGAGAATATTACCACGTCCGGTGCCTGAATGCAATTACTATGACAGACGGACACTTTGCACGATCGAACACTTTCTGCCGGGGGTGGCATTAATTAGAGCTCAAAACCTAATTTTATCGTGAATCCACGAGTTTCATCGGCAGAACGGTGCCAATTGAGAACCCCTAACTAATTAGATAAAGCTCTCCATCCAAAACCTCCCTTCTCAAAGTCTAATTTTTCAAATCAACTATTTTCCTGAAGCGCGGGAAAATTCGAAACCCGATGTAATTCGATTTCCTGCAACTGTCAATCCTTGAGAGGACCATTGGGGCTGCCATGTTGAAATTGATACTGTTAATCCAATGTGTTTCAACCGTTTCGATAAACCTTTTTGCAAAACAATTTTCGCAAAATTAAAGATTAATTTGTTAATACATAATTAAAGTTGCTATGACAAAAATTCTCAATTAAAAATTTTAAAAAAGTACTGCATATATTAAATATGACAATTAATTTTTTTAGTTTCTGAGGTTCATTTTGAAAGTCCACTTAAGGGTCAACATACAAGTTGAAATTTTCTTCTCGTATAACTAAAAATAATTCTCGTGGTTTTTCACCACCATTTTTAATATTCAGTATCAGTTCATTTTGAAAGTCCACTTAAGGGTCAACATACAAGTTGAAATTTTTTTCTCGTATTACTAAAAATAATTATAGTGGTTTTTCACCACCATTTTTAATACTCAGTATCAGTACATTTTGAAAGTCCACTTAAGGGTCAACATACAAGTTGAAATTTTCTTCTCACATTACTAAAAATAATTCTAGTGGTTTTTCACCACCATTTTTCATATTCAGTATTTTTTAATTACTGTTCGATTCTTTTAAATGTCAAAAAATAAATTCATTAGTGAATTTGCTCGTGGCGTTTTATTGAAAAGGGGTGGTTAAGTGTTCGATCGTCCAATTGCTTCAATAAATCGTGAACAGGCGGGATCATTCTGACTGTTTCGGTCAGGGTCGACTATTATGGTTTTCCACGAAATCACGTGCGGTGATCACCGTGTTTTACGAGCTGCTGCGAGCTGCAGACTATTAGATCGATACAATCGGCCTAGCCACGGTGCTTCTGAGACACGCTGATTGCGAGGGCTCCTCTGCTAATTTTTTCCTCTCTCTCCCACTCTCTCTCTCTCTCTCTCTCTCTCTCTCTCTCTTGCTCAGTGTGTCCCTCGAGTAAAAGATCGCAATCAGCTGGTGATTGTCGTGTACTCGTCCCCGAGTACAGTCTGTACAGTCCGCACTCTGATGCAAAGAGCGCTAAGTAGATGCGGGCGGTTTTCGTCGGACACTCGCTTTCAACCCCCACTTTCCTTGGAATTTCAATCCAACTTTTTTGCCTGCTCGTTCTACACATAGGGTGGCTCGTTAATCCTGACACGAGATAAAAAAATATAGTGAAGTAGCTGCATTAGTGGGAAAATACGTTTTTTTATTTTTTCTTCATTTTTACCAGAATTTATAGAACAGCGTGTATCATTTTTTTCCCGGTCGTACTACACGAGTGTACAGATTGGTTCGTTAATCGTAAAAATAATGGAAATTTCATCAGAATTTATAGTATATACTGTGTATGTCCGTGGACACAACTATGTAGAGAATAATTGGTTTTTAAGTGGAAAATTGTTTTCTATGATATTCACACTAAACCTACCACGGTCAAAATGACCGGTTTTCCATTTTACAATTATTGATATGAGAAAACGATTTCATAGGAAATGAGTGAATTGACTTCTTTATTTAAACACATATTCTTATGGAAACGTTACAAAGTTTAAATAAATTCAATCTTCTTAATTCTGTAAGGCGTTTTATCTTTATATGTTTTGTGGTTGATAGGTTTAGTGTTAAATTTGGCTAATTCTGGGTTAGGTTTGAATTTTTCTTTCAGATTTCTAAGTAGATCCTGACAGTGTTGATCAGACACGATGTACTCTCTAAATACAGTATTTCGTCGGTAATTGTCCCAAATGTCTCCGACATAATTGTCCCTGAGATATCCCCACTAGTGCGGGGTGTGCCCCGTGAAGCTCGAGAGGCCTCGGTCGCCGAGAAATATGACACCATGCGGCTCGGGTATATCGGTGAGACCATACTAACCCGAATTTCCAACTTCTTTATTAATCATTATTTTTTTATGGGACTTCGATGGCCATATTTGTGGCATTTTTCTAATAAAAATCATACCAAATATGATATAATTCCGATGATATTTACTTGTGTAGTAGACAATTAAAGTTTCGGGCGCGAGGAAGGCCGCCGACTGCGACTCTCCGCGTCTCCTTCTTTCCCATACGCTATCCTTCCTCGCGCCCGAAACTTTAATTGTCGATTACACAAGTAAATATCATCGGAATTATATCATATTTGGTATAATTTTTATTAAAAAAAATGCCACAAATATGGTCATCGAAGTCCCATAAAAAAATAATGATTAATAAAGAAGTTGGAAATTCGGAATAGGTATGTTTACATTTCTCGGTGACCGAGGCCTCTCGAGCTCGGCTGTCCTTCTCTACGTTCGGCAAACCTCAAACAATGATATTCCTCGCGCATAATTGTCCCTCCGCAGACCCGTGTTGTGGACAATTATCGATGAAATACTGTATGCTTTTACGGACACAGTTTTAATATTATGTACAGCAGAGATGGGCAATTTTGCCTCAATTGTGGCAAAACCGTCACCGGTGTTGACCGTAGCGCCCTCTGT
This sequence comes from Sphecodes monilicornis, assembly GCA_913789915.3. Lineage (NCBI taxonomy): Eukaryota > Metazoa > Arthropoda > Insecta > Hymenoptera > Halictidae > Sphecodes > Sphecodes monilicornis. The sequence goes on along the minus strand of OU565299.1, from coordinate 14,455,734 downwards.
CCAATGGAGCAACGAAGACACGAGACATCAGCGTACGCAACGAACGTGCGCGCTGCATGAAAGAGAGGTTGGTGGGAGAAGCAGGCATTTGAGGGGCTCCACCCGTGCCCACCACTGATCTACACCTTTACAATTCTCCGTGAATCGTATATTTGACATTAAACAGAAGAGTATATTCGTCATTAAACCAAAGAATTGCCATATAAGTATATTTGTCATTGAACTGCAAATTGGCGCCTCTCATGACGAATATACTCGTCGTCATTGCACAAAAGATGGGCCCCTTTAACGGCGAGTATACTCGACAAAAACGCCGACCGTTCCGACGACGTTCAATTAAGTTTTTGGGCGCCATCAGTCCGGTTGAAGGTCTATGGGGTTTCCAAGGGTTGCAGTGGCAAAAACTCGAGCCGAGTGTATCCCGTTTCACGGTGCAGGCTCTCTCTCCAAGTGACCGGCGTGAAACTGATACACCGGCACGAAAGACAAGTAACTTTCATCGATCTTGTTCGGTGATCCTTCCTCGCCCCTTCCACACCCTACCCACTTTTCCAACCCCCTAACCGACCCGTTCTCACCGTCCCCTCCCGAACGAAGAGCGCCGGGAATCCTCTCGTTTTTGCGTTTAATTGCTCGTCACGGGGACGAGGATCGAGACCCGAATAAATTTGAAAGCCATTCACCGGAAATTTTATTGGACGTCCGAGGGATTCGGCCGCCGCCGATTCCACGCCGCTGTTATTAATGTCTCCTGCCGGGCGGCTGCCGTTTATTTTACACGGCGCGCCGACAAAGTGGCTGCGTTATTAAAATCCGAAAATTCGCGGACCATTCGAGACGATCGTGAAAATCGCCTCTAGAAACCAGGATCACACTTGCGGCAGGAGTCCAGCGTCTGATCAATGCTGGCTTCATCTACTTAACACTGTTCGGTAAGAGCCAGTAACGTGTGATTTCCAATGTGGAATTAAAAATATGTGTTTGTGAATGTGTACGTATAATACAAAGCGATTTTTATTCATTTACAATATTTTACATGTTTTAAGAATTTTATTTATTGAAACTATCTTTATATGTTTTTAAAAAATATAGATATGTATATATGTGTATATGTATATATGGATATATGTATATATGTATACATGTATATACGTATATATGTATATATGGATATATGTATATATGTATATATGTAATTCCATTTACAGTAATGTGTAATGTGTAATTGTGTAATTGAATCTATAGTTTTCTGGAAATATATATTTATATGTTTAAGTAAATCTTTTATATTTAATATTAATCGTTAAAGTGTTGAATCTAATGTTTAACATTTTCTGTATATTTTAGTGCATTATTTTTAATAGGCTCTATTGATCCTTAATTCATTGGTTTATTTTTTTATCGCACTAACTCTTGATCGTGAGTCTCACAGAGTCTCCCAGATTTCAAATTACACCTGTCAAAATAATGATTGAAAGTTATAGGAGCCGTGCCGGCTAAGAACTGAAATAAGTCTCACTCAGCTGGAAAATTGAGTATCGTCCAGAAAAATGGCGTCCAGGTCTCTTACAAGCAGCTATGAAAACGGATATAATGAACAAGAAAAAGATGATCCAGATTATGGAACTGGGACCCATAAATAATTATTTTCTTTGGTGAATTGAATATTCAAACAAAAATCTCCTGTTCTTACAACTCTTTAAAATTTAAAAAAAAATTCAACAACATTAAAACTATTTCCGAAAGCTGTATACTTTAAAATTCACAATACTTTTTTAAAAAATTATTTTCCTCAATTAAAAATAACCACACAAGTTCATTGGTGAAAATCAATTTCATAATTTTCAAAAGTTGCTGTACGTTTCTAAAAAATTGTTTCTCAAAATTAAAAAAAAACGAAATTCATGACAAAAATTAGTATCTTCAAAGAGGACAATATATGAAAAAAATGATTCCCAAGATTAAAAATTACTACGCGTAGATCATCTATAAAAATTTCAAAAATTCGTCTTTTTAATCATTCTAAAATATAACTGCACGCAGATAGTTCGTGGAGATTTGAGGAATTCTTCGATGAGGATTATTTTAATGAGTAGACTCTCCGGGGGATTCCCAGCGAAAATTCCGCCAGGAGAGAAGAGTTCGACTATTAAGTAGACAGTAGAATCCACTGAATGGATCGATCGCAGAAATCTCGACGTAGAATCGGGTACCGGATAATCCGAGTCTCGTAGCTACAGTCCGTCCTGAAAATTTATGAGCGGACGGACGATCCCGTTTCCTCGGCGTAGAATCGACGCGGCGCGGCGACGTCTTTCCGCCGAGTGTTTTTGACACGGAGAGGCGGCCTCTCCGATCGATTGAGGCCAGAATAGCCGAACCGGAAGTAGGACGTTTAGGCTCGATTGGGATGACAACGAGGAGTGACTTAACTTCGGTGTCCTCAGGACTCAACCTGGTCTGCTGCCCTCGGCGAATCATCCCAACGAGACTTCCTCGTTAACAACGCGCCAAGATGAGTTACTTTCCAGAAAAAAAATCATTCGAATCCCCTAAATCACAGTATACTGCATTGCCAAATGATTGATATACATTTTACTAATGTACGATAGAATGTGAATGACCAGTGATTAGAGATTCCAAATTTGGCGCGCGCGGTCCGCCATGTTAGATGTCCTTGGCGCGGACCTGTGAGGATTTCGAATGTGACATTTTTTGTTTGAAAATAATTAAATGAAGGTTGTGCAATATTTTTAAATGAAGTATTTTAGGTGTTCTTTTGATTAGTGTAGGTGTTTTGGGTACATTATTTCTGATTAATGTAGAAGTTTCAGGTTATGTTTGTTGGTAACGTTGGTGGAATAATTACCTGAACACGATCTGCTTATTGTATTCGATCAAACAGTCTCTAATTGATATGGATGATCAGAGAACGAGCTAAATCATTCCCTCAAGGTGGGTTGGGTCAAACCTAACCCAGGCATCGCGACTACATATACCTTATAAACTCTATTTATTATCAATTTTATTTCCAGTAAAAAAATTTCAGTAATATTTCCCGGTAATTGAACGTCAACCATTTTGATACATTGCACGTGACATGAGAACTAAATTTTTTCCAGAATATCAAGTACAATGCAATCTAATTCTCAAAACATGAACGTCCTAATTTTATGAACAATGGGCAAGGGTTAAGTCTAAGGTGTTAATTGAGGGGTTGTTTTCAGTTCAATTTGAGGGAAGAAATTGCCTGGGCCTCGATGGGGGTTGGTACATCCCTGGTGGCGCCCGTATACGTGACGTTAAACCAACACGCGAGCGCAGACTCGCGTGTCACCGGCGTAACCCTTGAGTACATCGGGAGAGCTGCACGATGGACGGGGGTCGTGGACTGAAAGGAAAGGGGCTGAAAAAAGGTGTGAATGCCGGATGGCGTTCATTCAAATGCCGTCCAATCGCGGCTGTCGTACTCCAGGTCGAGTGGCAGGACCGGTCTTATACACTAGGCAAATTATTAATTCCTCACGCCGCGACGCGACGCGGACGCCAGCATGATGGCATGGTGTCTCTCCGTGTCCCGTTAACGAGCCCGAGTTAACCCGAAATCGGTGGTTCACCCGGTGAAAAGACCCCTACCCCCTTCCCCATGAAGCAGAAACAGATATATCCCTGGGAATTCCCGACGCACTCCATGCCCCCGCCATTGTGCGCCACGAACTTTCGCAATAGCCCCGTGCAACTTTCGATTAGCATCCCCCAGGGCTCCGCAGAAATTAGGGGGCAGACGCGATCATTATTTCTAACGTCCCCCTAAACTGCTCCATCTTTGCACCTGCTCGGCCGACTGTCAATGAAACCGAGTGGGCAGCGGCTCTCAACCTAACCTAACACTTTATTTATTTCAAACAGAGGCCCCTGTATAGGACAGTCAACTAAAAACAATTGAAATATCATTCAAAATAAACTTGAATTATTCTTTTTAGTCCAAACATAAAAATTTGGTTACACAATATGTATTTATTTTTCCAGAAAAATTTCAATCTCTCTTTAACAATACAGTATACAACTATGACCCTATTAAATTTCACACTAACTTAAAGATTTTAATGTTAGAGGTCATCTGAAGGTCATCCTAGTATACACAAGCGACTACACAAGGGTAACAGCATTTCCCAGTGTTATAAATATTGGTTATAGTGTTATAAATATAAGTTAGTCTTTTTTAGTCCAAACATAAAAATTTGGTTACACAATATGTATTTATTTTTCCAGAAAAATTTCAATCTCTTTTTAACAGTACAGTTTACAATTATGACCCTATTAAATTTCACACTAACTTAAAGATTTTAATGTTAGAGGTCATCTGAAGGTCATCCTAGTATACACAAGCGACTACACAAGGGTAACAGCATTTCTCAGTGTTATAAATATTGGTTATTGTGTTATAAATATAAGTTAGTCTTTTTTAGTCCAAACATGAAAATTTGGTTACACAATATGTATTTATTTTTCCAGAAAAATGTCAAACTCTTTTTAACAATACAGTATACAACTATGACCCTATTAAATTTCACACTAACTTAAAGATTTTAATGTTAGAGATCATCTGAAGGTCATCCTAGTATACACAAGCTACTACACAAGGTTAACAGCATTTTCCAATGTTATAAATATTGGGATAACAAGGGTCAATCGCGAATTGGAATATATACGTATATTCTTGACTGTACATTGGCAAGCATTTCCACAAAAAAAGTCCGGACCAGATTCAGCACCGTTGAAAATTAATCGTTGCCCGCCTGGAAAAGTGTGTCAAACGTCTCGATCGATCGATTGTTTGATTGGTGTCGTACGTCCTGCCGATTGGTTCGTATTATCGTCACTCCAGCGACTCTGACCCCTACTAGCGGCTAACAAAAGCATCCCACGAGTACACTGTCCAAAATTAGGCGATCCACGGCGACACCTTCCAGAATACTAAAACAACTGTTCAATATTCGATGATCGCGATTCTGGGACCTTTATGCCACGGGTTCGAATTAAAACGGTCACGAGATAATATACGATCTCCAACTGTTGCGAAAGCAGAAGGTAATTTACAAATCAAAGGAATGCGGAGGAATGCGGAGGGTTGCTGTTTGGAGATTGTCGCAATTTTTACACTGTGTTATATCGAAACCATGTTGTCAAAGTACCGTGTTCTCAGAGCACGGTACTATTTTTATAGGTCAAGTATATTCAGAGCAAAGAACTTCTAACCATCGTAAAAAAAACTCCGAAACCAGTCATGTTGGTGCGTCCTGTATTTTGAGATTGAAAAATCAGGGCATAATGGTTGGGGGATTAAAATCGGCACCCTATTTGCTGGTGATGGGTACGTCCCTGGTACGCATACGTCGATGCCGGTGAGCGTGCAGCTTACATACGAATAACGACGCCGCCGACGAGGACGAGGACGCATTACACCCCCACCACCACGTACTACGAAATACTACGTTCTGTGATGCGGTGCAATTAAGCCAGCGCCTCCCCCTCCTCCTCCTGTTCTCTGCCCCCTTCCCCTGTTCTCTGACACCCCCGCAAACCCCACAGAACCCCGTGCCTATGGTCCACTCTAGGCTACGCCATCCTTACCCTCACCGCCGAACCGGTAGACTTCGGATCCGCACGGGCGCAAGTCCGTCTCTTCTTTTAACCACCCCCTACCGCGGTCGTTTATCCATTCGTTCATTCATCAGAACACGCTTCTTTAACCGGCTCTCGGCCGTTCGAACCCGCGCAACCCCTCACCACCGCGAGGAATGCAATTCTTTGCCCTTAATTTTCCTGCGACCCTTCAATGATCTTCAGCGACTCAGCTACCCCCTGTCCTCCCACACCCCACTCGCCATTTCTGCCCGGTCGTCTTCATTTATTTATTTACCCACCACCTTTAACCAAATGGATGAACATTAACCTCCGAATGCATAAGAAATAAAATTGAGAAAATTAAGATGTTCATTAGCATTATCAAATTGCATTGAACTGTAGAGCTTTGAGCTTTGGTAGCTAGCCAATCCGAGAAATAGAACAGTAATGATTTCTTCCTATGAAAATATTTGTACCGCAGAAAAAGTAAATTTATTGCTGAAAACCTCTGAGTAACAAGTAAAAATTGTTTGAGATCATTAAGAGCAATCTACAGTTGCAAAAAATCGGGTTAAACGTAGCAAAAACAAAGAGAAAATGATTAGTGCCTAACCTGAAATTTCTAACCTAACCCGAATCACGTTTACGTCCAACCTAAACAAAACCATTATTCATCATTCATCAATTAACATTGGTCACAGCATTTACCCACTGTATTTAAAAGCTTTTATTGTTCCAGCGTCTGAAATAGTGCAACCTTAATGACGAACAGCTACCTAAATATGTACAATAAGCCGAATATGGTCCAAATCAGTTGTACCGCTGTAACATCCATTATTCTCTAGATGCATCATTAAACTAACGATTTGTCATTGTTCTGTGACTTCAATCGTCATCGCAACACAATAAGTAAACAATCGTATTTCGACAATGACCGTTACCCGCCATTATTCCCCAATCTAGATTTCCTATGGTTATACTGGTTATACCATTTCAGAATTTCCATCGAATAACTTTCTTTATTTGCATTCAATGTCGCGATAACATTCGTTTTGGAGAACGGTCGCAACATTGATTTTTAAACTGCATCGAGGGTAGATGTGAAATACGAATCAATATGGAGGGAAAACGGCTTTCGGCGACCCTTACACGTATTTGCATCCACGAATACCAATCCAATCCTACATATTTACATACACTACGCCCGATCGAATATCCATATACATCGCAACCATAACGATAATGTACATATTTCCTGCCAGGTAGTCCAAAAAGATAGGCAAAAAGGTTAACAGTCTCAACGCTAACGGCATGGTATCGTTCTCAACAGCCGTGGTATCATTGTCCACGATGTTCATTGAACTTAAACGATACAAAAACAAACTACGCCCGCAAACATCAAGATTTATAAAAAATTCTTACCTATTCGAAAATATACACTATTCAGCTATAATCATTCTCGCCAATTCCGAAAAAACTTTCCACTGTCGTTGTGGCGGCATCTATCACACGAGTCGAGAAACGTTGTCGTTTTGACGGCTTTGCCTTTATCCTGCTTTATCCATACACGTGTGTTCGCGTGTTGCACGGACCGTTCGATTTTTGGCGCACAACTTAGGTAATATCCGAGGGTTTCATTGAAGTTATCTCGCCAGAGGAAAACGGAATACCGAGCGACATTTAAGGTCGCACAAATTCAAAGTGGTGCCGCGTCCGAGTGAGCTCGAGGTTTCTTTTGTCTTCGTTGAAGGTGGTCTCCGTTTTCCCCCGCGATCGACCCCCTCTCGATTCTCCAGCTGGTTTTCGTTCTCAAAGTTCCTGTGTCACGGTTTCAAGTTCGTGTGTATCGCTATAAAACAGTTCCCAATCAGTTCTGAAGCTCGAGGAACTCATAAAAAATCCATTCGTAAACCTTCCTCTCCTCTTCTCGTCTTTTCTGTCGCTCTACTTTGTAGTCCCCTCTCTCTCGCTCCTTTTCCCTCTCTTTATCACTCTCTCTCTCTCCTTCTCTCTAGCACGCACACATACTCGCGTACACACGCTCCCCTCGGTCGCGGACTCATGTAACGAACCGTTTACGGCGAACGAGGGTTTCCAAAATTTTCAAATTCGACGTCGCAACGTCGCGGACTTCCCCCCTGATCGCACGTGCTATCTAGTTCCTAACCTGCAGCTTACGTAACGCGTGCCCCTCTGTGTGCAACTTCTTCTTGCAGGTACACAATGCCATCCGACGCGAAGAAGAAGCAACAGCAGAAAAAGAAGGAGGCTGCCAAGGCCAGACAGTCCGGGAAGAAACCCACTCAGCCGAATCAGACTAAGGGGTCAGAGGATGGCAAGGAAGGCAGCCCAGGCTCGGTCAATCAGAATGGTACCAATGGGACCCCCATCAGTGTCGAAGGTACAGCAAAACCATCTACTTTACTCCTTTTATTCTTGACACACTTTACATTCTAATCATATTTTGTAGAGGCTCTCTGTCTCAAGCTGGAAGCTGATGCCAGACTGAATGCAGAGGCGCGCTCGTGTACAGGATCGCTGGCTTCGCATCCCCGTAGTCGTGACATAAAGATATCTAACTTTTCTATAACTTTCCATGGCTGTGAACTGCTGCAAGACACCATGCTCGAGCTGAACTGCAGCAGACGATACGGTCTGCTTGGTCTGAACGGCTCTGGAAAGTCCACGTTATTGGCTGTACTTGGAAACAGAGAAGTTCCTATCCCCGATCAGATCGACATCTTTCACTTGACCAGAGAGATGCCTGCTAGCAATAAATCTGCTCTGGAGTGTGTGATGGAGGTCGACGAGGAGCGCGTACGGTTGGAGAAGCTGGCCGAAGAATTGATGCAATGCGAAGAAGAGGATGCGCAGGAGCAACTCATGGACGTTTACGAGAGATTAGAGGACATGGCCGCGGACACAGCCGAGGCTCGTGCCGCTCACATTCTACATGGTTTGGGCTTCACAGCAAAGATGCAGAGAACACCTACCAAAGACTTCTCTGGAGGTTGGCGGATGAGAATCGCTCTTGCCAGAGCACTATATGTGAAGCCTCATTTGTTGTTACTCGACGAGCCCACCAATCACTTGGATCTGGATGCATGCGTGTGGTTGGAGGAGGAGTTGAAGACGTACAAAAGAATCCTCGTAATCATCTCCCACTCCCAAGATTTCCTAAATGGCATTTGTACAAATATCATTCACGTGAACAAGAAACAATTGAAGTATTACACAGGAAACTACGAGGCGTTTGTGAAGACGAGGATGGAGCTGTTGGAGAATCAAGCGAAACAGTATAACTGGGAGCAGGATCAAATCTCGCACATGAAGAACTATATCGCGCGATTCGGTCACGGTTCCGCAAAGTTGGCCAGACAAGCTCAATCGAAAGAAAAGACTTTAGCGAAAATGGTGGCGCAAGGCCTCACGGAGAAAGTCGTCAATGACAAAGTATTAAATTTCTACTTCCCCTCCTGCGGAACGATCCCGCCACCGGTTATCATGGTTCAGAACGTCAGTTTCCGTTACAACGAGGACTCGCCGTGGATCTACAAGAATTTGGAGTTTGGTATCGACCTGGACACCAGGATAGCGTTGGTCGGGCCAAATGGAGCTGGCAAGAGCACACTTTTGAAACTGTTGTACGGAGATGTGAGTACCGCAAGTACTTTTGGTTGTATGTTTCGTTGTTTGAAAAAAGAGACGAATAAGCTACTTGGTTGAATGATCAGAAGTTTCAATTTGATACTCTGGTTACATAGATTGATCAAGTCATTCGATCAAAAGTTGCCTAATATAAACAGGGTTTAACAACTGAAATTTGAACGTTACTTAAAGGTTTATATTAAATTACAGTTGGTTCCAACTAGTGGCATGATCCGCAAGAACAGTCATCTTCGAATAGCCAGATACCATCAGCATTTACATGAATTGCTGGACTTGGATATATCGCCACTTGACTATATGATGAAGGCATTCCCAAATGTCAAAGAGCGTGAGGAGATGAGGAAGATCATTGGTCGTTATGGACTGACCGGTCGCCAGCAGGTAAAATTAAAAAAAAATTGTGAAAAGATGGTAAAAGTGTTCATTACTTATTTTCTATGGTTTCAGGTGTGTCCGATAAGACAGTTGTCAGATGGTCAACGTTGTAGGGTAGTGTTCGCATGGCTGGCTTGGCAAGTACCCCATCTGCTTCTCCTCGACGAACCTACGAATCATTTGGACATGGAGACCATAGACGCATTGGCTGACGCGATTAACGATTTCGATGGTGGAATGGTGCTCGTATCTCACGACTTCAGGTTGATCAATCAGGTACGTCTCGATGGAAATTTTTCAAGGTCACAATTCGAAAAGCTAACGTGATTTGTTCGGCTAGGTGGCAGAGGAAATCTGGGTCTGTGAAAATGGCGCTGTCACGAAATGGAGCGGAAATATTTTGGATTACAAGGAACACCTAAAGACTAAAGTTCTCAGTGATAATAGCAAAAGGCAGAAGGAGTTGCACAGAAGCAAATAATGTACACGCGACAGGCCCGGTTCATATTCCAGCATACTTTCTCCTCTACTACAGGAACCTTCCCGTGACTCCTATTTTTTGGACAGCTCTTTGTGCCCGGCGCCCGTCGCTTGCGCTGCTGTGTAGCGTTGATCGGTGTGCCGAGGATTATTAGTTAATTTATTTAATTGATAAAGCGAATTACTCTCTGTGACAACCTGGAAGATTGACCCCATGGTGCATTTGCCATGCAAATAATCTAGGGATCCGAATATTAATAATGTATTGCGAGAAATATAAATTGATAATTAAGTTCTGTTCCTACAGAACATTACAAGAATAAAACACGTTTAAATTAATCGATTGAGACACTACGATTCTTATTGTTCTTACGATTCTCAGCTTTATTGTAAAGTTCTATTCATCTATACAAAATTCATTTGATTCTCGGTATAGTCGTACAAAATATACGTGTACAAACACTTATAAATACATATTTAATAACAATCGATGACGGTTTCGCGAGACAGAATTTTCATCTCGGATATACATAAAAATATTCTCTCTTTCTCTCTCTCCGTCTCGACATAGCGTCGCATCAAACTGGAAGACTAAAAACAAATTGCTCCGCGTACATATATCCATATCACAAGACATTACCTCTGGTGTTCTTTCATCGTAAAAAGTGTTTCAAATATATATGTATATCTCACAATATTTTTTAATACATCATGAAAGTAATGTATGCATTTTTATATTTATTATAAGTAGGCGAAAATATAAAGCACTGAATATCGTCGGTAGAGAGATTCGAACTTGCACCGTTGGGTTTCGAACCTTGGCATAATAAAAGACAATTATAGAAAAACGCAACATTCGCCTAATGTGTGTACCTTCAATTTCAGATCTTGTAGTGTTTGGACCCAGAACCGCGTGAGATTACGAACATTTATAAAAATTAGGCTACTTAAACAGGCGTCGAAGCAGGAACAGAGCATGCTACTTCTTGCGCCAGTGCGGCGTTCCGCAAAATCGACAAATGTGAATCCATGTCGCTCAAAGTTTGGTCGATAAATGCTAATTTCCTGGCGTGACTCTTTGACACTCCATGCTTCGTAACCAACGCCAGATGTGTCACGGCCAGCACGAGTGCTGCTACTCTGGCTTCGAGGAGTCTCGCATCCAGTGGTGGATACAAGCTTCTTACCACGTCGTCCACACGAGGGGGAATTCTTCTTGCAACCTGTGAACAGAGGCTTCATATTGCAACCGAAGACGACACATCAAGAAGTAGATACATACATCCACAATCTCGAGTGGAACCGTGTTGCTGTTCACTGTCCCTGCGATAGCAGTAAGACTAGAAGCCAGTGCGTGACACGAGCGTAGCACAGCGATGCACAATGGGGCCAGACCAGTTGCATCGTCAACCCACCTACAGGGTTTGCACAAATTTGAGAATGAACTATGGTTTTCAACTGTTCAAACTTTTCTTTAAACGCATTAGGCGTACACACCTCTCTGCCCCAGCCAACCATTCCTCACTTTCCCAAGCATCGAGGCCTAATCCTGAGAAGTTCTCGCCCTCTAATAAATCAGAGCTCAAGTCTGGAGAGTCTTTTTGATTCTGTAAGACAGTTCAGAAGCATTGACACCATTTTCTGAGGTAATTACAGTGACAAGAGTTGTTTAACTTACATAATAGCAACGTTGTCTTTTGCAAAGGACAAGCAACACTAAGAGTGCACCGAGAAAAACAGCAGCAAGTGCACCGAGAGCCACAGCCACCACTGTTTCCATGCCAGAAGCACCTGCTATAGGCCCAGTATTGCTTATGGATACAGGAGAACTCATCATTTAGATGAGTTTTGCGAGTTACACCGTCCTATTGCTGCGCACGTCGAAAAACACTGTCGGACTTGATTAAATCGTTCATGAATGCCGCTCAAAAGTCGATCACCACTGTCTAAAATGTCAACAACAGCATCGAGTTTCCCGGTGATAGTCGGTGGGAGGCGGAGACTGTCACGAATCTTAAGCTCCATTCATCAACGAGTCATTTTTCGTTGCATCTTCGCGTCCACCGTTACAATTACGTAATTAACATGCTGTAGCATGTTTCGCGTTGATCGTTGACTAAGATATATATCTAGCAGAAAGACTACCTAGAATTTCGCGAATATCAAGGGTAAAGGTATACTTTAGGATAAAATCGAGAAGATTGGAATTGAAACTATAAATACACTCTACGAAAAATACAAATATATTTTTCGAGGATTTTATTTATTATAAATATTAATGTCTAGGGACATCGGGGAGATTGTAGCTCTAGGAACGACTGTTAAAGATCATCTCCAAGTAAAAATACAATATTGAGTAGCTGATAAGTGAATGAAATGTTGGTCTTTTCGGTAGTTCCCCCATTGCATTGGTTGGCGGTCCACTCGAACTACAGGGCACAAATCCCGATTGTAAATTGCTTTGTAAAATATGCATGCACGATCGCAAAAACGACGTGTCGGTGTCAATAAAAGGACATAGTTTTTAACAGCAAAACCGTTGTTCGTACGCGTGTTTGTTCGTCGTTTAAACAAACAGTCGTGCGTACTCCAATGTAATCAAATATTGACATTTTCCGACGGTATTTGTTCGGAAACCGATTGCAATATGCGGATAACACGGGGCCACGATGGTGTGAAAAGACGATGACGATTTAGTCATTCATGGCGTTGTCGTGCTTTGTTAGAACTGGTTAGAACTTGATCGGTGCTGTGACGAACTTGGTAGCACTGAGAAATTTGAACGGTTCCAGTGCATTTCATAGTCTTATGTTTTCCGTCGTGAACGCTCAGGCTGTCAAAATCAGTGTCATCCGCGATTATTTGCTGGCTGGATTGTCGAACGGCATAATTGGTTTGTTTTGGAAGTTTCTGGCCCCTGCGGCGCACCGAGACGATCGAGATAACCTGTTTGGAATTCGGAGTGGTCCACGGAAGTGGCCTCCGTTTGCACGCAGCTGATCGAACGATTTCCATTTAAGTAGATTTGTTTACAAAGGAGACAATATTCTCGGTATTCTGACTCCAAAATTTCCACGTGGAAATCGACCGGGAATTACCATATTGGTTAAAAAATAAGCAGAACTATTGGAGTACATTACCTTAACAGTACCTTACGAAATATTTACAACAAATCCTCGAGTCAATATGAACAGGAAAACGAACAGTGCGACAGCTATACTGAAACAGGACTACCTAAGGCTGAAGAAGGATCCAGTGCCCTACGTGGTCGCAGAACCTGTGCCTACAAATATACTAGAATGGTGCGTATTTATTATTAACATGTTCGCTATCAGCGTCACAGACATGTTACGTCTACAATCTCATGTACTTCAAGATAGTCAGATTAATTTACTACACTTTGTTGTTTAATGTACTCTTGCATAGAACTATCAATGTATACAACTTGATATTCGCATGTCAGTTGCTGCGACCATCATCCACTTGATTCGCATAAGTGCGCAATAGGTTTACAAAGGGAATACGAACTTAATTAAATAAATTCTACATTATACTTTTCGTAGGTATTGATAGACATGTGTGGGCGTGTTAACAAGAACGACAAGTAGTGAAAGAGTGGTGTCAAACATGTTGCAGTATTTTTGTTCCAGGCACTATGTGGTCAAGGGTCCAGAGAAAACTCCATACGAAGGAGGATTCTATCATGGGAAGCTCATATTCCCCGAGGAATTCCCTTTTCAACCACCCAGCATATACATGAGCACTCCGAATGGCAGATTCAAGGTTAACACAAAGTTGTGTCTGTCCATATCAGACTTCCATCCTGACACGTGGAACCCTGCATGGACTGTGTCCACTATTCTCATCGGATTGCTTAGTTTCATGGTACTTAAGCCACTAATCATAAGCAAAACTAAAAAGTACGACTTATAATTCATTTAATTATAGATCGAGAAAAGTCCTACTTGGGGCAGCATCAACACAACGGATAACGAGAAGAAATTACTGGCTGCGCAGAGCTTGGAGTACAATCTGATGGACAAGACCTTCTGCGAACTGTTTCCAGAGACTGTCGAGGTACCATTAATTGCCTATTGTTATCACTGGATTGTGGATTACATAGACATTTATTTATTCTTCAAATAATATTAACAAGCTGAAAGGAATATAGTAAGATTTTTGGTTTCTTTAAATTTTTGCACACTTTCGTATTGTGTCACAGGTGATCAGAGCAGAGTTGAAGCACAGGAAAGAACTGGAGAAGCAAGGGAGGCACCAGTCGATGACGTCCGAGGTTTCGTTCCTGATACGGGACCAGCTGCAAAGAGAGCAGAGTCCGCTGTACAAAGTGCTCACTAATGTCTTCGTAATCGTGGGATTCGCGGCATTTGCATACGTAGTGAAATATGTGTTGAGGAGCATCGCCATGGAATAAGTCGAAAGTGTGTTGTTCGGGAACTGTTCGCTTGTTCTCTAGATTATTGACGAACAAAGAAAGTTGTGATAACCATAATGCATGCAGATCTTGGGGGGGAGGGGGGGAGGGGGGGAATGATTCAAAGAGAGAAAGAGAAAGAAATGTAGGGTTCTAGAGTCTGACATGCTTATCTAATATTTATCTAGATAGTACAACCTCTCGGTTTCATGTGTATCAGCATGCTGTGGGTGTTTGATAGATTTTTATATACGAAGGTTAACTGTAATATACGAGTTGTACTATATTTCGCAAATTTTAAACGTGATAAACACCGAGTCAGGGTTAGAGAGATTCGTTGGGGGTATTACTGTTAGAGACATATAGTGTCTTAAGTTCTGACGTGTGGGGATTCAACGTTGTGTAGTTGTTCGAGTCTGTTTGTGAGTCGAGCTCTGCCACGCAAACTTCCAAAGCTGTAGCTCTTCGCTGTAATTAGAACGAATGCCTGTTAAATTCTGTGCAAGTGCAAAGCGAGAGAGGAGAGGAGAGAGTATGCAAAGAGCGAAGAGGAAGATCGTAGGGGCTTCCCAATTCGGTCGATATCGAAAATTTCCTTTTGTGCTTAGATTCTCAGTTCGGTTTATGTACTTATGACCTTGAAACGCGGATCTGCACAAACCTGTGTCGTGCCAATGAAATTCATTCAGAAGTTCATAGAGATTAACATAGCAAGATCGACATCTTGGGAGTACGTGTTATAAGTTAGCGAAATATATATGTAATATATATATATATATATAAAACCCATGTAACCAACTTCGGGTTTGGAACACGATTTGGAGCACTGTCATTTCGAATTCAATATCTCGGTTCTTCCGTCGCGCGATTCCACGGTTCAACGCAAAAAATCTGATTTAAACTGGTTATTGTAATTAAGAACTGAAGTAGAATCTGTAAGTCGATACATACGTACGTTATACGAAACTGCCTCAGTTTTATTTACGAATTAAACGATCGAAAAACTTCCGTACAGAAAAGATTTGCTTTAAACGATTATTGTATAGTCATATAAGCTATCTAGACATTGTATATTTTCTACTCATCAAGCTTCTTCTTGAACGTTCTATATGAAAAGAGTTTGAACGGAGCTCGGTTTTCCATGCTTAATTGTGCGCCATCTTTAAATCTCTAGATTAAAAGTATGTTACTTTTAAATAAGAAAACAAAGTGATTTTGATTAGTAAAATGCGGTTGGTTCGCCTTTCATTTCAAGGGATCGTCTGAATATGTTCTATCGAACTAATAATAGAGGTTATGTACGCCTAATCGTCTTCGTATTTTTAATCCCGCGTGTCGAACTATGAGATTCTTTCATTTACTGTAAGAACGTGTAAATACGATGTGTTGTAACGAAAAGTGTGAAATACATCCACTCGAGAACATTCGAAAGCTCGCGGGCTCTCGGCGCGTAAACGCGGGAATTTCAAATCACATTTCGTTCAGTACACGCCCCTGTACGCGACTCGAGCTTTTTTACATAAACAACACGCGTAAAAGTCAATGGAAAAGAAGTATGGCGTTTCTCCTCGGTTAAAAATCTCGAATTTAACAAATTTTCTATCGAAAAGCTGGAATGAATACTCCTTCTTGGAAATTACACTGGTAACAGCAACGATACCGTGTAAACACTACTACCAAATATTATAATAACTATCATTTTCATTTTGTACATAGTATTTAACGATTGGTAATTGTGCTGATCTACCAGAGGTGGGTAAAATTGACATGACTATATATTTAAAATACTATTTGAGATAGCAGATCATGTACAGTTTAGGCAAAATGGTATTTTAAATAACAAGCGACGTTTCAGCCAATAAAATAATTTATTTTAACAATATCATGCTTAAAATATTTTTATTTTAATAAGGCAATATGGGTCAGCCGAGGAAGGGTATTATAATGAAACCATAATGTTTGTCAGAGTATACTTATTTTCAGTGTAAATATTGCTATTTTTAGCATTTTTAGATGAAATATGTTTTTAAAGTGGCGCGACTTGGAATAAAATACGGATTTTGGAACGGTGTTTTACCCATCACTGTGTGCATTCGTGTAAGATCCATGTGACCTTGAGTGACCTTAAAAAAAGACATTCGATCCGCGAATACATCGAAAATTCGACCGATCGCGTAACAGTTCCGGTTCGGTCAATGGAGGCGGGGATTAAAGAACGATTCACCGTTTATCGATCGGAAAAGAAGGAAAGGGAAAAGAGAGTTGGCGGGTTTACCGCAACGGTAAACAGTTAGAATTTCCTTTGAATGGCCCCTTGTCCGAGTGCGCTCGGGAGGAAGGACGCATCCTGTGAAGCCGCCTTTAGCTTTCGTACCGGTTCTCTGTTTACTTGCTCGGGGCACCGTGCTGCTCGAATCTTTTTTACTGAATACGAACAAAGAGCATCTGTACCCCCTCCCCCCCTCCCGTACTATACTTCCGAACGATCTACGTTAATTAATTCCCTTAATTTCTGCTCAAACAATTGTCGAAATCGAGAGATCACGTGCAGAATACCTGTAAAATTAATCAACTCGGGTCGACTTCAAACTCCGCGCGTGTACACTTCTATGATCTTGCTATCGATCCACAAAGTAGCTTCCTTATTGGATTTCAAGGTCACAAAAATCCCGAGGGTCAAAGATAGAAAATCTATAAATCGCTGTAACTTTTGATAGAACAGAGATAGCGACTTGCAACTTGCACCAGAAAATTACAAATAAATCAAGCTTTCTAACGATATATGTATATTATGATATTATGTACATCGCTAATTTTTTACGTGACATTCCCTTATTTTTTATATTTTCTGCAGCGCAGAAAGTCTGTTGAGTTGGTCAATGCCTGTTGTGGATGATGCTTAAGTCTAACCAAAAACTGATGATTAGTGGTACTTGACCAGCGTTTTTGAATGGTATTTGTCTCATTTAGCGCAAACATTTCGTTCTCGAATTATATGACATAAAGAATGAAGAATAGCTATTACACAGCCATGTTGAGGGTATTTTAGTAAGATGTTGCATGTGGCCTTCCCCGGTTCAATGAACACCTTTCCAAATATTTTTTGGGTCACAGTTTCCTTTTCAAAATCTGCTTGCTACCCTCTAAAGTGCATCAGAACAAAATTCACGAATGCACGAAGACTCGCAGTCCAGTTGAAACGAATCGTCAACTGTTGAGATGGAATCACAGAGGCCTCATGAAACTTAGGCGAACACTTGTTTACTGTTACATTTTCTACAACTAATACTCTTCTTTGTACACCTTTTTTTTATCGTACTTACGGGAACACTACATCGCCTAAACCGACAAAATTAGGAAACGAAACTTCACTAGTTCGGTAATGAAATTTCCACAAGTCACGAAAAAGAAAATAATAAAATTGACGAAAATTATACATTGTTCGAGCCGTGTTTTTATAAGACCACCTTATTAACATCCTGTCTCTCGCATCTGCCACAAAACGCTTCCTGCGAGAGTCCTACCTTAATCTAGGAAAACACACCGCAAAAGAAGCAAACAGCAATTTATACGGCTATGGAACAACAAGGAAGTCGTGCTCGACGGTCTTTTCAACCCTCGACCGATAACCCGGCCTCCATCGCGGTCTCTCTTTGCCGGAGAACGCCCTCCGAGGAATAAATCATCGGACCAGGCGCCAGGACACCTCGGTCGCGCCTGAGATCCTGCGAAAATAAGATGCACATGTCCACGACACGGTTCCCGTCCCCGGTTGGGATTTATTGAATCGGCTGCTACATTTTTCTTCGCCAGGTGTCGGAGCCCATAATTAAAACTAATACGAAAAGTGTATCCCCACCACACCTCGAGAAGTTCCCGATGACAAAACTTTTATAAAAAAATTATTAAATATGAAAAACATTTCCCAGCAAATTCGTGATTGTTTTGTGATTAAAACAAGCCCAAACATGACACAATTTGCATCATATTCGTTAAATATAATTCACGATATAGTGAACCGGTGAGATCTGAATATTTTTTTTATTGTAATTTTTCTTTGGGTCATTAGCTCAGATTCTAGGCGTACCCACCGTTAACAAATTTGAAGAATTCATATTTAACGTGGCGAGTGTCTCATCAAAGCGCTCAATTACTCCAAACTTTATTTATTTATAAGCATCACACGAGATGTTCTAGTATCCTTAACTAACTTGAAGCTAATTTCTATGGAGCCTGGACTTGGTGATCTTCTTTTTGTCATCATTTGCTAAGCAGGTGATTTATTGTTCGCCGCGTAAATTGTCGGTAATTGTATTTATTACACAGGTACACCGGTATACGTTATTTCGAGTGCCGTGGCGCGACGGCGTCCACGCGGCGTCGGCGTCGGGCTGATTTAGGGTGTCGTCAATCGGTTAGGAACAGCTTCGGAGAATCATTTTACGTCCCCGTTTCCTGTCAGACGTGGGGCGAGAGAGAAAGAGAGCTACGATCGCAGAGGACCGTTCATCCGCGTCGACGATACCCGAGAAAATAATTAACTCGTGGGGACGACCTCATTACGTCGCTTAATTAGCCGCCGGTGCCGACGCCGCCGAAGAGATCGGCTACCGAATTTCGCCGATGTCCCGCCCAAGGAACGCGCCTTCTAACGTTACCCCCTCCTCCGGTTTCCAGTCGAGCGTATTTCCTGAAATCCTAGCTCGTTAGAGACTGAAAAGGTCACCGGCACTAGGCCAGCGCTAGGCGTGATCACTATAATCAGTTAATCAATTGTGTCAGTACTTCCAGCTAGTACAGAGGACCTGACGTTACTTTGGTTGTTGTTATCTTCAGCTATTTAGCACCGCTGAGGTCTCATAGAAAGTTTAAGTGAAACGAAACAACGGTGCGTTTGTTGAAAATCAAAATACCTCATGAAAAACATCTATAAAATTAATTAACCCGTATCGGCTTTAAACTTCGCACGTGAACACTTCTATGGGATTGCTATCGACTCACAAAATAGCTTTCTCATTGGATTTCAAGTTCACGAAGTTGGAGGGAGCAAAAGTGTCTTTTTCGGAAATCTATAAATCACTGAGTTGACAGAGACGAGGTAGCGACTTTTGCTATTTGCGCTAGAAAATCACAAATAAGTCATGCTTTCTAATGATATATTATTCACTTTACTAATTTTTTTACATAATATTCCTTTATTTTTTGTTTTCTGCAGCGCAACAAGTCTGTTGAGTTTTCTGGTCCCCATTGTGGATGATGGTTAATTCTATCGGAAAACTGATGATTCTCATTTAGCGCAAACATTTCGTTCCCCAGTTGTGGTGCAAAGAATAATTTAACGTATTTTAAAATTCGTATAACTGGATATTTCCTACTGTGCACATCGTTTAATTACAACTAAACTTTGGTGGCTGTAAGTACTTTTCAAGCACTATCGAATCGCGTATGTCCCATTTGGCGCAACCATTCCGTTCCCGAGTTACGAGAAGAAATAAGGAACTCAAAGCAACGCACATGCACGGCGTCAGCCGTGTTATTATTTCGAACTTTACGGGGCACCTAAAATCGGTTGCGGACGATTTTGCAAGTATTCCGCGCGCGTCGCTTTCAGGTTAAATGTAGCCTCTCTCCGTTTAGCGGTCCAGCTTTCCGTTCAATCCGCTAATCACGGGGCGAACCGACCGATCTCTCGCAGGTTTCTATTTTGATCCGGCGCGTCCATCGGCGTTCGAGCATCACGTCCGAAGGCACACGGTGGTTTTCCCGTGTATTTACCTACGTCCCGTTGGAGTGGCACACAGCATTACGTCGCGGAACGGTTTACTGCCGGAGTAAATCGGTTCGCTCTCCCTGGTCCCCGGGAATAAGTGCTGTGCCATTCGATTGCTCCTGTACTCGCGCACATACACAGTGTGAGTGCTAGCCAACCGCCAACTTTCTATAAGCACTGTCCGTTTCAGAAAATACCGCCCATGTCAATACTGTAAACTCCAACAATGTGGCCAGCCAAACCAATACCCCAAAGAAACACCCCAAAAACCAACACTTCATCACACCAAACTTTTACTCATTCCTTAGAGCCCAGTGAGATAGGGTGGAAATAAAACAAGAATCTTCATCTTTCAATAGCTAAAATGTTTGTCTGACTAACTCCCATCTCGTAATGGCCATCCCCATGGTTGCCAAACCAATACCCCAAAGAAACACCCCAAAAACCAACACTTCATCACACCAAACTTTTACTCATTCCTTAGAGTCCAGTAAGATAGGATGGAAATAAAACAAGAATCTTCATCTTTCAATAGCTAAAATGTTTGTCTGACTAACTCCCATCTCGTAATGGCCATCCCATGGTCATACAACTAAGAGGATTCATCCTTTCGCGCGTGAAACAATTCATTTCGAAGAGTCAGAATCATTTTTAATTGTGTACATTTGAAATTCCGCATTGACCCTCGATAAATATGGTGATGACCTTGAAATGTCCTTGACCATCCCAACACATAAAAGGACAAAGAAGGTTGAAGTATTTGGATCGCAAGGTTATGGAGCTTTGTGTATTGTGATTTTTTGACGCAATTGATATTTTTAGTGGCATTCTGCGGTTAGGATTTTTGCGTTTCACCCTGTATGCACGGGGTGCAGAGCCGCCCGGAGGAGGCCGTCGTTGGCACTAACGACGAACGATTCATCTTCCGAGGGAAAACGAAAGGAGTGACAGAAATTGCGGTGATTTAGTAGGAAAAGACAGGGAACAGATGTTACGCCTTCCCTCGCCGCCTTTATCTATCCCCCTCTTTGCTTTGCCGCTATCCTAGGTCCACTTTGAAGCTTTGTTCTTCGTTACTTTGACGCGGATTTTGGTAATCGTTTCGTGGTCGAATAGGCACGATTGAGTTGTTGATCGTGGTTGCTAATTGGTTTGGTTGAGGAAAGATTAAGTGGGATGGGAGAATTGTGGATCTTCGTTGGACGTGGATCATTGTGATAGTAAGCCCGTTATTCGTTGCTGGACTATGAACTTTTATAGAAAATTGAATTTCCGGATTGAAAACAATAAACCTGGGTTAAAATTTTATTTCTAAAAAATTTGCATAGTGTTACAAGTTACAGAGCCATTTAAATGACGAGGTCTGAGAGTTTAATATGCTCTAAACATCAAACCAACACCCCACCTGTATAATTTAATTCTTGATATAATAATTTTATAATATATTTTTCATCGATCAATTCATTTTTACGATACTCTTCAATTTGGTTTAATTTTTAGTAAAAATGCCCGATTTTTTAACATCGCAGAGGACCAAAACGAAGATAAACAATATGGTGGCGTTTGCGCGCGAAATTTGAAATCTCCAAATCAGTTTTTCGCTGTTATTGATTGTATGGTTGTTCGTTTTGCAGTTTTTTGATATTTTACTATTGAAATGTGTACTGTGAGGCGTAGGAGAGATAGAATTGAGGATGCAACGGTTTATGGGAAGGTTAAAAGTTCATGTTATTGGACGGACTATGAAAAAAAACGGTGCACAGTCACGCACGGTGCCACGCCGGCAGGATCTCCATCGGATTCCCGCGTTCGTAAATAAACCGGTGAAGCGTGGTGGGTCGCTATGTTTAGTTTAGGTGGTTTCTCAGATTTCTGGGATCACCATGGGAGAATGTGACAGGTCTTCCAGCTACCGGTGGCCCGGTTTACGATCGTGGTTACGCTGCTAATCCACTGCGATCGCCTGCAGTCTTCATCCGGTGTCATTAAGACTGCCAGGTGGTGCATTGCGTCAATTTCATATCCGTGAAATTTATGCGTCATTAGTTTTATATTTGTTTTAGTAATAAATTGTCAGCAACCATCGCTAATTATTTAGCGATTATTTTTTTTTATTTTATTTATTTGATTGACAGTTTTGTCGTTTTTAAATTATTGTTTGCTTCTTGTTTGAACGGTTGGTCCATGTGGTGTAATTAATAGTTGAGAACCTCTGACTTAAACGTTCGCAGGAAAAGTATGCAGCAAAACACTTGTCCGTCCGTCTAATTACTTTATTTCCCAAGTGCGTGCCCAAACAAGTGTACGACCATCAATCACGATTAATTGAACCTTAAAACTTTATTTCCAGAGCTGCGGAGACCACCCCCACCCTAAAGGAAACAGTAAATCAGCCGCGGTCTCTCGATTTAGTCTGTACCTATCCCCAAAAAACGTGGTCCCTCTCATACTCTCACCGTACCGTGTCACTTTTTTGCTTGCGTTCATCTTTCCACATTTTTAACAATGTTGAACAACGATAACTGTTTTCGCTGCGTATTTTAGATTTTAATCTACGACTAGACGATTATCAAGGGCACCGAGACCTTATCAAAATTTTAAATTAAATTTCAATGCCAGTGCATTTGATGAAAATAAAAAATCGTAGTTACTCTTGTAAAAAAATCATATGTAAAATATCTGTAAAATTAAATACTCTGGATCTTCTTTAAACTCGGGATACGAGTTCTCCTATGGGCCTACTATCGATTATCGAGCTAATTTTTTT
This sequence comes from Sphecodes monilicornis, assembly GCA_913789915.3. Lineage (NCBI taxonomy): Eukaryota > Metazoa > Arthropoda > Insecta > Hymenoptera > Halictidae > Sphecodes > Sphecodes monilicornis. The sequence goes on along the minus strand of OU565299.1, from coordinate 14,432,610 downwards.
TTTGATTCATAGTATTTCGAAAACCGCAAGGGTCAAGGTACGTTTTCAAAAAATCTATAACGCGTTGTAACTTTTGATGGAAAAAAGATATCAGTTTGCAAGGTACGTCAAAAAATAATAAATAAATCAAGCTTTCTAACGATATACGATATTATGCACTTTATTAATTTTTTATATCATTTTCTTCTAATTTTTTGTGTTTTTTGCAGTACAAGAACTTGTTGAGTTGGTGATTTCCTCTAATGGACGTCGTTTAATTCTAACAAAAAACTGATGACTAAATGTACTTTTTGAGCGCATTTGAATGGTCCATGTCCCATTTGGCGCAACCCTTCCGTTTTCAAGTTGCGACGTAGAGAATAAGGAGCTTTAAACAGTCCTACGTTCACCTAACAAAGCGCTACGTTCACCTATCAATTTTAATTTGTTAAAAAATTACAAAATTCAATCCCAGTTATATTTAATTAGAAAACACCGCTACAGAAACATTCAAGAAGGAAGGAGGATCAAATGGACAACCGGATAAACGTCATCTACTCTTTCCAAATGCATTCTCTGCCCCTGTTTTCGCGCACACCGCTGTGCATCGATTAACAGAATTACAACGGGCATCACGCGATGGAATTACGTCAGTCTTACGAGAGGCAGGGAGGGGAGGAGGGGACAACGGATCGAAGGGGTCGATGCGAATGCGTCCGGCGTTCACTGATTGGCCGAAGGACGACTGGTTGACATCGTTCGCGTCCAATCGTGCAGACTGGGCGTCGCCTCGCGGCCGTTTCCTTGCAATAATATTTGCACTGGCTCGTCTAATCCATTAAGCCTGCCATCGGACGCCGTTCGGTAAATTATTTATCGGCTCCTTTCCCCGTCGCTGTTCCGTTTCTCTCTGCCCCCAAGATCCGCGAATATCCGCGACGTTCTGCGGCCTTAGTTAACATGACGTCACCCACACATTCGCAATCTAGGACTTCCGCGACGTCTTTTGTTGGCAATCGAACCCTTTGTGTCACTATTCTTAATAACCACTGGAGACAACTAAAACAGTGGTTTCGAGGACCGATGCATTTTTACTTGCAAACGCTGTTGTGTGTATTCTCAAGTTTTCAATACACCAGTGACTAGTATCCTCAATACAACAGAAATATATTTTTAAAATACAGTTTTCTAATATTTATGTAAACTGCAACACTTGCACTATAACAATGTTGCACTATGGGGCGTTACCCTCTAGCCGCTAGCCCATTCATAGAAGTCTCTATGGCGGTAAAACGGGAACATTTTAAATTGATGTTGTTGGTAAAACAGAGACAATTTAACACGTTGACTGCCAGGCGCATTTTCCATGGTTTGTCTAAGGCACCAACGTGAATTTTTCATTACGCGATGCATATTATGTTGAAATATTATTTGCAGCAAATAAAGTGAGTTATAAAATCATGCTTGAAGCATTTTTCGTGCATTAATTTCTTCAAACCATTATAGTGACAATGGTATTATTGAAAAATTTATCAGTATCCATATTTACTCTAATTATGTACTTTTATTATTTGCTGCGTCGCCGGTCACCCCCCCCCCCCCCACGGCGCTGTAGCCAAGTCGAGTGCCGGTCACCGGTGACCCCCATGGCAGTCAACGTGTTAATAAACTGAAATGATCAGTGAGCTGATTAAAGAAATAATTACAGTGAAAATTGAAAGTAAAAAATTTACATTGACCACCTAAATTAAAAATTCACATTTTAGATGTTACCCAATTTTAAAAGAAGAATTATATTACGTCTACAAGATTAATTTATTTTTACTTTCATATAAGGTTTTTGGGGTTAATTAATTACCAGAGTGAATAAGCAATACCAGACACAATGTTCATGATTAATGATCGTTTATTGCAACGCTCGCAATCGATATAAAAAATACTGTACATTAGAAATGCACCATGGCATCGTGAAAGGAATGGAAATCCAAGTTTCGCTCTTAAGATTAAATTATACAAGAATCAGCGTAAGTCGACCGCTTAGCAATAAACATATCACAATAACAAATGATTACGATCAAAATTCTATGTAGAACATCTTCAAAAAAGATTGAAGACTCTTGGAAAATTTCGACTTACGCCGATTTCGCTTGAATATCGCCGCCATCTTGATCCTCTTGCCCGCTATACAACAAATTCCTTATTTATTACTTATTTTTAAAAAAACTAGAGTCTTTAGAATAAAGTTAATAAAGAATTTCCACAGCGAGAGGATCGAAGACTACAACAATTATTTACAGGAAGAATGCTCTAACTAATCAATAAATTATTGCGTGTTCCGGCCGTTGTTCCAACCTTAACCTAAAAAACTTAAATTCTAAATCATCGTCGAAATGTACACGCTGTTATGTTACAGTCTCTCGTCGGAGAAATATACAACGGAGCTTATAGTGTACTTAAAGTTACTATTTACAACAATCTTTGGTGTTTTGCTGTATGTCCAGTTGCTCCAATGGCGTCTGGATGCTTACAATTAAATAAATTCAATCTATAGTACAGGCTTTTTATTTTCACAGAAGAGAAAGATAACGAAGAATGTTTATGTTACAGAGAACCCCTAAGTTTTAACGCTTGAATAATAAAAAATTTTAATAAAAATGAACGAGTTGAAAATATGGTTCTTTGGTTCACTCGTCACTTTCCCTACTAACATTTAAACAACTAGAAACTATTTACAACGATTCTCGCAATTTTACGATGTATTATTTAGTTGAATGTATTTGTTGATCAATTCGAAGTGTGTTGTTTAAAAGAAACATTTCTCTAGGCTTGACAAAAATATTGTAAACGATAAGTCAGGCTTTTTCTGAAGTCGCAGTTAAAGTTTCCGCTTTCGTAACAAAAGTATCTCGTCTATTTGGTGAGCAGAAGGACAAGTTGTAACGCTTCCAAAGATCAAAGAACAATTTTTTCCCGAAGGAATCCAAGCCAACTGGCTGGATCATTAATCACTACGTTCCAAATGCGATCCTAACTCCGCGCTAATGTTCTTTAGACACCATTAACGTCCTGGACACCCTCAAACGTCTACAAACGGCTCTAAACTGTCCCAAACGTCGTCAAACCGCTTCCAACAACGTCGAACTACTGTAAACATCTTCGAATTGTTCTGCCAAGAAATGATCCACTGTTTTGTTAACAAAATGTTAACATATACTACAAATTCGGCACATAATTCTGCCATAATTTATTTTTAAGAACCACCGTGTTTAATAACGCACTGTTTCAAACAGTTTGAAATTATTTAAAAATCATGCGAACCTTGTACTGTTCTACTACAAAAAGGTTCACAACTTTCTTTTGCTATACTGGTGGGAAAATTTGAACCCAAAGCATCGTTGTACAGTTTGATACAGTTTGAAATTGTTTGAAATTGTTTGAAATTGTTTGAAATTGTTTGAAATTGTTCGAAATTGTTTGACTTCTCATTAAATCTTTGAACTGTTCAACCAAGAGAAGCAGGCCAAAATAATTTTTAATAATTTGGTAGGGATATTTGGACTGAACAAATCAATCCAACTTTATTTAAAAAATAGTTTAGTAAAATTAGTAAATAGTTTAGCAAGCTACAATGAACTCTTTAAAAGAATGGTCCCTATCATGTTTTCATGTACTTTTCGGAGAAAAGAAAATTTCTTTTGTAGAAAGTGGAAGGGACAGAAAAATTTGAACAATTTTTTTAGTGGACGTTCCCGCAGTTCCCAGTGGCTGACACCGCCGATGCCACCTAATTTTTTCCCCCGAGATTCAGTGCGGCAATAAAGTCCGCTGGCGGATTTAACGCGGCGTGTCTTCGTTAAGCACAGTCAAACGAACTTTTCCCTCCGGTTTTAAAATAAACCTCGATGTATCTGTGCCTGTAAGTCAAAACGACGTCACGTCATGTTTTCAAAAAATTTTTTCCCTCCACTCCAGAATGCGAACATGCTTTCTCTGGCAAACATATTTTTTTTGTATCGAACAAAGAAAACTGTCTGCCATAGAAAATTCTTCCCAGCGGTCTAATTACGCTCTAAAGAATGCCAAAATGTCACTAGATTTTTGTAAATATTTTTCTCAAATCCAAAATCCCGTAATTGTATGCAATTATGGACTTTTATGGAATCTGTTTACAGAAATCAGTGTCGAAAAAAAATATTTCTATTATCGGGGGACCAATCACGTTTCAAGGAGTCAAAAAATGTCACTAGGTCATTTTTTTAACATTTTCAAAAAATACTATAAATCATACAGATATTTGATCAACTTTTTCACAGAAATTAGTATAGAAAAAATTATTTCTGTTCTCAGGGGATCGAATGTACTCCGAAAAAATATGAAAATGTCTATACGCCATTTTTTAAAAATTTCCCATAGGGAATTTCAGTTAAAAAATGCTATAAAGGCATACAGACATACAAGTTGAAGAATTACTTCATACAAATTAGTGTCAAATAAAATATTTCGTACCTGAGGGGACCAAATACAAACTTAAAGACTTTACAAATGTCACTAGATATTTTTTTAACATTTTCAAAAAATACTATAAATCATGCAGATATTTGATCAACTTTTTCACAGAAATTAGTATAGAAAAAATTATTTCTGTTCTCAGGGGATCGAATGTACTCCGAAAAAATATGAAAATGTCTATACGCCATTTTTTGAAAATTTCCTATAGGGAATTTCAGATAAAAAATGCTATAAAGGCATATAGATATACAAGTTGAAGAATTACTTCATTCAAATTAGTGTCAAATAAAATATTTCGTACGTGAGGGGACCAAATACAAACTAAAGAATTTACAGATGTCACTAGATATTTTTTAAACCACACATTTAGCAGTCTAGCGTTTAAATATCAAATCCACCGACAATATAATTGACGTTATAGTACTCATTCTGTCTTCCAGGCATAGATATTAGCAATTTGATCATGTTTGCCGGTCGGATACTTTAAAACGGAGCTAGATATCAGCAAGAATCCTCTCGAAAAGGAAGAAACCGTGTTCCCAGCCGACTTATCGGCGCCGAACCGCTCGTTAACGCATCTCTCCCGTTGTTTTGTTTAAGTTTCATCTACTCGCCGGAACGGTTAGGGCTTGTTTCCACAACGCCGGGGCGCGGAGCTGCCTCCTCGTAAGAAAGGAGGAAAAAAACCTCGTAAAATTGTAGCAACGACGCTACTGTCTGTCTTTTCGGATGGCAAGGGGGGCCATGACTCGTCTGGAGAATCTGTTTCGACCCATCTTAGTCTCTTGGGACCGCGGAATTATTATCTTGATGCACCGAATGTCTTCTTCTCTCCGAATTCGATCCAATAATTGAAATTTTTTAACCACACCTTCGTTTTCTTTATCACGCACTCATTTAAAACAATTTTTATGCATTTTTCAATTCCATTTTCTGTGATTTATTTTTTAGTGTTTTCATCGTTCTTTCATTTCTATAGCTGAGAAAGCTCTTCGAATTTGCAGCTTTGAATTTGCAAAATTATTTCTAATATAGTTGATGTAATGCAATTGTTTTCTTATTTATTCAACTATTTTTGTTTTTATTGGGACCCATTTATTTGTACTTTTTAGTATTTTTGTAAATTTAAGGCACAGAGAGGTTTCTTCATCATTATAGAATCTACACGTTTGACATCGCAGTCAATGTTTGAAATAAATGCATGATTGTTAGAAGAGTTAATATGTTTTTAATGGTTTGTTTGTAGAAACGACATCTTCGTGCATCAATCCTGGTAATTCTTCGCAATTGTAAAGTGAATTTACAGTCCGTAGCAATAATTAATTGAAAAGAAGTTTGAATTCATCACGGCTTCGCGCCACTTTACTCCAACATGGCGGCGAAGTAAATGAACAGCTGTTACTCATATATAATTGAATATAAAATGAAAAGTCGAACAACAATCTTGGTAAAACAATTAACGTTATAAAAATGGTAAAATCATACTTGTGGTTCCAAAAATCAGGAACAAACAGAAAAATTTGTCAACTCATAAGTGTAGAAGCTTCGAAATAAATTGTTTTCTGTAATCGCCAAAAATTGGAGTTAAAATCTGTCGAGTTTAAAAGATTCATAAAATAATGTAAAGCAGTATAAAATTTTTTGGGAGTGTCCATGCCAGTGTTTAGTATAATTTGGTGGATTGATAGCGACGGGAGCAGTGCGATTGCTGTGGATTTGGCGGCATGGCCAAGCTAGTCGTCCCGTTAATAGACCAGGGGGATGGGACGCGGTTAAATTATCGGCTTACATTATTGCGAAGACGAACGAGTCGCTTGATCTACCGCGTCGCGAGATCAACAGCCGAGATTCGATTTCAAAGGACCACGACACGTTGACGACGAGTGAACGCTGCTAATTAGTCAACGGCTGATCGAACGGAACGCTATGCTCGCCTAATCTCGGACACTCTTCCTGCCTTCTATTTTCTCCGGCCGAGAATGTTAATAAAACTGTGTTTAACATTAATCAATTTATCCTACAATAATTTACTTTTAGTCTCGTCCTTTGCTCCACAATTTTCGTATGCGACAAACATGACAATTTAATTATTTAAACAGTTCACAAAGAAATTTCTAGCCAAACCTTGCAAGAACAAGGTAACAATTTTTTGTTGTATTTGACAATAATCATTGATGTTCAACATTGTTAAACATTTTATTAAATAACTATCAATATATTCAGCAGCTGTGGCCAAGAACCAAGAATATTCTCTCTTACCAAAGTACAATATTTACAAGACTGAAAATTAATCCTATTTCGAATCTTTGAAGAACAAAAATTTTAAAGAGCAGCTCTTTGGTCGTTTAACAAAATACAGTAAAGGAACAATTTGTTCAATGCTCAACGAATCGATGCAGCATTAATAATAATGTTCGAACCACAGCTCTGACACGATTACCAAAATCAAAATGGCGGAACGCAAAATCGCAGAATCAGAATCACGTACATAACATAATTTCTTCGTATTCCTCGCGAACGAAATTTGTTCTGGTAAAATCACAGAGACTGGATCCATCGTTGGCACAACAATTAACAGTGATAAACAACTAACAGCGCCGAGAAAACTTGCAAAAAGGAGCGTCTTATAATGTAGAACGTGCGTCGAAAGATGTCCAAGCGTCTCGGACAGTTTCGAACAGGTCTGAGGCGACGATTTCGATACTTTCGAGCCAGCGAAAATAGGAAATCGTCGAGATGCTGTGTTCTTTGGTTGTTTACCTCGTGGATGGAAATACTGATGACGGATTGAATGATCGATTGACCGACGATCAAACGTTCGAGTTCCAGTCGTCTTCCATTCTCCAAACACTGAAGGCGTAGGACAGCTTCTCGTGCGCCATGTAGCTGCATGATGACGAAGTTATCTCTCTGGCTGCTAGCACTGCGCTCCTTGGTGTTCTCTCGCCTGCAATTATGTTCATACTAATCAATAATTAGCTGCCAATCGATACAAAAATTCTGGCTACACTACAATACTAATTTTCTATTTTATCGTTACTTTAATTACTCAATGCATGCAACTTTGTGAAAAAAGATCGCAGGGTGGCTCGACTAGGCTTCTTTTAAAGCTTGAAGACTATTTTTGCATCAGTATGTTGCGTTTAGTCGGGAAACAGTTTTTAGTAAGACACGGTTTGATACAAGATTGATCTAGTACAGTTTTTGGATTTAAGCAACCCTGTAGATTGCAAAACATTTTTTGGGGGATGTTTTTTGATATAGTGTTAGAGAAGGATGTTTCCTTTTTGTAATGACACAAAGTAGACCATCGCACGATTTTTTCTAACAAAGTTATGGTAGTTTTTATAAAATCAATGACCTCTACAAAATTTTAAATATTCAAAAAATTCTGAGGACTCTGAAAAATTTTTTTCCCGATTGAATTTAAAATGTATCTATAAAGGGAGGTCTCCTCTTTGTAATCACACCAAGTAGACCATCGCACGATTTTTTCTAACAAAGTTATGGTAGTTTTTATAAAATCAATGACCTCTCCAAAATTTCAAATATTCAAAAAATTCTGTGGACTCTGAGAAATTTTTTTCCCGATTGAATTTAAAATGTATTATAAAGGGAAGTTTCCTTTTTGTAATCACGAAAACTAGACCTTCGCACGATTTTTTCTAACGAAGTTATGGTAGTTTTTATAAAATCAATGACCTCTCCAAAATTTCAAATATTCAAAAAATTCTGTGGACTCTGAAAAATTTTTTTCCCGATTGAATTTAAAATGTATTATAAAGGGAGGTTTCCTCTTTGTAATCACACCAAGTAGACCATCGCACGATTTTTTCTAACAAAGTTATGGTAGTGTTTATAAAATCGATGACCTCTACAAAATTGTAAATATTCAAAAAATTCTGTGGACTCTGAAAAATTTTTTTCCCCTTTGAATTTAAAATGTATCTATAAAGGGAAGTTTCCTCTTTGTAATCACGTAAACTAGACCTTCGCACGATTTTTTCTAACGAAGTTATGGTAGTTTTTATAAAATCAATGACCTCTCCAAAATTTCAAATATTCAAAAAATTCTGAGGACTCTGAAAAATTTTTTTCGCGATTGAATTTAAAATGTATCTATAAAGGGAGGTTTCCTCTTTGTAATCACATCAAGTAGACCATCGCACGATTTTTTCTAACAAAGTTATGGTAGTTTTTATAAAATCAATGACCTCTCCAAAATTTCAAATATTCAAAAAATTCTGTGGACTCTGAAAAATTTTTTTCCCGATTGAATTTAAAATGTATTATAAAGGGAGGTTTCCTCTTTGTAATCACACCAAGTAGACCATCGCACGATTTTTTCTAACAAAGTTATGGTAGTGTTTATAAAATCGATGACCTCTACAAAATTGTAAATATTCAAAAAATTCTGTGGACCCTGAAAAATTTGTTTCGGGATTGGATTTAAAATATACCTATAAAGGGATGTTTCCTCTTTGTAATGAGACAAAGTAGATGATCGTACGATTTTTGGTCGCAAAGTTACAGCACTTCAAAGATGAACGATATTTGAAAAAGAAGAATCGCATCGAGGACATCAAGAACGGCAAACAAGACAGCGATACGAAGCTAATTATTTCCAAACAATCCAGAGAGTCGACTGATCAAAGAGTCAAGAATATCGCACGGAGGGAGGGGGAAGAATGCGCGGTAAAAAGAATCCGAGATGCGCAGCGGTGAAACAAGAGAAGAAACTGTCAGGACGCATCAGCGCGTCGGGTTCAAGCCAAAAACAAGGACTCGCCCCGTTGCGGATGGTATTTGCGTCCGAGTTGGTGAAAAGGGACCAATCTTCGCAACTGTTAGCGTCCCGATATCTTTAGTCACCTGGAGTTATGGTATATCGTCGCCATTTGGCTTGCGACGGCTCTTTGCCTTGTACTATGTCAACCGCCGGTAGAGATTGAAAGCACCGCGGGTGATTTAGCTCATAGTTACCCTCTTGATGGGACATGTGACCTAGGGGATCTCCCTCGCTTCCATTTCTAGTGATTTTTTTATTTTAAAGAAATTTTTTGAGACGGCCAAAATTATTTGGATAATTGTGCTTCGAGATATTAGTAATAGGGGTTGTTCTAGATGATGGAGGCAATGTTACTCATTACAGGATGATGAGATCTAGGGAATTTTCTCTGTTGCAATTTCTAGTGATTTTATTTCCAGCAGAAACTTTGAAAGATTGAAGAAATTGTTTGTGTAATTGTGCTTTTAAATTGTGATGACAGGGGTTGTAGTAAGTGGGTGAGACAATGTCATCTGTTAGGGGTGGTGTGATCTAGGGAACTTCCCCCCCCCCCCTCACATTTTTATTTCTAGTCATCTTCTTATTTAGAGAAGCTTTGTAAGATTGACGAAATTGTTTGGAAGATTGTGATTGGAAATTTTTAATTATAGGGGTAGTTTTAATTGAGGATGATGAGATGTAGGGGAAGTTCTCTATTTCAATTCCTAATTATTTAAATTTCAATAGGAACTTCTAAAAATTAGAAGAATGATTTACATAATTGTTATAGGAAAATTTGTATAACTGGGGTAGTTTTAATTGAGGATGATGAGATGTAGAGGAAGTTCTCTATTTCAATTGCTAGTTATCTAAATTTCAATAGAAACTTCTAAAAATTAGAAGAATGGGGTATATAATCGTTCCTGGGAAATTTGTATGAAAGGGGTAGTATAGTGTAGAGTGTAGTGTAGAGGGTGTAATTGGAGATGATGAGATGTAGGAAAAGTTCTCCATTTCAATTCCTAATTATTTAATTTTCAATAGAAACTTCTAAAAATTAGAAGAATGGGGTATATAATCGTTCCTGCGAAATTTGTATGAAAGGGGTTGCGTAGAGGGAGTAGCAGTGTACCAATGCTAAATTTTAAAAAGATATTTTACATAGCCTCGTTCCATAAATCTTAAGAATTCAAATTATAATTTCAGAATGTTCTAGTTATTTAAATTCACCCCCTCTGTTCTAGGGACCCTAATTCAAAGATGATCAATCAGTATCAACGTCCGTACAAAGCTACCAGTGGTTCTTTTTCTAGGTAAGGACTCTCTCAAGGGTCTCTCAGGGATGATCTATGGGATTTTCCTGTTTGCCTACGGCCTATGGTGACCAGATTGTAAATACTCTTCACTACTTCAAGTGCCTGGAAGGGTAGCTATACTACTGTATACTAGGTAGCTCCACTCAGGCGCAAGGGCCTCTGGATTAGGTTCCTGACTTCTGAATCAGAGGACCCCCTTCTTCACGGGGGTCTGTTTAATTCCGAGACACCGTAAACAAAGTTGGATTATGGGGCGAACACGTGCTGCTGCTTGCCGACGGACAACGTAAACGAAATTGTCTCTCTTTCCACGAATTTACACACAAAGTATAAATTTTTTCGAATCAATTTTTATGAAAACATTTTGACAACAATTTTTCATCCACAGAATTTTAATATAAAGGACATTTCGTAGCAAAATATTTTAGTTCATTAAAAATGGTTAGGAAGAGGAAAATCTTTTAAAATATTCGTATATGTTAATAATGTTTTAAACAATAATATTCCAAATAATTTATTTTCTAAACATTAATGGATAATGAACCTTAGGGAAACACCGTGTGTTAAACAGTCTTAAGGTATGAATGTTTAAAAAATGGATTTGTTAATAATTTTTAAAAAGTGCAATGTTCACTAAATCTAAATGTTGGAAAGATTTAAACAATGAACTTCCAGAAATGTATACATCAACAATCTACAAGAAATGATTACTAAAAGGAAATGTATTCATTGACAATTTATAAAAAATTGAACTTCCTAAAACCCTATTCCTCGACAATTTTTTAAAAAGTGAAAAAATCTAAATGTTGCAAGAACATTGAGGAAAGAACAACCAGAAATATTTACACAGTAAAAATCATGAAGAAACAATTACTAAGAATAGATTTGTAACAATATGCAAAAATTGAACTGTTTTTCTAAAAAAATTCGTAAAAAATGTCTCCCCAAACACACCCCCCCCCCTAACCTCAATACCCGCCATCATTCCCGAATCCCCACCCCTCCTGCAATAAAATTTCAAACAACTTACCAGGTTCTTCTCCAGCATCGCCATTCTCCATATTGCAATGTAGCACCTGGAACAGGAAGTCGATGTACCTCGTGGCCAACTTCAGTGTCTGTATCTTGCTGAGTTTATCGCTGGGCAGCGTAGGAATAATCTTCCTCAAAGCAGCGAACGCTTCGTTCAGACTCTGCGTCCTCTGTCTCTCTCTAACATTCGCCATGACCCTTTGGTTCTGAATCTCCTCGAAGGTAGCTCCGCTCTTCCTCCTGACCTTGGTCTTCGTAGAAGAAGCGCTGCTCTCACCTTCGGACTCGTTCTCGTTGCTCGATTTCCTCTTCCTCTTCCCGCCACTTCTACCTCCCTCGACAGCAAAATTCTTCGTCGAGGACGACGCCTCGGTCATCTGCGTCATCTCGACCGGCTTGTACCTGTGTTGCTCGATCTCCGGCTTGTACTCTATCACTTCCGGTTTGTAGTCGACTTGGTCCACGTGATGATACCCCTGAGGATGCCTGGCGTTAACCTCCTCGCCACCGGAAGAGTACATCTGCGGCGATGGTGTCAGATAAAGACTCTGCTCGTGGTCCCTGCTGTGGTCAGAGAGGAACCCGGGCGAATTACCATGAAGACGTCGCTCGTACTCGGAGACCTCAGCTTGGAGATCCCTGAGCATCTTCCCGCTGTGCTGGTCTTGGAACCTCTTCCCCTCTTCCTGGCCGTCGTACATCAGATAAGTGGCCGGCGGATAGAGCTGGTGGTGATGATGATGGTGATGATGAGGCTGGTAGCCGGGCAGGTCCCGGTGCTCCGGCGGGCTGCTCAGGTCCATCAGGTGTGTGGGAGGGGAGAACCGCTCATAGTGATCCGGCGAATTGCTTGCCGAGCTACCAGCGCTGTGGGGTATCCCCGAGCTGTCGCTGCTGTCCAGGATGTAGATGCCCTGGAGACGCTGCGACTGTAGGCTAGCCGACTGGGTCTGCATGATCAGTCTGGGTAACACCTTGATGGAGAACTTGCACCGAGTCCTGATCGGGTTCACAGGGTCCTAAAAGGCTTCAGGGCCTGGACACTGTCATAGCACCACTGAGAACACTTGATGGTCGTGTGTTGAGCACACTCGGGAAGACTCGGAGAGGAGTTAAAAGACAGTGGGAACACTCGGGGGTGATCGGCTGTCGATGACACTGACGGATGATCGATGAGAGAACACGAGACCGTTGACGGTTTCGACTCGAATGAATTCGCTGGAGTCTCGAGGCTTCCTCCTCGCGGTTGCGGACCCGCCTCTCCGGAGGTGGGGAGCCCCACTAGTGTGATCTGCCCCCACCACTGTGGACCAGGACCCTCATCAACTGCTCGCGCCCCCACTACCAAGCGAGAGACACCCCACCAAGTCTCCGTGCCCCCACTATGGTCCTCCGCGTCCCTCCACTCTTCTCGAGCTAGATCCTAGAGGTTAGCAGGGAGTCTGGTGGTTGCAGATATTCAGGAGTGAGTTAGGGAGAGAGGAGAGTGGAGGGGGAAGATCGTGAAGAGGATCAGCGTGGGGGGAATGGAAAGAGGAGGAGACTGCAGGTAGATGACAGGTTCTATGGGGTGAACCTTGCCGTTGCTGCGATGGGAAAATTTTTGGGAGAAGATCTTACGCTTGCTGCTTCGTTTTCGAATATTTTGTTGCTTATTTGAGAGGCTCCCGAATTTGACAAGCCTCAGTTTTAGGTGTCCCAAGAAATTTTAGGAACTTAGAAAATTCTGCACACGTTACTTTCAAGCTAATTTTGAATGAGTGGAGCTTTGTGAAAAATAATCGTGGAGTGATCTAATTGGGCTCATTTTGAAGCTTGAAGACTCTATTTGCTCACCAATGTGTTGCATTCTACCAGGGAACACTTTGTAGACAGAAATCGAGCATAATTGTTGATCCATCTGAAGGCAGTTGTTGGTCTAATACATTTTACGGATTCGAGTGAGTCTGTAGAGTGCGAACAATTTTTCTGGGGATTTCTTTTCACATAGTATTATAAAGGGAAGTTTCCTCTTTGCAATGAGACAAAGTAGACCGTCCTACAATTTTTTCTCGCGAAGTTATGACGAGTTTTACAAAATCGAAGACCCCTCCGATATCCTAGAAATTTAAAAAATTCTGTGAACTCTGAAAAATTTTTTTCGCCAGTTAATTTAAAATGTACTTATAATGCGAAGTTTCCTCTTTGCAATGCCACAAGGTAGACCATCGTACGATTTTTTCTCACGAAGTTATGGCAACATTTGTAGCCAATCGAAGACTCCCAAGAAATTGCAGAAATTCAGAAAATTCTGCAGTCTTCGAGAACAATTTATAATTTAAAATAATTTTTGAATTCTACTGGCAGCACCCGTGGATGAGAACCACAATGGAGTTCTATAGTTCCAGCATGTTTCTAAGCATCGAGGCAATTTTTTCAAGGATAACTGGTCGGAGTTAAAAAAGGTAGAAGATCGACAATCCTTTCGCGATCGCAATCGAGGGGAACGGTGGCTGAAGGAGGACAGAACCGACGATGAAAGCGTGTCTGAGAGAGAAAGATGGTGGGTGGAATGAAGGAGAAAGATGGAAGTCTTGAGGGACGACCCATGCTGAATATTTATATCGCGAGGAGCCAGTGAGAACAAGGCTAGGGATCGCGAGGAACAGGCTACGATATGCCAGACCAGTTCGCCTTGGAATGGCGCTAAAATTCTGTCTTTGTTACTCCCATTTGTCCCCTTTGACTTTCACTATAGCGTCGTCTGGGAACCAGAGTGATTCGACTCTCTGGAATCTCCTCTAAAATGCTATAACTTCAAAAATTGATTTATAGTCGAACATCATCAATTTTAATATTTTATTTGAACGTGTTATCGAAATGACATAATTGTGTCTTGAGAAATTGGATTTTAAATTAATTTCAATTTTATGATCTTATTCGAGTCTCTAGGCTGTAACAAATTTTTTAGAGGATTCATTTTAGCCATTGTTGGAAAGCGAAGTTCCCCCTTTGTTATGGCATAAAGTAGACTGTCGTGCGATTTTCCTTTACGAAGTTATGGCATCTTTTAGACGTTAAAAGGCTCTCAAGCAATTTTAAAAATTAAATAAATTCTGCCGCCTCTGAAAATTTTTTTTTCGCGATTCAACTTAATAAGCATTTGTAGAGAAAAGTCTCCCCTTTGTAATGACATAAAATAAAACATCGTACGATTTTTCATCACAAAGTTATGGCAATTTTTAGAAGATCGCAGGCTTTTGGAAAAATTTAAAAAATTAAATAAATTCTGCCGCTACTGAAAAATTTTTTTCGCTGCTCAATTTAATATGTATTTGTAGAGGAAACTTCCGCCTTTGTAATGACACAAAGTAGACCATCGTACGATTTTTTCTCACAAAGTTATGGCAATTTTTAGAAGATCGCAGGCTTTTGGAAAATTTAAAAAATTAAATAAATTCTGCCGCTACTGAAAAATTTTTTTCGCTGCTCAATTTAATATGTATTTGTAGAGGAAACTTCCGCCTTTGTAATGACACAAAGTAGACCATCGTACGATTTTTTCTCACAAAGTTATGGCAATTTTTAGAATATTGAAGGCCCTCAAAAAAATTCAAAAAATTCTGCATGCTTTGAAAATTTTCTTTAGCGAATCAATTTAGCGTGTATTTGTAAAGGAAAGTTGCCTCTTTGTTAGCCTAAGTTAATACAAAGAAGAAAGCCTGAAATAGTGATCGTGGGATTCAAAATGGCGGCCTTAGCGCGCCGTATCAATAGGAAGAAGCGAGAGCGTCCGGTTTTCCGACGAATTAAAACGAAATGGTGAAACAGAAGGAGAAGGAGCTTGTGAAAGCTCGAAACGTGGAATTTATAGGCAGCTTCAAAAGAGCTTTCGTCCGTCACAACAAACACGTCTCGGCAATCCAGCACAGCGATTCATCAAGCCGCACGAGATTCCGAATCTTCAGCACTCGTCTCGATCTTAGGCTATTTCGGATTGAAACCGCGCCAATGCACCTTTTAACGAGCAATTTGCAAGGTGCAAATTGCTCACTAAAACCAGAACGCATTTGTTCCCTTTGTGGAATATTTTAGGAAACATTAGCTCTACAAAATAATTTTTTACTCTCGGAATTAATCAATTGCATATTTATTTCGAAATCTTTCATCCTCCACATATTGAAAGTTCATTAATTATTTATTGGATGGAGAGCGTGTGCACAGAAAGTGGTGGGAATTATTCTTGAGAAGTAAACTATAGTCGGTTTATTTGTAATTAATCAATAATTTCACTTAGAAAAGGCTATGAATTAATTTCTGTATTTAATTTTTGTTTGGATCGTAGAAATAACCTAGTACGCCATTTTGTGTTTAGTGAGATGAATTATAGTTTCATTGGATAATGTAAGTTGGGCCAATTTTCATCCATTTTTGAAAGTTTTATATGTAAAATGTGATTTTTAACATTTTTAGAGAAATTGATTGAAAAATATATTTAAAGATGGCTGTTCTTGCTGTTAAAAAGACAGTTAATATGACTAAAAAATTTTGAAGAATTATAACAAGAGAGAGAGCGAGAGCGAGAGAGAGAGAGAGAGAGAGAGAGAGAGAGAGAGCAGGTAATTGTAGTTTCAGCTAAAAGTCGCGGAAAAATTAGGTCAAAAGCGACCGGCAGCCGCCATAGTTGCGCGCCGGTTGGTGGGGGCCGGAAGATGCCGGGAGTTATTCGACTTTGATCACCGTCGTAGTATTATTTTGGTGTTTGGCCGCGTTATTTATCGGCCTCTTTATTGGCGATCTGATTTTCAGTTGGCAACGAGCCAAGATCCAGCGGTTTCGTACCGGTTAGGTTCGCAGAATCGAAATCCGATGGCGAACGAATCGCGTTCACGACGTACCGCTGATGTCTTCACTTTCGATAAACGTCCTGGCGATGTTGCGCCTCGGGATCGTTAAACCCCGAAGAGAAACGTAACTTTGAACATTTCCGAGCACGATGATAGAACCCCCCCATCGTCCACCATACGAAGAAACAGTAAACTTTGACAAAGAACACTTTGCTGTCTCTGTATTTACATTCGATGGTGAATAATGTACAAAATCTCAAAATATTTCAGTCAAGAACGCAATTTTATTAAATGTTAATTATTTTTTAATAATTTTAAGAACTATATATATATATTTATGTACTAAGCATTATTTGTCTATTGTGTTAATTTGATACATTTTTAATTGATCTCATTATTGCATCTTCTCTTATTTTCTTCATTCTCAAAGTAGATTATAAAATTAATTACCATTTGTTACATTGATGTTTTCACCATTTTTCAATTTGACTGCAGCAACAACACATACATGATGTATATTAATGTACATGTAACAAACAAATTCTGCAAAATAATGATTATTATTGATTGTATTGATAATATCAATATACATTATATGTACACATATTAATATTAAATTAATAATATTAACGCCCTATAAAATCAGTTGTGGTATTGATTATGTTATTAACATTAATAATTAATGTACACGGTGCATTAGATGTGGTGTAAGGTAACCTAAAAATGATTTTGTGGAATACTTTGAGTTTACTGTGTTACACAATGTCACTTGGCATAGTTTAGCTATTAATTGCTATGAAAAGTGCAAGTGGAATGACAAATAAGAAGCGACAAGTCGAAATTCAATTGAAAGTGTGCCAATTGGAAACACGAATTAATTAGGAACAGGGAAAACTCGTTCAGTATTAATTAATTATATTTGAAATGCTGCTTGTATTCAATTGTTGTACATCAAATGATTTTGTACACTTTCAAAATGATAGACAATTTTCATGTTATCATTTTTACTAAATATTTTTAGTTCGAATGCATTTCTCATTTCCGCTAAACATTATACACATTTATTGTGTATTATAAAATTCTTGACGAAAAATTCGAGACAATTAAAAAATAAAATTGAATTGAACATCTACAAAAGAATTAATCTCATTAACTTCCACTACCTGAGAATTAGTGTATGGAAAAGTCAACGTGAACGGAATTTGTCGTTGCCTTTTTTCTTTAAAATAAAAAAGGAAACAATAATAAGATTAAAGCTGGTCTTCGATTGTCGCTTTTAAAGAAGTTTCTGGGATTTTCCCTTCATAAACGTCCAGATGTCCGTTTGCCAGACAGTTCGGCGCCCTTTTATGATGTTTCTACTGGGGTGGTTAGGGGGTAAGTGCCCACCAGGTGCTAATTGCCTTGCTGGTGGCCGAATTCAGCCTTGGCACACCTTCCTGATCCATAAATTCTCATTAAAACGGATTTCCGACTGTCTTCTCGGCCGGTGCACTGGCCTTCGTAGGCAATTAGGCGAGTCTGATGATGGCGGACGCGACAGGTATACCTGAAGGTGTTTGCATGCTACTAACCGATTCGATTAATTACCCTGGGCCTGCTCATTGTTACGCTGGGTCACAATTTTCACGTCTTTTGTCTATAATGAATTTTTATCAACGATGCAGAGTAAAACAACCCCAATTTGTCCCTAATTTTAATTAAATATATCACAACATTCATAATGTGGTGAATAATAAAATTATTCTTAATTTATGGGTTTCATGAAAACGGCAAATTTACGGGAAAATACTTGAGAAGTTTATGCAACATAGTCAAAACAAATTTAGTATTACTGTAAAAAAACACAGAAATAAATTGAACCTAATTTGTCCCCAGTTCTAATTAAATATATCACAACATTAATAATGTGATGAATAATAAAATTATTCTTAATTTATGGGTTTCATGAAAACGGCAAATTTGCGGGAAAATGCTTGAGAAGTTTATGCAACGTAGTCAAAATTTAGTATTATTGTAAAAAACACAGAAATAAAATAAACCTAATTTGTCCCCAGTTCTAATTACAAATATTGCAGTATTAATAATGTAATAGTTTAATTATTCTCAATTTCTGGTTTTTCCACTAAATATTTCATAATATCATTTGCAAACTGCTTGAGAATTTTATGCAAGATCGTTCAAATAAAATCAGAATTTTTGTAAGAAGTACAGAATAAAACACCCCGTTTCATCCCCTATTAAAATAAAAAATATTCAACCATCGTTTCCCTAATAAACATTTTACAATCCAGCTAAGGGTTGTAAACTGCCCGCGACATTTTATGCAACATTATCAAACTAAAATTTATATTTAAAAGATACAGAATGAAATATAGCAACCCCATTTCATCCCCTATTGAAATAGAAAATATTAAAACAATATTTTTCCACTAAATATTTTAGTAATATAGCCAAGGGTTGCGAATTGCAGTCGTGACGAGATGAAATTGCATAAGCGTTATGCCATAAGGGTTGACGGTACCTGGAATGTACATGTGCTTCTCAGGTGAGGAGAATTCTATGGGGGTACATGGGGTCCCGAAACGTGTCTTCCCGTAAATACGCTTTTCCGGCGGAGCTTATTGCACTCGGTTTGCAGACGGTGCCGTGTGTTCGACACATGGCGAAAAGGAAGACAGTGCCACCGGTGCAAACATTGTCGGAGGCTATCTGTCGGTGCGGATCGTAAAAGGCAACGTTTAGAATCCTCACGAACCTAACCCAGGGACACTTGGCAAGGCAACAGCACGTGGGCAATCATGTCAGCCGAGAAGCCATAGGAGACATTGTGTGCTCGTAGACGGTTCTGGTTTACGATCCGTCCGCCGATCAACGCGCTGGATCATAGATCTAGATCCTCCTTCTTCATCCTCGATCATCCTAACTGCCTCATACGCGATAATAATGATTAATATTGACTATATCTCTGCGAGGAAACTTTTTATGCAATTTTATCTGCGACACGGTGCCGTGCAAATTTGTTCAATTTTCCTGGCTGCAAATTAATTTGCAGGATCGTGAAATTTATTTTATAGATTGTCTACTTACTGGTGAATATATTGGGATTATTTTTTAAATTTTGGCGTATGTTGTAAACAATATAAAAATTGTTCTTTTGTGACCTGAACGCCAATATTTTTGAGACGGAACCGTGCAACTTTGTTCAATTTTCCTAATTGCAAATTGATTTGTAAAAATATAAACTTTTTAGTGAAAATTGTTTGTTTAGTGGCGAGTGTAGTGGGAATTTTTTCGAATTTTTGGCGAACATTATGAACAATATAAAAATTGTTTTCTGGGACCTGAACGCCGATATTTCTGAGACGGAGCCGAGCAACTTTGTTCAATTCTCCTGGTTGCAAATTGATTTGTAAAAATATAAACTTTTTAGCGAAAATTGTTTGTTTAGTGGCGAGTGTAGTGGAAATTTTTTCGAATTTTTGGCGAACATTATGAAGTATATAAAAATTATTTCTTGCGACCTGAGCGCCTCTGACAGTTTGGAATTATAGTTTAAATTATAATTTGAAATCAGACAACAAGGTTATTTATTTATTTTACATAGCTAATATTTTGTTAGACGAGGAATTTTATTACAATTAGCAATCAATCACAGCTTTTATTATTATTCATTTTTCTGGTAATAAACGGCAACTTCTTCTGCCTGAGAGCTCAGTGGTGGGGGGAAGGGACCTCGGCAGGGTCTTCTGAGTTTTCTTCGCGAGTCCCAAAAGGGGGGAGTGAGGGGGAAAAGGGACTTTCACCTTTTTCTCGGAGAGAACATGTGTTCGAACGGTCAATGACGGTTTTCGGCAGGTCGCGCGAACACATGTTCCGGGTTTGGCAGATCTTCGAGCTCGTAAATGCAAATTTCTCTTAGGCGGGCCGTCGACAACACATGGCGCACCACCGTTGCCATAATGTCCGCCGTGCCATCCCTCTCAAAGGCTACCATAAACGCTCGGACCCTGGAGAGCCCGTAACCATGATGGTGAGTATGTTGTGCAAGTTCGTCGATTTTTGCTGAGAGCCTTTGCAGATAAGAACGCTTTGATCTCAAGGGTTTGGAGGCTCAAGGTCGAATTACAAGACCGAGCAAAAAAAATTATGGTTGTGCAGATTTTGATCAGAAGTTGTTTGGTTAGGAATTTGATACTCTATCAATTCATGATACAAAAAGTAGGTCTTTTCGATTAAAGAAATTAAGGGCACCTCGAAATCTCCGAAATTTCTTCACGCACGCAAAAAATGTTTACATAAAAATATTTACCCCTCTATACCGTGCAACTTTTGTAATCATTTTCTCATATTATTACAAGTAACGGAAATGTTCAAGGTGTACAAAATTATTGCATTATTGTTTTACTTAAACATTTGAAATGACGAATCATTTTTTAATTTATTTGTCATTCACGAATGACGAATATGTATTCGTTAAATTGAACGTATTCGTTATCTAATTTGTAATTGATTGATATTGACTTGAGTTCTATGGAATTCGTTTAATGTTTATTTGGAAGAAATTGTTCGGATCATTATTAGACTATTGCCGAATGATTTAGAAGGAATTTCGTGGGCAATGCTGTTCGAGAACAATGAAAGAAAAACGAGCGCCGCCATCTTGAGGTGCCTCAGAGTTGCGCGCGTTTCTGTACGCGTCGTTTCGCGATATTAACGCGGATTTAATTGCGCGTGCCGGGCTCGTTTAATCGGCGCATATGTGCCGTGCAAATGTATGCAGTTTCTACGCCTATGCAGTCTCAAAAGCTCCTCTAATTTTGAGAAAAGAATTTCCAAAGCGTGTACAGTCTAATTTGCAAAAAAGAAGTCCCGAAGAATGCAGTTTAATTTGGCAAATAATTCGAAAGAAACCAATCTAATTTTTGAAAGGGAAGTTTCAAAGAAATCAGACTAATTCAGAGACAATAAAAGTTTAATAACAATTTCGTGTTTCAACCCTTTCAATATTATATCACATGCTAATTTTTTAACCATTGGTTTTCTGTTCATATTAGTCCAAAACTCATGAAAATGAACGTTGCGTCTTGTATTTTTTTTTTCAACGACCAGTTTGAAATTGTTAGTTGTTTATATTTTTGGATGGAGATAATGATTGCAACGGTAAGTGGCTGTATTGATAGCAAAGGACGATTATAAGACAGAATGAAGAGGCTACAATGAAAAGGCAGAAGCAGGAGGAGTGTGCTCTGAACTTTGAAGGAGTCTCCTACTGGTCGCCATTGTGACAGAGGCACTTGTCGCCATTCAAGAATCACAAAGACCATTTCGGCCTCCCACAGAAGTCAATGATGTTTTCTTCCATTCAAGTGGACTATTCAGCATTCTCTTCTTCCTATAGTGATTCTTATAGAAACATCATCTCTCCGTAGTATCCAACCATAATGGACACCTAAAGAATTTTTCTTGACTACCATTTTAAATCGTTCAAAACAAACAACTATAATCAAATCGACGCAATTTATTTGACAAATCCGGCACAAGAGAGCTGAGATTTATCATAATCATTTTTCTATTTCTTTATTTTGTATGTGCTCAAAATTAATTTGTAGCGGCATTGAAATCTCTCAGAACGTGACCTTGAGAAACATTGCATCTGCACACCATCGTTTATTTGATCTCTTCGAGATTTCAAAAGAAGACTTAAAGAATTTGTGTAATAATATTAGACTTTTTAACGAATAGGTCAAATTCAAAACTCTGAAAGTATTGAAAATATTTATAAATATTACTGCACTATTTGCAACTTGCTAGAATTATTAAAGTTTTTATTTTGCACAGAGATCCCCAGTATAATAATAATTATTATAATATTGTGATTAAAGCTATATGCAGTCTAAAAATAAACGATTTTATATTTTCTGAATATAATTATATATGTATTACTTTAATATATAATTTTGTATTTTATGTTAGTAACTATATCAACGTTATTATAGTTTATGCTAGTTCCTAGTAGATAGAAGACGCATGAACGGTCCAAGAAATTTAGGTTCGTGCACAGTGGTCGTGGAAAGATACTAACGGTTGCTCAGGAAACCAGTAGTAGCTAATCTGCCTATTGTTTTCAACTCAAATATTTTTCCGGCTCGTTAATCCGAATTACCAGCTGACTTCTTCGACGATCAGATTTTCGAAAGCTGCTTCGCAAAGTTTGCCAAACAGTCTTACCTCTCTAAGAGCATACCCCAATGATAATACTAAAGAAATACTTAGTTTATCTCGAGCCGTGGGACAACCATTTTGCAAATAGTATACTTGATAACCATTTTCTCCTAATTTTATTTACTGAACAATTTGCTGAGGCAATTCTACTCGCTTCTGTTTTCTCAAATATTTCTTTTAACAAGCTATCTTAATTTTTCTAAAAGTTTAATTATCATTAGAGTGTCAATTTTCGTGCAAAATATTAAACCAAATCTTCTGATAGGAGTTCTACAATTAAATAAGTCAGCTAACAGTCTAATGGTTGCGTACACTATTCGAATTAATATTATAATAAATGAGAACTTTAAAATCTCTCAAATCTAATTATTGAAATCATTTATTTAGGGGTGAGTTTTTATCCGAAATATTTTCCAATCTCCTTTAACAATCTTAACAGTTTGCATAACTATTGTGTGTAAAACCGTGTATAAAATGTATAATAAAATAGAGATAAAATACTAAATAAAATACTAAATAAAATAAATACTAAGTAAAAAATAAATACTAAATAAAATAAATGCTAAGTAAAAAATAAATACTAAATAAAATAAATACTAAGTAAAAAATAAATACTAAATAAAATAAATACTAAGTAAAAAGTAAATACTAAATAAAATAAATACTAAATAAAATAAATACTAAGTAAAAAATAAATACTAAATAAAATAAATACTAAGTAAAAAATAAATACTAAATAAAATAAATACTAAGTAAAAAATAAATACTAAATAAAATAAATACTAAGTAAAAAATAAATACTAAATAAAATAAATACTAAGTAAAAAATAAATACTAAATAAAATACTAAATAAAATAAATACCAAGAAAATTGAAAACCAATCACAATCTAACTGTACACATACTCAGCAGTATAATCCACAAAAATGACTCTCCGCTAGCCTCAAATGTGCATAAAAAACACATAATTTATTTAGGGGTGAATTCTGCAAATCTTCCCAAAAGTAATATATTAAAATAACAAATAAAATTTAAAAGCGTCCAGAATCTAATTAACCACATACTGTAAGACTATCTTGAACCACTAAAGATAGTCACCCACCACCCCAAAACTACCCTAATTAACCAGAGACGTTTTCAAACAGTCTTACCTCTGATGATCACGGTTTAATCCAATCCCGAGCCCTCTCTAAACAGTCCTCGGTCGACAAAATCTCTTTCTGGAGACGTCAGGGCAATTAGGTGCGCTGTTAGGTCAACGAAGAGGGGGGGTGGGTATATGCTGAGGGCTCCAGATAAGCAACGTGACCGGAATCTCATTAAAGGTGCACCGTGGCACTCACCACCGGCTGATCAACACGTGCTCGCCAAATTTTTCTTGAATTTATACGACCAAGAAGTCCTGACTGACATGTGTTCGCCAGGGACGGTGAAAAAGAGGGGCGGTGGAGAGGGTGAGGGCAACGATTTGGCAAACAGGTATTTAGCACGTGTTCGGGATGGTTCTTTGCCTGGAGCTGCCATAAAACTGAAGTATAGTCTCCCAAAATTATCGTCGTAGAGTCTTCTCGTAAAATCAATTAACAAATATTCAGATTTATAACAATATTTGTATAGTTAGTTGAGAGACTGTTGTGGTAGTAGAGTAATTATAAAAAGAGTAATAAAAGGATTGATAATGTAACTTCAGTGGCGGAAGAATATTGTTTTAATTATTCCTGCTTAAATATTGCTTCATTTGGTTGATTATTGTTTAAATATTATTCTAGTAGTGTCGGAAATTATTTGTGATTATACTCCTTTTTTTTATTGTAGTGTAGTCATTGAAAATATTAAAGGATTTCAATATAGAGATTTGTAAAAATCAAACTTGCCATTTGTAAATGAATAATAAGTAATTTTAAAAATGTCCAACCCCTCCCAGGAACATATTAAAAATATGTTCAATCGATTTTTAAAATTTGTTAGTATTTTTATCCACTACAATATTAATTTTAACAATGGCCAGCAATTCTCAGAGGGTAAGGGGGTGGCAAATCTAACTCCCAAGTAAATTCTAGCTGTAAAAATATATTCAGTTGATTTTAAAAAATTGCCAATATTTTTATCCACTACAATATTAATTTTAATAATGTTCAACCCTTCTCAGAGGGTAAGTGGATGGCAAATCGAACTCCCAAGTAAATTCTAGCAGTAAATATATATTCAGTTGATTTTAAAAAATCGTCAATATTTTTATCCACTACAATATATTAATCTTAACAATGTTCAACCCTTCACAGAGGGTAAGTGGGTGACAAATCTAAGTCCCAAGTAAATTCTATTTATAAAAATATATTCGGTAGATTTTAAAAAATCGTCAATATTTTTATCCACTACAATATTAATTTTAACAATGTTCAACCTTGCCTAGAAGATAAAGGTGGTGGTAAATCTCACCCCTAAATGAATTACAACGTACGAACATGCGAAGAAAATCGATCGACCTGCGTTGAAGCTTACCGTTTGCCGAAGATCGTACGTTCAGAAGTAACGATCGTGACGAAAGGCAGGAAATTGTTGGGGAAAACCAAGTCGAGGAGTGTTTCGTTACCTGTTCCACTGTTCATTCGTAGTTAGCCAGACTTCCAGCCTGGATTATGGCAGGACTTTATTAGCCTGGTATAAGCCAGAAGTGGCTGGCATGCGGGCGACGTATTTCCCCATCGTGTTTAGGGTAAAAGCACCAGCACAGACCCATTATTTTCGTCCACGTTTGCCCCTGTACACCCCCGACGAACCGTTCGATTTAATGGTCTACACTAGATACAATAGAAACAACCATACTTGCCTCTGCGTTGCAAAAATCATATTTATATTAATAAGTATCTTAAAATCAATTATAGATAAAGTCCCAAAAATTAAAATAAATCGATATAAGTTAAAAGAATACAGTATTTTAATTTTGCCGTATTCTATTATTATTTATTACAGTATAGTTTCTATATTTCATATTCAATGTATTCATATTTTTGGTTTTCAATATAATGCTATGTTAATATACACTGTTTTATGATCTATATATATAGATATGTTATTATATTAATATAGCAATATATTGGAAACCAAAAATATGAATACATTGAATATGAAATATAGAAAATATAATATAATAATTATAATATAAATATAACATAATAAATATAATATAAATGTAATATAAATACAATATAATAAATATAATATACATATAATATAAATATAATACAAATATAATATAAATATAATATAAATATAATATAAATATAATATAAATATAATATAAGCATACTATAAATAAAATATAAATATAAAATAAATATAAAATAAATATAATATAAATATAATATAAATATAATATAATGAATACAGTATAAATATAATCTAATAAATATAATATATATACATATATATATATATATATATATATATATATATTAACATATTTAATATATTAACATATTTAATATATGTAGACGAGTATATTAATATAAATTATTAATATAAGCAATGTAATGTAAATATAGTCAGGAAATATATGAATCTATATCAATATATCAATTTCTAGTATAATCCTATAATTAAAAAATTATTATAAACAGTGACAATAGCTATAGATAATTATTTTGAATAACCGGCTGAACATTGTAATCCTGCATAAATGAAAAAATGGCTCTATTAATAATTTTCTGTCTTGTAAAAAGCTACACATTTCGAGGTGCAATTATTTTTAGCGATTGTACAGTTAGGATTGTCTTGAGCCGAATGATTTTCTGGGACCTGTAGGACACAATGCACTTGCCAGAAAAAGAGACGGTCGTAAAACGCATGGTAAGGTGTCCCCTGTCGAAGACACAGGTTTCCACAAAACGAGATTACCCCTGGGTTTTTCCAAATTTCCAGCGCGCATTGCCACCAGCTTACTCACACAACCAGCAGGTCCGTGAGGATGCCACGTTTTAACTACTTTTCATCGCGATCAGCCCATTAATGGCCGTCCCCATTGTTACCTTTGCTGGTGGCGTACTTGCTGGAACCGATGGGGGGTCCTTTAACGGACAACTGACTATGCCGACGGCATTGGA
Organism: Sphecodes monilicornis; assembly: GCA_913789915.3. NCBI lineage: Eukaryota > Metazoa > Arthropoda > Insecta > Hymenoptera > Halictidae > Sphecodes > Sphecodes monilicornis. The sequence continues at coordinate 14,405,852 of OU565299.1, read as the reverse complement.
AAGGTAATATAACGATTCTCTCCGTCAATAAGACAGCGGGGACTGTTTGCCAGATTTTATACGGCGATTAAGCATATTTGAACGATTGAACAATTTAATCTATTTTTTATTTTTGACGAACCTGGATCATGTGTGACGATGTTTGAGCATGTTTGAGGACCTTTATTAGATGTCAGGAGTGTTAAAATTGTATTGGTTCCTTCATATAAATTGTACGAATTGAATTAGGCATTGGTTGAATACAATATATTCATTTTAATAATTGTAATGAATTGTTGGTTTTGTTTGAAGATGTTTTGATAAATGTTTCTATGGGTGTCTACAACGCTGGAACAATTATAACACGTCGATTTTGAAAGTAAAAATTAAATTAGGGATTCGTTGAGATTTAATAGAATCGTTTTAATTTATATAATAAATGCTTGATTTAATTTGATGATGTTTGAGAACGTTTCAAGATTAATAGTATTCGAATAATACACTGCTTCGTTGATATAGACTCTGCTGATTAAATTATGTATGGATAAAATTCAATTTACTGATTTTTATTCGTAGAAAAAGTAGTTGATTTTGTTTGGCGCTGTTTGAGAATGTTTGCGTTAGAATAACAGAACTATTTGAAAGAATATTTTTAAAATAAATTAGACAGTGTATCTGGTCTATTAGTAGACCTAACAATTATTTCATGTATATTTAGACGTTAAACAATGAGTCAAATCTTAAATAACAATTTCGTGGACATAATTTTTATAGAATAAAGTAAATTTTGTTGCAGGCAAGTGGGTATTCATTTTTCTCAGCAAATTTGACACTTTCCAATGGTGTTTGAGAAAATACTGATGATGTGAAATTGTAGACTTGGCTTAAAATTTAGGATTTGTTGAAAATTGAATAATTTTTTAAGCTTCGGTTACGTAATCGAAGAAACGTGTTATTAAACAGTGGCGTTCAGGGGTAGGGCAATTCTTCTAGGGATAATAAACAAAACTGGCGACGACGGAAGTGCAGAAATGCGGTGTCGCGTCTTGTTTGTTTGATTTTCGAGTCGACTTTCTTTCTGGCGGCTCGTCGACGACGTCGACGACGCGTGCACCGTGTATACATCGTTCGTTTCTTGAACGCAACGCGGTTTCTTGAACCGTGAGAGAGGACCACCCTGCTAGCTTCGTACGAAAGTTCATTTTTTTTAAACAATAATATACGCGGGCCTTGCAACATTAAATTCACCCAGAAATTAATTTTCAAGCACAACTACATAAAATTATACTGTTCTAAGCACAATCAAATGATGTCAAGGTGCAAAAGTAATTTTTCAATTCTGTGTTAATTCAAACACAGTCACACAAAATTAAACCGTACCAAACACACAACTCAATCGAATTAAAATATGCCACAACGGAATAAAATTGTACTGTTCTAATCACAAATGAAGGATATCGAGGTGCAAAAATAATTTTTCAATGTTATGTTAATTAAATTACTTCAAACACAGTCACATAAAATTCAACCGTACCAAACACAACTCAATAAAATTGAATTATGTCACAAGGGAATAAAATTGTACTGTTCTAATCACAAATGAAGGATATCAGGGTGCAAAAATAATTTTTCAATGATATGTTAATTCAATTACTTCAAACACAGTCACATAAAATTCAACCGTACCAAACACAACTCAATAAAATTGAATTATGTCACAAGGGAATAAAATTGTACTGTTCTAATCACAAATGAAGGATATCAGGGTGCAAAAATAATTTTTCAATGATATGTTAATTCAATTACTTCAAACAAAGTCGCACAAAATTCAACCGTACCAAACACAACTCAATAAAATTGAATTATGTCACAAGGGAATAAAATTGTACTGTTCTAATCACAAATGAAGGATATCAGGGTGCAAAAATAATTTTTCAATGATATGTTAATTCAATTACTTCAAACAAAGTCACATAAAATTCAACCGTACCAAACACAACTCAATAAAATTGAATTATGTCACAAGGGAATAAAATTGTACTGTTCTAATCACAAATGAAGGATATCAGGGTGCAAAAATAATTTTTCAATGATATGTTAATTCAATTACTTCAAACACAGTCACATAAAATTCAACCGTACCAAACATAACTCAATAAAATTGAATTATGTCACAAGGGAATAAAATTGTACTGTTCTAATCACAAATGAAGGATATCAGGGTGCAAAAATAATTTTTCAATGATATGTTAATTCAATTACTTCAAACAAAGTCGCACAAAATTCAACCGTACCAAACACAACTCAATAAAATCAAAGTATGTCACAACGGAATAAAATTGTACTGTTCTAATCACAAATGAAGGATGTCAAAGTACAGAAATCATTTTTCAATGCTATGTTAATTCAACCATTTCAAACACAGTCACACAAAATTCAACCGTACCAAACACAACTCAATAAAATTAAACTATACCAAGCACAACTGAATAGAATAAATACTATTCCATATACAACCAAGTAATATTAAGTAAAATCAATACTTAACCACTCAAGTTTACAACAAAATTCAATTTTTTCTTCAATAAAAACACATAAAAATTTTCTTCGAAGATACCCATTTAGGTATAATAAGTCAGTTTTATATGTTTGATGAGACAAATCATTTCAGAGTTAATTAATTGTGCAACAGCAAACATACCAACAATTAACAAAAATTAAAATACAACTCCCCAGAAATAAAATCGAACTTTTCTTTAGTAATATAAATACTTTGTCATAAATACTGAATCGAAAAACACATAATTTCGGATATTTCCTTCAATGTGTATCTACAGGAGTACAGAGATGTTTAATAACCCTTTGGTCCCAGCATCTGGACCACTCTAGAGAGAGAGAGAGAGAGAGAGAGAGAGGAGAGAGGAGAGAATTAGCGAGTTCGGGTTTCAATGTTCGACGGCGGCCAATGTCGTGCGACGAAAGGGGCTTGGTTTTTCTTAATGGATAAAATCCGTCGGGGACATGTGTTCGCCAGACGATGTCTCCCGAAGGTGCATGGGAATGAATTACGTTTCATTAGGTCCGTCTTACAAGGGTGTTAAGAATCTCCAACGCGAACGTTATGTTACACAATTTCGTCCCTCCCGGTGGAATACGTCTTTTTCTTCTTCTTCTTCTTCAAAATGTAGGACGTCGACTTTTTCTTAAGAAACATTTTCTCTTTTTTCAACTCTTCCGCCAAGAAGTTTTATTATTCTTCAACTAAAATACTGAGCAAGATCCAATATCTATTTTCCAATTTGGTTATTACTTTTCTATTGCACACTGGGGTCACTAGTGACCCCCAGAAATATTTTTGATTCATCGATGTTCACTATATTATTGCAAGAAGATTGTAAATATAATATTTCTTTCAAATTTAAAAATTGCAACCAGCTGCCATGTTTACGAAATTTAATATTTGGTTTTTTATTGAACACTGGGGTCACTGGTGACCCTAGAAATATTATTGATTCATCGATGTTCACTATATTATTACAAGAAGATTGTAAATATAATAATTCTTTGAAAATTTAAAAATTGCAACCAGTTCCTGTGTAAATACTTGTTTTTTATGGAACACTGGGGTCACTAGTGACCCTGGAAATATTTTTGATTCATCGATGTTCACTATATTATTGCAAGAAGATTGTAAATATATTTTTTCAAATTTAAAAATTGCAACCAGTTACCATGTTTAGGAAATTTAATATTTGTTTTTCATTGAACATTAGTAACCCCAGAAAAATGTTTTATAAATCAATTTTTCGATTTTTTCAATTTTTCAGATTTAAAGATTACAAGAAATTACTGTGTTTCTTAAATGTAATTATATAATGTTCAATACTTTAATAGAATATCGAAATGCTTTGGGGGGGGGGCGAGAGTTCTGGATGTGGCGGCTGTGGGGAAAAAAACGACAATGGATCCTCGGGGATCGGTAGGAAAAACGAAAGCAAAGCGAAAGCAAAAGGGGGGACCCCCACTGAGGAATCGAAGGGGACCCTCGAGGCCACGGCTGCCCGTGAGGCCCTTTTTTCATGGCGACGGCCCTGATGTCGGGGTCCACAAGAGTCACGGGCCATCCCCGTGGGTCTAATACCCCCCCGAAGACGTTGATTCGAGAAACTCAATCCTGACTCCACGGTGGCCGACCTAATGACATTCTATCATCACTGTACTGTCATCTCAGTCCACAGGAAAAACAATTTTTGAAGCAGTATTCTGATTTTGAATGCCATTTTTTACCAATCTCTAGGAATTTTTTTCGGAAGAACTAGTCATATTTTTGTATTAGGACTTTTCACACATATTCCTGATTATTTGAAGCATATAAGTAATTTTTTTAAAGTAAAAATAATCAAAATTATCCGACTTAGATATACATTTTTGTGATACACGTTTTAAAAATATAGATTTTTAAACACGGCAGTCTGTTGCAATTTTTACCTGATCAAAGTCGAAGAATAGGTAATAAACAACCATTGCAATGATTTTTGAACCTGTAGCCCGCTGCAATTTTTACCTGAACAAAGTCAAAGAGTGCACAATAAATATATCAATGCAGCAATTTTTAATTACAGTAGCCTGTTGTAATTTTTACCTGAACAAAGTTAAAAATGTCCAACGAAATCGGGAAAAAATGTGAAATAAAGTAAAAAATATGTCTCATTGCAACCAACTTGCGCACAGTCGAACCAACTCATTCATCGTACCGATCGCTTATGGTAGCCCGAAATTTTCAGGAAGAAATTTGTTGTTCCACGAGCCCGCGACAAATCGCATATCTCTCGCGCTGCTGCTGAAACAGCAACGATGTGTCTCTCGTCGCCGTGGTCCCCGGTTTCCCTGTCCACGGGGTTCCATGGGGTTTCCACGGGCTGCCATAAGTGAAAGGGCACGCTTCCTTCTCGGGCTCGGGAAGTGTCGCGTGTCCCGATGTCTCTGTTGTTCCGAGAACCAGGATCATTTCGATTCGAGGGAGCTTCGACCTTCGACCTCTCGGGACCTAGGATGTTCATTAGTTTCGTTTTACCGTGCCCCCTTTCTTCTGACCGCTCGACCCCCTCCTTTTCTCCTTTTTCTTGCTCATTTCAGTCCCCTTGCCTTCAACCAACACCCCCTCCCACCCTTTCTCTCGTTTTTATCCTCCCCTGTCTGTCATGCAGTCATTTTCTTCTTTTCTGCTGCTACTTCTTGTCTTCGTTCCCTTTTGGGCCTTTTTTCTTTCTCTTTTCCTACGGATTTTTAATTGATATTCTTAGGGTAGGCAGTATAGTATAGTAAATTAGGTTGTTAATTATGGTGATTACGGAATTTTCTTAACTGTTAACAATGTATGAAATTTCTTTTTAAATTAAATGTAAAGATTGTACTAGAATTGAAGAGATGAGAATGAAGGGGGGGTCAAGAGAGACCCAAGGAATGTTAAGAGACTGTGCATGATTGTATAGAATAAAATATAACATTTACATAGAATATACAGCTTAAGGTTTTTCCGGTTTAATGTTCCTTTGTTCATCGAACTTGTAACTTGGAGCCGCCATTTTGATTTCCGTTCGGGTCTGCGTCGTCTAATTACTCGAGGAAATCCTGGAAAGGTCTCGGAGTCCCTAGGGTCCTGGAAAATCGGCGTGCAGCTTCCGACAGAGAACAATGGAAACGGAAGAACTATGTTTGACTTTGTAGGTAGGTATGCGTGTGTTCCTTTTTCGAGAAGAGCTTCTACGGAGACCGTGAAATATTTCCTGGAGGTCCTTGGTTCGCGCATAAATCAATTCTTTGGTCCTTGGACGAGAGGAAGTCCTAGCAGAAATTGTGCAGTATTTCTGGAAAATTACCAAACATTGCTGTTAATAATAGTGCCAAGCGACTAACGCGTAGGTTTTGTTTTTTCGTTACGTTTGTTGCGTCGCGCAGTTCTCCTCTATGCGGCCATGCGATGTACATACTTCTTTATTCTTTATCCTACATAACAAAGTATACATACAGTGTAATAATAATGCATATCGTGTTATTATTCCAGACCTCCTGACAGTAACAAATAAGTTAGTATATGTTCATCGTAATTGCGAACTGAAAAATGAAAAACCGTCAAGTACCTATGCTCCATCTTCTCGCAAGATTCATCTCGATCCTCAGGTGCCTCTCATGGGGATAGGTGGAGTTTACCTGTTTCTCACCTGTTCGCATCGGCCAATGGCGCTCTGGCACACCTGAGAAGGTGAGTCTTTGTGCACTGGCATCGATTGGTCGCGTTCGAGGCAGAGAATGAGAACAAAATGGCGTCGGCGTGACCTCGATGTTCATAGAGCCTCGTTCAAGACAACGTTAGCGTTCAGATTTAAACAAAAATTTGCAAAATGTATTCCTTTTATTTCAACGCAATAATTAAGAGCAGAGTGTTTATAAACACTCGCAGTATTATAGGTCATTGGATTGATCTTGATCTAATTCATTATGCAATGATGATAAAATATATTCACCTTGAACATTTCGGAAGGTTAAACTATCCAACTCTACTGTGATGTTTATAATTCTAGTTTCGGGTTCCTCAACTTAATTACTCCGACTTTGTGGGGATTCTTGGAGTCGATATTTAGCATTTAACGCGTTAGGTGATCAAGTTGTATATGTTGTTCACTCCGTGTATGGTTGTTTTACAGGACTTTCTCTTTTCTCAACTCTTCCGCCAAGAAATATGTGTTTATAAATACTCGCAGTATTATAGTTCATTGTAGCGGTCTTGATCTCATTCATTATGCAATAATGATAAATATATTCATCTTGAACATTTGGGAAGGTTAAAAACTATCCTAATCCACTGTGATGTTTATAATTCTAGTTTCGGGTACCTCAACTTAATTACTCCGACTTTGTGGGGATTCTTGGAGTCGATATTTAGCATTTAACGCGTTAGGTGATCAAGTTGTATATGTTGTTCACTCCGTGTATGGTTGTTTTACAGGATTCTCGGATGATCGATGTCGCAGGAGAGCGAAACGTAGAAAACGAAACGAAATTAAGTGAACGGGGGGAGGGGAGGGTTGATTGCGGGTAGTTTTTGTCGCGCCGGCGCCAGCCACCGGCTCGAACACGACTCGTTTCTCCTCCCACGCTCGAGTCTTCGGCCTCGAATAGCTAAAATCATACTGCGTGCCAATTTCAAAGCGCCGCGGACTCCGGGTTCGGGGAAAAAAGACCAACTAGCAGACCCGAGGACCCTCTTCGTCTCCTTCTTCATCCCCCTCTTCGTCTTCGTCTAATTCTTCATCTTTCTATTCCACTCCTTCTTTAACTTCGCCTCTTTCTTCGTCTTTGTAGTCGACGACTTCTTCATCACCTTCTTCATTTTTATAGACGGCTACTTCTTCATCACCTTCTTCATTTTTATAGACGGCTACTTCTTCGTCTCCTTCTTCATCTTTGTAGTCGACTACTTCTTCGTCACCTTCTTCATTTTTGTAGTCGACTACTTCTTCGCCTCCTTCTTCATCACCTTCTTCATTTTTGTAGTGGACTACTTCTTCGTCTCCTTCTTCATCACCTTCGTCCTTTTTGTAGTCGACTACTTCTTCGTCTCCTTCTTCATCACCTTCTTCATCTTTGTAGTCGACTACTTCTTCGTCTCCTTCTTCATCTTTGTCTTCGTGTACTCTTCCAGGCTCGCCACTTTCTTCATCTTCTTTGTCACTTTTTTTATCTTCTTCGTCTCTTTCTTCATCTTCCTCTCCATCCTCGTCTCCCTCTTCGTGTCTCTCGTTACACGTCCGTTGGTCACGGTGCATTTGCCGTGGCTGCAGCCGAACGACCGTTGCAAACGCGACATGCACTCTCGGCGAACCGGAAGAAGAACCACGTAAAACCCCCTCTCCTATTCGCCTCTTCAGGTATACAATTCACGATATATTGCATTGCATAAAATAATATACTATTTCTTCTTCTTCTGTACGACCTACAGGGTGATTCACGTGATCTTCACACCTCAAATAACTTTTATTATAAATGTCCGATTTCAGAATGCAAATTTTACGAAATCTTTCGCTCAGGAAATACTATTATAATTAGACTGCGGATCTATATGCAAAAATAAAAATTGTCTGTATCAATTACAAGAAGGGGTAGTTACAGAAAAATTCTTCTCTTAAGAAATTTTGATAGATTCGTAATAATTTACCAAAAATATTAAATTCATCCGATATTTCATCCATGTTTTCTGTTACATTCATATTTGCCAAAATTATAATCTACAAGTTTATTATACAGGGTGTCTCAAAAAATGTTGTAAATACTTGACGTATGTATAACGACTTAATAAAACTTTTCGAAGGAATCGGACGATTTATTTTGAAAAAGGGTGTAGCTGTCGCTAATTACCCCGCACGAAAATTTATGGAGTTTTGTGCGGCGACAAACCATGACTCAAGATATAATGAAAATAGATCGGAACGTGGAAACAGTAAATCCCACCCCCATGGAATTTAGTTTACGATACCGCGAAACACCGTGGCCCCACAATGGCCGGCATCCGGCCGCCAAGGAAAACGCGTTCGTTCGTTCGTTTTCGTTCCGAGCAAAAAGACACGAAAATTATTCCGGTGAAGACTATAGTGCCGTGTAAACACATTTCCGTGGCGATAGCGACTGCCTTCTGCTCCTGCATCCCGTTTATTTCAGACCTCGATCTTTTTCAAATGAAAAATTTTCAGCACCTAAAAGAAAACAATAATTCTGACTTTATTTGCCATCTTTTTCTATCCTCGCGGATCATTGATCCACGGATCTACAAAAAGAAGGTTTTTTAATAGTGAAAAGAAAGTCTTACAATAATAATAATATGTACGCGAACGGACACTGTAGTGATGTAGTACAAACAATTTATTATTGAAAGTAGAAGGATCAAAAATTGACGGAAAATCCTGTAGATTCTACACATAGATCCTGTAGACCTTATAGATCGTTTAGATCAGTTCTTTTCACCATCAGAGCAATCGCTGGATACAATTTCTTTAAAAATAACGCTCCTCGATCCACGTGTTCCACGACGAATCGTGTTGGAAAGAGGGGGCGAGAAAAGAGGAGAGGGGGAAAGTCGAGCCTCTTCATTAACACATACTTCATCAGCGGCTGTTAATGAATCACACGTTCGTATATCAGCCGCGGAACGGCTCACGTGTGTTTTCTCAGCCCGGTGATTTACACACCGAGGCCGTTTTCGGTGTCCAAATAAAAAGGGGTCACTCGAAAAGGGCCAACCCCTTTCCGCAAACGGGGTGGAGCAACCCTTCAACTCCTCCCTTTTGCTTCATCTTTATCTACGAATGCTTTTAACATTTTTCTCTTATTTATTCCTCCCCCGATGGCGCGGCGGCGCGATTGATTTTTTCCCGTTCCGTTCCTGAGCGAGGGAAAATTTTGTAACCTGAATTTACTACAGAAATTCTTTCTACAGACTGTAATATAGATATCTATTTTTTTTTATCGCTATATTCGTTCCTGAAGAATTCTCGTTATGTTACTAGAATTTTCTTTACTTTTCTTCGGCGGAAGTTGTGTTACAAATTTTTGGAAATTGTTCCAGCGATGATATTTTACAAATCGACTTATTATACCATATTTACCTATAGCGTCATATGTTAAAGAAATATGTCTCGCAACGCGGAAAGCGATTTATTGTTTTACAATATGTATTATAATATAATATAATAAAAATAGTAAATGGCTGGAATTTCATGCCGAGGATTAAGATAATTCATTCGATGATTTTAGAAGATGTAAAAATAGTAAATGGGCGGATTTCCATGCCGAAGATTAAGATAATTCGTCCGAAAAAATTTTGGAACGTTCCCGTTGCACTCCGGAGGAGAGGAAGTTGGCTGGGAATAATAATCGTCTTCCGTTCGCCGTAAATCTTTCCTTATGAACGGTGCGATAGGGTTCCCCGTACGAAAATAGAGTTTTTTCTTGGCCCTCGTAAAATATTTATATGCGCAAATAGTCGAGTAGAGTCGGAAATAGGAGTCATCCGCGACTCGGGCGAAAGAGGATGTCGATAAGAGATCCATTATCATTATTTCTTCATCCCTTTTTATTGGAAGCTAACCCCTTCACTCCACCAAATTATTTTCAATCGAAGACGAATTTGAATTCAGCTAAAAAACCATTTTTATAATGTTAGATTCAATGTTAACGATGGCTCGCGGCTTCTTCGTCAAATATAATAAAAAATTAGAGTAACTAACCTCACTTTTGGCTAAGTAATATTCTTTCTATTTTTTTAAGTATGAGTACTGGTCCATTTTTAATTCTAAAACTGTTCATTCTTTATTTACTGACAGGATTTGTTTGCGATTTATAAATTCATCTGCAGCGATCTTGTTTGACTGTACTCCCGATTCAAGATGGCGGCCATAGTCTTTAACAAAAGTCATAGATCTTCGTTTATACATTTTAAATTCCAAAATTGTTCATTCTTTGCTTACCGGCAGGATTTATTTGCTGCAATCTCGTTTGATTGCATACTCGATTCGAGATGGCGACTATAGTCTTTAGAGAAAGTCATATATCTTCGTTTATATGTGTACTTTTTTATTTATTCTTCTTTCGGAGTAGTCGAAAAGACTTTCTTGTTATATTGAACGGATTTGAAAGTTTCAGATGGGTGTCGAGGTTCGAGAAAATGAAAATGGAGGCTCGTTTTCGTCGAAATCGGTTCTCACTCCGCAGATGTCGACGGCTGCGAGCGTTCTCCCGCGGGAGAGGTGACAAAATCGAGCCTCCGGTTTTAATAGAGAACCGAAACTCGTTACATTATCGTGTCGGCATGAGTGCGGGGCGTTGCTTTTGTCGGACAGCTGGCGTTTTTCGGAACGAAGAAACCCGGTGTCGAGAGATCCGACGAAGTGCCCGTGGAAATCTTTAACGTCACCGAAAACGAAAACCCTTCGGGGACCAAAGACGAGGATCCACCATAGTTATTAAATCACCATCCAAATTTTTTCTTCACTTTCACTTCGCGAGCCTCCATCTTCTAACATCCTGTCTGGCAACTCAAACTGCCAGTCTCAACCACTCCTTAACACATTATTTACCGGCGATTGTTATTTCATAATTTTCGAACTTCTATAGCCCATTGCTGAGGATTTTCTTAATTAATGGATCTTTCGAACGAGTCATCCTCAGTAACGTAATCTAATTATTTCGTTTGGAATTATTATGTAAAAGAAGAGTTTGAAGGTTCAAAAGATTGAGATAGTTATATATAATAATAATAATAACAATAATAATAACAATTCTATCTCCTCTGATTTGTCAAGTGGCTTTATGAAATTGAGATTGTTCTACATGGAACTTTGGGGGTTGTTTCCACCCCTGTGAATATCTAATAAAAGATGGCAATAGAAATATACTATAGAAATAATAGGAAATTGTGGTAAAAATAATGGAGGAAATTGGACAATTGAAAAATAGAAAATTGTTGTGAAAATAATGGAGGAAATTAGACAATTAAAACATAGAAACTTGTGGAGAAAATATTTCTTGTTTGAGATCGGACAAGATATTTTAGATATTTGGAGAAGATAAGCCACCCTTTTCGCTTCTCCCTTTTCGGGGGACAGTCGAGGCCACGGAAGAGGGTTGCTAGCTCTGTCTTTTTTTCTCTCTCTCTCTCTCTCCCTCTCTCTGTCTTTCTCGTTCCTTTTTCACAAAACCGACAACACAGTAGGGCGGCGCCTTGCAAAAGGGGGGGTGCAGACGCCCCTCGGCTTTCATACCGTGCTTCCGGTAAGAGTAGGGCAACTATGACAGCCCGGGGAATCTCTTAGGGTGCCTAACACCCCCGCGACAACCACTCGTAAATTATCCACGGCCTCAAGCTGCGAAAGACTGTCCTCCAGTTTCGTCTTCTCCGGAGAAACCCTTCTTCACCAATCAATTTTCATCTCCTCGATGGACTGGTCCCAGTAAAATGCATTCGATGCATTTAATTGCAATATGAAATGCAATTTTTTCTAACTACTCCCTTTCGAGCAGAGCTCAAGCAATCACAAGCAAAATTCGTGCAAGCAATCAATCGAATAATTTTTTGTAATAAATAAACGTATCCACGAAAACATGTTCACACTCTCAATAATGATTGTGAAATAAAGAACCTTAGATCCGCCATTTTTAGGTGTTCGATGTGTTAACGCTAGATAACGAAACTATAGCCAGTGGAAATAACGACGCTAATTAGAAACGCGAATATAATTGAACGCTTTTTATCTAGTTACAAAAATACTTCATCGTAATAAAGAAACGGAGCAACTGAAATGTAAAAATTACACTTGGTATTTGAATTGAATATTCAAAGCATTTGGCGGGTCGTCTGATGTCTCAAATGTGCCGATCGTCATTTTTACGAAAGCATAATTGTTTACTGTTCACCCGTTTGCACTCGATTAAAAATTTATATACCTATTAGCATAGGTAGTATAGCTATAGTATTAGTACCAAATTTAATTTATTGAATGATTAAAATATTTGAATGTTGTACGAGTAAATTGCGCCAGTTTCGTACGCAGAAATTGAAAAGACTCGGATAGAATTGAAAAATTGCAGGTCGGAAGAAATGTTTGGTTTCGGAGCTGAAAAACAATCAGATATTTTATTTTCATGAAATTGCGTGTCCAGTCTATGGATAAGAATTTTTCTGGGCAAATTTAACGCAATAGTTGATGTTACGTAAATTGTTTCAGTCAACTGGATTTTAGTTAGTGTTTAATGAGAGAATTTTCAGAGCAGTCATTGTAAAATATTGCTGAATAAGAGGGGAGGGGGAGGTAAAGGCGAGAGAGTCGTGTGAACCGGATCTTAACTTTGCTCTGGCAGCTGTCGAGGGGACACGTCGTCGGCTTCTTCTCTCTTCTCTCCTCTCGTGGACAGAAATCTTGCATAAAAAGAAATAGATGCTCGTCGCGAGCGGAACGAACGCAGACCGAACCTACAGAACGATTTTCGATCATTCTCTAAACGAAATTACATTAGCCCACCAACTTCAAATCCCTCTGCAATTCTCTTCCATTTTGTAACAAATTTAAAAAGCATATATCTTCATTTCAATTCTTGTGAAAATTGAAGTATAGGGAAAATATACCTTGTTCTTTAAATCATTGTTTACTACATAAACAATCCGAACAATTCGTTGTCCAAAAACATCGCTTAGATCAAATTCGGAAAATATAAAATAAAAAGAACACACTGATTGACTTTGTAATTTTAAATAATTTTTATACATTCGCCATTAGATCAAAAAATTTCCAATAGAATTGTATAACAATTCCATAGATTGCAATAAATAATCTGTGGACTACACTTCCTCAACTATTTACTAATTTTAAATCATTTTTATACATTCGCCATTAGATCAAAAAATTTTCAATAGAATTGTATAACAATTCTATAGATTGCAATAAATAATTTGTGGACTACACTTGCTCAACTATTTACTAATTTTAAATCATTTTTATACATTCGCCATGAGATCGAAAAATTTCCAATAAAATTGTATAACAATTCTATAGATTGCAATAAATAATCTGTGGACTACACTTGCTCAACTATTTACTAATTTTAAATCATTTTTATACATTCGCCATTAGATCAAAAAATTTTCAATAAAATTGTATAATTCTATAGATTGCAATAAATAATCTGTGGACTACACTTGCTCAACTATTTACTAATTTTAAATCATTTTTATACATTCGCCATGAGATCGAAAAATTTCCAATAAAATTGTATAACAATTCTATAGATTGCAATAAATAATCTGTGGACTACTCAACTATTTACCATCAATTGTTTCTTCATAATCCGAACAATTTTTATTGTTTCTTTTGCTCGAATGGGAATTTATTTGCGAATATATTGCAAAATACATTGTTTCGTTGAATATAAAGTTGTAGAGGATAGTGAATCGCGGTCAGGCATTTTTAAAGAAGCATTTAAGGGGCCTCGACTTCCCACGAGTGTAGATTGAATCATTTTTTCCGGGGCTTTTTTTTACGGCGTCCACGGTGTCCCTAATGAATACTATCTTTCGAAGATACCAGCCATAAATGTACTCGACTCGCGACGACTGCTACTTCCTTTTCTTCCTCTTGACTAGCCTTGTCGCTAATTTATCGATCGTACGATCCGTGTCTCAACATTAAAATCATTGTTCGAACGCCCCGGTTACAAGAAGAGGAACAGAACTCTGATAAAACGTCAGATTCGATCATTCAGCTTGAATTACAGGAATAGAAACACTCCTAACTGCGCGTACATTGTGTGCAACTATTTTAAACATTTGCTGAACTATTGCCTTTATTATTGTTTTTACTTATTGAAACCGGAAGTGATTTTTTCCTCTCTAATATTTGTTCTTCGAATATAGGCACAAAATTGTAAAGTTGCGTTTGCAGTCCAACAACAATACTTTATAATCGCAATTTAATTCCAGCTAATAAATATTGTGCAATTTCAATAAAATGCTGTTTTATTACAGTTTTCATTTGTTGAAACCAACAGTGAATTTTTCCTCTGATTTTTGTTCTTCGAATGTAGGTACAAAATTGTAAATTTGCATAAATTTTGCAGTCCAACAACAATACTTTATACTCCCAATTTAATTCTAGCTAATAAGTATTGTGCAATTCCAAATAAAAGCTGTTTTATTACCGTTTTCATTTGTTGAAACCGTGATTTTTTCCCTTTGATTTTTCTTCGGTACATATTCTTGCATAAACCTGTATATTTGCAAGTCAACAGAAATAATGAATTTTTTAAAAGATGGTATATATATACGTCGTAAAGTTTTAAACAAACGACTAATAAAGATATATATTGTGTTTTTGCGAGTGCAAAAGTGTTTCTGGCCAAGAGGTTCGTATTGAGAATGGTTTTTGCGGATCTCGAGGAGCGAAGCGACAGATTTAACATGGTTTGACTTATGGTCGATTGTTCGGGAGAAAAGATAGCGACTTCTGCGAATGTGGGTCAGCGAAGACGAATGAATGCGAACAGTGTTTTCCTGTTTGCCGATTCCAGCCTCCCTCAAGAGTGATTTTCCTGTAGTTCTATTGCGAATTGAACGACCTTGACGAGATTCTATTCAATAATTTTCGTTTAAAAAAATATCCTTTAAGATTAACTTCCTGAAAAAATTGCTGCAAATAATTTAAAAATTTTGTAAACTATCGAGTGTAATATTCCCGTAAAAAAATCGCTCTGCGTCCTCTACTCCGCCCACAAGACTAGAAATTAGTCGCCGACAGGCGGTTCGAATTAGAAATTTCTTGGGAGTCCCGGCAGGGATTTTTCTTTCCTGTCTCTGGCGTCTCGCGATTTCGGTTTATCGGCTACTTCAAAGGAAAGAAGAGCCGACACCCTTTCCATAACCGGAAACACTTTTTTCTTTTTTTAAGGATTCGTTTCCTATTCGCACCAGAAATTATTGAATTATTACGTCTGGTTTCAGTAAAATATTATTAATCGTCGAAGAAAAAAAATTTCATTACTATTTTATAATTCTATCATGCGTCACAATTATTCCACAATTTTCTAGAATTTTTCAAAGATTTAAAATTGACGAAGTGAATAAAAATACGATTTCATAATTGCATAGTTCAATTTCTTTATAAATTTTTTTAATTAGAATACTCTATAATTTATAATACTCTATAATTATATTTTACAATGATTTTACAACTTTTTACAATTCTTCCAAGTCCTGAAACATGATGAAGTCATTTAAGATTTAAGATATACATAGTTCATGCAGTTTTAATCGTACATATTTTAAAAACAATTTTTCCCGTAGATTTGCATCATTAAAAAATTATTAATAGTTCTGAGCGTCAAGATTGGCGATGAACGTACGCAAATGACAGGAAGAAATGACAGTCGCTTGATCTCAATTTTTTTTCCCCTGTCAGATTTCGTGGAACGTCGGCCAGCTTATTTTCTCGCATGAAAGATGACCGATTTGTAATGGCCAGGTCAAAAGGAAGTGCTAAAAAGGACGGACCGCCGCCTTACAAAGAGTATATGCAGCTTAGGTCAATGTCGAGGCGTCCACCCCCGCCTTATACACGAGTAAATGGCCCGAGAAACACCAACTTGCATGGTGACTCTGTTTCCTGTATTCGAAAAGGTATTTCTGCAACTCTATTTCATCAATATCATCATTAAAAATATTCTCGATACACGAATCCTTCATTCGATGTCCTCAAAATCCAAAATCGTTCCCTAATGTTACCTATCCAATATTTAAAAACATCAATTAGTTGATATGGATCAGTGTAAAATTAATCTTTTTATTTTTTCACTCACTGGAGCCATTTTATTTGAAAGCAGTCCTCAATAAATCTTCATTTACTACACCGGAAATCTAAAATCATTTCCTAATGTCACCTATCCAAAATTAAAAACCTGCAACTTAAGGTAATATCAATGTAAAATTCCTTTTTTAATTTTTTGACTGACGTTAGTGTCATGTTATTTTAAAACTTTGCTCAATAAACAAATTCTTCATTTACTACAATTAAAATCTAAAACCATCCCCCAATATCACCTATCTAAAATTAAAAAACCTGTAATTAACCATAATACCCCTATCAGTGTGAAATTCCTTTTTTAATTTTTTGACTGACTACTGCCACGTTATTTTAAAACTTTCCACAATAAACAAATTCTTCATTTACTACAATTAAAATCTAAAACCATCCCCCAATATCACCTATCCAAAATTAAGAACCTGTAATTAACACACCTATCAGTGAGAAAATTCCTTTTTTAATATTTTGACTGACTACTGCCATGTTATTTTAAAAATTTCCACAATAAAAAAATTCTTTATTTACTGCAATTAAAATTGAGAACCATCCCCAATATCACCTATCTAAAATTAAAAACCTGTAATTAACCATAATACACCTATCAGTGTGAAATTCCTTTTTTAATATTTTGACTGACTATAGTGCCACGTTATTTTAAAACTTTCCACAATAAACAAATTCTTCATTTACTACAATTAAAATCTAGAACCATCCCCCAATATCACCTATCCAAATTTTAAAAACATTAACTGAGATCCATCAGTCTAGAATTAATTTTTAATTTTTTAGTGTAATTGAAGATCTGATTTGTTATTATCAATTTTATAGAGATTTAATTTGTAATGTAGTCAGTTGTTTTAATTGTTTATTTGTTGGATACAAGGCTCAAACAAAATGAGAGAAAAAGAAGAGAACGACGATCCACCCACGATAGAAATCAGAAGCGGTTGCAGCATGCTCCCAAGATGCAGATTCGTTAGCTGCTGCATCACTGCACTGTTGATGGCCCTTGTCTGCGGTCTCCTGCTAACCTTGTTGTTCCCTTATCCTCTGCATGCATCGTGCACTGTTAAATGGCACGTTACACTTCGTAAACGCTGGTTCATTTCCACTCAGAAATGATCTACATATTTTCACATATTCCACTAATTATTTCCAATACATAGAAATAATTCTATTACATCCACAATCTCTATAAGTTGTAGAAACAATTTTCCAGCTCCTCTAAGCACATAATAATTCTATCTTTTCTGCAGTGTATTTCTACAATTTCTATTATTGATAGACCTAGTTCTATAATATCCATAATACTTTTTTACAATTTCTTTATCGTTAATAATTCTATGTAGAATTCTATGTAGAATTATTAACGATAAAGAACTTGTAAAAAAGTATTATGGATATTATAGAACTAGGTCTATCAATAATAGAAATTGTAGAAATACATTGCAGAAAATATAGAATTATTATGTGCTTAGAGGAGCTGGAGAATTGTATATGATTTCTATAATTTCCTACCGAAATTATTCTGCTGGAAATCTTCGCGATACGTTTAACCCTTTGCGGACGCGTGTCTGCTGACAGTTGCCCAAGAAATTTTACCGTTCTGCGACTGCGAATAATTTTTAAAGAAAGTATTACTTCCCAAAAATATCAAACAAATTTTTACTGAACACAACCCGTTTCCTTTCATTTAATTTATATACTTAACTCTTCAGTAGGCAATTTTGTTTCACAAGAAAAATTTAACCTGGACCCTAAAAATAATTTCCGTCCGCTATGGGTTAACATATAATATTATAAAGCGATGGGTAATGATAATTTAAATATTATATATCATACACAGCTTGGAGTATTGATCTTTATGCAGTTTCTTGATTTTTTGTCTTTAATGGGTTAGCATATGATTGTTTTACCTGGCCCCCAATCACCCCCAATAGAAGCCTGAGAAAAGTCTGTTCCAAGATAACGTCTACTTGCTAGCCGCTTCTGCAAACAATCCTCCTGCATAGAGAAACTCAATATTACCAGGCAGAAGCTCGTATATTTTCCTTTGGCTGGGCGACACCGCTTGAAAAATATACGAACCACACTTTTCAAGCCCATGAGAACGTTCAGCAGGCTGATACCGTGTTATTTCGGTGCGCCCCTTTGAACACCGCCACTGCCAAAAGATGACAATAAATTTCCCTTCAATGTAGACACCGTGGAGAGCCTTCTAAATCACATAATAATTCTACATTTATCACCGTGTTACTAAACAGGTCCTATTAGATCAGTATTAATCACCTAATGGCCCATAAACATGTTGTCGTTGCTAAAATAAATCCCAGCTACAAAACTGAACAGAAAATATCTTTTGGCAGATTAGCCCTTTATGGGACATTATTTCTGAAATGTAAGAACAATTTGTTTCTATTGGAAATTGTTCTTTGAGAGCTGAAGAGGATTAATTTTTAAACATATGCATTGTTTCTTTGAATATAGAAGGGTTTAATATTGCATAATATACAGAATTATTTCAGAACTATTACAAAAAATTTCAGGACATTGCTTTCGACAATGTCTCTATACTGAATTTTTACAAAATTGTTATCTCTAAAGAGAAATATGCATTTTTCACGGATTTTTAGATTTAAAATTTTTTTAAACATGTTTACCTAATCCGAAAAATCTGAAGAGAATACACATCAATCATCATAAGACGTAACTACCATAATAATATAAACGTAATCATCCGATAAAATCAGCAATTTTAAATTGTTGGGATTTGTTAAAAATCGATTTTAAAGTCGAAAATTGTGAAAAAATTCACAGTCGTTTGTGCTATTAGGTAGAATGTTCATGAATTTTTTCGTAATTTTTTGTTGACCAGAACGGAAGAAATACAGTATAATTCATTAAACCGTGTTCATCCTACAACTACCCTCGTGGTAGAGATATGGAGTAGAAGCTTGCCACACAGGGTTTTCTTTGGGGGTCCTATCGAATGGTATGATGAAAGATCATTCGAGGGAAATCCCCTAAATGAAACCTTTTCTTTAAGTGCTGTAACTGACTTCTAGATTTTAAGGGGTTGAACTGATAGTAATTTCTTTTTAATAGGAAGTTCCAAGACCCTTGTACCTATGTTATGCAAAAATTCAGGTGTCAAATCCTAAACTGGTCTTCCAATACCAATTGTGGTGCACGTGGCAGCAAGTGTCTTTACAAAGTAAGTGATAATTTGTTTAAACTCACTGTCCAACCCAAACCTACAATTGTGCAGACAAAGCAAATTAAATATAAATCTTTGTCTCACACCAATGCTTTCAGCAAAAATTGAAATCAACTTCGTTCGCTCTGTATTTATTTAATTTTTCAGCTCATTGAGCCAAAGCCAGACGAAAGCAACATAATCAGAGCGACTCACCTGGGTCTAAACATGAGGACCATGGAAACCATAAGCATCACATTCGAGAACGTGAACAAGACCTGTGTGGCAACGGTACGTGAATTTGATGGATTTGATGGCAAAAATGAATAAGTGCAATTTAAAACAGTCAGGGGAATAAAACAATTTGAGGATGTCCTTTTTTTCAAGGGCGAGTCCGTATCGAATGAATGGCTCAGGATATTCGATTATGGCACGAACTACTGCAACCTGAGGAACCTGGTGACCGGAATAGGCTTCGACAAGAGTCTGAAGTTCCTCGAGCTAACAACAAACGCGATCTGTACGCAGTACAGCATGGAGATCTGCTGACGTTTCACGTTTCTAATGGGTTTTCACGTTTGGTGGACTTTACCATTTTAGAGAAGGTGCACCACACCAGTGTACATTCATTCTGATACGTTTATTCGATCTTCACACGCGTAAAGTTTTATAAAAATAAATTATCGCTACGCTCAACGTGGGCACATAGCCTTCCCTTACATTATTCGACAGCAGTCAGACGGTAAAACGTTAACAAATATGTACAAATCGGTCCGCAATTTACAAAAACAGTGTCTTTTTCGTTGCTTATGCTATTCCTTACAGATAGATGTTCAAAATGATCATCACAAATTACGCTTTCGAAAATACCTTACAAAGCGACCCTTAAACAGGTACAGAATTGTTCAGTCCCCTAATATAGAGGATCCGGTGGAGTGCCTGGAACAATATAAGCTGCCACTTGTGGAGAACATGCGACACTTTCTTCCAGTTCTTGTCATCCCGTTGCAAAGGGTTCTGGGTGAAGCATACGCTGGGCTGGCACTGAAAAAAGTTCTTTAAGTATAAGTGTTGTAGAATATGTATGGAAATTTCAATGTTTGTACTTGAAAAAATCACACGTATTGTTCAAATGCAAGTGAATACGTATGTAAAATCCCAATGCAAAAGGTTCAATAGCTTTTCTGAAAAAATTGCTAAAATTTCGTACAAAAACGCCCTCGAAAATGAGAATACCCTCTTAAGAAATTCTAGCTACCTTCTGGTAGGTGAGCGCTGATTGACATAAGAGGACCTGCCGGTAGTTCCCTCGATCTTTCTCAACCGTCTCCTAAGTTCATTAGCATCCACCAGGTGCTCAAGGTCACCGACGCTATCTTCAGCCTCGTTGATTGTTATCGAGTTGTCGAAATCAGTAACATCGTCCGAGATCATGCTAGGGTAATCATGTTGGTGGTTGTAGACCAGATCCTCCCGAGGCTTATTGGACGAAATATAGGAGCAGGAGAGCTCCTCGCGCTGCGTGAAGCTCTGCTGGCTCCAGAAGGCTGCGGACTGCACCAGGGAACTGCACTTCTCTGCAAAAAGAATCTCCGAATGAAACACTGTCGAAGGGAGCCGGATAAAGAGGTCAAACGTGTCCCCAAAACACATTGATCTTTCACCATACCGTTTGATACGGTCCCGAAAGAAAACTCTGTGGTAAATTTCAAGTCGATAGCTCTACCACAAGAGTAATTGTAGGGTGAACACGGTTCGATGAATTATGCTCTATTTCTTCCATTCTGCTCAACAAAAAATTATCAAAAAATTCATGAACATTCTACCGAATAGCACACATGACTGTGAATTTTTTCCGTTTTTTTACTACAAAATGCAAAATTGATTTTTAAAAAATCATCGATTTAGTTTGAGGGCACGTTTAATCACCTATCTGCCTATACCCTTCCTCAAAAACATCCAGACTTACGTGTGCAGTAGTATATCTGGTTGCGAGTGGCACGGTAGAGGTAATTGACGCTGCGCTTCAGTCTAGTAAGCAATGAAAGGGTTGGAGCCCTGGGGGACTTGAGGTTCGCACAGGAGGATGACATGTAGTCTTGCGCTGTGCCATTCGCAGGGACATTTTGCTTGAGGACCTGTATCGGCTCTGGTCGCACTGTGCTTGCCTTTGGTCCACAGATACGCTGGATACCAGTCATAAGGAAGTGCACTGCAAAGTCAAAAATTAGCAAAACATCAGTGCTGTTCGGTGAGTGTGGATTTATTGCATACTCACTTGCTGTGATCAGGAATATCAGTACGGTCATCGAAGTGAAGTCCAAGCAAGCATCCATGCCATGTTTCAGGTAAGATGTCAAGTTCAGTGGCACCAGACCCATTATAATGATCCTGGTCAGTAGAGGAGCATGGAGGAACGCAGCGATCACCATGGCGCACAGTAAGTAGACAACATGCAAACCTGTGCGGTACATCTTCTGCATCTGTTCTCCGGTGTCACCCACATAGTTGGTCAGCCAGCTGAGCTTTTCGTCCACTTCTGCTCGCATAGTGTTTGTCAGGTTCCATAGAAACTGGATTGTGTCATTAATCTGAGCCAGCTTCTCTAGAGTGTGCTCGTACTGGACAATTGCCTCTTCGTGTTGCTCGAATATGCGACTGGTGCTGGACTCGATCTTGTCCCAGATCAATTGAGCTTGTTCTTGAATATTCATCAGGTCCTGGAGTATCTCTTTGTGGTTCTCGCCGTGCTCGACAGCTTGATTGTTCAAACTCTGACTCGCCTGCTCCAACTTCCTTTTTATGTCCTCCGCCATTGCTGCCAATTGAGTATGGCCCAGTCTAATCAACGCCTTCTCGTTACTCAATTCTCTAAGATTCGACGATACCAGATTCTGAGCCGCTACTTGCGCGTCTCTTAAATGCCTTTGCTGATCCAACAGCGCTGCGTTCCCTTCCGTTAGGGAGGACAATACTTGCCCTGTCTGCTCTTCCAAACGATCTTGACTGTCCTGAATTAGTATTCAATTGACCATCAAATAGTGAATACAATGGGTACTGCTAAAATTGATTTTTTATTTCTATTCAATTACCTTTAGAGAACCCAGTGTCTTAATCTGCGTGTGAGCAGTTTGCATCAATTTATTAACAGTCAATTCGGTCAGAGCACGAAACTGAGTACCACGAGCCGCATAACAAACTGCTCTCGCTCTATTACTCATCAAGTGATACGCATTCCACATGTCTGCATCCATGTCTGTTGTGCATTGTTTTAGAGACTGAGAAGAAGCACAATCACTTATAGAGTTGAACAATAATTAGTGTGATTAACAATTAATAATTGCAATTGAAGAAAATGTACTAGTGCAAAATGTATACACAGTTCAGGAGAACAAAGGGACAATTAGATGTGCACTGGCAAAGAGTACTTTGTGTTATGGCAATGGAACTGAGAATGCTCAGAGGTGGTCTGTGCCCCCCCAGTGGGGGAAGTTGCAGGTCTGAACGTGTCCAAAACCACCCTTCTACATGTGGCAAACACACACATGCTGAGCCCACATGTGTGAGATTTATTTCAGTATACCAACCTAACTGCTTTCAATGTACAGCAGTGGAGATCAATAACGATCTCGTGATAATTGAAGAAACAATAAAAACGAAGACTGCTCCAAAATTATTTTTGTACAATTTTTTTTTGTAAAAAAAGTTTTCATTTTTTTTAAAAATCTCAAAAAATTCAGGAACCATTTTTAGAGAAAATAGAAAATTTTCCATTCCCTCAGAAATTACAAGTGCGTGAAATGCTTAAAAAAAATACTACCATCTCCTCGGTGCAGGGAAACATTTTCCTGCCCTCCACAGCGGCCTGGCAGTTCAATAGATTGACGCTGAATTTGGCAAGCTGCTCCTCGGTCATTTCGGAACAGGAAGTTCTAATTTTCATGATGACTTTGTGTTGGCAAGTCTCCAAGGGAGACGACACTTGGATTTCAGTGAATTTAGCTGCCTCTTGGAGGAATTTCTCGTCCTCTGTCATGGACTCGTAGGGGATTGAAACCAAAGGCACTCCGTCGGCCACCAAAACAGTGGTTTCATCGTTGGACTTACCCCAAATCCATCCAAACATTGTGTTCCCTTCACTCTGACAAATTAAAGTCATAACGAGGGATAATAATAAATACAAGTGCCCCATTGCTCCTCGAGACACTCTGGAACTGCAACAAAGATTTAATTAATCGTTCTTATCAACAAATTTATTTTTTATTATCAAGACTCAAATTACCTATGATTAAAGAAACAAAGAAATTTTCGGCACTGTGGCGTGGTAAATATTTATACTAATAAACTCGCGGTGTCAGCGATTATGCGAAATGTTGGCAAATGCAACGTGCACTTTGTACTGTGATGTTGAACACACGAATATTATTTTCCGTTAAACTACCAACGTCATTAACGATCACTTCTGCCGGCCAAGTGCGACGGAACTTTGTATTTTATCTTATTTATCTCGTCGTTGAGAAAATCGACTTTTTCATTCATGTCATCGGAAATCTCGTAGTATTAATGTGCGGTGGACTAAAATAACCGCTCTACAGGTGAGACCCGATGACATGTGTTTATTTCCTCATGTAAGAAAATCCGTAACGGTCAGAGCTCCGAGTGCAATGGCGGAGAATTTCGAACGAGAAGTTTCGTTGTCATTATGTAATTCCCACAGTTCTGTTACCTCGAATCTTTCCCATAAATCGAACAGCGAATAATGTTTTCTAATATGTGTAGAACTTCGGTGCATTCCGTGTTTCAATAATGTCGAGGATTTTATTCAAAAGCATCGAAGCGATAACTAATTCAATTCAAACGGCGGCCATTTTCCCGCCGACTGAAAGAACCAATTGTGGCGATTGGCGGCAAAGTAGTTACACCCGGCGGTACCCGTCTAGAATAGTTTCATGTCAGTTTGTTGAAAAGTGAAAAATTTTTTGTATTAACAGTTTCGAACAAGTTTTCTGTGGTATTTTGTGGTTAGTTGAGACAATAATATATCCATTTCGTGAATTGTCATTTACTGTAACGACCTCCGAAGCGATTTACCGTATGATAACCTAACCGCGTGAGTGTCAGATAAAATACTATTTACGTACAACTTATATCCGTATTTATACTAAGAATAATAACTTATTTAGGAGACATTGCATGCTTACCAGCTTGGTACATCAACTAATTAATATTGACGAACTTAAGTATTATATTTCTAGTTTATAAGGTGCGTAACTCAAGGAAAGAAGATTTCGTCTTCTTTGAAACTTTGTATTTACAATAATTTACATGTTACGTACAAATGGTATTTATAAAATGTTTAATACTGCGTTATTTCTTTTCTGGAACTACTTCACTGATTCCGTACATCCCTGCCAGTAGTCTCCCATGCGATGTTGGCACTGGTTCTTTTGGTGCCAAGTACGGTCCTTTCTCATCCATGTATACGTACCTATATTTGTGCTAAGGAATTTTTCCAAATTTGTATAAGAGCGTTATCGAACTTCAGTAAAAGGATACGGAAGCCTTAGCACCCAGTAGGCACTCTGAGACAGCTTTATGGGTTCATCACAGCCGGTTACAAAGATCGGGCAAGGCGGAGGCCCTGGTTGAATTCTGGGGTTCAATGTCACGTGAACAGGTGCTTTCGGAGTCACCACATGAATCCTCATTAACTGAGCTATCAGTGGTTTCGTTTGCCTAGACAATTACATAAACTTAAGTAGTTAAAATCATATTGCATGCAGTAATTAACACGTTCGCTACCACTATCACAGATATGTGATACCACTGTGACAGTGTTAACGAACGTGTTAAACTGTAACTCCTATGTACCTGCAAGGACAGGGGAAGTAGAGAGGCATGTCCGCAGTGCTGGATGTGACCTTGTTCCCACTGTCTTTCACGATCCCATTCCCAGTTGCCTTGAGCACCTTGTCAGGTGCGGAAGCCATGAATCTGTGTCCCCTTGGACACTCATACTCCACACCAACAAATATCTTTACGACAAACTCCTTTCCACCTTTCGATTTTCTACCACGAATGGTATTCATGTTCTGGAAGTTCTTCCCTCTTGGGCAATAACCATGCGCACCATGATCGTTTATCGTGGGCCACAAGGAACCCCTTTCCTTCTGATGTTCCAACCTTACGGTCACGTCCCATGGTAGAAGAAAAGCAGAGGTGGGTAGCACGCCAGCCTGGTGTTGCAGGCCCAAGTTATGCGAGTACAAGCTGCTGGGTCCGAGGCAAACCAGGGACCAGCTGGAGAATTGTGGCAACAGACCGGCCGGGGACTCTGTGTGCAACATTCCTGGCAGGTACTCCGTGGTCGATGGTTGTCTGACTAAAGACTTCTCTGTAGAATTCAAATTTGTAGAACATTTCCGTTCTGCAAACTGTCTAGTCTCTAACACCGAGGAGACGCTCACCTTTGTTGTCCGCGTCACTGTCGGAAACCTCTATGACCACCTTATGCGCGTCACTGGGTGTTAGGCTAGTTTTGCTAAGCTTAGGAACATCTTCGTTAGGTTCGCTGGTTTGTTGGAATTGGCCCCCGCTCCCGTAGGGTGTTCGAATGTCATCTGAAACTGTGACAGCGTTGAAGAACGCCTGGCGTTAAACTAAACAGCGCAACTGTACCATTAAGGGTGTTGACCCCCAGGCTGCAGGCTTGGGTGTTTCCCCTTGGGGTTGGGGACTCCGCGTGACAGAACGAATCTTTACGTTTGGTTATAGATAACAACTGCGCTGGCCTGTAATTGTGGGTGCTCGGTTGGAAAACGGGGAACTGAATGTTCTCCAGCTGCGCGCAGCCGCACTGCTTCGCCAGCATCTGGAAGTACTCGTAGTTCGCCTGCCTCAGACTGAAGGGATCCTCCCGTGACCCCTGGCAACGGCCGCAGTTGCACGCACAGATGTAGCGAACCCCGCTGCAGTGCTCCCTGATTGGCAATTCGCTGCAATATATAGAATAGGGTACTTGTCCCAATTACTGTGGCATTAAGCCCACTTAATAAAAGAGAACATAGTTTCTATTTATTTAAATATGTACAAGACCTAGGGACTCTAATAGGGACAAGACTTTGATCGTTGCTGTAAATTGAGTTTAGAGAAATAAATTTGTATGTAGAATACTCATACCTGTCGTTATCCCTGGGTTCCAGTTGTTCTCCACCTCCAGCACCTTCGCTACCACCTCGGTGAATAGGATTGGTACAGGGATTCCCCGTCAAAGACAGTACTTCACACATTTGTCGACCAGACCGCCAATGTTTCTCGCACTCAGCTTGCAGTTTCTCGCTGAATTCTTCAAACAAAGGCCCTCGAGCGTGCATCTCGAACACTGCCATCGCATGAGCCAGTTTTGTCTCATGGTACGCCCTAGAAATTCAACTTTACAGTTGCTACCTCGTTTTTCGGACACAATCCAATCAGTACCTAGTGTAGTGTTGGGGCAAACTCTCTTGGTACGTTTGCAGTGCCCTCGGAAGCACCTTGCTGCACCTGCTCTTGCTGAATTTGACATCGGTGTCCAGCAAACTGTGCAACGTTAACAGTTCCTTGTCCGTTCCATGCATGAAGTAGTCGTAGACCTTGTTTGCCACTTCGCAGAATATACCAGCAGTCGGTATCTGGTTCAAACAAAGAAGTTAGAACATGGTGTCGAACTATTGTGAAGATTAGACACAAGTTCTAAATTCTGACCTCAAAGTAGGCGGGTACAGAGTGTCTTCCAACATTGTCGTCGAACCCTCTAGCGAAGGCCAGGTTTATGTGTTGTTGCAGGAACAGTCTGAAGGACCGGGTCTCTGAAATCATGTAACTAAATGTAGTTGCAGGTCTGTGATAAATGAAAACATACTTCATTCTTGCCCCACCTACCCGTTTCTTGATCGTCTACTTGAATATTGGAGTCTTGACTGGCCAGACTCCTTGAAGTGCTACCCCCTGAACTGACTTTGCAGCTTTGTATGAGCTTCTTCGCCATGAATCCCAAGATATCCCTAGATTCTGTTGTTCCAGTGTGCACATAAACGAATTCCTGGTTTGCAGGGATCGCGAACAGGGAATTCGAACTGCAAAGCAACCGATAAACCTTGTTAAATAAATATTTTTAACGAACATGAATAGACTGTGGATCTTCATGCAAAATAGCATCCATGTTACTCTATATTGATATAGTCTAACGTATCAAACAACTATTTTACTATTTTTAAACAGTCTCACCTTATATTAGTCACAATGCGGTTCTTCCTCAGCACATGGTAAATCTGATCCTCCAGGGAATGCTCTAATCTCTTTATGTTAGTCCCGCTAGCAGAGTCTTGGAACACAGTAGGGCACGTTTCAAAGTAGAACAATACTCTCGGTGAGCATGGTCTCACATTTGCCACCCAATCTTTAGGAAGACTATAGATGCAGCTCAGAACATCAGAGAGTTGGGGCGAAACTTTTTGCCTAGCAATTAAAATTAAGCTTCAACATAGCCTTATACCTTCTAAACGAAACACTTACCTGACAATATCCATTGCCCTGAACAGGTGCACATAACTATAGTCGAAAGTATGTGTGGGATGTGCGAGTACAATAACATGAGATATATGGAACAGAACAAGTAGGGCCCTGGCATATTTGTCTCTCATGTGGGCCCACACACTGAGAAAGTCCTTGCAGTCTTGTTTCTCGGCGAATCTGTTGTACTCTGTTAGAAGACTGTGCGTGTCCAACAGACCCCTCAGGTGTAGATATATGGTTTTGTCTTTTGTGTCATAGTACCCCTCAATCTCACTCTGTAAAATTCAGCAAAATTATGTTGCAATTTGCTTTACTGTTTTAGCATTAGGAGTAATTTTAGAAACCATGTTGAATAGTGACGAGCAGCATGATTGTACTGTTCTATTTCTAGTGCAATTGTTAAATGGTTAAGACTGTATTAATATAATTCTTACAAATGTGTCTCTGTCCACTTGTGGCTCATCCAGGAGGTCCACTTGGAGGATGGAACTTAGCATACTGGTCTTGCATCCTTTGGACCTGTACTGCGACTTGCCGAACACGGAGACTATCACCACCTTTTTGTCAGTACACGGAAATCTAGAAAAATATTAAACTTTCAAACAATGAATAACTTAACTACAAACTCCATAAATGTTGCTTAATAAAGACAGTCATGCTGTGCTAAGGTTTTGCACCTTGATATTTAATTTTTCCTTAATAATAGAAGGTTCTCAATTCATTTAAACAATTCATTACCTGTCCGCGTTACAAGGAAGCTGAAACTTCTGCGGCCGCATTGTGCGTTTGTTTACCGCGTACAGGTTATGTCATTCCAAACGAAAAAATCTTCTTCAACGAACGAACACAAAACGTCGCGGAAAAGTTTGCCGTACTGAATATTAAGTAAATTATTTAAACGCCTCTCATGATCGATGGTAAAACGTCCGATCCGCTGGGAGTTTTCGTTTACGCTATAGTTAGTAACTATTTATTAGTTACCCGTTTATGGTCTTAAGGTGCCTGGCTTTATTATCGATCAAAGAGACATAGGTGGCTGACTTCGTTCCGTTCGATTTTGTTTATTGCTTGGTCGCGTCGGTTGTCGTTTAAATTGATATTTACATGACAATTTCACGAATTCGTCGGCCGTTTCCTCGTAAAAAAGCACTGTTTTCCTGGCAAGTGTCGAGTTGATGTTATTGCCGAAGGCTGGCAAGTTTTAATTGGGAACATGGTGTTAACGAAGGAATACCGCATATGCATGCCGCTCACAACGGCAGAGGTAAATTGTTTCACTATTAGTTGTAAAATAATTCAATTCTAACTTTGTTGTAACCCTGGCAACTTTCGTTCCTTGGTCCGGGTTGGTCGACATGTATTTATCCATTTTCTTAAATTATCGTACCGTTCGAGTTTACACATAGGGAAATTACTTAGAAGTACGAGTTTTTACTTATTGTATAAATTGTGTATCATGAATGTACTCGAGAAGTTTTAAAATAAATGATTAACTGCTTACAACAATATTTTTATGTCTCCGTATATTCATTAATGATTGAATGTTATGATTAAACAGAAATAGATATTATTTTATTTGTAATTATCACTGTCTTGTAGTATCGCATAGGGCAACTTTACATGATCGCAAGGCATAGTCACGAACAATCGGTGAACGACGAGGGGGTTGAGGTGATTGAGAATGTAGAGTGCGAAGATGCAGAGCATGGGAAGGGACAGTACACAGAGAAGAGAATCCATTTGTCTAGGTGATAATCACAAGCATACATTGTAAGTTCAGGTATAAATAGATCTTCATTTGCCCTGTTCTATTATAGTAAGTTGCCATATTGGATCCAATCGATCATCCCAAAGGTATTCTACGTGACAGAGAAGGCGTGGAATTATTACCCTTTCACTATCACAGGTACAAACAGATAAACCATATATTATTAATTCCTTTGTTATGAAGCATACCATGTAATATATTACAACATCTCATTTTCTTTTGCATGTTTTTTATGGTCACCAAAGAATACACTGTAAGTACCTAGATCGAGTGGTCCCTCTTGAATTTTCCATTATATATATTTATGCATTTCAGTGTTCGTTCATCCCCAAGTTCCAAATCTCCATAAGAACTCGATACGAAGATAACAATGGGTCCACAGAGAACGTATGTGAATTTCCATAGCATTTCGCTTGATAAATGAATCACGTTTAGTCATGTTCCATTTAAAACAGTGCTTAGGTCTCACGCCGATTGATTTAATACATCGCGAGATCGACTTTGTAGACATCGCGTACGATGAAATCTCTGCAAAGCATTACAAAGAGGAAGAGGTATTTCGAACACAATTTCATGTATCTTTGTGTATTACAATTGGGAAAATTTCAAACTGTGCTTTCTGCAGGACCCAAAATTCTTTCAATCCAAACGAACAGGTCGAGGACCATTGGTGGAGGGCTGGAGGGAGATGACACAACCCATAATGTGTTCCTACAAACTAGTTCACGCTTCATTTGAAGTTTGGGGCATGCAGACTCGAGTGGAGGACTTAATCCATAGAGTAACTGTCCTTGGAAAAAATCTTAACTGTCTTTGAAATGTATTCACACTGGAAGCAATTATGATATCTTGTTGCAGTGTATAAGGGACATTCTGCTGCTGGGTCATCGGCAAGCGTTCGCCTGGATCGATGAGTGGTACGACATGAATTTGGAGGATGTCAGAGAGTACGAGCAAAAGATGCAAGCGGAGACAAACGAGAAAGTGCGTTTGAGGAACTTGAACAACGAGAACCCGATGACACCGATAACACCGAGCACGCCCACGACCCCAACCACACCGAACGCATCAGTACCATCATCGCCGATACCCAAATCTCCTACGCCATCTAGTCGATCATGGTTTTCCTGGTCATAGCCAGAATCCTAGAGCATACGATTTAGGAATATGTTAGCCTACCTAGGGAATGAAATTAAACATGTGCAAATAAACATTGGCCGTTTAGGCGTGTACGTATGTATCATAGCCGGGTACCTGTAACTGAAATTCGATTTTTTAAAATACTGAGAGCCTCGATCTTACGTTTTCAAGCAGCGAAAGAGCTTAGCTCCGTGCGGTTTAATTTTTCGAATCGTTTACGTTGTAGAAGAATTTGTCTATAGGATGTTGAATATTTTTATAGCTTTTAATAGTCAAGCGAAGGGGCACAAGTTGCACTGATTTTTTTTACAGTGCAGATTGTCCTCGGTTCAACCATTGTTGTACTATTCGTTCAATCGATATCTCCAGCACACTTAACCGTATGTGAAGGCAGGTACGCAGAAATGTGGCACGTACTAATCATAGCTGTTCGAACAATTGTAAATGTAATATATTGTGTCAATGAGGCTTTGAGCTGATCAGCTTCACCGTATACTTGTTAATATATTCACCGGCTTAAGGTATCGCTGTGTATGAATCTTTGTAAAAAGTGTTTAGCATCTAGCGGAGGAACTATGTGAAATACTATACGACTGCACAAAAGAAAAGATATACGTTGAAGAGTAACTATTTCTCTTATGGCACTAATGGAACGTGTTCTCTATTGTTTCTCGAGCGAAGATCGAGCGTTAGTATATTTTTTTCAACCAACAAGCGGGCTGTACATAAGCTGAAATGTCGACAGTTTCTTTCGACAGGGGTGTCTCGTCCCTTGATTCGTTGTGTACACGTCTTTCGAGTTTCTATTCTATTTGGAAAAGTCTTGGCGGGACCAAATGCGTTGACAAACTAGCACAAGAAATTCGCGCGCGCGCACACACACACACGCATGTAATGTAACTTTAAGTATCGGATCACAGTCGCAGTTGGTACACGCTCTCGCCATGGTAACAGGCTCCGCAATGGAATTTCACAGTGATTTCCATGGCACGAGGCACACGCTTAACGTTTCGTTTTTCCTCAAAACACTCACCCCGCTCAATGACCCCCGTCATGTATTTATATGTACTTGAATAAACGTTTCAAGCCGTTCTCAGAACCGTGTTGATCTATTGTTCTCTTCGCGAACGTGTCTGCCACCCTCCTCGACTCCGGTGAATCCCCATCATTTCATATGGTGCGGCAGTATTCATTTTCTCCCCAGAGTTCTGTTGGGATGCTTTATGGTAAAATGGTTGTCCTTAATGTTTTATAAAAAAATGACTGGTGGATATATTGGGGTGAATTTTAGGGCAAGTTATAGAGGAGGTTTTGAAGTTTGATTATGCTAATTTGTAGATTTTTTCATCCTTGTTTATTAATTTTCAAACTAACACTGTCGTTAAAATTTGAAGTTTATTTTGGTTTTTAATTTGGTAATTACTGAAATTGTAAGGATGCTTCAATGTTAATATATTTATAGTTGATTATTTATAGTGTTCAATTTTTAAAATAATGGGGTCCTGCAAATTTTTACATAGATTGTAAAAAGATTGCTTTTATGACACGATAAGTTGACACTACCTGTTTCTCAGATTAAATATTCTGGTTAAAAAATTTTCATCGGAAAAACACATTCCGAGGTTAATAAAAAACTGTCAAAACTGTCTCTACCAGTTAAAAATTCATTTCGGAATTTCAATATTTCCTTGTTTATAAAACGTTGATGTTTATTTTTATGCGAAACCAAACAATATTACACGTCCCTTCATGTGGTATATTTTCTCTCACGAACACGGAAATTCTGAAAATTGCGGAACTCTGTGTACAAGTACAGCAATTTATTCGTAATATAAATATATTTTTTGCTCCGGGCCATTGCAAGATTTTATGGGTGAAATCGATCTCCGAGAAAATTCAGAATTTCTCGTGGAAAAAATTTAGACAAAACTGCGTGTGAAAATGATTTGCTAAAAGCTGGGATTTTTTAATAACCCCTAATAACTCTTAAAAATTGAACTTCCACATTTAAAAAATTGTAAATGTATTGCAAAATGCACAAGATTTTATCGACTGTAATTTGGCCTGTACATTAACCTTATACAGGGTGAGTCACCTAACGTTTGCACCTCAAATATCTTTGTTGTTTCCAAAGATACGTAAAGTACGATGCAAAAAAAAATTTTGTTTTTGTC
Organism: Sphecodes monilicornis; assembly: GCA_913789915.3. Classification (NCBI taxonomy): domain Eukaryota; kingdom Metazoa; phylum Arthropoda; class Insecta; order Hymenoptera; family Halictidae; genus Sphecodes; species Sphecodes monilicornis. The sequence goes on along the minus strand of OU565299.1, from coordinate 14,372,642 downwards.
ATTTTTTTAGATATCAAGGTCACCTTGACTTTTTTTAAATGGAACCACCCTTTTTTAAACACCCACAGTGATAGTCCATTTTATTACGAATTCAGTGACTATAATTACTCAAGGTCATTCAAGGTCACGGACAGAGTTCAACATTCCTTCAAAGCCCGTTTACAGTCATGTATCGATGTTAAATCTTATACGTTATCTCTATCCGCGACCTATCATAGGTGTTTAAAAAAAGTGTGGTTCCATTTAAAAAAGTCAAGGTGACCTTGATATCTCTAAAAAAAATGACATAAAAACAAAATTTTTTTTTGGCATCGTATCAGCCCCATTGTACCATTCAACTTTGTCCTCACCATATTTTACGTATTTTTAGAAACTACAAAGATATTTGAGGTGCAAACGTTAGGTTACTCACCCTGTATATGCTGCATTCTTCGGGTCATTTCTGACCCATTCACATTCGTGTTTCTTCGTCGCAGCGACGTCGTAATATTTTTAAAAATATTTCAGAAAATTACGCAATTTTTAAATATTCTTTTAGGTATCTAGAATTGGTTTAATTAATGTCATGTAGTAATTGAGAGTCTTAGCAGTGAAGGGTAAATTTATTGATGAACGTATCGATAGGGGAAGCGAGAGCAAAGATGAAAACGATGTTACCAAGATGGTGTGAAAGTGAAAAGTGCAAACGACTTCAACCGAGTATATTTATCTTCGTTTGAATGTGTCAATTTGATATGGAACTCGAGGGAAAGAGACATCGGAACAACAATTTCCATACACGTGTGATGGATTCGGTATTTACATTATTGACGAACGCCCGTGTCTGTAAAGCATGCGGGGGTGGAAGATCATCGATAGCTCTGTTCCAATAAATAAAGGTCCTTTATATATCACGTTTATGTAAATATACACGTGTAACAATCGAAACTAAATTTCAATCCTTATAATATGCAAGGGTATAAATGTAATTTCTTTCGATCGAAATGAATTACATTGATGAATCTGATTTCGGCGCTAGGGAACCAAGAAAACGGAATTGGTTCTCTACACGACTCTGACGGAATATTAAATTCGGTTTCATTTACATTATTATTATATAATTTTTCAGACGCATAAAATCTCTTGAGAATGATCCACACACGGATCGAAACGTTGGGATAATAATATAATTGCAAATTTGCTGACTTTCAATAAGATCGAACCTAGCGCCGAAATCAGATTCATCAATATAATATGCAAGGGTATCCGTATATCTAGCAATTTCAATCAATTGCGTTTTCACATAACAAATGATTTTTGACAGTGTATGACCTTCAAATAACCTTCACAGTGGCTGTGTCAAGTAAAGAAGTACAGACAACAAATAAAATATATGATTACTATATAATCAAGAATAAAAGAATCAATGTACAGTTAGCAACGTTGGTTGAAGACATACCTCGATTTCAATAACAAACACATGATATTTTTACTAAACAGAAAACACAGAGAAAATAATAAGACACAAAACACACTTGCCACAACAAACCAATAAGATAACAAATTTTCACTCACAAGACACACTCTAACCCAGACCAACTGAAACACGATTCCCTGATTAAAGAACCGAACATGACCTTGAAGCAACCTTGTCCGGATCGGTGAACACGCGAGGCAGGAAAAAGCGACGTCAACAGAATAAAACACAGAGTATCGAGTAGAAACAGCGAACCGGAGCGATATTTACACAAGTACAAAGTTACCGTTCCACGAGAAGGCGCGCACTGTCGCCGAAAACTTTTAATTGTCTTCGAGGTCTCCGTGAAATTAATAAACCCGAATCCGCGATTCGTAACTATGGTCCGAGGCTGCTCGACCCAGTTTGCCGGACTCCTTGCTTGCTGCTCGGCCATTAAATTCATTGCTGCTTGAAAATTGTGGGAGGGCTGAAGAAGCAGGAGAGGGGGGTGGGTGAGGTGGGGAGAGGTACGGGAAATTAATAGGGACAGATTACGAAATGGCTGATGGGATTATGGAACTTTTATTTTTTCTGGACAGAATTCCCCGGTACCAACATTTTCCGGTGACGGTCGCCCGCTTCAGGTCGCCCGGAATAATTGATAGAGTTGTCGATAACAATACCGTTCCGCGGCAAATTTCTGTTTTTTTTTTTTATTTTTAAGCCCGCAGCCAGCATTGTTCCATTCCAGGTCCTGGAAGAACCGAGAGGGATTTCGTCGTCGACGGTAGGGCACACGGGGTTGTTGGCGCCGCGGGCGGTTTCGGGGACGTTGATTTCGTTCTCAGAACGTTTCTGCTTCGTACAGATGAGTGAACATCGTCGAAATTCCGTTTTTGGACCGCAGAAAATATTTATTTCGTGCGGATCTGAAAGCAGCACATCGGTGAGTTAACACTAGAACTACCGGACAAGTCAAAATGACTGGTTTCTAAATTTTTCTTTTACCAATATTGAAATTATAAAAATGTTTTCCGGAGTAATGTTTTAGTCAAATTCTCTATTAGAATACATATTTAAACAAAAGTTGTACGGAAGTTGAATAAATGCATTCTTGTCGTTATTAGAATGCAATATACACCAGTCGCGTTTAGCGCTCGGTAGTTCTAATGTTAATGGTAAATTTTGGTACAACTTTTTTGATTTTGAAGATTTTTCCGTGAGACTTTCACGAATGTATTCGCGACGTTCTTCTGGTTAAAATGAGTCCAAGCACGATACAGTTTGGATCTTATTTACTCGCGCAATTCACGATTTAGTGGAACCTCGATTATCCGAACCGATGATATCTGAAGTCTCTAGTCTCTGTTTACTTTGGCTATCTATAGCCGACTAAAGCGTTATTTGTACTTGCAAAAATTCCTGCGTACTTTTTGAAGACTGTTAAATCAGCTCGTAATGTTGCAGTTCGACAAGTCAGTTATTTTTTATTTAAAAAAATTTTCAAGGCGCCTCTAGATAGGCAAAGTCGAGGACCTCTTGAATCTCCACGAGAATTGAATATTTATAACTTCTGACAAAATCGTTATTAGTGCTTAAAAAAATTCCAACACATTCTCTAAAGACTGTCAAATCGACCCACGAAGTTGCAATTTGATACATCAACTACTTTTGTTTATAAAAATTTCGAAATCGCGTTCCTAGACAGTCAAAGCGGAAGTCCTCTCATTGAACCACTGTAACTTCGACAAAAATGAAAACACCAGCTAACAAAAATTTGTGTGCACTGCTCAACGCTTGCTAAACAAACTAGCAAAATTGCAATTTAACACCCCATTCGGTTCTTCCAAAAAAAAAAAAATTTTGAAGCACGGCCCTGAGTGTAAAAATGGTGGAAAAACGCGCGCGTCGATCGGTATTATCGTTCGCGTCGCATAATCCATTTTGCGGAGGTAAGTATATTTGAGTAAAAAGCCGCCCTCTGATATTATTACGTTAACGTGGCTACGAAAAAGTGGGGTTAGGGTGGGAGTAACGGGTGAAGTGGGGGATTGTATTAATTAAACTGATCGCGGATTACGAAACAGCCGGGCGCTGTTAATTAATTCAAATAATAGGAGGGTTCGGCGTTGATCAAGAGGGATTCCATTAATTCCAAAATACAATCGGTCGTGTCGGTAGGACAAGTGTTTACGTAAGTCGAATGCGTGGATCACGCGGCCCTTACAGCCACGTGACATCGAAAGCTCCACGTGACTACGCCGGACAATTCTTCGCTTCCGTTCCAGAACCGGATATGCACGGCTTTCTTACCATTTCAGTAAGCCCTCTTACCGGTTGCATAACTCCGGGAATTAAAACAGAAAATTCAATTCCGCGCTGCGCCCACTCGTTGCTTATTTTTTAATCACTATAGCAAAACACACCCTGTCGCTATTTTTAGTATTTTCCCTTGCCCTTTATTGAAAGTTCATGCGACGACGTTCTTCGCCGTTGTTTCTTTTCTTGAGTGCTGTATCGGCGAGACAATACTATTTCATCGATAAAACTCTTTAATGATAAAATTAATGATAACACTGATTAATTATTTTGTTATGAAACTTTTATATACATACTTGTGACGCTTTTCTAATTAAAATGAGTCCAAGCACGATGCAGTTCGGATCTTTTTTAGTTGTTTAATCTACGATTTAGTGGAACCTCTGTTATCCGAACGAGCAACTTTTTTTTCGTTTCGGGATTCATTTCCTTTAATTGTAATTCAAATAATTTTGATATAGCAATGATAACAAAATTTTTTAGGGATTGTTTATGGACTGATTAGTGAATTCACAAAGTTTTAATTTTGTATGACAATCATATTTGTTTATAAACATTTTTATGTTGCTTTCTATGAGACAGACAAAGAAGTCATCCTCTTTGACCCTGTAGGAGCGACTTGAAATTTTTTTTGTAGTAAAAATAATTGACGCATCGAATTGAAAATTTGTGGGCTCAATTAGCAATGTTTAGAGAATATATAGGAATTTTTACAAGTCCGAATGATAATTATATTCAAAGTTATACTGATTCAATTCTCGTAGAAGAAGTTCAACGTCCACTTCGTTTTCCTAGGAGCAATATACTGCATAAACAAAAGTAATTACCGTATCAATTTGCAACTTTGTGGATTCATGTATCAACCCATATAGAATACATACAAATTTTTGTCAAAATTTTCAAATTGTCTTCATACGTCTTTTAAGAAATAAATCTTGGGGAGTGCGAAGTTCGAAATACCTTCGAATGTTATGAACCTAATTAATTTTCAAAAAATGGCGTCTCGATGGAGGAGCAGAATGGGACCACGCGGAAACGATGTTGAGTCGTGTAATATTCGGAGCTCGTAGTTAAAGCTTTATTTGCAAGACCGACATTCCATATGCTTCAACCTAATAGTTTCGGAATTGGGAGCAGATGCTCCTGACGTTCGTGACGTCGGTGATGCATTTTCTGGCCGGGGGTGTTGATCGAATTGATGAGAAGACATCATCCTCCGTCTTCGAGGAACATGCACATTCTATCCAAAGCAGAAATTTTCGACTGCGGTTGCGATGTTGAAAATTCTGCAACAGAGAATCGATTCGTACCTTCCTCCGTAGTGCATTCTACATCAATTTTTTATAGTCAACCGACTTTCACGAAGATATGACGGTTCGAAGTCAGATGGGTGCACTTATAGAGGTCCTTTACAAATAACCATATTTTCCATTTTATTTCATATATTTCATATTCAACTTTATTACATTTAGGAAGTGGAATCATAAGAATTCCTTCAAAATTATTTATTATAACTTTTAAAAAAATACAGTATTTTTAATGAAAAAAATTTAGCATAACTTTGAAATGTTACTTAACAAGTCTGCAAAATTTCAAATTGATACCTGCAACAGTATCTTTTTAAAAAATTTTCAAATATAACCTAATTGTAACGCACTAGGTAGCACTTTAGTCTGAAATTAATTTAAAAAATTAAATATCAAATCACAATAAAAAAATTGTGGAGATTTAAAATACTTTTTGAGAGGGAAAATGTTCGAATTTAAACTCGAGATACATTAAAATTTAATATAAATAAATTTGCATGTAAGTGAATTAATTTGAGAAAATCTTGAAACGGAGGAACTGGAAATATTAAAAAAATTATTTTACTCTGGGATTATATATTTTCCGAAATTTAGAGTTGATAGTACGATTGTAGATTATGTAAGGAAGATGCGTAAAATTTGTCATGGATATTAAAAGAGTTATCCACGTTACCAGACATACTAAGTGCTCATCTTGCTAACACGCCGTCTGCGATGCTAGTTGGTAGGGAGTCTCCAGGGCTTCACCATTAAGAAGTCCGCTCATTTCCACTCTGGAAAATCTCATTGTAAGACGGCAAGTTTCGCTTAATTCAACACGCCTTTCGTCTTTCGTAGAACTTTTCTCTGACCCATTTCCTCCGACGAATGAAGATATTAATCCGAAACAAAGAGGCGAATCTAAGCGTCTGATTGAGTGTAAATTGCGAATGTAGCAATCATATTTGTTTTTAGGTGTGAGAGTAGGACGTGTGTGGCAATGTGAAGCCAGTTGATTGTCGGGGAAAGCAAACCTTTGAGCACAAAATGAAATTTTCAACAAGTTCCTCTTTCTGTAGTTATCAGAGAAGGACTCATGGAAATTGTTATAACTTCTGATATAATTTTTATTCGTGGATAAAAAGAATCACATATATTCGTCAAAGGTTGATACACAAGTCCACAAAATTTCAATTTGGTATCATCGCTAGTTCTTCTTAGAAAAATTCCTATAGTGGATCATTTTATGTACGGTGTGGAAACAAGTTCCTCTTTTTCTAATTATCAGAGGAGAAAATTGTTGTAACTTCTGACATAAATTTTGTTGATGCATACAAAAATTCGTATGTATTCTTGCAAGATTGGTAAATAATACAAAAAATTTTCTATTTCGTATCAACACTAGTTTTGCTTAGAAAAATTCCTATAGTGGATCATTTTATGTACGGTGTGGAAACAAGTTCCTCTTTTTCTAATTATCAGAGGAGAAAATTGTTGTAACTTCTGACATAAATTTTGTTGATGCATACAAAAATTCATATGTGTTCTTTAAAGATTGGCAAATATCACAAAAAATTCTCAATTTGGTATCATCGCTAGTTTTGCTTAGAAAAATTCTTAAACCTATAGTAACGGTACAATACAGTTCAATGCAACGTAACACCGTTTTGGTCAGGGGTTGCAACAGATTATTATCGCGGGGGATAAAACGGTTTCTTGACAACTGTCTGCAAAAAATAGGAATTTCAATCGGCGGTATCGCGTTCCTCGGTTAGCTGATCGGTATAATTGGGTCGCGTAAATGCCTGCGGGGTTGGCCGCTGGCGCGAGCAGCCCTTTAAGGGTGCTCAGGGTGGTGGGGAGAGAGGCGTGCGATTACTTGCGCGACCGTTTCCATCCAGTTTTGGACAGTTGCCGCGCGTACTCGACCACGAACGCGTCGTTCCACCTGGTCGCTGTGTGTTTTGAACGTAGACCCGTGATCCATTCCACACGAGTGCTGGGGAAAATTTACCTACGAGTCGTTTTACCTTGTGACACCTGGTGAGTCGTCTTCAAACACCTGACCACTATTAATTAACAATTTTAAAAAATTGGCCACAAAATTTTATTCTTGGATTCTGCACGTTTGTGAATGTTTGTGCTTGTTTGTGATTGTTTGTGATTGTTGTGTTGGCTTCATTACTTATCTTCGTGTGTGTTCTTGTTTGTTTCATTTTTATTTCATTCATTTTATTTCTACAGTTTGTCTTATTTCTCGTGTTTGTATGTGTCTTTTTTTTATTTATTTTGTATGTCTTGCTCATCTTGTTTGTTCGTTTGTGTATATTATATATTATATATAGTTTGTCTTATTTCTCGTGTTTGTATGTGTTTTTTTTATTTATTTTGTATGTCTTGCTCATCTTGTTTGTTCGTTTGTGTATATTTGTTTCACTGCCAATGAGTTGTTTGTTTCATTTTCTTTACCCAGTTTGACTTGATCTGTTTTGGTTAATTTGTTTCAGTATGTGTACATTTGTTTGACGTTGTTTGTATGTCTAGTTTCTTTGCTTTGTTTGAGTGTGTTTGTATTTGTTTGATTTGTTCTGTTTGCTTGTGCAAGTTTGTATTTATTTGATTTGTCTCGTTGAGTTGGTGTTTCTCTTATCCTTCTGATTGGTTTACGTAAGATTGTGTTTTCTGATTTTTCTTTCTATGAGTTTGCATCCGTTTGATTAATCTGAACGAGCTTGTGTTTGTTTTATTTGTGTGATTCTTGTGAACAAGTTTGTGTTTATTTTTTTGAATACGAAGGAGTTTGTACGTAATCGATATGTTTGAACAAGTCTTTGTTCCTTTTATTTACAAAAAAATATTTATTTTAATATTTATTATATATTTATTTTATAAAAAATTTTTATTTCACAAAAAGCTCGAACAGTGTTTCTGAAAGACTGCGGTTCACTAGAGCGGTACATCTTTTTTTAAATAAATGCTAATACGGTTATTCTGATATCGATGTCACTCGAATTGCTTTGATTTGCAATTATAATGAACCGCTGTTAATATGCAATGAAATTCCCCGAAACATGTTCGCAGTAATATAATTCGAAGTAGCCGATGATGATACGAACAGTAATAATAATTAATAACAGTCCACCAAGGAAGATTTGAACGTTATTAAACGTGGGATCATTTATTCCATTGACGATTTATGTTCCCGATACGAATACTGTCAGTACGTTCTGATAGTCCATGAAATCTTTGTACTCCTCTACAAATTTTGAAACTTCGCACGAATTTATTATTGTTAAATGTACATTCATATAATTCAAAGCTAATGGGCATTTGTTGCTTTAACAAATTCCCGATGTAACAAAACATGTATAGAATTTATAAATATTCAGAAAATTTTTGAAATTCATGATATAACAAAAATGCAGAAAAATAAAAAATTCCAGATATTCGTATATGTAGATGTACAAAATTCGTGGTCCAACAAAAGTTTAGAGAAACAACAAATCATAGATATTCATACAATTTTAAAAATTCGTGGCCTAGTAAAAGTTGACAAACAGTAAGAATTTTAAAAAAATTGTTAGTTTTGTCAATTATGGTGAAACGAATTTTAAAGACAATATCCTTGGTTGAACATTTGATCCGGAGTTAAAACTATGGAGAGAGTTTTCATAAAATTCCCGATTTTCTTTTACAAGTATAAAGTGCGCATTCTTTGCTCAATTATGCCAAAAGATGAATTTGCCACAAACTCCTTTTCCAGTTGAAATAAATGAAATTCTTTACAAGAGCGTGAACTGCTTATTTTACAAGGCGAAACGGAAAGTTTAACGGCGCGAATATTTTCTGCGATTCAAAGAAACATCTCCCAGCATTTAATATCATTAGAACAGATATTCGCTCGACTGGTCTCGAGTCATCGGTGTGCGAATCTTCGTCGCTAATTGCGCGATATGTAATTATTTGCATCGGTCCTAGCCCCTTCACCGTCGTCCCCCCTCTCCAAATTCGTCTCCCCTCTCCAAAGTCGTCTTCCCTCTCCGCAGTCGTCTTCCCTCTCCGCAGTCGTCTTCCCTCTCCGCAGTCGTCTCCCCTCTCCACAGTCGTCTCCCTTCTCCACAGTCATTTCCCCTCTCCACAGTCATTTCCTCTCTCCACAGTCGTCTCCCCTCTCCACAGACATCTCCCCTCTCCACAGTCGTCTCCCCTCTCCACAGTCGTCTCCCCTCTCCACAGTCGTCTCCCCTCTCCACAGCCATCTCCCCTCTCCACAGTCGTCTCCCCTCTCCACAGTCGTCTCCCCTCTCCACAGTCGTCTCCCTTCTCCACAGTCGTCTCCCTTCTCCACAGTCATTTCCTCTCTCCACAGTCGTCTCCCCTCTCCACAGTCGTCTCCCTTTTCCTCAGCCATCTCCCCTCTCCACAGTCGTCTCCCTTTTCCTCAGCCATCTCCCCTCTCCACAGTCGTCTCCCCTCTCCACAGTCGTCTCCCCTCTCCATAGTCGTCTCCTCCCTCCATCTGTCCCTCCAATTGATAATCTCCAATGAAAAATGTTCAGTTGGACAGCTAATTCATTTTTTATCATCCACTGCATTGCTCAATCGAACGTTTTTAATATCTGCTCGACGCGTCTGACTAGCGCCGGACGATACTACTTCATGCGAAGTTGCCGATACTTCGCATCATTTCACGCTTTTCAAAGAAAAAGTGACAAAAAACTAATTTTTCGACTTCCCTCCTCTGACTACTCTGTTTTAGTGAGAAATTAAAGCTGTTCTGAAACAAATTTTATAACCATTTGTATTATTGATTATTATTTGTTGTTTTTTAATTGCAAGATTTTTACTGTTGCGGCGTTGTGATTTTTGTTTTAAATTTTTAGAAGACATTACGATCTCTATATAAATTGTTATTAATGAAAATATCAGAATAATGAAGACAAGCCTACAGGTTAATGTTTAAGCAATTTTTAAAAATGACTTTTTTTATTCGACGAATTTCTACTACCATTTTTAAAAAGTAAATATTTCATTCTCTTCGTATTACATCGATGTATATTTAATCATTTTTATAAATGATCAAGTCAACGTGTATTTCAGACTGAGTTTTTATAATAATTCGAATTTGCTACTATCATGTACAGCATTATATCGTATTCCCTCTATTTGATAATCAATTTTGAATAATATATTAAATCATTATGCGTCAAACGATCTATTAATTATAAATTCAGCCCGTTAAGTTGGCTATAATTTTCTAAACGGTCTATTAATTATTTATAAATTTAATAATGTAGCGAATTAACTATGAGTCGTGCAGTATATTTAACAATTCACAATAATCTCAGTAAACGGTTCACTATAATTCACACAGTCTATCACTTACTTTTAATTCGACGTATTGAACAATTCATGGTCCTCGCCATAAACAATTCGTACAGTGCGCGCAACTAATCTATAATTCCCACGCAAAATTACATCGTCCGAATTTTTGGATTGGAAGAGCATGGACCGCGGGGTACGATTTCAATTACAGTGCGTCGACTCTTGTCAAAAATCGTCAAAGCGTCGCCGGTTTCTGTTGGAGCGTGGCTTGGCCGCGTTTAAACGGGGGAACTATAGTCGCCGCCCATGGTAGCCGTGTTGCCCCCGCCCCCTACCTCCCACTCCCGCCCCCGCTTACCGTCCGGCAGCGGCGTATGCCCGGCGTAGATGATATTACGGACCACCAATTACATCGGCGAATTCGCAATTAATTTAATCGCATTCCGTCGCGCCGCTTAACTTCTCTTGTTTGCCAGCGTTCTGGCCGATGATCGCTCCGGGGGCTGATCTCTCGAATCCCGTGGGGGGTTTTCGATCGTTGCCCGTTCATCCGGGTCAAGGCTAGACCGGCTCGTACACACTCGTAACGCGCGGGACCACCACCGGGCGGTTAACAATGGACTCGCGATATTCCGCTAATTAGTCGACGGATTTACGAGAAGATGGCCGAGGCCGGCCTGTGTGTTTCTATCGCGAGAAACGATTCCGCGAGAGGAATCGCGAGAATTTTTTATTTCATTCGAAACCGTCGCTATAGAACGGTCCTTTGTTCCGCCGACGGCGCGGCGTTCTCATGGTCGAGAGCTGCCGGTTGATCAAGGTCACCGTTCTGTGTTCAGCGAAGAATTATTGATTGCATGCATTTGCAATTTAATTCGGATATGTGGTCCTTGGAAACGATAACAGGGTCGCTGATCTCATTTCAGAGGCGTATGTGTCAGGTACTACGATGTAGTGGTTCGAAACATTTCAAAGAATGTTGTGTTTTCATCTGTGAAAGTTGTTACTGCATCGGATGTGCTGTCAAACAGTCGAATTTGAAAAGAAGATTGTATAATTTTGTTTATTGGGCTAGATTTGCATTTTGTGGGCGCGGTTAGAGCAACTGGAGGCGTGGCTAAAGCAGACGGAGGCGTGGCCAAAGCAGACGGAGGCGTGGCCAAGGCAGACGGAGGCGTGGTCAGATAGTACAGATAGTGTCAGTCTCTTAAAGAATGATGGGAATATTGGGTTGTCCAGACTGCAATTATTTAGGCTTGCACAAACTGTTATTTAAATTGGACACTCGTGAGTTTCATATTTGTTGTCACGTGGGCGTGTCAATGAGAAATGCTGGCGGGGCTAGAAAGTATCGGTGATGCACATGAACCTGACCTGAGATAATTGCCATCGCCTATCACATACAGAGTGCTAGAAAGAATTTAAATTAATAACAACAGCATTCTGTATTTAGGGCTTAGTGGGCGTGGCAAGGGAAGATAGAGGCGTGACTAGAAAGTATAGTGGGAGCACATAAACCCGCCTCCGGATGCCTAACATCGCCCATCACTTTTAGAGTGCCAGAAATAATTTATATTAAAAATACCAATAAGTTGCATTTAGGGCCTAGTGGGCGTGGCGAAAAAATATATAGGCGTGTCCAAACGCTGGGCGGGGTAAACATTACGCTCATTTTCAGCCATCAACGGTCAGGCTCTCGCCGAGCGTGGCGGAAGCAGAACTGTCACAAACCGTCCGACTCACTGCACAAGAATTTCATTTACTTTGCCGGTGGAAAAAGGTTTTTTCTGTTGGACAACACAATGAAAAATATTGATATCGCGTGGCATTTGAAGTAACACGTTCTTCTCTCGTCTCGAGTGCGAGCGTTCCTCCTCGTCGCCGTTTTTTAAAATAATATCATTTCGAGTTTCCATTTTGAGCTTCTCTTCATTGTTTTTCGCAAAAATGTATTTTCGTCAAAGTGATGGATTTCTCACGGAATACCGTCCAGGCAGCAAATCAGAAAATTCCACGGCTTACCACAACAAAAGGGCAGACGACAAACATCGTCCCAGTCCTCGAGGGGAAAGCTCGCAATTAATAATTCCGCGGCGATTGTAATCGTGTCGAAGGACACCGTCGATCCTGGCGATATGACATAAGCTTTGCCCCGTAGACGCACGGCGTCATTGCTTTGTAGGGATTAAAACAAGGCAAAACTGTTGTTGTTTCGACGACACCAATTGCAGAGGAAATGTTATAGCTAGGCAACTGAACGAATCGTGCGTGGGAGGCAATCATATTGTTCTATTACCAGGGCCAAGTCACTCGACAGTAATGCGTTTTGCATACAGTAATTTATTCACCGTTCATGCCTTGCCCCCCGTGTACACTTCCGACAAATTGTTGTTGACTCCCAAACATCGTAGAAACTTGATAGAAATGTCATTAGGGCAAGCAAATAGTTTATCTTCATCATCGATTTTCATAAATTAATTTGTAGAATGTCATAGTTCCTCCGGAACAAGATCTGACAACCTCATTATTAAACTTAATACAAATAATCTACAATTTAAGTTGATTTATTTAGCAATTTTTACAGGCCTGGGTCAACATGGACTCGGTCTGTAAAATATGGGCGTGGTACATGGAGTCAGAGGCGTGACTAGATAATGGGAGGGAGGCTCCTTATTGGGGGCGATAAAGGAAAGAGGTTGGACAGAGGGCGTGGTGGAGAGTATGAACCCACCCACAGGTGGTTAATAACTATATCTGTTCTTTTTCAATCTATAGAAACCACACCTTTAATTATACACAAATGTATTTCGTATTTATTGCTTATTAGGCGTGGTAAAGGAAAGAGTAGGCGTGGTAAAGGAAAGAGTAGGCGTGGCTAGAGGGAAGAGTAGGCGTGGCTAGAGGGTGGGGTGAGCAGTATGAATCCACCCATAGGTGGCTGATAACGTCTATATTTCACGCGACTCAAAGATTCCACAAAAGCCATCGTAGCAGACAAGCGGGTTCGTAGCCGTCGCGTTTTGTTTTTCATCCGCGGATAATTTCGACTGTTTTATGGCTCGTGAACCGGGGATTGTGTCCTCACGTTTCGCGGTTGTTGTCACAGGTTCGTGCATAATTGGATCCGCGGCTTGTTTATCCGATCGGTTCGCCGCGCAGTGAATTGCAATTTTCAAGTGAGCAAATGTTTAGATTTGCGGGACAAGTGCCCGACGAAAAAAAAGGGAAACAACGAGATCCCACTCATGCTCGTTTGATCCCCATTGTCAGCCTCGACGGCTATCGTTTCTGTTGCTCTTGTCGTGCAGAGCGATTCGGGAAACGGAGCCACTTATCACGATGATTGAAACTATTGCAGCGTTTTAATTCGGATTGCTATACCCGCGGGGAAAAATTAGAGATTTTGATATAAACGTTTGGCAACAGAGGCACTTTACGAACGTTTTACAATATGTAGTTGCTCGCACTCGCGGCTCTTGTATAGCGAAATCCAAACTGTTAATATTAGCCAAATATTAATATTCAATGATGCCGTGCGGACCCTGCGGATTTTCGTGCATACACGGCGTATTAAAATGTTGAGATACGTGTAAAATAGAAATTTCATTGAAATATTGTTACTTCAATGAATAATATATATTTTTAAACATGTTACAATGGTTACAATTGCTACACAAGAGCTGCAGTTGAATGAACCAGAAGTCTTTCCAAAAGCAGCCACTCAACTTTTAGTGCAGGTATTGTGGGCGCCTGAAAGCAGGCAACCCGCAGTCCTAGAAGCAACGCTGGTAGTATGCCGAAGGGGCTGACCTTTTATAAAACATTAATCGCTAAACATGCAACGAAAGCGAACAAATTAATTACAATAGAAACCCTTCAACAATATTTCAATGTAGTCCTTGATTTATTTAAAATATTGTCCAAGGGGTGAACTTATTATTATTACCGTAATTGTTAAAACAAAACATAAAATTCCACTAACTAACCTCAGCATAGAGCCCACTCTGTGAGACATTGAAATGGAATCCTTAATTTATGCAGGAGTTTATGCAGGAGTTTATGCAGAATTGTTGTAGAATCATTGTTGGCCCCCGACACCAGGCAACCATTAAACACAGAAGCAAGACAGTTAGCACGTCCCAGGGGCTGATCTTTAGCGTCATGTTAAATTGTCTAACAAAAATATCATTTCTCGTTTTCCCGGGATTAATAATAAGGAAAATAAACGAACTCCCAATTGTACTGTCTCTAAATTCTCTCATAAAAATGTAAATCCGCATAAAGCTCCGCAGTCTAATTACGGGCTCGTATTTCGTCGTGCGAGAGGTAGCGGTTATTGTCGTTCGGGTGGAACACCACCCACGGAGTACCTTAAGCTTCCAGTCAGTGGCTCCTGTAGCCCCCTCGGGTATGGGAATGACATGGAAAAAGAGCACGCTGACTTCATACGCGCAGAATTTCTCCTAAATGTACCCTCGTGCACTGTTAGGGTGAATTTCGACCCACACCCTCTTCAATTCTTATTTGCCTTATTAGTCTATTGTGGTCTTTTATTTATACCTATTTTCACTCATTTTTTACTTCCGGTTAATGCATCTTTGCAGTCTCAATTAATTTTTATATATAATTTTAAAGGATGTCTTTCGACACCTTCGGTAGAAATAGTGCGAAATAGATGATTCAACGTCAACCGAAACGAGCGTTCATCGTGATCCTAATTTCGCACAAGGGCTAAGGGGATGCGACGTAGTTGGCGTAACTTCAATTCCCACGGTGTAATAACTACCACGAAAGCGGGTCTAGCTCGGTGGTGAGACAAGACTATCGGTGTCGGTGCAGTGAGGCGCAACCATATCGCCAGTTACAGAAGCTGGAGGAAATGACACCCTCCCCTGATCCAATTCTCACTAATGCCTCCTGGAACCCGGGTGGCAACGCTTGGGAAATGTTTAAACCATGCTGCGGTCGACGAACCAAGCCACGTCGGCACGTTGAGGAGCTGTTACATTTGGGACAGTGAATTCTAACGCAGGGATAATCTTGGCACCTGGAAGCAGGCAATCGGGGGTCAGTACAGTGAGATTGTTAAGCCTTCTCATGGATTAAATCCGTAATTGGAATTTCTGCGACCCTTGAATCTAGTCCTTGATCTATGGTGAATCCTCTACTGCATTCAGGTGCCTCTTATGGACGCCTGGAAGTAGGCAATCGGTTGCCATAGACGCAACAGTGGTTGGCATCGTCTAGGGGCAGACCTGGGCGCCTAGATACAGGCAACCGGTAGTCATAGAATCGAGATTGTTAGTGTATCATAGTGGCATATTTGAGCGCCTGCCAGCAGGCAACCACTAGAGTCGTAGAAACAAAGCTGTTAGTATACAGTTAGTTGCGCAAAACATACTGTATAAACAAATATATATATAACCCATGTAATTTTTATTATTTTTACCTGAAAAAAATTACGTGTGCAGTTCATATACCAGTCAATATGTATGCAAACTCTCAATGCAATAGGTTCAACAGTTTTTCATAAAAATTCGCGTAAAAACTGCCTTGAGAACCTGAATACTCCCTTAAAGTAGGCAACCGGTAAACACCGGAGCAAGGCTATTAGCGTGTAGCAAGGGGTAGACTTAGGCGCCTGGAAGCAGGCAACCGCTAGTCACAGACGCAAGACGTTTAGCATAAGTCAGATGCAAATTCCTTATTATCGCATGAACGAAAGTTAAATTGAATCGAACAAGCCGCAGCCTATCTCTTGTAGACATCAATTTGTTCCTTAATTTTTTAAAAAATTAGAAAATTGCGAGAGTAATGAGCGACTTCCGGCAACCTTTAATCCGTCGAGTGCTGAGAAGTTTTAACGAGACGCTCGAAAAACTAAAAGTTTGCCTCCCGCGAGTACCGATTTCCATTAAAAAGCTTCCACGCCGGGATTAGAATCATGGTTAATGCACACGACATTTGCGGTCAAGATTTAACCACCTCGACGATGTCGCCGTAAAAACAAATCCCCTTCGTTGGAACTAGTTTCTTTCTTCCGAATGCAATGTCGACTGATTGAACGGTTCGAGGTAAACGGGTTTAGCGTGCTTTCGGATTTATCGCGTAGGTTTACAGAATCGAGTGCTTTCTACTGAATACTGGGTTGCGTAGCTGAAGCGGAGGTCTCTGGGAATGAAAATGTAGGAAATGTAAATCAAATTTACCGTCTACGAGTAGAGTTTTAATTTAGCCCAGGGCTGTATTTCATCGATACCTACCATGGGGGTGAGAACATCCCCTAAAATTGAGTGATGTGTTTGCTTGATTATCTCGGAAACTATGTGTCCTACAGAAAAGATTCTTAGACATAATTGATGCAGTTTTTAACACTGAACAATCTCCTGCAAATAGATTTTTTGGAAGTCCTTCCGTTGAGAAGGTAAATTAAAAAATGTTTCTAGAGTTGGTATGTTCTACAAGAGTGGGCGGAAGTGAAGTGATCCTCGATCCTAGCAATTCTTTTCAATCACGAGAGCCAGAAAGACGATCCCGAACCCAGGGAATTGAAGATTCAGTCACGATCGTTGCCTCGAAATCTGTCATTCATGATCCTCATTCGTGGGTGGGAGTATTCAATGTCTGATACCCCGGGTCTAATAGCAATTGTTTTCTCGCGAATCGCTTTTATTTCCAGCAAAAGATTCGATTCCAGTTTCGCATGTAATCCTCCTAATGGTCTTTTCCACCGCTTCATCCCCTCTAATTCTTGTTCGTTATTTTAATTGAACGTTGTTTGACTCCGGGGGTTGATTAATCATGCCAGCTGAAGAAGTAAGTGCCTCTAATCCCCCGCGAAGTGCAAATAATAGAGATTCATAAATTTCACTGGAAGGCCAATTTGTTTAATCCGTTTGGCCCACAGAACTGTTTGTAAATATGTGGGCACAGCTCCCATTGTGGAGATAGTCTTTATAGTTCTCATCGATCCTCTGCAATTATAAAATCAGCACCAGAACCACCTGTCCCGTGGAAACGACGGCACCGACCACCCAGCTAATTTTTATATCATTTTTATAATTATAGGTTAGGGACGATAGTGTTAAGGGGATAGGTTCATGGAATAATATTAGCGGGTCTGTCAGTCAGCGAAGAAGATGTTATTGGAAAGTTACCAGCAATTTCATGGGACGGGAGGGCCTACGCAATTTTCTACTAATCTACGTAGTCTGCAAGCGGTGTCACGCCTCCAGGATCATTTGTCAACGTCACTGGCTGTTGCAACGATGGATAGTGTTAGCTTCTTGCCAATCACTGGGAAATGTTGCTCTTCGTATACAGCGCATCCTTCGAGTGCTTTTATTTGTATGCTGTTGTGATGACGCGGGATAAAAGTGGTTGCTCAACATACATCACCGTGATGGACATGCATGGTGCTGCCATTTTCTATTTATTGGGTTCAGCACCTTGTCCACACTTTGAGCACCACGCCTCCCAAAAATGGGTGACAGAATTCAATATCCAAGTTTACATACATCTTATCTTATCAATTTATGGAATTTTTGATGCTGCTGAACCGACGTTTAAAATATTCACAGAGCACACATAAAATATGACGAATTTGGCCTTTTCGCTTGTCCAAATTTTTATTCACAACTTTGCGAGTCATGGAAGAGTTAGCAACTTGTATAGTGGAATCCAAATTGTTAATATTAGCTAAACAATAATACTCGATGATACCGTGTGTGTACCCTGCGGATTTTCGTGGATTTGTGGTGTATGAAAATGTTGAGGGGTATGTAAAATAGAAATTTCAATGAAATATTGCTATTTGAATGAATAATATAAATGATTAAAATTGCTGAACAATAACTGGAATTGAACGAACCAGAAGTTTTTGTAAAAGCAGATGTTCAACTTCTAATGGAGGCATCATGGACGCCTGAAAGCAGGCAACCCGCAGTCCTAGAAGCAACGCTGGTAGTATGCCCAGGGGGGGCATTATCAGTAGCCTAACTTTCCCTCGTCCCGGAACAGTAGATTAGAACTATTTTCCGATCTACATATCTATCAGCACGTACATGACTTCTGGATCCCCAACATCTAAGTGGCTTATGCATAGTCATAGGCAGTATACTCGTTTCAGTTATATCCTCCACAGTAGTTGAATACTTCCCAAACTTCCAACTCCAGCGCAGCCAGAATAAGTGACAGTGAGATGGGTGGAAAAGACTGGATTCCTAAGTAGCTAATGTATAATTTTGGTTATTATGACTTTATCCTCATTAAGGGAGATGTCCAGCTGCTCAGTTGAACTCGGCGACCGTCGACCCATTTTTCTCAAAACATACCCTATAAAATAATATATATCTATCGTAATTTTGATTATTTTTACATGAAAAAATTCACACGTATATTTCTAATATTAATAAATATGTCTGCAAAAACACAATGCTGAAGGTTTAATAGTTTTCCTGAAAAAAAATTTTATAAATTCGTGCGAAAATCAGAATACTCCTTACAGCAGGCAACCGGTGGACACGGGAGCAAGACTGTTGGCATATCACAAGGGGTGGACTTAGGTCCCTGAAAAGTGGCGACCGCTAGTCACTGATGCGAGGCGTTTAGCATATCCCAGGGACAAATTTCTTGTTAACCCATGAAAAAGAAAATTAAAGTGAATAGGATGGAATAGCCTATTTCTAAAAATGTATAGCTTGACACCTGGACCCTTTTAATAGTCACTGGTTAGACACTGGATGGTCACCCCAGTTGGCCTAGACTATTAGCAGATGTCCTCTACAATCATAGATCTGTGGCCGCACATGCTAATTCTTCTTCGACAGAGCTGTTCAGTCCTTTTTAACCCTCCTTTCCAAGTCACTTGAACTGGTCCTGATCACAACAGGCTCTGGAAGAGTACAATCCCCTAAGTAGCTATCCTCTAGATAGCTGTGACCCAACTCAGCTAACAGCGAAACTGTTTCTAGAGTCGCCTAGAGCCCCAAGTACCAACTTTGCAATTAGACACCGATCACCAGAGACTCCTTCAGCAAGGGTATCACGTCCCCAAACAGCCTGTCGAGCGAAACAGGTTAATTCTCTGATCAAATTCTTTCTGTTCCAGGTTCGGAGCTGCTCTCTTCATCAGAGGGATTCCCAAGTTCAACGGACAGCACCAGCTTGCGACTAACCTGATAAAACTCGAATCCCTGTGGCACCAACGCAAACCAGGTAATCTAGGATGGGCCCCACACAAAGGGTATAATTCGCGGGAAGTTTGAATAATTGATCCGTGGATGACGATGCTCAGGATGCTAGCGACGCGGCACTGGTCCCGGAAACGCCGCGGCGTAATTAGGCATGCGTCGAATCGAACAGGGTGGGCCGATGCGTTAAGCTCGTGGTACGTTGTTCCTGTCTGCGGACAGAATACCTTGCCGCTAATTAACGGAGTATCTCAGGCCACGCTGATTCGACAGGTGAGCCGTGCGCGCGTTTGATCCTTGGCCTGCTAGTTTTTCGAGGAGAAATTGGTCGGGTAAGGGGACGCGGCCGCCGCAGCCGTACGCGCCGATGAACCAGATAAGTGACTGCACACCGGGTGGCCAGAATCTAACCCATCGATTTTAGTAATTAAACTCAAAAAGGGTGATATTTTGCTCGAGATCTATGCACTTCAGAAGCCGTTCAGTACTATCGTGCGTACTATATATTTGCAGTGACTGTTCTAATAATGATAATATACCGGGTGACGCAAAAGGATTCAATCAATTTTTTGGAACATACTCAATAGAAGGGTAGGAATCCAGCTTTTTTATTGTACGAACTTTTAGGTGCTGATCATAGCTGTCTTCAGAGCGACTTTATAGTCATACTAATATACAGGGTGTCTCTGAAATAAGCAGTCTTTAGAAATGTGCCTCCTCCTAAAAAAAAAGAATCGGTTTCCTCGCCTTGTGAACTTTGGTAGAAGTTGGCAATGACCGTATTCGTAGTATCCACATACAGGGTGACCTAAAAATAAGTACCCCACGTCAGTAGGATAATTTTCTGATACAAGGTTTGTGAACGTCTTCAGAAGCCGATCATTGTCTGTGTTCGTAATCGGATCACAGAAACCATCGATTACACTGGGGGCTAATTAAAATCAGCGACCCCGCGTACCTCGCGTCTATTAAACTTCTGAACACGGATTTGATTAAATTGGGCCACGAGCTCCCGCGTCCAATTAATTTTAAGACGCCAATGTTTCCGTGCGATGTTTCCCGGAACGCGATACTACGACATTTGACTATTAAGACGTTGCTTCATGCGAACCACAGTCACGAACAACGTAATCCCATGCACCACGAAAAGTCTCGGAATGTATTTAAAAGCTCGGCGAATCCGAAAGCAGTATTATTTCCACGAGGAGTTTGCTCGCAATTAAACTCGGCGCAACATCGCGACGGTATCGGGCTGCATCCTCGGGATATACCCTTTCATCTCCTGGCAAAATTCAAAGCAAATACAAACCCCAGAAGAATCACCCGTCAACTTGAAATTTCAATATTATCTCTTTCCAGCTGCGAAACAAGAGAAAAATGCGCGCCGGGTGGCAAGTCTCATAAAAGCTTGGAAAAATCCTGCTACTGCGATAATGAGGGAATAGGGTGCAAAGGGTCATCCTCTCGGATTTTGTTAAAACTTGCGTGGAGTATGGAATACGGAAAAATATTCGACCCGTATTTTTTCTTTCCTACTTTTGCTAAGGGGTAAGTTTAAAGGTTAAAGCAACACTCAATATAGGGGGTGGGAGTTGTATATATAAGAGAACCATGGAAACTATTGGTCCTACAGAAAAATTACATAGACAAAACTTGTGCGTTTTTTAGCACTGATTAGACCGGTGTACGTAGATTTTCGAAAATTTCATTTGTTTAAAAAATATCTTAAAAAATATCGATTCTTTTAGAGCTTTTGCGTATTGTGTTGGTACTAAGTCAGTGGGGTAACTTCCGATTTCGGTGAATTTTACATATGTTATAAAACATGCAAAAATATTCGACACCTATTTTTTCTTAACGATCTGCGCTCACGTGTAAGGGTCCCCACGGGGTAGGGGTGGAATATGTGTCTGAAGGGCTATCTTGAAAACTATTAATCCCAGAGAAAAACTTCAGAGACAAAACTTGTGCGTTTCTTAGCATTGATGACCCCAGTATAACTAGATTTTTAAAAAATTAATTTGTTTAAAAAATATCCATTTTTCCTAACTTTCTTGTATTGTGTTGGGTCAAAGATTACAAGTGAGCTTATCTCCCATCTTGATTTCGATCGACCGGATTATTTATAAGGTAATTAAGTGATTCCAATCAGCAGCATTGCGGTCCTAGCCGGCTGATAGTATCAGTGGTCTCTCCTCTCTCTCTCTCTCTCTCTCCGCAAGAGGAGACTCCCGGCGGAGGGGAAACTTTTCCAGCTTTGAATACCGTGGGCTTTCTCGAATGGAGAAGGGCCGGATCGCGACGGTTTCATTTGCGACTCATGCCGGAATCTCTTGGTAAAATGGGACAATCGATTGCCCACTGGGGGTGGTCCGCTGGGGGAGAGGGGGGCACGGCAGGCAAGGACAGCTCTTTTTTTATAGGTCAGAATTCCGAAGCTCTGCCGCGTGTGTGGATACGCCGGAAAGTGAATGAGACCCGAAGGTGAACGCGTGAAAATGCCGAGCCATCCCCTCCCCGGAGGTTTCATTTCCCCGTTGGTCGTTCTCGTTAATTTACGCTTTCGATGTCGGACTTTTTTTAAGCCGCGTGGGCGGTCCTTGGCGACCACGTGGTCTTTGCCGGCTCCTTTGAATGCAGGGCGATGCATCGTGGCTTTACTGTAGCTTGAAAAATTCAGTCTTCACGCGGTCTGGTTATTTTAATAATCCTGTATATTGATAAACAGTATTCTCAATCGTTCTTTGAATTATTCAGCGCGTGTATTACAATAAAGAATGCCAGTATAAGAATAAAATTGTATACATAAATCACACAGTTCTTTGGAGAATTATTTTAAAAAAATAATTCTTTTCTCAAGGTCATATTTTCCAAATCAAGGTCATTGACTTTGTGTTTAAATTGAATGACTGAATTTGAATAAATTGTAACACTGAAATCAATAGAAAGAAGAAGATAAACGGACTTGTCCTTCAAATGACCTTCAGCGAAATTATTCTCCTACAATAATTGCAGTGGCGCATCCAAGTAGCAATTTAAATAATTAAACTACAGAACTTTCAACGAAGACTCCCGTTTCTATGCAAAAGTCATACTGAGCTCCTTACGGCAACTGTTAACGAATTTAGAGGTTGTTTTAATTTCAATATTGCAGAGTCTTACCAGCGACGCAACGTTTACTTTCTTAAAGTCGACGTTCAAGAACACGTTCGTCGGAACAGAGACGGTTAATCGATAATGACGTTTCAATATCTTCTAAAATAAGTGCTGGCAATAAATAACGTAACAATATTTTTATAGAAGATTAATTAACGCCTTCAATAAACAACAGCTCCTAACCTCTAAAAATCGCTTAAAATCTCTTAAAAACTTAACCCAGACATAAAAAATATAAATATCTAACTTCCTGTCTTCAACTTCAATTTAACGTGCATTCAAGGTCAACTTAAGGTCAACATATTTAACGAATTTAATATTAGATAAAGATAACATTTTTTGGAGTAAAGGTCAATTCAAGGTCAACCTGTTTACCTTATTAAAATCACATTTAATCTTAAGGACATCCTAGTGTCTCGGAAAGTATAAGACACAGAATTATAAAAACTTGATTGCCAGTTTCTTGTGGATTCACCCTGTATACTGGGTGTTCGATAATAGACGTCTCCGTTTTTCCAGGATCGTGAAAGTATCGTTGATGGGCCGCACCGCGGTTTTCCCCTTTCCTTCATTAAATTCACCGTTCACCCGTGACTCGAGCATTCGCGTTTTCAGCGTCAAAGTACCGGGCGTGTGCTCCCCTTAAATCACCGTTGATTGCCATTATGCAATCTCGCCGAAAGTTTCAGCGATTCGTTAACAAAGATGCCGAGAACTTTCTCGATGGGGGACTTTAATGAATTTTGCTCCGCGGCGAAATTAGAGCTCGTCTTGGGTAGTCGCGAATTTTCACCCAAAAACTCCGAAAATCGATATTTCGTGCACTGCGCCCACCTAAATTTGCGCCAAATGTCACTACAAATTATTACTGAATTTCTCGACCCACTTACAATTTTATAAATATAACCGAAACATCAAGATTTCAAGCACGAATTTTCACAGAAAGAATTTTCTACTTTAAATCATTTGATTTTCACTTTTGCAATTTTCTCCATTTTTTGAGGTTATGGTAATGCGTAGCGTGTTCGCACAGAAATGTGCTGAATCTACGTGAAAAGCCGGATCGGAATCGAGGTATGCAAATTTTTCGCACGACGCCTCGTTTCCGAGATAATCGAGTTTAAAGATCGGCACGGCGTGGCGCGCATGCTAATGAACGACAGGCACGTCTGGCCATAACTCACCGTTTCTACTTATTGCGAACGCTGATATTCGAGGAATATTCAGACTCGATTTTCTCCGAAATGGAGACTTGTATGGAAAAATCGTATAACACGTTTTCGACGTAGTTTTTCGCGCAGAGTCCAGTAACATTACCGATTTGTCGGTGGTATGCCTGTATACCGGGTGGGACACGAAAAAACGTACACTAAACAATTTCCTTCCTACCAAATATGAAACAAAATTTGTACTATTATTTGACATTATTTTGAAGGTCGTTTTAAGGTCATTCCAAGGTCGTTTAAATTTTTCTTAACAACACCGAGTACATATGTGGCAGTTGAACGATTCCGGAGTGTCGACAGTAAAAAAAACAAATATAAAATGGCGAGTGCTTAATTCGGGGGTGAACGAACCGTGATTATAATTATTTTAGGAGAGTGTTAAGATGATGAAATTATCTCGGGATTCATAGAGTACCGGCAGCAATAGGCTATGTTGCCTTTCTTTGGCAGCAGCCCGTGCGCTATGACACAAAGCGTCGGTCCCTAATTGTGAAAGGATAACTTTCAGTGGTTCGAGCTTTTATGCACGGTAGCCAAGCTTCCGTGGAATGCCTCGTGGAAACAATATCCAAGATCGGACGGCGAAAAAGCGACTGGAAAATGGAAGCTGCGACGCAAAGGTTTCAATTCTTACCAGGGCGACGTTCGGTGGGACACAATCGTCTCGTTATTCCGCGGTTTTCCATTTTCTCCCCCCTTTCTCATTTCCCCAGAAAAGGGACGCCGGAGAACTGCTCGGGGACAGAGAAACACTAGAATGTATACCGAGTGTCTAAAAAGAAAAAAATAAGATTGACGAAATACCCATCCCCTTTATTGTCACGTGAAAATAAATTAAAACGTCTATTGGAGTCCGAAAGTTACAGTATCTCAGGAAATGGTGGAAAGAAATTTTTTCAGGATTTTTTTTACAAAATTTCAAAGTCATGGTTCTATATTTGTACGACACCCAATATTTTCTTCGATATTCTCGTAGAGCGTGAAAAGACGAATCCAACGACCTCCATGACCATACCTTTTCGATCATTCAGTCTCGAGATATTGGTGACTGAAAATATTAAAAAATTACCATTCAGACACGAATTACTCGAGATTAAGTGATCTGAAATGTATGGTCATGGTACTCGTTGGACTCGTCTTTTCAGGCTCTACAAGAATATCGAAGGAAATGTATAGGGTGTCCTACAAAAACACACTTTGAAATTTTGATTTTGAAATTTTGTAAGAAAATGGTTCCGAGGAAAAACTTCTATGAACCGTTACATGCATCAGTTGAAACCGTGCAACGTTTCCATTCGTGACTAAGACACCCTGTGGAAATGGGTCAAGCCGAGAATCAGCGTGTGCACTCCTTGCAACGTCGGTTCTGACAACAAGTCACTTTTCTGTGAATTTCGTTCACATCCTTTGGTAATACCTATCGAATCCAGTTGCAGATATTGTCCGGCCTGAAAGGATACCTCGAATTTATAAATTCAATTTACGGAAGTGGAAAAAATGAAAAGTAACTAACGGTTCCTCCCATCTCTTGCTAATTTTACGGAATTGAACAAGGTAACTAGCGTTCGTTGCACCTGTCCACGACTTGGTACAGTTCCCATCTTCGCAACAACTTGTTAATCTCACGACGCTTTCTTCCCACCTGTTCCCATCGTTTATTTATCAATCGCTTCACGAAATCGATAAACAAAGAGGAATTCCACGGCGGGGATTAAAACGGGATCCTGGCCGATGAAGAGGACGGGGAAATGAAATTTCTGAACCTTTGGCTCAAAGGTGGCAATCGAGGTCCAAGATAGTCACAGCGATAATACGCTCTCGTTGGGAACAATGCGGCGGAAACGTGTTTATGCGCGCGAAAAGACGAAACTAATGCCTCAAAGCGGGCGAAATGGTACGTAATTACGATGGGAAGACACGCCTAATCCTGCACCGTAGCCAGTTTTCAAATACCGATTCCGGATTTGCACCAAAAAATTATTTTAGAGCCTCCAATTCTTTTTAAAAAAATTTTTATAAGCCAAATCGTCACTTTTTGAATAATTTTAGAGATTTCAAATTTGACAAATTTTGCAAGCTTTACATTTTTAGCGAAAAATTTGAATCGTAGAGTTTGAGTATCAAGATTTTGGAATTTATGGACAATTGTAGAAATTTCTTGTGAATTTCAAGGGACTTGTGGAGGAGAATGTTTTTAATGATTAATGGCGGCTGGTTTATATTCGAGGCTGCTGAATAGAACAATTTTCTCCCTCTTCTGCGAAATTGAATGGCGGTCTTGAAAGCCAATGAGGAAAGGCGATCCTGTCAGCGAAACTGGCATCGAATTCTGCTCGTGTAGGAACGCGGCTGGGGCTGATGCATATGCGTGCGTTCTGGCGACGATCCAGCCGCCACTTTTCCTTTTCAGTAACTTTGCCAATCGTGACTCTGGCCAGACGCATGTTCACAATCAGCGAATTTCATTGGACCTTGGTTTGGGGCTGTTTGAGCAAGCTTAATCGGTTGTGACTTCAATTTGTTCAGTAATGTGAATCAAATAATATTTCTAGAAACAATCGTTGAAATTTGATCGTGTCCTATCATGTTTGTGTAGGTTGACGATGGTTTGTTGACGTTTGAACTATTTTTATGACGTGGAAACCATTCTCCAGCATTTCTGGGCATGGGTTGGCACAACAAAGTGTGATCAAACACTGCTTCTGTGACTAATCGTTGAGGTTTGATCGTGTCCTATCATGTTTGTGCAGGTTGACGATGGCTTGTTGACGTTTGAACTATTTTTATGACGTGGAAACCATTCTCCAGCATTTCTGGGCATGGGTTAACGCAACAAAGTGTGATCAAACAATGCTTCTGTGACCAATAGTTTAGGTTTGATCGTGTCCCATTATGTTTGTGCAGGTTGACGATGGTTTGTTGACGTTTGAACTATTTTTATGACGTGGCAACTATTCTCCAGCATTTCTGGGCATGGGTTGGCGCAACAAAGTGTGATCAAACACTGCTTCTGTGACCAATCGTTTAGGTTTGATCGTGTCCTATCATGTTTGTGTGGGTTGGCGATGGTTTGTTGACGTTTGAACTATTTTTATGACGTGGAAACCATTCTCCAGCATTTCTGGGCATGGGTTGGCGCAACAATGTGTGATCAAACAATGCTTCTGTGACCAATCGTTGAGGTTTGATCGTGTCCTATCATGTTTGTGCAGGTTGACGATGGTTTGTTGACGTTTGAACTATTTCTATGACGTGGAAACCATTCTCCAGCATTTCTGGGCATGGGTTAACGCAACAAAGTGTGATCAAACAATGCTTCTGTGACCAATAGTTTAGGTTTGATCGTGTCCCATTATGTTTGTGCAGGTTGACGATGGTTTGTTGACGTTTGAACTATTTTTATGACGTGGCAACTATTCTCCAGCATTTCTGGGCATGGGTTGGCGCAACAAAGTGTGATCAAACACTGCTTCTGTGACCAATCGTTTAGGTTTGATCGTGTCCTATCATGTTTGTGTGGGTTGGCGATGGTTTGTTGACGTTTGAACTATTTTTATGACGTGGAAACCATTCTCCAGCATTTCTGGGCATGGGTTGGCGCAACAATGTGTGATCAAACAATGCTTCTGTGACCAATCGTTGAGGTTTGATCGTGTCCTATCATGTTTGTGCAGGTTGACGATGGTTTGTTGACGTTTGAACTATTTTTATGACGTGGAAACCATTCTCCAGCATTTCTGGGCATGGGTTAACGCAACAAAGTGTGATCAAACAATGCTTCTGTGACCAATAGTTTAGGTTTGATCGTGTCCCATTATGTTTGTGCAGGTTGACGATGGTTTGTTGACGTTTGAACTATTTTTATGACGTGGCAACTATTCTCCAGCATTTCTGGGCATGGGTTGGCGCAACAAAGTGTGATCAAACACTGCTTCTGTGACCAATCGTTTAGGTTTGATCGTGTCCTATCATGTTTGTGTGGGTTGGCGATGGTTTGTTGACGTTTGAACTATTTTTATGACGTGGAAACCATTCT